>OX637528.1:32500-1232500 GCA_951799955.1 Apamea anceps
AATTTTTATTTGAAGTTTGTCATGATGGCCCAGTGGTCATGGCCTCGCCTCTAATGCACGAGGTTGTGGGTTCAACTCTGAGCAAGTAGCAATGTGACTTTTTCAATTTATATGTACTTTCTAAGTTTATCTTAGACATCACTGACATCTGTGAAGGAAAATATTGTGAGGAAACCTGGACTTGTAATAGTTTGAAATTGCCAATCCACTCTGAGCAAGAGTGCTCATTATTGCTTGTGCTTTCCCTGTATGAGAAGAGGCCTTTGCCCTGCAGTGGGACAGTAACTGACTGGTTTTGTTTTGTTATTATTTATTTTATTATATGATGTGTTTAAAATTCGTTTTTTGTTTTTAGCTAACTACAAGAGACAGAGTTTGTCATTCATGCTGGTTGAAAGCAAGAAGAACTGCTCTTCGTATGCAGGCAGAACATACATCAGTAGCTTTACCTTCATCAAGTATGGTAGGCGAAGAGTCTCAGGTAGAACACAATGTTGAGACACCTGAACAACCACCTTCAGCAATCGAGCAGTCTCAAATAGCTGACTATGTAGATATACCGGAACAAAGATCCGATGAAGTGGATGTTGTGGTGCCCAATCCCAGTGTATCATCAACTTCATCTGAATGGATTCCTGATGTGCCAGTGGATAGACAAAATGTTCCTGCACTAACAATCACCCTTGAAAACTACAGACGAGCACCCAATACTGCTGCTCATTGTATATTTTCATTTTGCCGCAATGGGGAGCTACATCGTATTTCTGATGATTTGCGCATCAAACTAATTATGGACCACCATTTTTACTTGCCTATACATGCCAGGGTCTGTACTGACCATTTATTAAGCAATGTTTGGGACACTTTGTACAATGCTGAAAATAGTACTGGGGCGTTCACAGTGGAACAAGTTGAACATATGTTTTCATTCATACATTTCAACTCGACAAGTGTTATTGACTTTAATGATCCTTTGAACATAGATGATCATCTGTTTCAATACTGGCTTGGATTGACCAAAGAAAAATTCAGTAATTTATTGATTGAAGTTCCTCAAATTCAAGCTATGCATCGAGGAGTAACGGGTTTAGTAGCATATTTAATAAAATTAAGAAATGGGGACTCAGATGAAAGGATAGCTAGCCTAATGGGTATACCCCGAAGGTCCCTAGAACGTTGGATGAACAATGTCCGAGAAAAATTATTGCAATATTTTGTCCCTGATAACTTGGGTATTGCACATATAAGCAGACTAAACATTTTAAGTCATAATTTATTAATTCCCAATGGAATTTATGGTAATACTGGGGTGGTCACAGACCATCCCGTTGTTATTTGTGATGGAACATATATTTATGCCCATAAGAGTGCTAATTATATGTTCCAAAAAGAATCATATTCTTTGCATAAATACAGGAATCTTTTAAAACCATTTATGTTAGTGCTATGTGACGGCTACATTTTAGATTGTTACGGTCCATATAAAGCCACTACCTCAGATGCTGAAATAATGACCTCCCTGTTTAATGATGAAAACTTGCCTCTGAGACAGTATTTCCGAGAAAACGATATTTTTATTTTAGACCGAGGTTTTCGAGACTGTATTAATCTATTGGAAGATTGTCATTATAAACCATATATGCCAGATTCACTTTTACCGGGAGAAAGGCAATTAACCACAGCACAAGCAAACAGATCTAGATGTGTTACACTGTGTAGATGGGTGGTAGAAGTTGTTAACGGCCATTTTAAGCGTGATTTTAAGTTATTCCGCCAAGAATTTTGTCACAAATCTTTGCCCCACATGATGCAAGATTTTCAAATCGCAGCTGCTATATTAAATCGCTTTGGTGTGCGGCTAAAAAACCGCGACAATGCTCAACAAATATTAAATAGGATTCACCAAAGAATGCATTTGCATAATAATTTAGCAGATATTGTTGAAAATAATAATTTAAATAGACGTTCTTCACATTTTGTCAATATGACCGCAGATAGAGATAATGTTTATTTCCCGCGTCTCCAATATGAAGACCTTATTTTATTCGCTCTTGGGACTTACCAATTACGCCAAGCACAGTCTTATTATGGGGAACATACAAGATTCCATGGGCAGTACAGAATTGAGGTCAGTAGAGAAATACCGGATTCTCTGGATTTTTCGGATTTAGAAATAAATATAAATGAAGTCTCAATCGTAAGAGGTAGAATAAAATCAAGACATATTGGGAGTAAACTCTATTATGTATACATTTTAATTAATAATGACACATCTGGGTTAGCCGGCATTAGAGAATATTGCTGTAATTGTCTTGTTGGTCGACGCACACTAGGATGTTGTGCTCATGTCATGACCATAGTTTGGTATCTTGGATGGGCCAGACATGAACAAAATGTAGCTGCTCCTGCCGCATTCCTTGATGATGTTTTTATAAGAGAATTATAATAAAAATATATAAGTAAGTTATTGAGTTATTTTTTGAGTGAATGTGACGCATGTTTACCCCCAACTTGTTTTTTTTTTGTGTGTTTTTGTCCTTTTTTTATGCGTCATGTTTGCCGCAAATAAATGCTTTTTCTTTCTTTCTTTTTGGCTTGTTTAATTTTGACATAAAGCGGTTGAGCTAGTTAGAGCAGTTTTCAAGAAATCTTTTAAACTCCTCTATTACATACACACATACATAATCAGTCTATAATGTTCCCACTGCTGGGACACAGGCCTCTCGGTGAGAGAAAGTGGGCCATAATTCACCACCCAGGCCCAGTGCGGGTTGGCAAATGTCACATGTCTTCGAATTTTTGGTTCTAGGACATGCCGGTTTCCTCACTATGTTTTCCTCCACCGTTTCGAGAGCAGTGGTGATGAAATAATTTACACAAAGTAAAGCGCCTGTCTGGGTTCGAACCTACGACCTACAACTCGTAATTCGCGGCCGTTACCACTTGGCCACCACTCCTCTATTATCAGGGACAAATCCAATAGTAATATGCACCGTAATATATGTGCTAATATCTAATATTGTGCATCTTTAGTAGAAGACCACGATTAGTGCCGATCTTGAGTCTATCAAAAATTATTCTGTGGACACGCACAGACTTAATTTGTAACATTAAAAAAGAACTTCTCAATTCAAAAAGCCACAGATTAATAATATTATACCACCTAACCTCAAAAAACATATTTCTTAATTACTTGACTCTCCCAGCTTTTAAAAATATATTAAAGGCCGTATTTAGTTACATTTAAATAGGCAAATGAAATAACGTTTGTTTCATCAAGGGACGTTTTGTTAAATTTTACTAGTCCAAGCATGTTAGGAGAGTGGCCATGATTCTTTTCATCTAAATTCCCGTTCCTGTAATTTTAACTGATACTTACCTGCCTTACCTGTACTCCCGTGCGCGTTCCGCGTGCCGGAGTCCCGTTTTGGTAGTGTTATTCCAGGTTTTTACATACATTTTGGTCGTAAATTCCCGATTTTTCTTCGGGACAACATCCAGAAACGCCATAGTTAGCTAGCCCGCGCGGAGACGCGTCTTTTGACACCTCGCACGTGCGCCTAGCCCACAAAAATTTTGCCCACCCACCCGCCCTCTGGTCTATAGGAAGGTAGACGTGGGGTTTTCGGCAAAATTTTTTGTGCGATTTAGTTTCCCTTTTGTAATTATATTTGCTTTCACAATAGATAGCACCTTTTAAGGAGTTTTAGTGGAATTTTTAGTATAATTTTAATTATTTTTATTTAATTGACCGACTCCTGTTTACAGGGCTCGTCTTATTTATAAGTTTACTTGTTGCTGATCCCCCCTTTACAGGGATATAGCAATATTTATTATTCTAATTTTAATATTCTAATTCATTGTTATTTATTATTTTATTTTATCCTCATTTATTTTAAACTGTACTTTAATTTTAAATTTGTATTTATTACTCTGTGTCATCATTTAATGTTCTAAATTATTGAAATTTATTATTTATTTTAACTTTATTCATTTTTAATTGTATTTGATTTTAAATTCGTATTTTATTGTCTGTGTTCCCCCCTTTACAGGGACACAGCAATATTGCCAGTGCCCTCTGAACGTAAATCATTCATGAACCTCACCTTCACTAGGGCCACAGCTATGTTCCGCACACCGGCAAAGAAGAACGCAGGCTCGCCAGGTTCCAGCGGTTCACCGCGTTCGCCAGCGAGGACTGGACTCTCGCTTCCCAGTGTGAGGCGAAGCATTGGGGAGTGGGAGGCCGGGAAAGCTGAGCCCCAGGCCAAGTCCCTGGCCACACAAAGACGTGACACCACACCGGTTGCGCCAAACAAACCGGAGGCCGAGGGAACCAGACTGGAGTCGAGGTACCCCAGTCTCACAGCGGAGGCGAGAGCTTGCCTGAATAAAGCTAAGCTTCATTTGGGCAACTCTCGAAACCTCAAAACTGAAATAAAGACTGGGGTCCTCGACGCGATAAATCGGCTCTACGAGCTGGTAAAGGAGTCGGAGCGGAGCAGGACTCCCATCGCGCCAGCACCTGCGGTTACACTTGCGGTCGCTCCTGCAGTCGTGCAGACAGTCGCACCGGAGCCCGCGCCTCTAAACCCGTCCACGGAACCTCCGACAGAGCTGATGAAGAGCCTTATGGAAGGCCTTCACTCGCACAAACTGGCCTTGCAGGAGTGCAAACAGCACACCCAGGCTCTGTCGGAGCAACTCCAGCTGGTCCCCCGCTATGTTGCAGGCCAAGGCCCATCATTCGCGGAGATCGCCGCCGGCCCGAAGCAGAACATCCGGGAGCCTCTTCACTCGGTTATTGTATCATCTGTGAATGATCAAGACACCGGTGAAGAGGTTCTCGAGAAGCTCAGGACGGCGGTCGACGCCAGGAATGAGGGCACTAGGGTGGAACGGCTGCGCAAAGCGAGGGACCAGAAGGTAGTGGTCGGGTTCAAGACCAAGGAGGAGATGGTGAGGGTAACGGAGAGGATTCGGAGGACAGGCAACCTTGTGGTAGAAGAGGTCAAGAACAAGGACCCTCTTGTCATTATCAGGGACGTCCTCTCCTGCCACACGGATGCCGAGATCCTCCAGTCCTTGCAGAGGCAGAACACCCACCTGGTCGGGGACATTCCTGCGGATGACGTGAGGTTGGGGGTGAAGTACCGTAGAAGGACGAGGAACCCCCACATGTGCCACGTCGTCCTGCAGGTGTCCCCCACTGTGTGGCAGAGGCTGACGACGGCGGGTCGTGTGCACATCGACCTGCAGCGAGTGCGAGTGCTGGATCAGTCGCCACTGGTGCAGTGCACTCGCTGTCTGTGTTTTGGCCACAGCCGGAAATTGTGCACGCAGCCCGCTGACCTCTGCATCCACTGCGGCGACCCTCACCTACGGGCTGACTGTCCGTCACGCATGGCAGCAGAGGCGCCGCGTTGCCGCAACTGCCTGTCGGCCAAACTAGAAAAGGCCGACCACAACGCCTTCGACGGAGAGTGCCCGGTGCGCAGCAAGTGGGACGCACTGGCTCGCCTGTCGGTGGCGTATTGTTGAGGTGGAGTCGGGGCTCTCTGGAAATGGGAACCGCAGCGGTGGTAGTTTTGTTTTTCACTTGGAAGTAGCAAATTGGAGCCAACTTCATAAGAAACTGGCCCAATTGAAAGCTGGTCTTAAAGATAAACCTGCCTTACCGCTGTGGTTCGACGAGCTCGTTGAGGTTGAAACTGGGGTTCGAGTAGCAGCTGCGAATTCACCAGAATTGTCTGAAACTAAACATATTAAGACATTAAATAGAAGATCAATTATAAAAATTTATATAACAAAAAGTAAAAATAAGTATTTAGTATATTAATTATTATGTCTATATAATATATTGTTTATATATTAGAATAGTCATAGCATAGTTATAGAATAGATTAAAGGTTAAAATATAAATATAATTGAATTTAGTTAGGTAAATTAAATAGGAATCAAAAAATAATAAAGAAATGTAGAAAAATTAGACAAAAAGACAGGATATATAAAATGTTAGATAACAAAACCACCTTCACATCAGCAACAAAAAACAAAGCAGACAAAGTGAGGCAACGACTGCTTCTAGAAACTACTTCCCTACGGGACTGGCCAAAAATAAGAATTGAATGACGGATAAGAATCACGACCCATGGGAACAAAAAGGGCTCTGATTACGTCAGAGGGACACTCAGCAAGGGCAGGAGTGGGTTTTAGCCGGTAAGAGTCCGGCACTGCCCAGACTGGTTCATAAGTGAGGCAGTCTGGGCGTCCATGAGGATTTCCCACTCCTGCCAAAACAAAAAAAAAAAAAAAAAAAAAAAAAAACCCACACCTGCCACGTCATCCTGCAGGTGTCCCCTACGGTGTGGCGGAGGCTGACCATGGCGGGTCGCGTGCACATCGACCTGCAGCGAGTGCGAGTGCAGGACCAGTCGCCACTGGTGCAGTGCACTCGCTGCCTGCGCTTCGGCCACAGTCGAAAAATGTGCACGGAGCCCGCCGACCTCTGCATCCACTGCGGTGACCCCCACCTGCGGGCGGACTGTCCGTCACACATGGCAGCGGAGGCGCCGCGTTGCCAGAACTGCCTGTCAGCCAAGCTGGGAAAGACCGACCACAACGCCTTCGACGGAGCGTGCCCGGTGCGCAGCAAGTGGGACGCATTGGCGCGCCTGTCGGTGGCGTATTGCTGAGGTGGAGTCGGGGCGCTCTGGAAATGGGGACCGCAGCGGTGATATTTCTAAAAAGAAAGAAGTAGCAAATTGGAGCCAACTTCGTAAGAAATTGGCCCAATTAAATGCGCGCTTAAAAATGAAACAAACTTTACCGTTGTGGCCCTGCAAGCTCGTCACAGTTGAAACTCTAGTCATGGAAGCAATGGTAGATATAAGTAGAGTAGGCGATAAATATAAGCAAATTATAGGGGGTAATTCTAGTTTTTAAAGAAAATATGACTAAATAATATACTGTAAATATATTAGAATAGGCATATAATATACTGTAAATATATTAGGATAGAATAAATATAGTTTTAATTAAATTACAAATAGAAATAGCATTTTAATCAGCGTGGGAAGGTTTTAAACACAAATAAAGATCAAAAACTCAATTAAATAAATAAATAAAAATAGAATTTTACAGAAATTAGGTACATATAATTATTTACTAGTCATTTTATTTGCTATTGCTTTCCAAGTTTTATTGTTTTATAGCTATAAGGTAGTAAGTTGATAAAATAGAACGTGGTATGACGTGAAGTGTATGCTTCCGGGAACTGTCCATTTCCTAAGACAGGACCGCTTGCAATTGAGCACGAACAGGAAGAAGCATGACACGCGCCTTACAAGGGCTCTGATTATGTCAGAGGGACACCTGGCAAAGGCAGGAGTGGGTTTTAGCCGGTAAGAGTCCGGCACTGCCCAGACTGGCTCATAAGTGGGGCAGTCTGGGCGTCCATGAGGATTTCCCACTCCTGCCAAAACAAAAAAAAAAAAAAAAAAAAAAAACCTAACCTAACCTAACCTAACCTTTTTTTTTTTTTTTTTTTTTTTTGTCGCTGAGAAATGCTTTATGCATCCCCGCCTCCCGGGGGACGAGACGGGGTATGTGGGACTCCCTGTCGGGATGACAGTATACCCACTAAAACTCAGCGGTGTTCCTACATCGCCGTAATGGGAGGGCCATGGGAAACCGGCATAGCCTTTACTTCCACAGCCCTCCCGGCGCACGCCCGCCAAGATGGTATGGCGGGCCCCGCATGCCCCCCAGGTTGGGGGGCTACGGGAATGGCCGGGAACACCTGGCCATTCCCGTCCCACAAGGTGGAGGCCTGTGCAAAACAGGCAACGGAGCCCCCGCACCCGTTGCCTGCTGGCCTCCACGCCCGCCTAAAAGGCAGGCCCCGCATGCCCCCCCAGGTTGGGGGAGCTACGGCCGCAGAGGATAGGGAGAGCGGCAACGAAACACCGACACTCCTCTTCCCCTGCGGCCCCGCCGCGTCCGCCATCATACGGTGGCGGCCCCGTCAAGGCCGCGGAAGGAGGGAGATCCTCTCCCGCCGCGGCCTCTATCCTCAGCCGCAATGTCTCCCTCACGGGGGACATCGCGGCCCGCCTCAGGTAGGTCGCGATGTCGCGGCACCGCAACCTACCCGTGGGCCGCTACGTCGGGCTAAACCGCACAGCCCGGACGAGCGGCCCCCGCTGGGGTTCCTCTTAGCTTCACCGTGGCCCAGCTCGCCACGGCTACTGAGCCCCCCCGCCTCGACAATGCGGGAACCCACCGGGGGGGAACCTAACCTAACCTAACCTAACCTAACCTAACCTAACCTAACCTAACCTAACCTAACCAAGGAGGAGATGGCGAGGGTCACCGAGAGGATTCGGAGGGCGGGCAATCTTGTGGTAGAAGAGGCCAAAAACAAGGACCCGCTTGTCATCATCAGGGACGTCCTCTCCTGCCACACGGATGCCGAGATCCTCCAATCCTTGCGGCAACAAAACACCCACCTGGTCGGGGACATTCCTGCGGATGATGTGAGGTTGGGGGTGAAGTACCGTCGAAGGACGAGGAACCCCCACACCTGCCACGTCATCCTGCAGGTGTCCCCCACTGTGTGGCAGAGGCTAACGACGGCGGGTCGCGTGCATATCGACCTACAGCGGGTGCGGGTGCTGGATCAGTCACCACTGGTGCAGTGCACTCGCTGTTTGTGTTTCGGCCACAGCCGAAAAATGTGCACGCAGCCCGCCGACCTCTGCATCCACTGCGGCGACACCCACCTGCGGGCAGACTGCCCGTCACGCGCGGCAGCGGAGGCGCCGCGGTGCCACAACTGCCTGTCAGCGCGGATGGACAGGGTCGACCACAACGCCTTCGACAGTGCGTGCCCCGTGCGCTGCAAGTGGGACGCATTGGCGCGCCTGTCGGTGGCTTATTGCTGAGGTGGAGTCGGGGCTCTCTGGAAATGGGGACCGCAGCGGTAGTGGTTTCAAATCTCTCAAAAAAGAAGAAGCAAATTGGAGCCAACTTCGTGAGAAGTTGGCCCAATTAAACGCTGATCTTGTACATAAACTAAATCTACCGTTGTGGTCCAGCAAGCTCATTGCAGATAAGATTTTAGTTAGGGAAGTAATAGTGAGTATAAGTAGAATAGGCGGTAAATTTAAGCAAATTATAGTAAGGAAGTTTAAGAAAAGAAAATATAATGTAGTAAAAGAAAATATGACTAAATAATATATTGTATACATATTAGGTTAGGCATAAAATAAATAAAGTTTAAATTAAGTTACAGATAGAAATAGAACAATAAGAAGATTTTAGAAACAAATTAAGATACAAAACTTAAATAAATAAACAAAAGAAATAGGAATTATATTATTATTATTTTTAAATTTTATTATTATTGGATTTTACAGAAATTAGTTATAAATATTTACTAGGCTTTTTATTTGCTATTACTTTCCGGGTATTTTATTGTATCTTTGGTATTAGGTAGCTGTTTACAATCTCATTAAAACTAACGTGGAATGACGTGAGGTGTATGCTTCCAGGAACTATCCACTTCCGATAATAGGACCACTTGCAATAAAGCACGACCATGAAAAGCATGACATACGCCTACAAAGGGCTCTGATTATGTCAGAGGGACACCTGGCAAAGGCAGGAGTGGGTTTTAGCCGGTAAGAGTCCGGCACTGCCCAGACTGGTTCACAAGTGAGGCAGTCTGGGCGTCCATGAGGATTTCCCACTCCTGCCAAAACAAAAAAAAAAAAAAAAAAAAAAAAAAAAAAAAAAAACCTAACCTAACCTTTTTTTTTTTTTTTTTTTTTTTTGTCGCTGAGAAATGCTTTATGCATCCCCGCCTCCCGGGGGACGAGACGGGGTATGTGGGACTCCCTGTCGGAATGACAGTATACCCACTAAAACTCAGCGGTGTTCCTACATCGCCGTAATGGGAGGGCCATGGGAAACCGGCATAGCCTTTACTTCCACAGCCCTCCCGGCGCACGCCCGCCAAGATGGTATGGCGGGCCCCACATGCCCCCCAGGTTGGGGGGCTACGGGAATGGCCGGGAACACCTGGCCATTCCCGTCCCACAAGGTGGAGGCCTGTGCAAAACAGGCAACGGAGCCCCCACACCCGTTGCCTGCTGGCCTCCACGCCCGCCTGAAAGGCGGGCCCCGCATGCCCCCCGCGTTGGGGGAGCTACGGCCGCAGAGGATAGGGAGAGCGGCAACGAAACACCGACACTCCTCTTCCCCTGCGGCCCCACCGCGTCCGCCATCTCACGGTGGCGGCCCCGTCAAGGCCGCGGAAGGAAGGGAGAACCCGTCCCGCCGCGGCCTCTGTCCTCAGCCGCAATGTCTCCCTCACGGGGGACATCACGGCCCGCCTCAGGTAGGTCGCGATGTCGCGGCACCGCAACCTACCCGTGGGCCGCTACCTCGGGCTAAACCGCACAGCCCGGACGAGCGGCCCCCGCTGGGGTTCCTCTTAGCTTCACCGTGGCCCAGCTCGCCACGGCTACTGAGCCCCCCCGCCTCGACAATGCGGGAACCCACCGGGGGGGAACCTAACCTAACCTTTTTTTTTTTTTTTTGTCGCTGAGAAATGCTTTATGCATCCCCGCCTCCCGGGGGACGAGACGGGGTATGTGGGACTCCCTGTCGGAATGACAGTATACCCACTAAAACTCAGCGGTGTTCCCGCGTCGCCGTGATGGGAGGGCCATGGGAATCCGGCATAGCCTTTACATCCACAGCCCTCCCGACGCATGCCCGCCAAGATGGTATGGCGGGCCCCACATGCCCCCCAGGTTGGGGGGCTACGGGAATGGCCGAGAACACCTGGCCATTCCCGTCCCACAAGGTGGAGGCCTGTGCAAAACAGGCAACGGTGCCCCCGCACCCGTTGCCTGCTGGCCTCCACGCCCGCCTAAAAGGCGGGCCCCGCATGCCCCCCACGTTGGGGGAGCTACGGCCGCAGAGGATAGGGAGAGCGGCAACGACACACCGACACTCCTCTTCCCCTGCGGCCCCACCGCGTCCGCCATCGAACGGTGGCGGCCCCGTCAAGGCCGCGGAAGGTAGGGAGAGCGGCAACGAAACACCGACACTCCTCTCCCGCCGCGGCCTCCAATCCTCAGCCGCGATGTCTCCCTCACGGGGGACACCGCGGCCCGCCTCAGGTAGGCTGCGATGTCGCCCAAGCGGCACCGCAACCTACCCTACGGCCGCTACGTCATAGGCTAAGCCGCAAAGCCTTGACGAGCGGCCCCCGCTGGGGTTCCTCTTAGCTTCACCGTGGCCCAGCTCGCCACGGCTACTGAGCCCCCCCGCCTCGACAATGCGGGAACCCACCGGGGGGGAACCTAACCTTTTTTTTTTTTTTTTTTTTGTCGCTGAGAAATGCTTTATGCATCCCCGCCTCCCGGGGGACGAGACGGGGTATGTGGGACTCCCTGTCGGAATGACAGTATACCCACTAAAACTCAGCGGTGTTCCTACATCGCCGTAATGGGAGGGCCATGGGAAACCGGCATAGCCTTTACTTCCACAGCCCTCCCGGCGCACGCCCGCCAAGATGGTATGGCGGGCCCCACATGCCCCCCAGGTTGGGGGGCTACGGGAATGGCCGGGAACACCTGGCCATTCCCGTCCCACAAGGTGGAGGCCTGTGCAAAACAGGCAACGGAGCCCCCACACCCGTTGCCTGCTGGCCTCCACGCCCGCCTGAAAGGCGGGCCCCGCATGCCCCCCGCGTTGGGGGAGCTACGGCCGCAGAGGATAGGGAGAGCGGCAACGAAACACCGACACTCCTCTTCCCCTGCGGCCCCACCGCGTCCGCCATCTCACGGTGGCGGCCCCGTCAAGGCCGCGGAAGGAAGGGAGAACCCGTCCCGCCGCGGCCTCTGTCCTCAGCCGCAATGTCTCCCTCACGGGGGACATCACGGCCCGCCTCAGGTAGGTCGCGATGTCGCGGCACCGCAACCTACCCGTGGGCCGCTACCTCGGGCTAAACCGCACAGCCCGGACGAGCGGCCCCCGCTGGGGTTCCTCTTAGCTTCACCGTGGCCCAGCTCGCCACGGCTACTGAGCCCCCCCGCCTCGACAATGCGGGAACCCACCGGGGGGGGGGGGAACCTAACCTAACCTAACCTAACCTAACCTAACCTTTTTTTTTTTTTTTTTTTTTTTTTTTTTTTTTTTTTTTTTTTTTTTTTTTTTTTTTTTTTTTTTTTTTTTTTTTTTTTTTTTTTTTTTTTTTTGTCGCTGAGAAATGCTTTATGCATCCCCGCCTCCCGGGGGACGAGACGGGGTATGTGGGACTCCCTGTCGGAATGACAGTATACCCACTAAAACTCAGCGGTGTTCCCGCGTCGCCGTGATGGGAGGGCCATGGGAATCTGGCATAGCCTTTACATCCACAGCCCTCCCGACGCATGCCCGCCAAGATGGTATGGCGGGCCCCACATGCCCCCCAGGTTGGGGGGCTACGGGAATGGCCGAGAACACCTGGCCATTCCCGTCCCACAAGGTGGAGGCCTGTGCGATGCAGGCAACGGTGCCCCCGCACCCGCTGGCCTGCTGGCCTCCACGCCCGCCTAAGAGGCAGGCCCCGCATGCCCCCCCAGGTTGGGGGAGCTACGGCCGCAGAGGATAGGGAGAGCGGCAACGAAACACCGACACTCCTCTTCCCCTGCGGCCCCACCGCGTCCGCCATCTAACGGTGGCGGCCCCGTCAAGGCCGCGGAAGGTAGGGAGAGCGGCAACGAAACACCGACACTCCTCTTCCCCCGCGGCCCCGCCGCGTCCGCCATCATACGGTGGCGGCCCCGTCAAGGCCGCGGAAGGAGGGAGAGCCTCTCCCGCCGCGGCCTCTATCCTCAGCCGCAATGTCTCCCTCACGGGGGACATCGCGGCCCGCCTCAGGTAGGCTGCGATGTCGCCCAAGCGGCACCGCAACCTACCCTACGGCCGCTACGTCATTGGCTAAGCCGCAAAGCCTTGACGAGCGGCCCCCGCTGGGGTTCCTCTTAGCTTCACCGTGGCCCAGCTCGCCACGGCTACTGAGCCCCCCCGCCTCGACAATGCGGGAACCCACCGGGGGGGAACCTAACCTAACCTAACCTAACCTAACCTAACCTAACCTAACCTTTTTTTTTTTTTTTTTTTTTTTTTTTGTCGCTGAGAAATGCTTTATGCATCCCCGCCTCCCGGGGGACGAGACGGGGTATGTGGGACTCCCTGCCGGAATGACAGTATACCCACTAAAACTCAGCGGTGTTCCCGCGTCGCCGTGATGGGAGGGCCATGGGAAACCGGCATAGCCTTTACTTCCACAGCCCTCCCGGCGCATGCCCGCCAAGATGGTATGGCGGGCCCCACATGCCCCCCAGGTTGGGGGGCTACGGGAATGGCCGAGAACACCTGGCCATTCCCGTCCCACAAGGTGGAGGCCTGTGCAAAACAGGCAACGGAGCCCCCGCACCCGTTGCCTGCTGGCCTCCACGCCCGCCTAAAAGGCGGGCCCCGCATGCCCCCCGCGTTGGGGGAGCTACGGCCGCAGAGGATAGGGAGAGCGGCAACGAAACACCGACACTCCTCTTCCCCTGCGGCCCCACCGCGTCCGCCATCGAACGGTGGCGGCCCCGTCAAGGCCGCGGAAGGAAGGGAGAGCCCCTCCCGCCGCGGCCTCTATCCTCAGCCGCAATGTCTCCCTCACGGGGGACATCGCGGCCCGCCTCAGGTAGGTCGCGATGTCGCGGCACCGCAACCTACCCGTGGGCCGCTACGTCGGGCTAAACCGCACAGCCCGGACGAGCGGCCCCCGCTGGGGTTCCTCTTAGCTTCACCGTGGCCCAGCTCGCCACGGCTACTGAGCCCCCCCGCCTCGACAATGCGGGAACCCACCGGGGGGGAACCTAACCTAACCTAACCTAACCTTTTTTTTTTTTTTTTTTTTTTTTTTTTTTTTTTTTTTTTTTTTTTTTTTTTTTTTTTTTTTTTTTGTCGCTGAGAAATGCTTTATGCATCCCCGCCTCCCGGGGGACGAGACGGGGTATGTGGGACTCCCTGTCGGAATGACAGTATACCCACTAAAACTCAGCGGTGTTCCCGCGTCGCCGTGATGGGAGGGCCATGGGAAACCGGCATAGCCTTTACTTCCACAGCCCTCCCGACGCATGCCCGCCAAGATGGTATGGCGGGCCCCACATGCCCCCCAGGTTGGGGGGCTACGGGAATGGCCGAGAACACCTGGCCATTCCCGTCCCACAAGGTGGAGGCCTGTGCAAAACAGGCAACGGTGCCCCCGCACCCGTTGCCTGCTGGCCTCCACGCCCGCCTGAAAGGCGGGCCCCGCATGCCCCCCACGTTGGGGGAGCTACGGCCGCAGAGGATAGGGAGAGCGGCAACGACACACCGACACTCCTCTTCCCCTGCGGCCCCACCGCGTCCGCCATCGAACGGTGGCGGCCCCGTCAAGGCCGCGGAAGGTAGGGAGAGCGGCAACGAAACACCGACACTCCTCTCCCGCCGCGGCCTCCAATCCTCAGCCGCGATGTCTCCCTCACGGGGGACACCGCGGCCCGCCTCAGGTAGGCTGCGATGTCGCCCAAGCGGCACCGCAACCTACCCTACGGCCGCTACGTCATTGGCTAAGCCGCAAAGCCTTGACGAGCGGCCCCCGCTGGGGTTCCTCTTAGCTTCACCGTGGCCCAGCTCGCCACGGCTACTGAGCCCCCCCGCCTCGACAATGCGGGAACCCACCGGGGGGGAACCTAACCTAACCTAACCTAACCTTTTTTTTTTTTTTTTTTTTTTTTTTTTTTTTTTTTTTGTCGCTGAGAAATGCTTTATGCATCCCCGCCTCCCGGGGGACGAGACGGGGTATGTGGGACTCCCTGTCGGTATGACAGTATACCCACTAAAACTCAGCGGTGTTCCCGCGCCGCCGTGATGGGAGGGCCATGGGAATCCGGCATAGCCTTTACATCCACAGCCCTCCCGACGCATGCCCGCCAAGATGGTATGGCGGGCCCCACATGCCCCCCAGGTTGGGGGGCTACGGGAATGGCCGAGAACACCTGGCCATTGCCGTCCCACAAGGTGGAGGCCTGTGCAAAACAGGCAACGGTGCCCCCGCACCCGTTGCCTGCTGGCCTCCACGCCCGCCTGAAAGGCGGGCCCCGCATGCCCCCCACGTTGGGGGAGCTACGGCCGCAGAGGATAGGGAGAGCGGCAACGACACACCGACACTCCTCTTCCCCTGCGGCCCCACCGCGTCCGCCATCGAACGGTGGCGGCCCCGTCAAGGCCGCGGAAGGTAGGGAGAGCGGCAACGAAACACCGACACTCCTCTCCCGCCGCGGCCTCCAATCCTCAGCCGCGATGTCTCCCTCACGGGGGACACCGCGGCCCGCCTCAGGTAGGCTGCGATGTCGCCCAAGCGGCACCGCAACCTACCCTACGGCCGCTACGTCGGGCTAAACCGCACAGCCCGGACGAGCGGCCCCCGCTGGGGTTCCTCTTAGCTTCACCGTGGCCCAGCTCGCCACGGCTACTGAGCCCCCCCGCCTCGACAATGCGGGAACCCACCGGGGGGGCAACCTAACCTAACCTAACCTAACCTAACCTAACCTAACCGGATATAACTTTGCATCCCGGTGACGCAATTTCAAGCTGTTTTCAGCAAATTAAATCTTTCCCTTGCTCCCTGAAACGTTCCCACTCGGGATAATTGACTATTTCGCGAAAAACACTTTTTCGTTTTTGACTTGTAAAAATTTCACAAAAACTCCCTTTAAGGAAGACTATTCTAAATTTTTCTTCAAAATTCCAGATTATTCCCAGTTTTAAGTAATTTAAATAGATACTTACCCGCCTTACCTGGGCTCCCGTGCGCGTTCCGCGAACTCGAGTCCCGTTTTGGTGGTGTTATTCGAGGTTTTCACTAAAATTTTGGCCGTAAATTCAGTTTTTCCAGGAAAATTCCCGATTTTTGTTCGGGAATAATTCCAGAAACTTCATAGTCAGCTAGCCCGCGCGGAGACGCGTCTTTTGACACCTCGCCCGTGCGCCTAGCCCACATACAACATCAAAAATTCCTGAAATTTTTGCATTTCAATAGTACTACCAACTGACGAAAATCTACCTAAGGGATACTTGTTTTTGAACAAATCGATATAACTTTGCATCCCGGTGACGCAATTTCAAGCTGTTTTCAGCAAATTAAATCTTTCCCTTGCTCCCTGAAACGTTCCCACTCGGGATAATTGACTATTTCGCGAAAAACACTTTTTCGTTTTTGACTTGTAAAAATTTCACAAAAACTCCCTTTAAGGAAGACTATTCTAAATTTTTCTTCAAAATTCCAGACTATTCCCAGTTTTTAGTAATTTAAATAGATACTTACCTGCCTTACCTGGACTCCCGTGCGCGTTCCGCGAACTCGAGTCCCGTTTTGGTGGTGTTATTCGAGGTTTTCACAAAAAATTTGGCCGTAAAACAGGTTTTTCCAGCAAAATTCCCGATTTTTGTTCGGGAATAATTCCAGAAACTACATAGTCAGCTAGCCCGCGCGGAGACGCGTCTTTTGACACCTCGCCCGTGCGCCTAGCCCACATACAACATCTAAAATTCCAGAAATTTTTGCATTTCTATAGTACTACATACTGACTAAAATCTACCTAAGGGATACTTGTTTTTGTACAAATCTATATAACTTTGCATCCCGGTGACGCAATTTCAAGCTGTTTTCAGCAAATTAATTCTATCCCGAGCTCCCTGAAACGTTCCCACTAGGGATAATTGACAATTTCGCGAAAAACACTTTTTCGTTTTTGACTTGCAAAAATTTCATCAAAACTCCCTGTAAGGAACACTATTCTAAATTTTTCTTCAAAATTCCAGACCATTCCCAGTTTTTAGTAATTTAAATAGATACTTACCTGCCTTACCTGGACTCCCGTGCGCGTTCCGCGAACTCGAGTCCCGTTTTGGTGGTGTTATTCGAGGTTTTCACTAAAATTTTGGCCGTAAAACAGGTTTTTTCAGTAAAATTTCCGATTTTTGTTCGGGAATAATTCCACAAACCCCATAGTTAGCTAGCCTGCGCGGAGATGGGTCTTTTGACACCTCGCCCGTGCGCCTAGCCCACATATAACATCAAAAATTCCAGAATTTTTTGCATTTCATTAGTACCAAAAACTGACGAAATCTACCTAAGGGATACTTGATTTTGAACAAATCTACATAACTTTGCATCCCGGTGACGCAATTTCAAGCTGTTTTCAGCAAATTAATTCTATCCCGAGCTCCCTGAAACGTTCCCACTAGGGATAATTGACAATTTCGCGAAAAACACTTTTTCGTTTTTGACTTGCAAAAATTTCATCAAAACTCCCTGTAAGGAACACTATTCTAAATTTTTCTTCAAAATTCCAGACCATTCCCAGTTTTTAGTAATTTAAATAGATACTTACCTGCCTTACCTGGACTCCCGTGCGCGTTCCGCGAACTCGAGTCCCGTTTTGGTGGTGTTATTCGAGGTTTTCACTAAAATTTTGGCCGTAAAACAGGTTTTTTCAGTAAAATTTCCGATTTTTGTTCGGGAATAATTCCACAAACCCCATAGTTAGCTAGCCTGCGCGGAGATGGGTCTTTTGACACCTCGCCCGTGCGCCTAGCCCACATATAACATCAAAAATTCCAGAATTTTTTGCATTTCATTAGTACCAAAAACTGACGAAATCTACCTAAGGGATACTTGATTTTGAACAAATCTACATAACTTTGCATCCCGGTGACGCAATTTCAAGCTGTTTTCAGCAAATTAAATCTTTCCCGAGCTCCCTGAAACGTTCCCACTAGGGATAATTGACATTTTCGCGAAAAATTTTGAACACCCACCCGCCCTCTGGTCTATTATAGGAAGGTAGACGTGGGATTTTCGACGAAAAATATTTTTGGTGATTCTGCTTCCTTTTGACTTGGTGGGGTTTTAGGGGACTTAGTACGAAGATATATCGTATTTTTATTTGTTTGACCGAGTCTGCAAAGGCTCACTTGTGAAAATCGACAGAAATAAAAAAGTTTTTATTTATCGTAATTTATTATTTTAACGTATCGCAATTTTAATTTATCGTAATTTTAATTTATCGTTATTTATTAATTTAATTATTCGTATTTTATTATTTTAATTTGACGTAATCTATTCTCAATTGGATTTTTTTAAAATTTGTATACTACTTTCTGTGCTCCCCTCTTTACAGGGACACAGAAGAACCCAGTGTTCATTTTTAACTCTCTCTTCCCGAGTAAACTTTGGTCTGACTCCCTCTTTACAGGAGTCGGTTCTGAAAATATCTGCTCAAAAATTTAATATGTTCCGCACCCCATCCAGCGTTGTGTGGGCCCAAGGTTCTAGTAGCTCGCCGCGATCGGCGGAGAAGTCGGGGCCTTTACCTAATGCGAAGAGGAGAATCTCCTTTGGAGACGACACTCCTCCTTCATCGTCACAGGGTGGTCCTGCCACTCCGGGGATGCGCCGAGCTGCTATCGATGCTTCAAGACCGCTCAAAAATCCTGAGTCGCGGCACCGCAGCCGCACTGACGAGGCGAGAGCTTGCCTGAATAAGGCCAAGCTTAATTTAAGCAACTCCCGCAACCTCAAGGCCGAGATAAAGACTGTGGTGCTGGAAGCCATAAACAGGCTTTATGAGCTGGTCAAAGAGTCGGAACGGGACAAGGCCCCTGCCGCACCCATCGCCGTGCCGGAATCCGCGCCCACTGCTAACCTCTGTCCCCGGTCCATTCCCGAGAGTCTTGTTAGCCAGACTGAGCTCGTCGCGACAATGAAAGAGCACATCTCCTTAATAAAGGAGAACCCCGAGGAGTTGGTCAAGCTGCGAGACAGTCTGGCTAGCAGGGAATGCGTTGCGGGGAAAACTTACGCGGGTGTAGCGTCTGGGAGTAAGAGCCACACTAGGGCACAAGCCCCGGAGCGGACGACGCTGCACTCCGTAGAGGTCTCCTCAACGCAAGAGATGGATACTGGGGCCGAAATACTCGAAAGAGTTAGGAGAGCGGTGGACGCGAAGGAGGGCTGGGTGCGAGTAGAGAGGGTCCGAAAGGCCAAAGACCAAAAGGTCATCATGGGGTGCGCAACCAAGGAGGAGAGAGAGAAGCTAAAAAAGCGACTTGAATCGGCTGGAGAGAACCTCGTCGTCGAGGCGGTGAAAAATCGGGACCCGCTCCTGGTTCTTAGGGATGTGCTGTCAGTACACAGTGACGAGGAGGTTCTGAGAGCCCTTAGGAACCAGAACCAGGAGATCTTCACGGCGTCGGGGACGAGGAACTCAAAATGTCCATCAAATTCAGGAAAAAGTGTCAAAACCGGCATACTGAGTGTTACCCCAGCAATCTGGAAGAGGGCACTCGAAGGGGGCAAGCTTCGGATTGACCTCCAGAGAGTGCGCGTCGAAGACCAGATGCTCCTGGTGCAGTGTACCCGCTGCTTGGCATACGGGCACGGAAAAACGTTTGTGCACGCAGCCAGCCGATCTGTGTAGCCACTGCGGCGGTCCACACCTCAAGACGGACTGCCCACACAAACAGACCGGCATAACAGCGGCGTGCGTAAACTGCACCAGAGCCAAGCTAGAGGAACACTCGCACAATGCAATCAGTGATTTGTGCCCGATACGAAGGAAGTGGGACGCATTCGCAAGAGCATCAATAGCTTATTGCTAAAGTTGTCGATGCCCCCACTTCCGGGTATCATAGAGAGATGACCAGTTTGACACTGCCAGATTGCAGACGTATTGAGCAAACCACTGGGGTTGGCTCAATGGAGGATGGTAATTGGAGTCACTTTCGTGAGGAAGTGGCTGTAATTATACTGGACCGTGAGTCAACTCTAGTGGAACCGACAAGCGGTGTCAAGCTGGTTATCAAAAAATTTCATACGTACTTACGTAGGGTCATAATTTCAAGGTTATTTTTTTCTTTTTATAGGGTTTCACGTAGTCGGGGGTTTTTTAAATTTTTAATTAAATTTTTTATTTAATTATTTTTGTAGGGACTCCTTATTATTTATTTTCTTTTATTTTCTTGCGTTTTAAGATTCAGGTAATTTGGTATTTAATCTGGTTTTTTGTAATTCGCCATTTTTTGGTGGTGGCCATCTTGGATTCGAAATTTGTCATAGTGTAGTATTCTATTAGTCAAGCCCTTTCATTTGATACCCACATTGAGGGAGTTGTGAAAAAAAAATGTAATTTGCCATTTTGTGGTGGTGGCCATCTTGGATTTGAAATTTGTCATAGTGTAGTATTCTACTAGTCAAGCCCTTTCATTTGATACCCATATTGAGGGAGTTGTGAAAAAATATGTAATCCGCCATTTTGTAGCGGCGGCCATCTTGAACCGATTTTCATCAAATATAGCTAAGAACGCTCCCGACAAATTCACCTTTAAAACAAAAAAAAAAAATAAAATCGGTTCATCCGTTCGGGAGCTACGATGCCACAGACAGACATCCCCCCCCCCCACACACACACACACACAGATACGTCCAACTTATAACACCCCGTCGTTTTTGCGTCGGGGGTTAAAAATTGAAAAAGGTTTTGGAACGAAGTTCCTTATCGCGCGTTGCGAAAGGGGGCTAGACGGAAAAAATTAAGACCAAAAGTTGGAACGACACTTTTTGCTATAGTTGTAAGCCGTGCGGCGTGCGCATATTTCTCTGTCTGTCTCTCTCTCTCTCTTATAGAAAACTTCGTTCCATCCATAAAACTTATTATTATTATTTACATGAATCACAATACCCAATAAACACGTACACAGTAGGTACACTTACAAAACCAAAGCTTTACTTTGGCTTTGTAAGTGTACCTACTGTGTAGGCATTTATAATATAGAAGCTGTGCCCCGCGGTTTCACCCGCATTAAGTTCGATTCCGAGGGAATATCGGGACAAAAAGTATTCTATGTGTCAATCCTGGTTATAAACTATCTGTGTGCCAAATGTCATCCAAATTCGTTCAGTAGTTTTTGCGTGAAAGAGTAACAAACATCCATCTATCCATCCATCCATACAAAATTTCGCGTTTATAGGATCAGTGCGAGCTTCAGTGTGATAAATACAAACACAAATAATAAAAGCCATTAATGAAGTGTATAATAATTATATTCTACAAAAATATACTAAAGAGAACTAGTGGAATCCTTGATTCGTTTCAAGTTCTTGAGATCGGACTCATTACTTGAGGAGCACATGGACACACGAGATATGTGCAATACCTCTAAATCTAGATCAGCCTTGGTCTTCTTCAGACCGGGGTCTGACGAGGGCCCTTTATCTTTTCGGGCTAAGAAAGGTATAACATTCCTCAGCACATTATTCTTGGATGTTTTACTCGAGCAAGAAGAGTTGTTCGCACTCGACATGCTGCTGAACGAGTACTTGGATGCGTTGTCGCCGATGAACAGCACCCCTCGCTCCGACAGGAAGTCGTCGATTGAGTCGTTGGAGAAATAAGCCTGGGCTCCTTGTTCTATAGAGTCAGTGTTCTTGTCTTGTTTGTAAATTCCAAAAGTCTTGCCTTGCCCACTTTTCTTGAAGCCCATCACCGCGTTGGGGCTGCCCTCGTAGTTGTAACTGTGACATCTGATCACTTTTTCAGAGGAGTCGCTCAATGTTCCGCCATTGCTTCTGCTGTCAACTTTCTTCACGATACTCATTACAGATCTAGGCTTCTTAGCATCCCGCTTCTCGTCTTGGAAGTTAACTTTAGTGTCGGTCAGCTTTCTCTGTTCTAACATCTCTTGATGATCACTCGCGTTTAGGTCGTCGTCGATGCGCACCTCGGGTATCGTCTCGGAGCGCGGCAGCCGGTGCCAATCGCGCCTCGTGATGCACTTGGACAGGATGTCGTCTGACATGCTCAGCTTGCAGCTGGTCTTCCGTTCCTTCTGGCAGGCTTTGTAACACCTGATCTTCTTGTCGATGTAGTTGGAAGACTCGCTGAGGTACTGGTAGTCAGTCGTCTCTGTGTCGATGTTACTGGTGCAGATGAGCGGCGTGGTGACGGACGCGTCATGAGCGTAGTTGAAGAACTTGTTGACGACTTCTTTTTTTTTGCAGCAGGAGCAGCTTCTCGCGAAGCAGTAGACCATGGTGCAGATGAGACAGCACTGCATGAGGATGACCCCGCTGAGCGCAAGCAGCGTGTTCTTATTGGTCAGCACGTACGTCACTAAGCAGTTGAACCTGGGACTGGTCGGCGCGAGCATTGGCTTCTTTTTGGCGGCGAAGTTAGTACGTGGCCATGTACTTGTCGTCACCCCTGCGACCTTCGATATGGTATGCAATTCCAAGTACTCTCCCTTATCGTTCGGCGACACCGAGCAGTTCTTACCCGTCGTGTTGATGATCAGTACATCTTTCGTCGGCCTGCCCTTCCCACCCGTCAGTGCTTTGATGAAGTTAATATCTTCCTTGCTTATAGCTGGCTTATTGACACATTTGTTAGAAATAGGATTGTATGCACATTTAGGTATTTCAGTGTTAGCGATATTCAAACAAGCGGGTACTTCTACGCAACGCTTTTTCAACACACTGAAGTAAGACTTCCTGCCGTTGTAATAGGTGTCACAATAGACCGGCTTGCAGTTGTTAAGCGGGTCCTCGTCGATGTGTTTGCATATCTTGGCGTCGGTCGGAGCGTTTGATTTCTTTAGAGTCGTATCGAACTTTATCTTGATAGTCTCTCGGATGAACTTCTTCGGCCTGGATTTTGAGTTGTAGTCGACGTAGATGTTGCAAAACCCCTTGCGGTCGTAGAGGTCGAGCAGCGGCGCCACCAGGTGCAGGGTCGACGTCGATCCTGTACAAGATAACAGAACTACTATAGATAGCTGAGCAAGCTCACGCCCGTATTACAGAACCTTGCTCAAGACTCAAGTGGATTGGTTGAAATTAGTTTGAAATGATGAACTGTCAATAAACATAATATGCATAGTTTGTAAGGAATGTTTGGGAGCCATGTACTCGTATGTAATAGCGGCGAGCCTATTGCCATCAATCGCACACAAATCCCGACTTCAGGTGTGTATTTGTGTAATATATGGCATACAGGCATAATAACAGATAGTAGGTATTATATAACGTTCACAGGATATGATCTTCGTGTCCTATAAAAACCAATAACCTAATTGCATATGATCTAATTTTATATTTCATATAACTTTCTTTTGCTTTAATAACATTTAGTATAACGTTCTGTAGGAGCCAATGGTTGCAGGCACCGTACACTATAACTTTGTTAATGTTGGTTTAGTTATGGAGCACACAGAAAGAACCACAAGTTGAGTTTACAGTTAAGTATAATATTATAATGTAGAAGGTTAACAAGTTAAAGTGGTAGCGATTCTTTCCCTTGAAAAGTGGTTAATTCCACAGTTATTGTCTTACTCTCCGTGCATTGCTTAAAACGTTATCATTATAGCAAAATATTTGTGACGCACGACATCCAAGTAGGTTGCTGCGTTCGCAAAGTACGGCGTACGGCGTACGGTTGAGTAGACCGTACATGTTAGCAACACCACAAAGATGTAAAGAAAATTATGGAAATGTTCTCAAGAGAAGGAACCCTATTACAAAGATACAAATTATTATCTCCTTTATTTCAATGTAATCATATAAATTATATTTTTAAATATTAGAATATAAAAAGTATAAAAACATTTAAAAATATAAAAAAATAGTAAAATTATTATTATTATTATTAAAAGCCTGTGCTGTCCCACTGCTGGGCAAAGGCCTCCCTACTCTCTTTCCACTTCTCTCTGTTTAAAGCTGTTAAGGACCAGTTCTTGTTGAAGGAGTCCAGCTCATCCCGCCATCTCCGTCTGGGATACAAATAATAAATTAAATTATTCGAAGTTGAACGCCATGTTGTCTGCATGACGTGGACGTTCCGCTTGCAGTTCTGCTTGGCTCGCCGTGTGTATGTTTTCTTCATGCCTTCTGTGTTGTATCACTTGCAGTTCAATCTCTTCAAGCTGATTGTTCGTAGTTGAATGACTCTTAGTTTGTTTTGAGTGACAAGAAGGTCCGTATCTCTTTACAAACCACCCCACAGAGACAGTGATGATTACTCCCACATTGGCACAGATTATTAAATACCAGTGACAATGGTATAAGAGACGGCATGTTGGTGTATGTGATAAGTGGAATGGTTGATGGGAGCTGGTTTTCTTGTATTTTTATAATCTTATTTATTTATAGTTAATTAAAACGATACCACACCCATAACACTAATTAACATAGAGACAATAATTACATTGACAATAATATAACTTAAAACTAACATGGAACAGTGGACTCCCTTGCATACATTCTCTCACAGAACACCCAGACATATACACATAATTTTAATCCATTCATCCGCAAACACATCACATTCAGGGTTGGTGCTGAATGCCCTTCTGGCTAGAAGGGCATTCAGCACCTTTATGCCTCGGCCACAAAAGTAACGCCACGCTTGAGGTGTCAATTCGCTACAAGCATCATTTCTAAGCGCCAAAAGCAAGGCCACGAACTTCAAAAGTTCGCCTGTAGCGTGTACGGTGGGGAGATGAATCAGTTCAGTACAGAGTAGTCGGCATTACACGTGAAAATGTCGCTGTCAAAAATAACTAAATATTGTTTTGAAAGTACCGGTACTTACTTGTTTTTTCTCACATGGTATTATGAATTTGCGACAAGGAGTACGTGAACTCATCCATAACGCAGGTCGATTTGGGATTGCAGTGATAAATTCTTCAGTATTCATATTGGATTAGTTACTATAAATGCGATGAAAACAAAATAATTTGTTTTAGACGCAGACGCGCGGAGCGACCGCTTCTATCGGAGCGCGTGGAGCGACTGTTTTGTGCACACTGTGTAATTTTCTCATACAATTGTTTTCGACGCTCATAAAAAACGCGCGTCAGATCATCCAACGCTCGTGCAAATTCGGTCGTAGGAAACTTCGCTGCTGCTGGCCTTGTAGTTAATAAACATACATTTGTTTTTGACGCTCGACGCTGACGCTTGCAGCACAAGGTGTGTTCGCTTGGAGCGTCGCATTTTGTGGTCCTCGGGTTAGAGTACGACAGACCGGGGATTCGGCTCTGGCTACAGTTTTCACTGGGGGTTGCGCAAACAGATTGTGCCGGCGGCTCTGACGGTGTCCGATGTATTTGTCGGGCACAAATAGTCGGCAGAAAAGACCATGGAGCTCTGGGCAGTCGATACGTCCCCATAAGGTCTTACAGGCTACAGTGAGTTGATCAAGGCCTCTTCTCACCTCCAACGAGTTAAAGCCCAACGTCCCTAAAAGATAGTTGGTAGGGTACACGTAGGGAAAGAAATGGTATAACCTGTCGAAGAGGCATCTGAGGAAAGTTTTCTGTACCTTTTCCAGCATCAATGTTTGGGTCGCACTATAGGGGTGCCAGATACAGGCACTGGACTCGAGTTGGCTTCGAACAAGAGCGGTGTACAAAAGCCTAACAACATTTGGATTGCGGAAGTCATGAACATTTCGCAAAACAAATCCCAAACGTCCGAAAGATTCCTTTGCTTTACTAACACTAGATATAAGGCAATTTATACTGGTACTAACAAATTATGGAACTTGATTCTGAAATAAATGTTTTATTATTATCTCCTTTATTTCATTTAAATACTATTATTATTATTTTGTAAGAGTAGAAACGTGGTCCCTTAAAGTCAGACAGCAGTCGAAAGTCACTCCCAAATCCTTTATTTTGGTGACACAAGTAATTACGTCACCACCAAAGAGATTTAAGTGATAATTTAATGTCTTTGGTCACCACCCATACTATAGTTATAATGAATTGGCCGCAACTCTCTGCCGTATGTTATGACGTAGCACTTGCTTTTGTTAAAAAGTAGTTTATTCACAAAGCTCCAGTCATAGATGGCATCAATATCCCTTTGTAGGAGTTTGCAATCCTCGACTGTTCGGATTTGTGCAGCTAGCTAAGGTCGTCGGCATATAGCAGGCATTTAGCAAACTTAACATTAGTTATATAAGGTCATTGATCATGATCAGAAACAGAGGCGGCCCTAACACGGCTCCTTGACTAACACCCGAGTGTGTAATATAAGGCTTGGGTTCGAAGCAGCCATGCTCAGCAGCATAAGTACGCCGTTAGAAAAAATCGTGATTTAACTGATTTAGAGATCCCGCGAGCCCGTTTACTATACTTTCTTTCGGTCATACGGTATTATTTTCAAACGGTATTATATTTTAAGTGTTATTTATTATTTACGAGTACCTTAATAAATATTGTCTATAACAAAATCGATAAACAACATTACATCTCAACAAGGTAGTAGTAACACTACTCAGCAATAGAGGGCGTTTATTACAAAATAAGCTGTTCTAAATCTCTTTATCAAAATTATTTAATTCTAATTACTGAGTAAATATAAATAATTCATGCGAAAATAAGCCGAAGTTAGGTCCAGTTGTTTTACCATAACAAGATTTACAATATCGTAATGCGCATCTGTTTCCTTAGAAAATAATTTTCTTTTGGTGGACAAGAATGCGTCTTGACACGCAGGCGTACGACACGAGACTGACCACTAGGACAAAAGTATTGGATTACGATTTTATTCGTAATATCCTGTCTATTGTCAAGTACCTAAATTATTTAATGTCTTTGGGCGTTGATGATCTGACTGATTAGAAATCTGTAAATACATTCTTAATTGTTATTGTTACGGTCGCAAATCATAATAATATTGTCATCAACATACAACCTGACACTGACCTGCAAATTGCACAAAACTTGAACATGTTACTGTCACGGGGTCACGGGCCGCTCTGGCGCTGTTGCCTTACGTACTCTTCGGGCCAGGTTATTAGCAATAGGCTCGCCCCTATCACTGTACGTGACTTGAACATATATACATAACCACTTACATTACCCAGGATCAAAGACAACATACCCGTAGGAACAGTATCAGAGGCGCTTCCGACGACCTCGACGACGTTACACCCGGCGTCGCCGGCCTCCAGGCAGCACTCGTCGGGGTGCGCCTCCACCGAGACCTCGTCCCCGCTGGTGTTGTTGATCTCTGCGAAGAACTGCAGGCCGACGGAGAACGGCAGCACCTCCTCCAGACCCGACTTCGTGACGATATTCTTACTAAATACACTATACACAAATAATATAAAACTGATGTAAAAATTCATCGGAATAGTTCAGTAGTGTCATCGTATTAGACCTATGTACAGACTGCCAGATCGTCGATCGTGACGTCGCGTGACAAGCGCGGGGACCATTGACAGAAGTGAATTATTTTTTTAAGAATAGACACTCGTATTAGAGAGGAGTACAAATATTAGTGAATACCATGGATATCGAATATTTATGGTGAATACTGAACATTGTAACGCAGCCTTTAGCGAATGTGTGCGAGCGTGCCTCCCGCGCCCCGCGCCCCCGCCACCCAGTGGACGAAGGATCGCGAGTCTGCCACGCTCGCGACCCGCTCACAAGTTTCTATATTTACCTGTTTGTACCCTTATAATATAACAGAGGGGTCCGTGGCTAAATAATAACAGCCGCACAGGTCGATCGATCAGGTTAAGCTACGCTTGCAGTGGATGGATGACCATCTTTACATACCGAGACCCCTCCGTGCCTCGGATCGCACAGATGAACGCGTGACGACGCGCGGTTGGCTCGGCGCGCGGTTTACGATTGTAACAAATCAATGTTGTTGTGTACATGACCGCGCGTCACCGCGCGTGCCCGCGTGCACCGCCATGCACCGCGCGCAAGATCATGACCCGCGCGTCTCCGCGCGGTGACGCGCGGTTTAAGATCTACACTCCTGTATCGACCTGTTCAGTTGACCCGCGCGGTTTAAGATCTACACTCCTGTATCGACCTGTTCAGTTGACCCGCGCGGTTTGACGCAAGGAGCAACGAAAAAAATGGAGGACGAAATATCAATTGATTTACTAATTGACAAAAGAGATGCGATTTGGAATCTTAACTCGGAGCACTATTTTCAACGCAATCATACAAAAAGTCAAAGGATGCAATCGACATCCTAAAATAGTTAAAAATCGATCTTCGTGTAGTCTTAGTGTGGGATATAAAGTCACAAACAGGCTTTAAGAAAGTCTTAAGACTTAAAATAGGGTGCACCCAGTATCGTCTTTGCTTTCGACGGCGACGTCGCAGTTTGCGGTAAAAAAACCCACAAGCAAATTGCCTCCTCCACGTCCATTCTCACTGAATGTTCACGCTAGACTGTCGCGCGCAAGGCGCCGCCATCTAAACAGGTGAATCGCGCGGCAGCGCACGTCGCCGCGCGTTCATCTGAACTTAGCCTAAGCCGTTGGTCCCGGCTGTCATTCGTAGATCTTTAGTAGGAATTTAGTATACTAATAAATGAAATAATTGATAGCTTTCCGATTTAGTCCGAGCAATTTACCAGCTAGGTGCCAGAGTTTCTCTAAGAGATTTTTTTAAAGATATTGGTATTCTCACGGTTGCATCACAATTCATCTTCGCCAACATCCTATATATTAGGCAAAATTTGCACTTGTACACTAAAAACAGTGATATTCACAATGTTAACACTAGAAATAAGGACAAACTACGTGCCCCCTTTCACCGGCTTCATAAGGTTCATAACTCATTTGTTGGGCTTGGTATAACATTTTATAACAAGATACCCTCTTCTTTGCTAGACTTGCCTTTTAATGCGTTTAAAGCTCAAGTAAAATCCAACCTTTGTTCAAAGGCTTACTATTCCATCAACGACTACTTACACGATAAAAATAGTTGGTCGCCCTAATTAACTCAAGACAATGTTCATGTTCTTTCTCCAGAATTAGCTTAGGTACTGACAGGTTACTGTTATTAGTATTAACTCATTTATTTCACATAGATGGTCCTAGTTCATCATCTGTGACTGCAAGTGACAGCTATGTGACGAACCCAGCAACGCATAAATATGTAAGCTGTCACGCCCTTTTTGCCTGGAGGCTTTTATTTAGGTAGTGAGTTTTTATTTTTATTTTAATTAATTATTTTTAGCTTGAGTACGTATAGTTTTTATTATATTTGTTGGTATATTGGCGTGGCTAGCTGACATATGGCAAATAATTTAAGCTTCTTGTAATGTTCATTACTGAACATAGGTTCCTAGTATTGTATATATGCAACTATATTCTAACTAAACAGACAGCTGTGCTGCTGGGGAGTTTGTTCCGCCACTTCTTCTTCCCAGCGATAGCACTAGGAAGTGGTGAAGGGCGGGCGTTTTTGGGGGACTGTCTTTTGAAAATTTAAAAGTGCTGATTCTCAGCCTAATTTGATTAAATGACTTTTGATTTTGATTTTTTGAAGTCAATCACTAGCGTATAATGATATTAATGTAAAAATATATGGCTTTTGCACCACACAAAGATAGCGACAAACGTTTTTGTGTGAGTAAGTTGTACGGTGTGTGGTAAATGCACCCTGTTTGATGAGATAAGGTTTATTATAACAGATTGTGCAGTACGTTCTAATATGAATTGCAAGGTGTGCGCGACTTCATAATATTATCTATTGCTTTTACAGTAGTAGTAGCATGTGCAGTAGTGGCGCGGTGCTGGGGGCACACTAGCGACACTTGTTCCGATATATGCTCAACTACCGCGCATATCTCCTTATGGTACTCGTAGCGTCGTTGTGCAATGGCCGCAAGCGCGGGTCACGAGCGGGTCGCTCTGGGTACGCCTTTACTAGTAAGTAGGAGTACCTTCGGGGAACACAGGCGTGATGTGATATCAAAAAGTGGTCAAATTAACACAGCGAGCTCATAACAACTATTTTATTGGAACAAGTACCACCAAATCTAAGGTAACTTGGAAGGTAATAAATAGTATGAAAGCCAACATTCCTAAAGACAATATAAGTGTAATTAATGTGAACGACAAATACCTATCGGATCCTAAAACGATAGCAGAGCAATTTAATAATTATTTTGTGGACTCCATTAAACTGAATGCCAATAATTTTCAGACGAATAATAATATTATAACATTAGGATCGCATAAATCTATGTTTATGGAACCAACCATACCAAAGGACATTATTACTATAATTAACAATCTTAAAAACACCAATAGTACAGAAGGCCTACTCCGAAGTGACACATTCGAATGATCGGATCCGACCGACACATGGCCGAACCGAATATTGTTGTCTTACTACGAAAAAGTTCGGATCGGCGCAGTTGGGTCGGAACCATAGTCAATATTCGGAAGAGTGTAGGACCGAACGAAATGTAGTGCCAGAGGTGAACGTTTTATCGATATGTTTTTATTAGTCATTATTATTCATGTCGATACAATTAAACTATTGAATTACTGGGTAAAATTATTTTTTATAGTAACAAAATAGAACTTTGCTTTTATTTCAATATTTATACCTAGGAATATTGTAATATTTCTCGAAAAAACAATATATTTGTAGCTGGCATGAAGATGGCATTGCCGATTGTCAAAAAAAAAAAACGATAAATGTCAAAGGAGGATGACAAGTAAACAAACAATTAGATAGATTGAGATTTTTATTATTGCAAAATTGAGAAAAAAGCTGGAAAAAGTATAAACTCAAACCAAATCTCGTCTGTCTCTATCGTTATGGCGTATTTCGGTCGTTTATCATCAAGTGCTGACTGAAGTGTAAAGTGAAGTTAAGAGATGTATACAAAAAACAAGCTAAATATACTATAAACTACATATTATTATTATATTATTCACTTTACGCGTGATAAAGTGCCCCTTGGGTTTATCGTTTTCTCATGTTCGTGTTTTGGAAGCTTGGAAATGAAAGTTATGAACAAACATTCTGCAAGAAGAAGTCACCATGTCCAGACCGACAGCGGCACAAATTGATGCTCTCCTTAATTTCCGTGTATCATCGAGATTTGGCTCATGGAAACTTGAGGAGCATCAACAGTCGTACGCTGAATCATCGACTGTGGGAAGAAATTTGCACCACGCTGAATGCTATATTATTTTTACTTATAACAAAGTGAAGATTAGTTCTAGTTGTTTAGTATTGTTAAAAATAAATTTTACTCATTATTTTCTAATGATTGTCTTGTCTTTCCCTCTCTCTTTGTCTCCTCAAAGCATCTATGGCAGATGTAGCTGGCTAATATGTGACCTGCCGGGAGTTTTCCGATTCAAAATCATCTTGAGTGGTACACCACAGACTACCTACTATATTTGTTCTTATATTCCTACTAAAGTTCTTTGTGTATATAATATAAAAAATAAAAGACATTAATATAGATTTAAAAAAATATATTTTATTGATTATTTTCTAATATTTGTATTAATCTTTCCCTCTGTATTTGTCCCCTTCTGAAAGCCTCTGTGGCAGATGTAACAGGCTGGTATATGACCTGCCGGGAGTTCTCAGAATGAAACTCTTCTTGAGTTAACTCTGGGGCACTCACTCCGGCCCTTATGCACATGATTCCTTCTCCGCTCCAAACGCTCTTCTCGCAGAGCCTCTTCAACCAAAAACATACGTGCTGCCATTTCGCTACAATTTCAAGTATGACACATTCACTTTAACACTTTAAACAAACATAAAACTCAATAAAATTGTAATTATTCATTAAATTCGATACTTACGATGCTCAAACGATAGCTATTTTGTTGTCGTGTATTTTGACATTAATTTGACGCTGTAACTCTTGTCAAAATCAAATTATCGGTAGGTCTTTTCTCGTTCAGAGTAGGGTTTACGATACAACAAATGTCAAAATGAAGTTCGGTCGGATCGGACCGGTTAGGTCGCGACCGACCGAACCAAATAGTAACTTCGTAGTAGGAAATGGCCGAACATTCGGCCGATCCGATAAATTTACCACTTCGGAGTAGACCCCCAGGCTTTAAGAAAGTCTTAAGACTTAAAATAGGGTGCACCCAGTATCGTCTTTGCTTTCGACGGCGACGTCGCAGTTTGCGGTAAAAAAACCCACAAGCAAATTGCCTCCTCCACGTCCATTCTCACTGAATGTTCACGCTAGACTGTCGCGCGCAAGGCGCCGCCATCTAAACAGGTGAATCGCGCGGCAGCGCACGTCGCCGCGCGTTCATCTGAACTTAGCCTAAGCCGTTGGTCCCGGCTGTCATTCGTAGATCTTTAGTAGGAATTTAGTATACTAATAAATGAAATAATTGATAGCTTTCCGATTTAGTCCGAGCAATTTACCAGCTAGGTGCCAGAGTTTCTCTAAGAGATTTTTTTAAAGATATTGGTATTCTCACGGTTGCATCACAATTCATCTTCGCCAACATCCTATATATTAGGCAAAATTTGCACTTGTACACTAAAAACAGTGATATTCACAATGTTAACACTAGAAATAAGGACAAACTACGTGCCCCCTTTCACCGGCTTCATAAGGTTCATAACTCATTTGTTGGGCTTGGTATAACATTTTATAACAAGATACCCTCTTCTTTGCTAGACTTGCCTTTTAATGCGTTTAAAGCTCAAGTAAAATCCAACCTTTGTTCAAAGGCTTACTATTCCATCAACGACTACTTACACGATAAAAATAGTTGGTCGCCCTAATTAACTCAAGACAATGTTCATGTTCTTTCTCCAGAATTAGCTTAGGTACTGACAGGTTACTGTTATTAGTATTAACTCATTTATTTCACATAGATGGTCCTAGTTCATCATCTGTGACTGCAAGTGACAGCTATGTGACGAACCCAGCAACGCATAAATATGTAAGCTGTCACGCCCTTTTTGCCTGGAGGCTTTTATTTAGGTAGTGAGTTTTTATTTTTATTTTAATTAATTATTTTTAGCTTGAGTACGTATAGTTTTTATTATATTTGTTGGTATATTGGCGTGGCTAGCTGACATATGGCAAATAATTTAAGCTTCTTGTAATGTTCATTACTGAACATAGGTTCCTAGTATTGTATATATGCAACTATATTCTAACTAAACAGACAGCTGTGCTGCTGGGGAGTTTGTTCCGCCACTTCTTCTTCCCAGCGATAGCACTAGGAAGTGGTGAAGGGCGGGCGTTTTTGGGGGACTGTCTTTTGAAAATTTAAAAGTGCTGATTCTCAGCCTAATTTGATTAAATGACTTTTGATTTTGATTTTTTGAAGTCAATCACTAGCGTATAATGATATTAATGTAAAAATATATGGCTTTTGCACCACACAAAGATAGCGACAAACGTTTTTGTGTGAGTAAGTTGTACGGTGTGTGGTAAATGCACCCTGTTTGATGAGATAAGGTTTATTATAACAGATTGTGCAGTACGTTCTAATATGAATTGCAAGGTGTGCGCGACTTCATAATATTATCTATTGCTTTTACAGTAGTAGTAGCATGTGCAGTAGTGGCGCGGTGCTGGGGGCACACTAGCGACACTTGTTCCGATATATGCTCAACTACCGCGCATATCTCCTTATGGTACTCGTAGCGTCGTTGTGCAATGGCCGCAAGCGCGGGTCACGAGCGGGTCGCTCTGGGTACGCCTTTACTAGTAAGTAGGAGTACCTTCGGGGAACACAGGCGTGATGTGATATCAAAAAGTGGTCAAATTAACACAGCGAGCTCATAACAACTATTTTATTGGAACAAGTACCACCAAATCTAAGGTAACTTGGAAGGTAATAAATAGTATGAAAGCCAACATTCCTAAAGACAATATAAGTGTAATTAATGTGAACGACAAATACCTATCGGATCCTAAAACGATAGCAGAGCAATTTAATAATTATTTTGTGGACTCCATTAAACTGAATGCCAATAATTTTCAGACGAATAATAATATTATAACATTAGGATCGCATAAATCTATGTTTATGGAACCAACCATACCAAAGGACATTATTACTATAATTAACAATCTTAAAAACACCAATAGTACAGAAGGCCTACTCCGAAGTGACACATTCGAATGATCGGATCCGACCGACACATGGCCGAACCGAATATTGTTGTCTTACTACGAAAAAGTTCGGATCGGCGCAGTTGGGTCGGAACCATAGTCAATATTCGGAAGAGTGTAGGACCGAACGAAATGTAGTGCCAGAGGTGAACGTTTTATCGATATGTTTTTATTAGTCATTATTATTCATGTCGATACAATTAAACTATTGAATTACTGGGTAAAATTATTTTTTATAGTAACAAAATAGAACTTTGCTTTTATTTCAATATTTATACCTAGGAACATTGTAATATTTATCGAAAAAACAATATATTTGTAGCTGGCATGCAGATGGCATTGCCGATTGTCAAAAACAAAAAAACGATAAACGTCAAAGGAGGATGACAAGTAAACAAACAATTGGATAGATTGAGATTTTTATTATTGCAAAATTGAGAAAAAAGCTGGAAAAAGTATAAACTCAAACCAAATCTCGTCTGTCTCTATCGTTATGGCAATAAGCGTATTTCGGTCGTTTATCATCAAGTGCTGACTGAAGTGTAAAGTGAAGTTATGAGATGTATACAAAAAACAAGCTAAATATACTATAAACTACATATTATATTATTCACTTTACGCGTGATAAAGTGCCCCTTGGGTTTATCGTTTTCACATGTTCGTGTTTTGAAAGCTTGGAAATGAAAGTTATGAACAAACATTCTGCAAGAAGAAGTCACCATGTCCAGACCGACAGCGGCACAAATTGATGCTCTCCTTAATTTCCGTGTAGAGCATCGAGATTTGGCTCATGGAAACTTGAGGAGCATCGACAGTCGTACGCTGAATCATCGATTGTGGGAAGAAATTTGCACCACGCTGAATGCTATATTATTTTTACTTTTAGCAAAGTGAAGATTAGTTCTAGTTGTTTAGTATTGTTAAAAATAAATTTTACTCATTATTTTCTAATGATTGTCTTGTCTTTCCCTCTCTCTTTGTCTCCTCAAAGCATCTATGGCAGATGTAGCTGGCTAATATGTGACCTGCCGGGAGTTCTCCGATTCAAAATCATCTTGAGTGGTACACCACAGACTACCTACTATATTTGTCACTCCTTAATTTTTAATCCATCCAAAGTTTGTCTTTAAAAGACAAAGACAAGTTTGTCTTTAATTGTAATTATTCATTAAATTCGATACTTACGATGCTCAAACGATAGCTATTTTGCTGTCGTGTATTTTGACATTAATTTGACGCTGTAACTCTTGTCAAAATCAAATTATCGGTAGGTCTTTTCTCGTTCAGAGTAGGGTTTACGATACAACAAATGTCAAAATGAAGTTCGGTCGGATCGGACCGGTTCGGTCGCGACCGACCGAACCAAATAGTAACTTCGTAGTAGGAAATGGCCGAACATTCGGCCGATCCGATAAATTTACCACTTCGGAGTAGACCCCCAGGATATGATGATATTGACACAAGAGTAATTAAAGCAGTGGCTCCTCTTACAGCACCTATATTAAGTGACATTATAAATATATGTATTCTAAATGGTATATTTCCGCAAAAGCTAAAGGTGTCTATTAAAAAAACCATTATATAAAAAAGATGACAAAACAAATTTAACTAATTATAGACCTGTAGCTTTGATACCGATTTTCTCAAAGATCTTCGAGAAAGTTATTTATAATGGAATTTATAATTACTTTGAAAAACATAATATTTTTTGCAAGTAACAAATGGGTTTTAGGAAATCAAAAACCATTAATATGGCCATATATAATTTTCTTGAAAAAATACATTACAACATGGACAGTAGGAAACCAGTAATGGATATGACTAGGGCATTTGGCTATGTGGACCATAAAGTACTATTAGCTAAGCTAAACAGTTACGGCATCAGAGGTAACGTGCTTAATCTGATACAATCTTATTTGGAAGATAGAAAACAAATTACTCAGATTAGTCAAGTAGATATTAAGACCAAAACTGAAGTAGTATACTCATCTAGTTCTAAAGTTCTTTGTTACGGTGTTCCGCAGGGTTCTGTGGTGGGACCCTTGCTGTTTATCTGCTACATTAATGACTTTTCCCAAGTAATCAATCACCAATTGTCCTTATTTGCCGACGACAGCACGGTTATATATGATACTGGTAGTAATAAAGAAATAGAAGATGATATTAACACGAGTCTTAATTGTTTACGAGTTACAATTGTTGACTGGCTGAACGCTAATAACCTTAAAATTAACCATTTTGTCTATTTGTCCGTCGACAAAACCCGTTTCTATGGGGCCATGCCACCCGTGCAGACGGATAAAGAAAGAGGCGGATGAAAATTAGGGCTGTAAAATTCGAGCGGCGCCGGCGCCCGGCCGCGCTGCAGTAGGGAAATCACTAATGTAATGCGCTGCTTTGGCGATTAAAAAATGACATTGTTAGTAAACATTTGAAGTAAAACTAAAATTATGAAATTTAAAATTAGACAAAAAACACTCAATATTTCAAGTAAACTACAAAGGAGACCAAATACTGGAAACTAATGTCACAAAATTTCTCGAATTGCATATTGATAACGATATGTCATGGAGGACTCAAATTGATAATGCATGTGGGAAGCTCAGTAAGTTTTCCTATGCTCTCTATATGTTAGGCAAAATTGTGAACAAGACAGCGCTCCTAGCAGCTTATCACGGTTATGTCGCCTCTGTTCTGCGGTATGGCCTTATATTCTGGGGCAATGCGACTAAGGTAGAGGTACTGATAGCACAGAAAAAATGTATTCGAGCTATATGTAAATTAAAACGGACGGTTTCATGCAAGCCACATTTCCAAAACATAAAAATATTGACTGAGCCATCACTTTATGTCTATGAAGCCTGTATCTTTGTAAAAAACAACATGTTTTTATATGAATTTGTAAAAAGTCAGCGGCGCTCAAAAAAGTTGCACTCGCTTTACACTAAAACCAAGTTTCTCTATAATAGTACTTATATATGCAATGGCTCCAAAACTTTATAACAAATTACCTGATCAAATTGTATCAAGCAACAACATGAATGAGTTTAAACGTAAGCTGTTTAAATTATTGAGCAACAAGGCGTATTATTCGGCTAATGAATATCTTAATGACAAATTAAAATAATATTCGTATAATTTTATATCGGTTCATAATTAAAACGTTGCTTTCATAAGATAATGATAATATCTATGGACATTTTTATGTATTGTATACGAAATTGTGACTAATTACCTATTACCTATTTGTTTATGTGCTGTTTTAATTTATTGACATATTATTATTAACTATCGCATGAAATTGTGACATCTACTTACCTATTAACTTTATTTTATTTTTTTACTTGACATTCGATTACCTAATAATATTTTGTATGCCTTTTGGCGGAACATAGCATGGACCAACATTTTATTTTTTGTGTAACATCTGTATAGTGTACCCTGTGTTCACAAAATGAATAAATAAATATGAAATAAAATATGAAAAATATAAAATGTTATGTTTGGTTAATGATATTATTAAGTGGCTCAAATAATCTGGGGTGTTATGATAATATCAATTTTCTTGAAGACATGACCATGTAGTTTAGGTAATAAAACACTTCAAATAAAACTTCAAAGTATTTGTCATTAAATTATGTACTTAATATCATTCTCATTACGAAATGGCATCTGTGTGTTTGTTCACCAACGTGACACAATATTGCAGTTTATCTTAAATTCTAACGTAAACATAGTCCTGTATCACAAGTTATGCTAAAATTTAATTAGGAATTTGAAATTAAAAAAATCACCTCTTAGCCTCTTACCCATAAAAATCTTTAAAACCAAAAAGAGTAGAGTAGTATTGCCATGCTCCTTCATCATCATCATTTCAACTGAAAAACGTCCACTATTGGGCATAGCCCCAAGTGTCGCACAACGACTTGTCCTGTGCGTCTCACATCCAGATGTGCGTGTGGATTGAGAGATCTTTTCGAAAAACTCTTCCAATCGCAACCAAATTATAAGAGGATTTAGTAAATAATTGTGAAAACTTCATGGTAAGGTATAAAATTTGTGAAACCGAAACAAAGAAAGTTAGAACTCATTAACTGGATCTCTCAATCTGGACAACTGAAGAAAAAGCCATAACGCGTATCCAAGAATATACTGCCTATGTGTTTATAATTTGCATTTCAATTAATTGTGAAGGATTTGTGAAAGCTGCTAAACAAGATTTCCATTCGTTTCAAAGCCACGTTTAAGATTTATAACGGTTTATATGGATCTCTCAGAGTGGACAATTTTCAATTGAGTGATCTTGTAAAACACGACCTAATACTGAAAAAGTATGAATAATTATCATGTTTATTGCAAATTATGCTTCTGGGAAAATTTGTGAAGCAAAAATCGTGATTGAAATCTTACTGGTTCAAGAGAAAATGAAAATCTTGTTTTTTGTCGATCGTCCCAACTGAGAGATCATTATTTTGAACTATATTTAATAAACCAAAACTTATAGGTAGAAGGTAGATACATCAGAAATTGTGAAAAATGTTGTACTAAAATTTGACACATCAGTCGTCCCTGTAAGTGTTATACTTAAAAAGATAAATCATTTTTTACAATCCTTAAGGAAAACGTTGAGTAGGGTGACCATATCGCCGATCGGAATCATTAACGGTACAATTCAAATTATGATGCTGCATTGAGTCCCGATAATATTGGCCACTACAGAGGACATGGTGTTCATAACGACCAAATAGTCTGTTATGACGATTTGATGGGAAAAATGTATAACAGCAAAGAAGAACCAGTTATTTTACATACTTTGTCCTACGGACTTATTGATTAGGTTACATCCTATTATGTAATTATAAGTGAAATTAAAAAAAAAGTTTAAATTAAAAAAAGTTTTTTTTTTGGTTACCTTTAAATTTTTGTGAACTTTTTGTGTGTAAGAATTACTTAGAATTACGAACTTAGAATTCCTTAGTAAGAGCACTACACATACAGTACCTAACTTTGCAGAAACTTGTCATTTAAAAACGTAATTTTATATTATTTGAATTATGTAGTGAAACCAGACACAAATTACTTGTATAAAAACGTTTAAAGTGCATCATAATTTGAATTGTACCGTTAATGATTCCGACCGGCGATATGGTCACCCTACTCAACGTTTTCCTTAAGGATTGTAAAAAATGATTTATCTTTTTAAGTATAACACTTACAGGGACGACTGATGCGTCAAATTTTAGTACAACATTTTTCACAATTTCTGATGTATCTACCTTCTACCTATAAGTTTTGGTTTATTAAATATAGTTCAAAATAATGATCTCTCAGTTGGGACGATCGACAAAAAACAAGATTTTCATTTTCTCTTGAACCAGTAAGATTTCAATCACGATTTTTGTTTCACAAATTTTCCCAGAAGCATAATTTGCAATAAACATGATAATTATTCATACTTTTTCAGTATTAGGTCGTGTTTTACAAGATCACTCAATTGAAAATTGTCCACTCTGAGAGATCCATATAAACCGTTATAAATCTTAAACGTGGCTTTGAAACGAATCGAAATTTTGTTTAGCAGCTTTCACAAATCCTTCACAATTAATTGAAATGCAAATTATAAACACATAGGCAGTATATTCTTGGATACGCGTTATGGCTTTTTCTTCAGTTGTCCAGATTGAGAGATCCAGTTAATGAGTTCTAACTTTCTTTGTTTCGGTTTCACAAATTTTATACCTTACCATGAAGTTTTCACAATTATTTCCTAAATCCTCTTATAATTTGGTTACGATTGGAAGAGTTTTTCGAAAAGATCTCTCAATCCACACGCACATCACATCCAGGGCGTTTTCATTCTCCAGCATCTTATACTATTCCTGGCAATAATAATGATATGCCAGGAAGAAAACAGAAATGATGATGAAAACTATCTCAATAACAATTGACGGCGACAACCAAATGTCTGATTTCAAAATAAAAATAGTCAAATATCACGTTCGAGACTGTCCCAGTGTACTATTTTAACTTAAAATATTTTACACTATTTTTGTTTTATTTTATTTACATCTTACACTTAGAATTACCCATTTCTTTGGGTATAATGTTCATAAAATATTTATTTTTCTAGCCAGACCGTATTTTTTTTATGTACAGTCAGGAAAATGTATTGTTTAGCGAACTGACACACTACGTCCATTTACGACTATCATTTTTTTATGATAGTCGTAATTAACTGTATTTTTCACTTCCTGTATTTTTACAGGAAGTACCTAAATAAGTTGTGATTTGAATTTACAGGCAATATTTATGGTGACAATCAATTTGCTAAACAATCCTTTCCCCTGACTGTACATAACTATGTTAACTTATTATTTAATTAACAATTATTGTGATAACATACTTTGTTTCCATTTAGCACCCACACTTGGAAAAGTCTTACAAATGTCATGATTGTCGCTACACAAAGCCAAACGTTACATGCATGCATGTTTTGTTCAATCATTTAAATCATTCGCGATTTCATTCTAAGAAAGAAACAAAGTATAATATTTCAATTCATTCTTGTTCATTTGTTCTACATTTGCATTTTTCAATAACTTCGCGAACCAGTCATGCGAATATATCACTAAAAACAAAACCGTTCACACCTTCAAAATACAAAAGATCACTAAAATCCTACTACAAGACTGGCAAGCGCCCACAGCAGCCTCAAGAACAGCAGCCCTAGGATGGTGCAGAAGGTGTAGTGGAGCAGCCGCAGCCTGTTATGCTTCTTGAGGCCGGCGGGCACGGTGTCAATGGGGTCCTTGAGCAGGTACACGCGCACGCCTCTGATGTAGTTGTAGAAGTACTCGTTCCAGTCCATCGTGCCTATGTCGAAGTCGAACATCTTCTTGTCGGCCGCGCAGAGCTCGCTGAATAACTTCTGAGTGTTGCTGTTGTCGAACTTCCACTCTCGAGTCGCGAAGTACGCCATCACTTCGGAGAATTTTGTTATTTTCGCGTAGGTTTTTCTTAACCTGTTGAAGAAGGAATGGGAGTAAGTAAAATGAAATGGTTGACTTGGGGAGAAATCCAACCATACACATTTGTAGCAGTCCAATCGTAGACGAACGGTTAAGTATAGTTTGACCACGGCAACGGTTCCATCGTTTATCTTCAGAAGAGTCGAAATAAAGCTCTGGACGAAACTGAAGCGCATCGCGCGTGAGTTGGGGGACAAAACTCACTCGAACCCAAACAAGCTGGTGAAACAAAACGATGACGGCTATAGCGTCGATCACGTAGGCGGGGATCCGGTGCAGCAGGAAGCAGTTCAGCGAGTACAGCGTCTTGGAGGACGTCTGTATGCACAGGTAGTAGTAGTACGAGGAGATGATGAGAGGTACTCACATGGGCTTCTTGCCGACGATGACGGCTATAGCGTCGATCACATAGGCGGGGATCCGGTGCAGCAGGAAGCAGTTCAGCGAGTACAGCGTCTTGGAGGACGTCTGTATGCACAGGTAATAGTAGTACGAGGAGATGATGAGAGGTACTCACATGGGCTTCTTGCCGACGATGACGGCTATAGCGTCGATGATATAGGCGGGCACCCAGTGTAACAGAAAGCAGTACAGCGAGTACAGCGTCTTGGAGGACGTCAGTATGAACAGGTAGTAGTAGATAGCTTGGACTGACGGCACCTCGAAGCCGTACACTTCATTGTAGTGCATGAATTTCTCTGGAAAGGAAAAGTTTTGTTAGTGATAAGATAAGCACAGCCAATCAAAGAGTTAAGTATTTATGCATCTAATTTCCACGTGGAAGTTCTGAGCATCAGCCCCGTGCGGTGTCTGGATTTGTGTTGAGTTTATGGTAAAAGGCGCGCCCCCTAGTACGTGGAACTTTAATATAACTGGCGAAATATGGACTCATAGATTTAGTACCTACAGCTAGTTACTAAATCTATGTATGGACCTGTTCACTTTTACATCCTTCATCTATCATCAGTATATTGATAGCAGTCAAGTGCTAGACATGGGCCTCTCCAATCACAGTGCATTTCACTGGATACTCGGCTACTCTTATCCAGCTGCTATAAACCACTCCGGTCACATCGTCACTACACCGAACCTGCCCCTACATCCTACTATACGTTCACCGAACAGTATCAGTGAGTCGCGAGAGGTACACAACGCGGGCCTCACCCCACGTGAGCGGCTTCTGCTCGCTGGACACGTAGTTGTAGACGGGCGGCGCCAGGTCGGGCGGCGGCGCGTCCTCGTGGTTGCCGAGCGCGGCGCCGCAGTCGCGCGCCGTGCGCCACGCCGCCGCCACGCACGCGCTCACCACCATGTCGCCGGGCACCAGGTCGGCCACCACGCGCCCGTCGCAGTTCAGCACGTGCAGCAGCCCCACGGCGGCGCCCACCACCACCTGCGCAGATTCGTCATAATATAGTACGTGTAAGTAATTGTTAAAAATAAAGAGACAATTACATAGACCTTTTTGAAAAACATGGGTATAATAAAAATATTACAACAATAATACTTACACCAGTAGGTCCATATACATTGTCAATCCACCCAGAGACGGGCTCCCTGGCGGTACCGATTACTGTAACCAAAAGATCATTCTTTGTACACTCAACCCTAACGTCACTTGTAATAATTGAACTATACGCATACCGCCACAAAATGAAAGCATTAATTGTCAATATCAAATAATTGCCAGTGCCGTGCAGTTGATTGTACGGCATCATATATATGAGAATCACACTTGTTTATTCAGACTATCATTTTATCAGCCTGGGTTCGTCTCCTTTAGTACAAAAACCTTACCATTTAGCAGAATACAATTTGAACAAAAAAGAAGAGCTCACCAATGGAAGGCCTGAACAGCGCCACCGGCAGTCCCTTGGAGTACTCCAGCACGATGTTCTCGGCCACCGCCTTCGTGTACGCGTACGTGTTGGGGAACTCGCCCAGGAGACTGGAGGAATACAACGTTACATGTTATTGTATGCGAGAAGAGTGGCGGTGCTTGAAAGAGGCCTATGTCCAGCAGTGGACATCTGTGTGGGACAATACAATGTGACGATAAGTGTGCTAGACAATAGTGAATCAGTAAATAACTTAAGTACAACTTGTTATATAAAGTTTATGCATAACCATAAGAATAAGTAAATAGCGTTCATATCGTTATGTTTGTATAGAATCTATGCGTAACCATAAGAATTAGTAAATAAGTAAGATTGTTATGTTTATATAGAGTCTTAACCCTATGTATGTATCGAAGCTGTGATTGGGCGCAATCACAGCTCGGGATCCTGACTCCAAGCAGGTTCAGACAGGTCCAAACCTGTCGGGAATGTAAACCGAAATAAACGATTCTATAAATGAAAACTTGTAAATTAAGATAGCGGTACCCACTACGTGCGCCCACGTAACTGGGGTACCAATATAGGTTGATTTCGAAAAATGTTACCATTCAATCGCTCAAAAATGTTCCTGTATATTACCAACAATGTAAGTGTGCCAATATATCTCTAAAACTCTGCAAGCATTTAATTTGTGTCCACCAACCCAGCAAATAGTGTACATTACGTACAACATCTTTCGGCTGAAATTATAATGATATTACTGACTGCTGACAAAAAAATTACGGTTGCAGAGAAAATTGACAACTCTAAAAATGTAAGTAAAGAAGTTTGGAAAGTAATCAATAACCGCACAAGCAGATTAAGAAAAGTACAACAGGAACCACTTTTACTAAAACTTAACGATCAAATCTTAGACTCACCAACTGCCGTAGCTAACATATTAGCAAAACAGTTCAACCATAATATTGTGATTCAGCTGAGACTAAGACGGAGGAAGCTCTATTGTCTCTTCAACAAAGTTGTGAAATAATTATAAATGATATGTCACTCACACCTACTACACCCAAAGAAATAACACAAATAACAGTGGATATGACGAAATCCCTATTGCTATACTTAAAGAGCACATAAAAATATTGGATGGGCCACTATTTACATTCTTTAATAACTGTCTTGAGCAAGGTATTTTTCCGGAACAATTAAAAATTTCAAAGGTTGTGCCAGTTTATAAAAAGGGTTCAAAAACAGACTCTAAAAATGACAGGCCAATTTCGCTTCTACCCACAGTTTCAAAAATTTTTGAAAAAATATTGAAAGCTCGGCTACTGACTCATCTTTGTTTAAATAAAGTTCTACATGATAGACAGTTCGGTTACCAAAAAGGAATTGGCACGGGAGATGCCATTTATAAACTTTTAGACGATGTAATTAGCAAAGTAAATTATAAATTAAAGGTAGCAGGCATTTTTCTAGATCTAACTTCCGCATTTGATACAATTGATCACAATCTACTTATTGCTAAACTAAATTATTATGGTGTCAGAGGCAGAGCCCTGCAATTATTTACATCGTATTTAAGAAACAGAAAAATGTATGTAGAAATCAGCACTATAGAACAGAATGGACAACAGAAAACATACCAATCATCCATGATTAATATTACCACTGGCGTACCGCAGGGTTCCATATTAGGTCCCATTCTGTTTATTATTTTCACTAATGATGTGATAAATTATATAAAAGAAATCATTCCAGATATTAATCTCGTAGTTTTTGCCGATGACACTAACGCTGTAGTAGGGGCGAAAAATATTAGTGAACTGACTAATTTTAAAAAATATATCCATGAATACGAGTCCAGGGAAGAAAGAATAGCCAGGTAAAACACTCGTAGAAAGGACTTTAAAAATAAAGTTGTACCTAATTTTAACATTGTCAAGCATAGCCCTCATTACCAAGCTGTACAAATATTTAATAGACTGCCAGCGGATTTGAAGATTTTATTAAACACTAGCTCTTTTAAGGCTAAGCTCAAAGCATTTCTGTTGGATAAAAACTTGTACTCAATGGACGAATTGTAATTTAATATTAATATTCAAACTTTCTATAGAAAACAAAAATTGCTATTGATATTATTGATTTTTATAAACGTTTTTTTTATTTTTATTTTGAATTATTATTGTGCATGTTCAGTTTTAGAATTTATATTAAATTAAATTATTTATGATATATGTAATGTAAACTAATGTATCAAACACAATATAAATTGATCCTGATAAATAAATAAATGCTCTTTGCTCCCGTGCAGGACTTTGTTCGGATATAAACAGCAGACACTGCCATTTTTAGGGTTCCGTACCCAAAGGGTAAAAACGGGACCCTATTACTAAGACTTCGCTGTCTGTCCATCCGTCTGTCTATTACCAGGCTGTATCTCAAAAACCGCGATAGCTAGACTGTTGAAATTGTTTACAAATTATGTATTTTTGTTGCCGCTATAACAACAAATACTAAAAACAAAATAAAATAAATATTTAAGGGGGGCTCCCATACAACAAACGCGATTTTTTTGCCCTTTATTGCTCGATATCAATAATGGCAACAGGTAGGCACTTGAAATATTCACAAAATACTCGGTTGTATTTTTTACTTTAATAATAAAGAATAAAATAAATATTTAAGGGGGGCTCCCATATAACAGACGTAATTTTTATAGATAATGGTACGGAACCCTTCGAGCGCATCCGACTCGCACTTGGCCGGTTTTTCACACATTTAACTATCCTCATGTCAACTATCTCTGTTTTATAAGAGTAGGTGACCCTGGAGTTTTTTACCGGTACTTCTCCATAGGAAACAACCATTTGGAACCGTGCACCGAGCTCGGGACGTTTCCTAAGTGCCCATGTAGGTTTGTGTGAAATAAAGTGACTGGCACATGACACAATATGTCATCGTTGTCTCTGTGATGACACCGCCTCTGAGATGTCTCTGGTATTGCAGATATCCACAGTCGGCGGTGGCCGCTAACTATCAGGTGGCCCATCGGTTTGTTTCGCATTCAATAGCTCTTCTGTCTTGAGCAAGCGGGATGATCAATGCTCGGCCCTTCTCTTTATGCGAACAGGCCCTGCAGTTACAGGCTGGTATACCTGGCTGGTGGTTGGTGGTGGTAACAAGTTATTTGCATGATGTGAGTTAGTTTCAGGCTGGTATACCTGGCTGGTGGTTGGTGGTGGTAACAAGTTATTTGCATGATGTGAGTTAGTTTCAGGCTGGTATACCTGGCTGGTGGTTGGTGGTGGTAACAAGTTATTTGCATGATGTGATTTCCTTTTTCCCCCCTTTTAGAGGATGAATTTTCAATAATCCTTCCTAAGTATTCTATAGTTCTATTTCGTTACGCGCAAACTGTAACCATAAATTCAGCACATGATTACTTACAAGCCCCCGTTCAGATACATGTACTGAATCCATGACAACAGGTTGCGCGTTGATGTCCCTGCCAGCCTGTGTAACTAAAGAGAACACTAAGGAAGGATTTTTGAAAATACATCCTCTAAAAGAGGAGAAGAAGGGACATCAATGTTGATGATGTGATTTCCCCTCTCAGGAACTCTTGCGCAAAATTTCAAGCTCCTAGACCGAGCGGTTTGAGCTGTGCGTTGTCTGTCAATGAATGAATTAATTAATTCAAGAATGTTATGAATGAGGTAACATTTGCTCACCCGGGCGTGATGTCGTTGAGGATCTTCTCGTCTATGGTCTCCACCAGGTCGATGAGCTTATCCCCCGGCAGCGGACTGTCGTAGAACTTCTCACCGATCGCCGTTTGTGGGCAGTTGCTGACATAACGTGCAAATAATCGTAAAAATGTTCTTTTCTTTGTGTCTCACGCAGGAGTTAGTACAGAAACAGAATGTTGTGGTCAAACAAAAGGGCTTGAAGTGAAAGAAAATAGGCGAATTTCTAACAAGAAAAATAATGCAATCGCTTTATCAACGATGATAATTATAAGAAAGTGACAGCAAAAGAAAACAAAAAGTATTTAATTATCTCCTAAGAACAAAAAGTATTTATGCGATATGTATCGCTTACAAAGAGAATATTTTGTTAGATTGTTTGCTTTTCGCTTCTAGTTTGTTCTGCATTCTCTGACTGCTGGGGGATCTTAGTGTGATCCTCAGTCCTCACGTTACACAAGTAGCTCAGTAATACGGTAGTGTGGCGTGTGTGTGATGCGTGTGGCGTGGTATTCACCTGTAAGCTGTGGAGATGTGTACGAAAGCCTTCAGTTTAGTGCAGCCGCGCGCCAGTTTGAACATCTCTCTGGTTCCTCTCACGTTGATCCCCACCGCGGTCTTCAGCGGCTCGTCGAAGCGCACTGTGGCGGCTCCGTGAAAGATCACCTCGACCTGTGAGGAGACAGATTATAGGATTTAACAAAGTCTTAGAATCGACTGTGGGCTGTAACATAGATGTAGTGGGACATGTATCTATCGAGCCGAGCGTGCTCAAATAGAGAACTAACATGTAGTGGGACATGTATCTATCGAGCTGAGCGTGCTCAAATAGACAACAAACATGTAGTGGGACATGTATCTATCGAGCTGAGCGTGCTCAAATAGTGAACTAACATGTAGTGGGACACGTATCTATCGAGCTGAGCGTGCTCAAATAGAGAACTAACATGTAGTGGGACATGTATCTATCGAGCTGAGCGTGCTCAAATAGACAACTAACATGTAGTGTGGGACATGTATCTATCGAGCTGAGCGTGCTCAAATAGAGAACTAACATGTAGTGGGGCATGTATCTATCGAGCTGAGCGTGCTCAATTAGTGAACTAACATGTAGTGGGACATGTACTTATCGAGCTGAGCGTGCTCAAATAGAGAACTAACATGAAGTGTCATCATTCTCCTCCCCTTATCCCAATTTATTTGCGGTTGGCGCACTGTGTCTTTTTCTTCCATACTTTCTCTATTCGTCGACATCTCGGTAGTCACAGCCTTTGTAACCATATCATTATTCACACAGTCCATCCATGGTTTCTCTGATCTTACCGTGCTCTTCTCTCTAAAAATGTAAAAAACCCCCGACTACGTGAAACCCTATAAAAAGAAAAAAATAACCTTGAAATTATGACCCTACGTAAGTACGTATGAAATTTTTTGATTAAATTTTGTGTGGGGGCGTTGTAGCTCCCGAACGGATGAACCGATTTTAATTTTGTTTTTTTTTGTTTGAAAGGTGAATTTATCGGGAGTGTTCTTAGCTATGTTTGATGAAAATCGGTCCAAGATGGCTGCCGCTACAAAATTTATTTATTTATTTTATTTTAAAACGCATACACTATCATCACAGGCTTACCCAATACAATAGTGTAGTTATGTGTAAATGGCGGATTATATATTTTTTCACAACTCCCTCAATATGGGTATCAAATGAAAGGGCTTGACTAGTAGAATACTATACACTATGACACATTTCAAATCCAAGATGGCCGCTACCACAAAATGGCAAATAACATTTTTTTTTTCACAACTCCCTCAATATGGGTATCAAATAAAAGGGCTTGACTAGTAGAATACTATACACTATGACAAATTTCAAATCCAAGATGGCCAGCACCACAAAATGGCGAATTACAAAAACCTGATTAAATACCAAATTACCTGAATCTTAAAACGCAAGAAAATAAAAGAAAATAAATAATAAGGAGTCCCTACAAAAGGATAAAATAAAAACGTTACGCCAAATGGTGTGCGACAAAACTGGTACAGATTTCCAGTAGCTTCGAGAGCAGTATATGGTTTTTCTTTTTGTAGGATCGGTACTTGATGGTAAGCACTCTGTAAATCGATCGCGCTGAAGATTGAATATTTCGAAATATTGCAAACATGGTCCTCCATGTTGGGAAGTGGATAAGCGTCAAGCTGTGTGTACCAGCCTGTTTATCGTAAGTGAATAATCAATGACAAGGCGCTTCTTGTGATTTGCGTTCTTTGTTATTAATACTTGAGCTCGCCAGGGGGACGTGCTTTCTTCAATAATGCCAGCGGCTAGGAATTTTGTGATCTCTCCTTCAATAAGCTTTTTATCGTCTTCACTGTGGCGGCGAGATTTAATCGCAATAGGCTTGCAATTAGACTGATATTCGTAAAAAGAGGAACAGCAGGGACAGGCGCTTCTGCAACGCTACATACTTTTAGTGGTTCTTTAGGTCCACCGAATGAAAATTCGAGAAAGGAATGCTGGTCTAATATGTCATGACCGATTATTAAGTCAGCACAGAGATTTTTCACAATTAACAAATTCACGTGTCTATACTCATGGGCTCCGATACGAGCTGACACACATGTTTGACTTTCGACTTGTGACATAAGACTGGTTGAAGCCATTGATATAGTTTGCTTGCAGGGTGTTTTCTTTAATTGACATAATTTAAAAAATTGGTCATTTATGAAGCTTATAGAACTACCAGTATCTATTAAGGCTTCAGCTTTTATCCCTTTTATGTAAGCTGGAACTGTAGCTTTCTTCAAGGAAGTTGGCGATGCAGCTAAAATACAACCACAAACGTTATCATCTCCTTCGAGAATAGCGGCATTGATTTGGTTCTTGCTTCGACATACAACAGCATAGTGACCCTTCTTGTTACAAAATTGACAGATAGAGTCTCAGGACAGTTTTTACGAGGATGGACATACCCACCACAAAAGAAGCATTTGCGTCTCTGGTAAGACAGGTCTGACATTACAATACAAAGTAGCCATATGCATCACAGCACTAAGGAGTTTAGTTGGTATTACTACAAGCGGCATGTCGTGTAGCTCACGTCAAATTTGCCAATGGCTCTAGAGCTACGCGACCGAAACCAGCCATACCAGCTCGGCAGTGCAGGATTGAACGCCGTATTCATGGGGTCAGGACGCTAATCGGAAAACTAATCTGCTTCAGGGAGGGCAGTATTCGCGTTCAGTCTTGCGCGCGCGCCTGGCGGTGACGGTTACGTATTTACGACAGCGCAGATTTTACGTATTCGAGTAAAAATGACGAACATTCAAAAGTGTGACAAGTGCAACATATTGTAATAGACGAGATTTTATCTTACATCCAGAACAAAGTATCGGTTGTTGATGAAGAAACTTTGATGCGGATTTGTGTTTCATCATTTACCAGTGATGAAATCAAAGAATCGAAGTCACTGTTGTTCGATGCCATTCCTTCAAATTTGCGTAAAATCATACGGAAAAATAAAGAAAAAGACCAAAAGATTTATCGGACATCATAAATCAACGGTTGCAATTCGAGCGGCCTTATATCTGCTGACGGCTTGAATAAAAACAATAATGGATAGACGATCATATCGTTTTGCCACTACCTGAGGCCTGAGGAAACTTGGCTACTACTTGAGGAAATACCTTACTTAAATACAATCGACAGCGGGTTTGGCTACACGGGAATTTCGGCAACGGACACATCCACAGAGGTGCTACATAGGCGACCCTTTGGTGGTGTTGTCTTACTGTGGAGAAGTAGCGTATTTCAACAAGTGTCTGTGCTAAGTTGTGGTAGTGAGCGTATATGTGCCATTAAAATAATAACTAGTGATCGGCCTGTGGTAGTGATGTGTGTGCCAATGAACTCGGCGGACAGTATTGCGGAGTTTACGGACTGCGGTACGGTAGGTGCAATTATTGATGAATACGGCATTGAATCTGTGTATATGTTCAGCGATTACAATGCTGCACCATATCATGGATTATTTTTCAATGAGCTTGTGAATTACTGCGTTGAGCAGCATTGGTAATGTGTAGATGTGCATATACTGGGTATTGACTCGGATACGTTTACTTTTGTTAGTGACGTGTACGGGTCCTGTAACTGGTTGGACCACCGCTTAGTAACTCAGTCTGCAAGGCAATCTGTTACTAATGCGTATGTGGACTATAATATTATGGTATGGTCTGATCACTTTCCACTTATTACATATACTGGGTATTGACTCGGATACGTTTACTTTTGTTAGTGACGTGTACGGGTCCTGTAGCTGGTTGGACCACCGCTTAGTGACTCAGTCTGCAAGGCAATCTGTTACTAATGCGTATGTGGACTATAATATTATGGTATGGTCTGATCACTTTCCACTTATTACATATACTGGGTATTGACTCGGATACGTTTACTTTTGTTAGTGACGTGTACGGGTCCTGTAGCTGGTTGGACCACCGCTTAGTGACTCAGTCTGCAAGGCAATCTGTTACTAATGCGTATGTGGACTATAATATTATGGTATGGTCTGATCACTTTCCACTTATTATTGAGTGTAATTTAAGCGTCATTTCACAGACGGTGCATCACAATGTAGTATTGAATAAGGATGTAGTTTGGGGTGTACGTAATGAGGAACAGATTGCTTTGTATACTTATATATATATATACTTATATTCTTAGGGCGGAGCTCTTATATACATAGGGCGGAGACATATACCGAGATATGTGTGAAAGCAGAAGGGTGTTTAAATCTAGACTTAAATGGTGTCAAGATCATCAGGACCAATTAAAAATGGACATCCTTGCTGAAAAGCATAAAACGGGGATTTTCGTGGTTTTTGGCAGGATACCAAGAAGGTAAATATAAGGCCTGGTCTTCCGGTGAACGTCGATGGCGTAAGTGAACCAAAGGACATAGCAAATTTATTTATGTCCCACTTTTCCCACTTTTCCACTTTTCTTTTCTTTCTTTTCACAACCCATGCGGGGCAGGCAGATTCAAAGTCAAAGTCAAAGTCAAATCATTTAATTCAAATAGGCACATAAAAGGCACTTTTGAACGTCAAAATTAAAATTAAATTGATTCTAGTCGCCCCTTCCAAAAGGTAGTTTTCGTATGGAGAAGAATGGGCAAGAAACTCCACCGTTACTCTTTTAAAATGTTTTACAATATTTTGCATACATTAATTATATAATTATATGTGAAGACGATGCACCTAAACATAAAATTACTATACCACAACAGGTAAAAAAAAAAAAAAAAATTAAAATGAATTAATGAAACCATGACATATAAATTGACTATGTGATAGGTACGTGGTGCTCACATATTTACAAACATTCCAAAAGTAGACTATTTTCATAAATAAATAATAAGGAGTAATAAGTCCGGGTGACTTTAAGTAATTACAGAATGTAAATCAATGTCAAAGAGAATAAAAAAAAAAAGAATAAATTATACAATTACATCAGCAACCAGTTTGATTTTGTCTAGACTCTAGAGATTGTCCTATGGAGCAGGACCAGCATGTTTCCAAGCATTCTTATCTTGGATATAATCCTCTAATTTGTAATATCCTTGCTTACAAAGTGTAATTTTAATGTAAGTTTTAAATTTTCTTTCATTTAATTGCAATATTTCACAAGGTATTTTGTTGTAACATTTAACACAGTACCCCATAAAAGATGTATGTACTTTAGATAATCTGAAAAAAGGTTGATCTAATTTATCTTTATTTCTAGTATTAAAATTATGTCTATCACTTATTTTATTAAAAAGATGTTGATTTTTTCTTACATACATAATATTTTCATAAATGAATTGGCAAGGTACCGTCATAATATTAACCCTTTTAAATAGTTCCCTAAGAGATTCGCGGCGACGTAGATTGTAAATGGCTCTGACAGCTCTTTTTTGCAAAATAAAAATGGATTCAATGTCAGCAGCCCGACCCCACAGTAAAATGCCATATGACATAATACTGTGGAAGTAACTAAAATAGACCAAACGCGCGGTTTCTTCATCTGTTAGCTGTCTTATCTTTCTAACAGCATAAGCCGCCGAGCTTAGCCGCCCCGCAATAGATGTTATATGAGGTCCCCATTGTAATTTCTCGTCTAGCGTGATTCCCAGGAAAACTGTTTGATTAACAAATTCTAGTTTTTGGCCATTCAATATGATGTCACATTCGCTACTTCTAACATTAGGTAATTTAAATCTAATGCATTTGGTTTTTTTTTCATTAAGTACTAAATTATTTACCGTAAACCAATCTTGGACCTGAAGAATAGAGTTATTCACGTCGTCAAGATTTTGTGACCTTCGGTCTATTTTAAAGATCAATGATGTGTCATCTGCAAATAACACCATCTTCGGTTGATTTTGAAGTAATTGGGGTAAATCATTAATATAAACTAAAAAGAGGAATGGACCCAATATCGAACCTTGAGGAACGCCCATTGTCATTTCAGACCCCAATGAGTTTACGCCATTTACTTGGACTTTAACCTTTCTATCTTTCAGGTATGATCTTAACAAGTCAAGTGCTGTTTTCCTAATCCCATAGTGCTCGAGTTTCATCAGAAGTGTTTCATGGTTTACGCAATCGAACGCTTTAGAGAGGTCGCAAAAGATTCCAATAGCATCTTGTGCTTCTTCCCAGGCGTTAAAAATGTTCTTCATTAGGGTGACACCGGCGTCAGTGGTACAACGCCCTTTGGTGAAGCCGTACTGGTGTTCATGAAAGATGTTATTTTTATTAAAGTGACGTAACATTTGATTGAGCATCAACTTTTCAAACACCTTACTGAGAACTGGCAGAATTGACACAGGTCTATAATTGTTTGGTTCTTTACTATCACCGGATTTGAACAATGGTACTACTTTACTATGTTTCATTAGATCCGGAAAGACTCCTTGGTCAACACTGGTGTTAAATATGAAAGCTAAATAGGGCGCAATGGTTTCGATGAGAGATCTACATACTTTTACCGACATACCCCAGAGATCTTCTGTTGATTTAATTTTAAGATCTTTAAAAGCTCTTATAACAGCCTGGGGGTTTGTATGCTGAAACCTAAGCTCCAAAGGGCATGCCTTTACATTCCTTTTAAGTAAGGCAGCAGAAAGCGTGGGGGAAGAATTTAATGCTTCAGTAGTCTTAAGGGGAATATTAGCAAAGAAGTTTTCAAATTCCTGAGCTATTTCTACATCTGAATTGATGGGGCCATGTGCAGTCTCTAAATTAAATTCACTATTTCGCTGTTTTTTCCTACCTGTTTCATTATTTATTATTTGCCAGGTAGTTTTTATTTTATCATCAGCTGATTTTATTTTATTGCTTATATAAAGAGCTTTAGCTCTTTGGCACACCCTTTTAAAAGTTTTTGAATATTTTGCAACATACTGATGAAAGTTTGTATTTTTCATATGTTGCTTTAAACCATAAAGTTCAAAAAGTTTTTCCCTGCTTTTACGAATACCTGGAGTAGCCCAGTCACTGAATAAAAACTTTGTGTAAATACTTTTGGTTTTCAGTGGGAAAGTGTCATAAAATTGCGCGTTTAATAGTGAAAAGAACTCGGCGTAGAACTCATTGGTGTCATCTATATTATTAAAACTGTGATCACATAATTTACTGGCCAAAGAATTGTTTAATTTCTCTAAATTTTTACATGTAATTGGCCTAAACCTTATTTCAATTTTTTGTATAGGCATGTAGGCACTAAATGTTATTATTTGTCCACTGTGATCAGATGGCAACTTATTTACAATTTGTTTGTGTAAGTAATCGCAATTACAAAAAATATTATCTATACAAGTGGCAGAAGAAGCTGTCACTCGGGTTGGTTCCATAAACACATTTGACAAATCAAATGACCCAAAAAGACTCAATAATCTGACAGTATTCGAGTTATTTTCCAATAAATTAATATTAAAATCTCCACATACGACTATTGACTTACTACTAGTACTAAGTTTCTTTAACACATCTTCCATTACAGAATCAAACACGGATAGATTCTGGTAACTAGGAGGTCTGTATACGCATACTATAACATGCTTATCGAGCTCAACACAGGACAATTCAATGATGTGTTCAACAGACAGCCCGATGATGTCTTTACGTTCTTTGGATTTAATCGAATTTTTAAGTAATATTAATGACCCGCCATGTATCATATGTTGTCGGCTGAAATGGCTTGCTACACAATAATTTTCAAAATTAATTGACATTACTTGATAATCTTTCAACCAATGCTCTGTTAAACAAATGACATCAAACTTGGTGTTTTCCAAAAACAATTCTATTTCCAGTAATTTGGAAGCGCAACCTTGGATATTTTGATTAAATAATTTTAAAATATGTTGCACACCCTTTAGTTTCTTCTTATTATTATTAATTATATTGCCAGAAGATACCTTTTTATTATTCTGTAATAATAATTGGTTATTTGAAGGGGTAACTTCTGTTGTCTCACTGACTAGTTTAAATTATTATCAGGAGATACCTCCACAGCTACAACTGGAGAGTCTAGATTGCCCGTATAAGTTCCAGCAGGAGGGAAATACCCTATCTGACTGGTAGTGGCGTCCAAGGATGTTGGCATTGTAGGTGGATCCTCCTTTGTACAATATGATGATTCATAATCAATCACAATGTTGTTAGTATAACTATGCAACACAGATTTGTCACTAATACTAAAATTTGTTATATTAGCTATAACCTCGTTAATATTATATGCTATCAACATAGCAATCAGATGTCTACATTCCCCAGACAGAGATAAAGTTCTCTGAGTTAACTTAAAACCACTAACAAACTTGTTAGTGTCAAAATACAATAATTTGTCACTATGACAACATGTCAGCTTGTGAATAGTATTATTCAACTTATAAATATGATTATTTTCATTATCTGATAAAGTATCAGAGTAAGGAAAAGCACACAACATTAGCTTTCCTATTTTTAACTTTAATAAGGTGTTAACACCATCCACTATGTCCTTTCTGGTAATACCAGTGCTATTACCTAATAGCAAAACCATAGTAGAATATTTATCTAGGTTTGTGTTGGCAATTCTTTTAATAATTTGGTTAAAACTTATGTTATGATAACTATGATTGATAAAACTATGGCTAAGGTAATTGAGTAAAATTGTTCCAAAGCCAGAACCTAACTCGTCGGAAAAGAATATTGATTTCTTTACCTGTGAAGTGTCTGCTGGAAGAGCCAATATTGGAGGGGACAAGTCAGGCTGAGGCTGAAGAGGTGGTGGATGGTTGGCACAGCTGCATGAAAGATCATTAGTCAGAGACTCATACCTTTCAGCATTGTTCTTCACCAAATCCAGTAGTTCCCCAGCCTCAAACAAGCGGTCACTTAGTTGTCGTTGTGAAGTTTCATAGTTTTCAGAAATAACCCTCAGCAAGTGCTCCTTGTGTAATATATCATTATAGAGGAGCTGAATATCAGTGTCATACTTCTCCCTGCATTTATCTAATTCAATAGAACAAATATTTAAACTTTTCGATAAGACAACACGTTCCTTTCTAAGCGAAAGGTTTAATTTTAAGAGATTTTGTTTTTTTATTGCTCTCTGTGACCGTGTAATTAATTTCTTGATTTTAATGTATTTCTTTAATTTGTTGTGACTCATAACAATAGGACATAATGGTATGGCATCATCACCAGTCAAATCTATCGTTACAGCTGGCTCACACACTGATATTGGCTTACTACCAACCAACTCATCAAAAAGATTACTGGTGCGAGCAACCTGGTTACTGACTTTGATACACTCATAGATAGATAGCGCCTCTTGGGCTTCACTTCACACTTGATTGCGGTGGTCAATACTGAGGGCATATTATATGAGTGACAAATTTTAAAACAATCTTCGTAGTTAAATAATTCAAAATCCAAAAGCCACTGATATGTAAAGTCCATTTACAATAGCATTAGAAAGAAGTTAAAAAAGGTTATTTTTAATGCACACTTTGTAACAAAAATACAATAAACATTGTTAGGTACATTATGATAGACGCCGAATTTATTATGATCTATTTTTACAGCAGCTGTCACACTTAATTGTAACCATTTTTACTATTTATCTTATGAAATTATGTGGCTTTCATTTATTTATATTATAACTCCAATTTAAAATTACAGTGTCAATTCTAAAAACCTAAAAGAAGCAGGGATGAACAATACTTGGAACGTTATTCGTTTCACTATAATTCTACCGAATTTTATTTTAATTAAGGTGAGGATGCGCTGCAGTAGCCCGCGAAATCAGACGAATTCGGAGCAATTCTAATTTAAAGGGATGTATTGATGATTTTTAAGGTTAAAATTGTATTATTGCCTACATATTTCTTATTGTTGCGCATCATATTATTTTTATTAAGATACAGCCTTACACTGACCTGCAAATTGCGAAAAACGCAAGAAAATTATTTAAGCAATTTAAGCATCTCCCTTAAAATTGTTTTATCATAACTTTGAAATAAAATGTTTTGCATTCCTGCTTCTACGAGCCTCTTTTTTAGGGTTCCGTAGCCAAATGGCAACGGAACCCTTATGGATTCGCCATGTCTGTCTGTCTGTCTGTCTGTCTGTCTGTCCGTCCGTATGTCACAGCCGCTTTTTTCCGAAACTATAAGAGCTATACTGTTGAAACTTGGTAAGTAGATGTATTCTGTGAACCGCATTAAGATTTTCACACAAAAATAGAAAAAAAACAATAAATTTTGGGGTCCCCATACTTAGAACTGAAACTCAAAATTTTTTTTTCATCAAACCCATACGTGTGGGGTATCTATGGATAGGTCTTCAAAAATGATATTGAGGTTTCTAATATCATTTTTTTCTAAACTGAATAGTTTGCGCGAGAGACACTTCCAAAGTGGTAAAATGTGTGTGTCCCCCCCCCCCTGTAACTTCTAAAATAAGAGAATGATAAAACTAAAAAAAATATATGATGTACATTACCATATAAAGTTCCACCGAAAATTGGTTTGAACGAGATCTAGTGAGTAGTTTTTTTTTAATACGTCATAAATCGTAACGTAACGGAACCCTTCATGGGCGAAAAAATTTAAATCTTTTCAATAAAAGAGGTGAAAGACACAACTATAGGACTAGAAATAGGGACCAATTAGTTCAAACAGGTTTCAGACTGGCTAAAGTAGACTCATCCTTCATGGGGTACTGTTTAAAATGTTACAATAAAATTCCTCCCCACATACTCCAACTGAATGAAACGAAATTTAAATCTTGTATTAAACGCACACTATGTAGCCAAGCATACTATAAGTTAGGAGATTACATCGCTGACAAAAATGCTTGGCTCAATGCTGGTCCTGCTCCACAGAGGCGCATAAACTAATTAGCATTCGGAAACAATGTTGGAGCTGCTGAACATTGGAAAAGAAAAACTATCTTTGCATTGTATAAACTCAATTGCTTAGAATTGTATAATTGCATAGCACACGTGTGAGCACTATGTACTTTCTATAAAGCTACCATTTACTGGGTACGACTTTCATTGACTTGAATGTGCCCTGGCAGCTGTGAGTATGTCATGCTCACTCAAATGTCTCGCTGGTGGTGGCGTGTGTGTTGGATCATTAAGTTCCCTCCAAAATGGTTGAGCTGAATGGTGCTGATCCATACGTCATGTTCGTGAACGGGCGCCGCCAGTAGGGACTGGTCATCTCTTAGCTGCCTCGGCTTATTTTAATTTTTAATTTCTGAATTGTTTTTGTTTTTTTATAACGGACGCTTTTAACTTGCACGTATTTCTACATCGTTCTCACATGGTTAATTTCAACACGAATGATGTAATAAAATATTTTGTAACAATTTTATGATTTAAAAGAGTGTCCATGGAGTTTCTTGCCCGTTCTTCTCCATAGGTACCTACGCTTTGGAATGGGCAACTAGCTTCATCTTTCTGACTGACCGACCCTTTGACAATTCAAAAGTACCTGTAATTGGTTTAGTTGAATTAAATGATTTGAGTTTGAGTTTGAGTTTTGAGTTTGCGAGTCCGACTCGCACTTGGCCGGTTTTTCTAATGCTATTATAAATGGAGTATAGTTATATTAAAATAAAATAAAATTCAATATACTGATACAAGTGCCAAGACAGAAAATAAAAAAAATAAAAATTATTATGTCATTAAAATTTAAAAGGTTAATAGTTATAACAGTCTAGTGATACACACTGAGAAACTCGTCAAGTGTATAATAGCATTTTTCTATCAGGAAGGAAAGGACTTTAGCTGGTTCTTAAACTAACTTAAATTATAAATGGACTTTAATTCTAAAGGTAGTTTGTTAAATAATTTAATTGACCGATAGCTTGCAGCATGACTAACTACTTTCAAATGCGGTTGAATATTGTAGGTCCTTGCGTCTTGTAGCTTCCCGCTTATTTCGTTCAAGTGTTTCGAAATTTTGTAGTTTTTTCATGAGGTCTGTGAGTAAAACTAATATATACAAGCAGGGGACTGTTAGTATCTGTAGTTCCTTAAAGTACTCCTTACACGATATCCATTAGGGAATTCTCACCTTGGTTCTTATGGCCCTTTTTTGTATGACAAAAGCAGTACTCGCATGACTACCTCCCCATAGAGCGATACTGTACCTAAGTTTTGATCCAAAAAGCGAGTAATATACAATTTTTAATTGTTTGTTGGAAATCTCATCTCGAAGGCTTCGAAGGGCATAGCAAGCTGAACTTATTGAACTGTCTATGGCTGTCAGTTTTTTTCCAATTTAGGCTTTCGTCAATATAAATACCTAAAAACGTCACGGTGTCTACTAATATTATTTTATCACTAGCTTCTGCCCGCGGCTTCGCCCGCGTGGATGTCGGAAAGGATAAGAAGTATGTCCTTCCCCAGGATGACTATCTCTTTGGCATCTGCTGGCAGGCAATTTTATCGTACAGACGCCAGCACATCAAGCTACTACAATCTGTCAAATTTCTTTAATAGATTTTCAACTGTATCGCTAAAGTATTAAGGTTCAAAGTTGATTGGGAAAATTTGGCAGTTTTGGGTAGCTTGACCTGCTGACGTCTGTACTTTACTCTAAAAATTTCGAAGATTTATGTTTACGATCTTTATCATTTATTTATTTAATTCGGTTTAATTTTAAAGTTTACAGATCAAATGAATAAGATTTTTGAAATAAACCTTGTCGTCCCCTTTTTCCACGACATAGGCTTTGTTTAAAAAAAAAACGTTTGATATGTTCCCATTATACCCATTTTAGAGTTAATGGAAGCAAGCAGTAAAATCCATCCCTTAAACTTTATCGCCATTTTCCACCCCGGTAAGAGACGATTTTTGAAAAACCCTAAAACACAAGCTTTTTGTTTTAAGTATTAGTATCGAGTTTCGAGTTAATTCGTCCGAGCCAATGATATTATAAGTAAAAAGGTGTAGATAGGCCATAAGGGCTCAGCAAGCGGCACCTTAAAATGTAGACAAGTGACCAAACTGGACCTCAGTGTCGCGTCGCCGACGTCAACGGATGCACTTCACGTACCGAGTGCATTAAAAGTGACCCAAAAACACCGAAAATGCCGTCGTGTGTTATGAGATATTGCACAAATTATACAAGAAAAAATTCTAAAACTCAAGGAATCACATATCATTCGTAAGTATACTATTTATCTTAATATTTTTAAAAAATCAAACATTATATTCGTAAAATATGGTGTCAGAAAAGAATAGACGTCAAATAGAGATAGACGTCATTACTGATCATAGAGTAAAATTATGTCTAAGTACAGACAAGTCAGCCTGACAGTAGGTAGGTATAAATGGTGGCACATTGTTTAGACTTAAATGTAATTTTTATTTTAGTTATGATGAGGTAGGATAAATTAAATACATACATATAGTGTATGTAACACTATTATATTCAAATCAAAACATTAATTGTTTTAGTGAGTCGTAAAGGAGAATGTTTTCTTTGGGTGTAAGTATTAAATTTATTAATTGTTTCTAGATTTCCAACAAATGAACTAAAGCGCATCCAGTGGTTGGATATTGTCCGCAAAGAGAGAAATGAAGAATTTTGGCAACCGAGTAAATATAGTAAAATATGCTCCATTCATTGTAGAGTCGAAGACAAGTACACTACTGGCAAGGGATACACTTTATTAAAGAAGTCTGCGCTTCCTGCTTTGGCTGTAATTTATTTACTTTTTTATAAATATCGCATTTTAATTGTTGCATTGCGGCTTCTTCGCCTCACTTGAATTTTTTATCCTAATTCAGAAAAAAACTTGAGAGGTGTCAAGGGACACCCGGATGGAACGAAGTTCAAAGAGAGAGAGAGAGAGACAGACAGAGAAACACGCGCACGCCGCACGGCTTACAACTAACTACATATAGCAAAAAGTGTCGTTCCAACTTTTGGTCTTAATTTTTTCCGTCTAGCCTCCTTTCGCAACGCGCGATAAGGAACTTCGTTCCAAAAAATGTTAAAATGTTAATGTTAAATGTTTATAAAATCAACAATATTTTTTATTTACCTACCTACCTACTTTCAATGCAATTTTCCTACTTTATTACTTTTACTACATGAACTCATGAGTGAATCAAATTTTTAGGCAAAAATCACGGTTTTGCGGTAACATGTCATGTCTGATTATTATTCTATATAGTTTCTAGTACACGAGACGACGCACTGTCGCAAATTATATTTGTCTCATTTTCGCCCGCGATAACTGAATCGTGCCATCCAAATTTGACGTATAAACGTAATTTAGTGTGCTATTGCAATATTAAGTTATTTATGTGTGCATAGTGTGCCGATTCTGAATATCGAATGTTGTAAGTATATGTAACCTATCTACACCACTTTACTACTTATAATATCATTGGTCCGAGCGGTTTAATATTTTTTCTTACCTATTAACTTTTTCACCTCCTGAAGCCTCTGTGAGATTTTTTTTAAACTAAAAGTGACCATCTGTATTGATTAATGAGGCAAATATTGCCAAGAATCAAGTTTATTAACCAAAGGAAAAAGATTTTTCATATTAACTGTATCCCGTCTTTTCACCCCACTGGCGTAAGAAAACAAAAAAAAAAATATTGGATGTTTCCATAAATTGACACAAAGCTGTTGTATACCAAATAGGAGACAATATTTAATCAAAAAAATTTATACGTACTTACGTAGGGTCATAATTTCAAGGTTATTTTTTTCTTTTTATAGGGTTTCACGTAGTCGGGGGTTTTTTATTAAGTATATCAATGTTAAAATCTCTGCAGATAATGCATTTTCTACTGAAGAAGTGTTCCAGTAATTGTTCTAACTTAGATAAAAATGTTTCATAGTTCTGATCAACCAGATTTCTGTAACAGCAGAATATGTACTTAGATGTTACCATATATTTCAAAGCTTTCAATTTTGTATAATTTTTGACAAAAACCACCTCTTCACAAACGATCTCATTGCTTGTCTTTATTAGGCTACCATCCCTTTTTTAGGGTTCCGTAGTCAACTAGGAACCCTTATAGTTTCGCCATGTCTGTCTGTACGTCCGTCTGTCCGTCCTCGCTTAATCTCTGTGACCGTTAGCACTAGAAAGCTGAAATTTGGTACCAATATGTATATCAATCACGCCGACAAAGTGGTAAAATAAAAATGGTAAAAATATGTTTTATTAGGGTAGCCCCCCTATATGTAAAGTGGGAAGTGATTTTTTAGTTACGAGTCGGAGCGCCTGCCGTGGAGCGTGCAATGTTGCGCGCTCCATGTTTGCGCACGTACCCACTACCGGGAGCAGTTGCAGGAGCGCGGAGCGCTGCTGGAGCGCGAACATAATGGATAATAATAATAATAATATCCCTGGACATTTCACACAGCGCCATCTAGTCCCAAGCTAAGCAACCTAATGCTTGTGTTATGGTAACAAGATGGCTGATAAACTACTTATATACATTTTTTTTTTGTAAATACATACATATTATAGACTAGCTTCTGCCCGCGGCTTCGCCCGCGTGGATGTCGGAAATTATCCCACGGGAACGTGCTAACAGGATAAAATGTATGTGCACCAGGATGCCATCTATCTCGCGGGCCCTTTGTGGCTAATTACAATAGAAAACCAATTGTGTCTCATTAATGGTGATTAAGAGGGTACCTATATGATATCTTTACCTAAGTACCTACCTAATTAAAAAAATAAATAAACTCAATAACAGAAAATAAAATACCTACCTACCTAAATAAACCTATTTATGACGATAACTAATCTAAACTCAATCATCATCTGCCTAGCCTTTTCCCAACTATGTTCAGGGCCGGCTTCCAGTCTAACCGGATGCAGCTGAATACCAGTATTTTACATGGAGCGACTGCCTATCTGACCTCCACAACCCAGTTATTGGGTAATACGATACCCTTGGTACGACTGGTTGTCAGACTTTCGGGCTTCTGACTACCCGTAACGACTGTCAAAGATCCACGAATGACAGCCGGGACCAACGGCTTAACGTGCTTTCCGAGGCACGGAGGTGTCTCGGTATGTAAAGATGGTCACCCATCCACAGACCGACCGCGGCAAGCGCAGCTTAACCTGACCGATCGACCTGTGCGGCTGTTATTATTTAGCCACGGGCCCCTCAATCTAAACTCAATAAATAAGCAAAATCTGTAAAAACTCATATCTATACGAATGACTATCCTACCTAACAGTATTATAAAATAACCTACGGTCACTACGTACACTATCAAATATACTACCTATACTTTAAAATTAAAATCTATACCTACGACTTATATAAAAATAAACCTAAATAACTCTAAAAAGTAAAAGGAATAAAAATGAACTCCACTGCGTGTGACCTAACCTAAGACAAACTTATTATTTGCGGTTGGTACAGTAATCGGATCTAGGGATCGAACCGCAAAATTAAGTTTGTTTTTTATTGTATATACTTTTCCGGGATAAAAAGTACCCAGTGTGGTGCCCAGGATATTAAAGAATAATTATACCAAGTTTCATCGTAATCGAACCGGTAGTTTTTGCGTGATGCCTGAACAAACAGACAGACAGACAGACAGACAGACAAAAAATTTTTTAATCACATTTTTGGGTTCGGTGTCGGTCTAGTAACACCCCCTGCCATTTATTTTTTTGATATTTTCAATGTACAGAATTTTCACTTCTACAGATTTATTATAAGTATAGATAGAAAAACACCCAGACTCGGAACAAATACATGTAGGTCATACTTGTATGACCTACATGTATTTGTTCCGAGTCTGGGTGTAAATATTTGTTCCGTGCGGGAATCGAACCTACCTTTAAACTCTTATGTGGGAACACTTATTGTGACGGACGGGAAACTACGGAACCCTACACTGAGCGTGGCTCGACACGCTCTTGGCCGGTTTTTTATTTTTTCGTGCAGTAAAAGACACCATTTTATAATTATTGTCAATGTAAAATAGAGAAGCCAACTCCATGGTCAAGAAATGTTCCGTAATACATACATATAAATTGTTTAAGTCCTTGTAGATATAGCTCTAATTCATTTTTTTTATTACTTATTCCACATATATTCTGAAGATAGATATTAAGGAAGATATAATTAAGAGGAGTTTCAAACTTAGTCGTTGTGCAATGAGAGTTGCTATACAATTTAGGTACGAAGAAAATCATCATCATCCTCTAGGCTATCAGTCTGAGTGGCAATGCTATTTGTAACTACTATGCTACGCTTTGATGAAGTTTCATTATCTGTTTATGTATAAATATCATTGTAAGACTTTTGTACATGCTCACTGGTACCATGTAGGTCACTACTTTTGGTTTGCATGTTAAACTGTATATAGTCATTTCTGTACTTCAAACGAAGTACCTATTTCCCTATGGATTAGTTTACTTGTTCGCATTGTATTTATGTATTTTGAGAATAATTTTGCATTAAAATGATCCAGGTCTAGTGGCAAAAAGGTTGAATTGATAAAATGACTACATACAAGTTTCAACGAGTTATTGAGCATATTAACATTAAGATATTTGTTTTTATAGAGTTTGCCAACCAAGACATTTGTGTGTTTAACTTAACCCAGAGTGTAATACAAAATAGACTGAAAATTTAAAGGATTTGAATCGTTAGAGCCACCTAATATCATTATGTAGTCTGAGTTGGTAAAATATTTACACTCAGCAACTCATGTACTTATTATTTCGGCCATTGGAGCCCCTGGCTTTACAATCGATGTCACATTGAAAGACTTTCCCAGTAGTTCTTGAAGCAAACTTTTCATATCAAGTCCAGTTTGATCAGCAAAAATTTTGACTCGGTGTTTTCTTGTTATTATATCATTAGTTTCGGCGATGTAATAATACTATTTGAATTTTAGAGTTTGTTACTATGATCAGAAGTCATTATTTGTATTTATAGTAAGGGTTTCCGCTGTCCCAATGTCCACTATTGTACCCATTTCGATGTTTCCTATGTCAACAATATGTCGATAAGATGGTTGGTGGTTTATTACTGTGTTCTGTAACCTATATTCTGCTGGCAAGAGTGGCTCGAAAAAGTAACTTAAATTGTTTCTATCGTCATGTTTGGGGCTATTTCTGGCGGCATTTATTTCTAGAAGGTGATCCTCAGAAGATGTTCTTGTTAAGCCGATTCTCGTACTACATGACCTATTATTTATTTATTTATTTCGGGCATCAAGGCCCATATAAACACATACAATATAATATTTGTATAACTTAAAAATACTATAAATACGTATGATGCTTTTGAAACTGTGGAGAATAGAACTTGAGTGGCGATACAATCGATCTGCTAATATTGTTATTTAATTCAAAAGCGCCCACCGAGTTGTACAGATTTATTTTATGCTGGAATTTTGACAATTATTTCTTCAAGTTGCTATTTTCAATGTTTAAACTTTCTATCTCATTGTTTGCTATTTGCAATTCCATGTTTAATTTGTTAAGGTTATCTTTGATTTCAGTGATTTCGTCTCCGTTTATGATGTTTGGTAAACTCTGACATGAAATGTCCAATACGTACTCACTGTCGTGGAAATCCAAACTTTTCCTGCGACGTCTTCGGGTGTTAACATTCTGTAACGCTTCCATGTTTTTATCAACAAATCTTGAAAAACATTTACTTACTTAGAGCAAGTCACGTTTCTTGTTTGGTATTCCGTTTAAAAAGGTTATAGCAATATGTTGCAATTTGTATAACGCCTGTTGAATTTTGAAAGCAATCTGGTTGCCTCAACTTTGTTACACAACTTCTTAAGGAGTTTACGATGTATGTTTGATATTTGCGTGTACTAGTCACTCTAATTGTCCAATCACATAACATTTTCGAACTTTTCACTAGTTTTTTCACCAAAAAATTATTATTTATCGGAAGTACTTTGAATATGACCTTGCTCATAGTAATTTTTTTTTGAACTGATAGAAAATAGAAATAGAAAATAGAAAAATATTTATTGTCCAGGTAATACAGTAAGCAGGTTCACGGGTTTACAGAAAGTTAAAACGACGTGAGTGGCTTAAAATATTACCTACAGCTAGGTTACATTATGGTATTTGCTAGTGAGCCCCAAACTAGACAGTTAGTCTGTATCTTGGGGCTCATAGTATAGTCGTGACAACTAATGGCTTAATAGCCAAGAGCCTCGACCAACACCTGAGGAGGCTCTCGTTGGGTAGTTGGATCAAGGGCTTAATTCAGAAAGCGGTACTTCTGGACACGGCTCGCATTGTCAGGAGGTTCCTCTCTCTGGAGCCCTGACTGCCGGTAAGTTGAACCCTGTTCCCGATACCGGTGGGCTACTATTTTTTATATTTTTAAATGTTTTTTTTTTTATCTTTTTGTTTATAAAAATATTTTAACTTTACGTGTTACTTTACTTTATAAATGTGCACTATGCAATCTATTTGCTGCAAAAACTAGCTAGGTTTTTTTATAATGTTATTATAAATATTTTGATTTCGACTGTCCGAAATGTTGAGAATCTGATATTTTGAGAATCTGGTATTCTGAGATGTAAGGAAAAAATCCATAGAGCGTTAGTAACATAATATTAAAACAACTTATTATCTAGCTCACTGCTTTACAATTGGAGAGCCGAAACTCTCCGCTACAGTTCTCCGGAACCAAATCAAAACGTCGTTTTCCTCATGAAACCTCCACGAACCATTACCTGACCTATTGAGTATACAATCGCATATAATATTATTATAATATACCTACTCGAGTTCTGCTAACTTTGTATAAGGAAATAGGGATAACCTGGTGTGACTACGAGTCGGCAAGGGTTTTTTTGAGAAGACGAGTCCAAGTCCTCCTACTTACAATTAAGTAGTGCTCTTTGTTCTAGTCTAGATGCTCGTTGACCCTGCCTGAACACATCCCAACAGGAACTAACACAGTAAATGTGTGTGTCGACGGTTTCACCTTGATAGCTTAGTTAGTTCAAACAATCAAATCATAGCACTCTATTTGTAAGTGGCACTACAAGTTGGCATCCCCACGTGCAAGATCTGATCCATTTGCTTACATTTAAGCCAAAAAGTCTGACATCCAGTATTACGAAAGAGTATCGTGTTATCCAGTAACTGGATCGTGCATGTCAGATAGACAGTCGCTCCATGTAAAATACTGGTATTCAGCTGCATCCGGTTAGACAGGAAGCCAACCCCGACATAGTTGGGAAAACGCAGGCAGATTGGTTGTTGACATTTTCTTGAGATACTTTTGGAACAGACATGCACATGATGCACATCACAGTATTCCCACGTTGTAATGTCGCACACGGAGCTTAGGTCATAGCTTTGTTATTTAAGTTGCGTCAAGTCGTCAAGTGCACAGCTTGGGCATACTGGTTTGGCTAGTATCTAGTACGTAAGTACATGTAGGTAATGATGACTCGTTTTACTTGAACAGGTGAGTACCTCGCTCTGAGGGTATTAACATTGGCTTAGGAGGGAATCGTACGAGTTTTAAGTGTCATTTGATGCAAGACTTGTGGACAAGACACGGCGAGTATGTGCAAACAGGAATAAGAAGCGTTAAGTATACTAACCACTAACGAAAATCTATTTAAATATAAAAGCTATGTTGTCGTAAAGATTATGTTACAAAGATTTACTAAAAGAATAAAAAAACCCGTTGTAAAGGACATCAACGCGCAAACTGTTCCCTCAGCGTATACCTTTTTAAGCCTCACGCAGACGGGCGCGACGCTATTCCGGTAGAACAATTTCCGTGAAGTTTTCACAGAAATTCTTGTACTAGAGTCGCATCGCGCCTGTCTGCGGACCCTTTAATCGGTTACACAAAAAAAGAATGTATTTTAGAAAAAACCTACAATACTATAATAAGTACTTACTATTATAAGAGAAAAAAAAAACTTGTACATAATTATGTATTATTATTTTAGACTTAATTTGAATCAAAATGTCCTAGAGGGTATAATAAATGCCAAAATTGTTATAATAAAGAGATATTAGAAGAGAAAATAAAATAAAATCGAATAAAGTGATAACAAGATACAACTTATTTACCTAACAAACATAGCTTTCACAGAACATGAGACAATTTGACATGATCACCCTGAGTGTGTCATTAAAGATGTCACATTCCGGGACTGTCTCCATTAAGGAGTTTATAGCACCATGCATGCGACACAACGCGGGTTGCGCGCGCGACTCAGTGCGGCAATGGGATGTGGAGAACAGTCGGTGTCGGCGAGTAGGCCTATGACGCAGGTGGTTGTCGGGCACATAAAGTGTACACAAAGTATTGTGTAGCTCTGGGGAATGCCATGCTCCTTAACATTTTTATGGCTATTAGGATCTGATCTCTGGCTCTACGCACTGAATGGGAATTATATCCTTACATTCCCAGCAGGAAATGAGTAGGATAGGTACATAAATGGATAAATCTTTTTATATAAAAAACGCAGGAAGACTTTCTGAACCTTTTCCATTAATTATTCATATGTAGATTCGTGGGGATTCCAGACGGCTGCAGCAAATTCTAACTTACTTCTACCTAGACAGTTAAATAATAATTTGATGACAATATAATTATTGAAATCACGGGCATTGCGTAGGACAAAACCTAGGCGTCTGTAAGATTCTGATGCTAGGGCAGACATGTATGCATGGAAAGTCAATCCGCAATCAAATGTCACGCCAAGATCTCTAATGGTTGACACGCGCTTTATTTCAACACCTGCTAAGGTATAGGTGGCATGTGTAGGTTGTAACTTGCGGCTAAAGGTCATGACGTAACATTTACCGGAATTAAACATCATTTTATTGTCTATACTCCACTGATGGATTCGGTCGATGTCACTTTGAAGATGTTCGGGAGTTACATCCTTATTAATTACTTGAACTAATTTTAAATCGTCAGCATATAGGAGGCATTTTACATACTACTTTAATGAGATCGTTAACCATAATGAGAAAGAGAAGGGGGCCTAGAACTGAACCCTGGCTTACACCTGAACGCGTATGATATGACTTCGAAATAAAGGATCCATGGCTAACATACTTTTTTCTATTTGAAAGGTAATCCGCAAAAAATTTTAGAAGTTTTGGGGTAAAACCCATGCTGTATAATTTATTTAATAGAATATCGTTATCCACTGTATCGAAAGCCTTTTTAAAATCTAAATATAGCACATCTACTTGTTGACCTTTATCCAGGTTATGAGATATATAGTCAACAAGGGATAACAAGTTAGTCTCTACTGATCGACCTGGTCGGAAGCCATGCTGCTCCTCATAAAGCCGCGTTTTTACCTGCACGTATATTTCTTTGTGAGCGATATTCTCAAAAAGTTTTGCAGGGCATGATAGTACTGCAATAGGACGATACTCTTCAACCAAGGTCTTATTGCTTGTTTTAGGTATCGGTGTGACTTTCGATATCATCCACTGTTCAGGGTATATGCCGGTTTTTAAAGCCAAGTTAAAAATATAGGTAAGTACAGGAGCAACAATCTCCTTGCATCCTTTTAAGATATAAGATGGGACTTTATCTGGACTCACAGAACTAAGTAGTTTTAACTTATTTATTCCTGATTCTACTTGTGATAGGGTAAAAAAGCTTATATTGATATGTCGTTCGCATGACAAGGGAGTAATGAAAATATTTTAATTTAATTTTTTTTTTCTGTGCAAATATTTACAATTTTTTTTTATTATGAAAACCTCTTGTATCTCGGTAACTGCGTAGAATATTAATGAGAACGCAAACATTTTAGTATAACAACGTAATGTTCCAAGATCATTACAATATTATTAAGTAGGTACCTATTGCTATTAAATAACACTTTTTGTCGGAGGTCTAAACAAACAAGTTCTGTCATGAGGATAAGAACAATCGCCCAGTCGAGTTTAAACGGGATATATTATGTTGATCATAAACATGTGTCTGCTCCACCTCATGCTAAGTATTTACGGCTGCCTTATTCATTCTTCGTTCTACACATCAGCCGGTTTATTTTGTAAAAGTGTCACCGTGTAAACTTAGGTGACGTGTGCTGTCAGTCCACCTGACACTACTGACAGCTCACTTCAAGCTCACTTCACATAACTTTTCCCCAGAGACAAAGCTGAAATGTGTCACGTGCAGTTACACGTAGTGCTCGTAGTTTCTCGGCTTTCTTCACCCACACGAGCTCTAGGTACTAAATACTAACTTGTATTCCGGGTGTAAAACTACCATCACATTTTTTTATCTACGAATTCTGTGCATCTAACTAAGTAACATTGTAGTTATTACTGGGAAACACAATTTTCGTGTGAACAATCGCTGTTTACGATAGCGCGCAGTGTAAAGCAAGTAAAGCATGGTGCTTGTGGGTGCATGGAAGGTAAAACATTTAAAACTTGTCCCCCTAGAAGGTTCCCAGGTATGGTCGAACTCTCGGCATCGTTAAGCGTTTTTGTGCACCCGATGTGTACGGTGCGCGAGCTCCTCCACAAAGAGCTCTACTACTTCCGCGTCGCGGTACTCACCTCGTTCATAATCTTCGCGCGGTCCTCGTCACACATGCCGAGCTCGGGCAGCCCCATGTCGCCCTCCACGATGCTGATCTTGCGGATGAAGTTAGGACATTCCTTGCGCAGTCTGTCGTACAGCTGGAACATTACACAACATTATTTATTTCAAGAATGGGACAACATTTGGTTCCAAATGAGATGACAATTGTTGTGGACGTACCGTACGTACGTACGTTGTGGACCTACGTATGTACATTCTACTCGGAATATATTATATTCTACTCAGATCAACTGCATCGTCCGTATCTTTTAGCACATGTGGTAAATACACTTGCGTTTCCGTATCACTGTCACCTTACACATTGGCAGAATTTTCGACATAAAAAAACTATTTAACAAAAAAATTAAACCGCCGAAAAAACTGAAAGGCAATAAACAAAGATCACTAAATCGCCTTAAATTTAAACGGCGGGGTATACCCTTTCCAATAAAAAAAGAATTATCAAAATCGGACGACTGTAAAAAGTTATGCGTGGTCATACATAAAAAAAATATATATACGCGTCGACTTGAGAACCTCCTCTGTTTTTTTTCGTCTGTTAGAAATAAAAGAGAACAAGATCCTATTATTTTCACAAATTCTAGAGTAAAAATAAAAGCTGTTTATACAATTCAGCGGGGTAATTGCGTAACAAACAATGGCTTTCATCAACATGACATTTCAAAAACATTCATTGATAGTTCAACAATATTCATTGCGTTTTTTACTTTCCTGAGTAGACAAATTTTTCGAACATATGAAACAATGGATTAGCAATATCCTTAAAAAAAAATCAGATTGTGATTGATAGTGTGTTACGCAGGGTGCTGCATCGAGTCCTGTCGTGACGTCAACGTCAAATGAGAAGCGATCCATCGAGTATATGGGACTTGCTAGCGAGAGTATTCGGGAATGCGGTTGACCTGACAATGTAGATGCTCGTTCAGTTTCATACAAAGAGATATTATGAAAGGGGCAATGCCCGACAGCTGCCACCCTCTAAAGCACCAATTACTATACTATTAATACGTGGGAAGGCCTCCCACGAAGCGGACCGATGACTTGGTGAAGGCCCCGGGAACAGCACATGACCGGTCGATGGGTGCCGCTAGGGGGAATCCTATGTCCAGCAGCGGACGTCTTTTCGTTGAAATTATGTAATACAAGCTGGTGATTTAGGGGTTCATTCATAGACGTTGCTTAAAGTAGACGTTTAAACGTCAAAAATGTATGGTTAAACAGTTGCTGATCATTACTTAACGTATAGCAATGTTTATGAATAAAACCTTAAGTCAGGTGACTTAGGGTTGAATTTGTGGGTTGACTCCTACCACATACTTAGTTCAGTTCATACGCCACTAGTGGCGCTTCTGGTTGTCGCCTTTCTGTCATGGCTGAGACACGTCTTTATCTCGTCTTTTATTATTGTGCTTTTGTAATCTCGTCCTATCTATTGTGTTTCTTCTATCTCTCGTGCTGTGTACAGACATTATATTTTCATAAATTCTACATTGACTTTTGTTTCTTATTCATCCGTACATTTTCTACAAGAGCTGAAAATTCATAAACGTAAATCGAATCACATCCTGGACGTCATACCAATCAGTTTTGGCTATCTATTATACTCATACCCCATTCGTGAAAAAAAAACATCACATTCCTGTACAACAGTAGACAGACTAATTTCGACACGTATGAAAAGTTCCTTTTCTATGAATCGGATAAGAAATTTCGTAGGAAAACTTATTCAGTAAGATGGATAATAATAATATTATGCAGCATCGATGGTGGCTCGAGTCATGGCCAGCCCTAACAGGGTTCTGAAAATTCCAGCTGACGGAGTGGACTGTCCGTATGTAATTCACTGCTGTCAGTTACATATGCCAGCGTATCGTGTTGTTTGCTAAGACTGTGGTCTATTACGGGCTGATTTTTCAATCGACAGATAACTTTTATTCGTAGAATAAAATTGACATGATATATTATTATTTGTGTAATATCTCACCACGTCGTCGAACTGTTCCTGCAGCCTCTTGGCGATGTCTTTGTTCTTCTTGGGTCGCGCTAACAGGAATATTTTCTTTAGGTCTGGACAAGATCTGGAACAAACCAAAGTATATTTTAGTAATAAATTATGCAGAAGTGTAGCGGCTGCAGGTGCAGTGGTATCATCGTAGTGGGTTACTGCGCTAAAACCGCTGTGTTCGGTTATATCGGGTATGTTTGTGTCCTAAAACTTTACAGCAATGAGGTTGTATACTTCACACAGTGACACTAACTGTCTGGAATGTGTAGTGGTCGCGCGACTTCTGGGGGCCGTATCCCTAAGCACGAAATCCGTGTTTTGGCTGAAGTTTCCTACTCCGTATCACTTACGGTCATATGATTAATTCGTGCTCGAATTAAGAATGAATGAAAACATGATTTGACAGTTGTACCTACTCCTGAGGGGCAATTCTGGTAAATTTAAGAACGTTCACAGTCTGATCTCAGTCTCAATCTGTCAAAAATACGTCAAATACATTTTGACAAGTTTTTGACATTTGTTTGCCACCGAGATGAGACTGCGACTTGATTTTGATAGTTTTAAATTACAAGAATTGGCCTGCAGATGTGTTTTTACCCGTCCGAAAAATTGAAATTGACACTTGCGTTGACGGATCAACTATTTCCGGACGGGCCCGTATTTTCGTTCACACAGTTAGAGAGTATACCCCCTGAACCGGGGTTTGATTCCTAGCTCAGGCCTTCCATTACTGTTCATTGCATGTATTTGATATGTGAACAAGAACCATTGCTTTATTTCGTTATCAAGCTGACGACAATTTCGCAATTGTCTGGATTTAGTTGTAGTGTCAAAACGAAAGGGTTGTCATTCCAGTGAGCGACGCAAGCAGGGCGCAGTTGGCTTTGCAAGTAGTCTATCGGCCGATCTATGCAGTCGCACCAGCAAGTAGTAGCTGCGCAACTACAGCGACATGTCCTGATCAAGATTACGCAGCGCGGTGTGATTGATATGCCGCTCGCGTCGCGTTCAGCTGAGGCGGACTGACAGACAGATTGGTGCTCTGTGAGTGCAAGTACATTAGACAACGTTAATATCTTGAGAAAGGTACATTATAAATTAAAAGAAGGTATATCATGCCTGTGTTCCCGGAAGGGGTAGGCAGTCGTATAAAGTATCTGCACCCATATTTCGCTATTTATGTTTTAGCAGTCTCATGAAATAGGCGATTGGAAATATCCAATAACCGCGAATGTTTCACAATTCCTGATGAAAACCGTTCCGTTCTTGGCACTAGACAAATTAGAAGTCATTTTGATTTGGTAAATCAAAGACATTACATTATCTACTTGACAATAGACAGGACATCACGAACAAAATCGTAATCCAATACTTTTGTCCTAGTGGTCAAAAGTCACTGAGTCTAGTGTGGTACGCCTGCGTGTCAAGTCGTATTTGTGTCCACCAAAAACAAATATTTTCTAAGGAAATATGCCAAGATGCGCATTGAGCTATTGTAAATCTCGTTACGGTAAAATGGCTGGACCTAACTTCAGTTTATTTTCGTATGAATTATTTATATTTACTCAGTAATTAAAATTAAATAATTTTCTTAGATAGATCTAGAAAATTTGCTAATTTTGTAATAAACGCCCTCTATTGCTGAGTGGCTTTACTACTGCGTTGTAGAGATGCAATTTTGTTTATCGATTTGGTTATCGATAATATTTATTAAGTTAAAAAATAAATAACACAAAATATAATACTGTTTGAAGATAATCATGTCATTTTATTTAAATATCAATAAATGGACAAGTACTATTCATTCATGTAGGTTCAAATCAAACCGCAGAGCAGAGCTTGTACTATGGATACTAAGCAATGGATATAATATTTATATACTAATACTATTACTTATGCTATAATACTACTATGTACATAAGAAACACCCAGACCAACACAACCATCACATAAATATTTGTGTCCTGTGGGAATCGCACTCACATCCTCGTGATCAGCTGCAGTCTCACACTTGGATTACTAGATCATAATAACGATAATTATTAGTCATTTGTATGTAAAAATAATTTTATAAATAAATAACTTTTAAACGGCTAATCATTTTATTGTTTTCATAATCTTTTGGCACTTGGTTCAATCTATTCAAACGCGAAAAAAAAAATAGTCTTAGTCACTTTTTTCAATATTATCGATACATTTATATCGAAATGGTAAAATCTCTACCACAGGTATCCCCCCTATATACCCCATTTATTGCCAGACCTACGGATTTTTTTTATAGATCTACGGATTTTGGACCTCGCCTCGGATATACGTATACATACGGATACAAGATTTACAAATACTTGCAAACAAAGTGAAAAAAAAAAATTTGCTAAAACCGAAACGCAACCGACAATCATTGCAAAGAAAATATGCGCTTTTTGACATAATAGGTCTACTTTACACAAAAAGCGTAATAAACTGAGTGCTATAATAATCCAACGGCAAAGCAGGCACATTTAAAATGATTTTATTTTAAAATGTACATAAACACACACTGAAACAGATACCTAGTCATACACGGTGACACGGACAATGGATAGTAGCGAATAAAATTCTAAAATAGTTTTTATTGTTTAAAACAAGTTTTGCTTAATTTGTTTAGTTTTTTATATCTATTTACCATTTGAACTAAGTAGGATATTAGGTTTTTCAGGCTTAACCCACGGATTGAAAATCGGATCTGGCAACACTGACCACACTGGCCACCTACCGAGCAATAGCTGAATATATTTTACTAAATTTAATTCATGTTTGCAATTTTTGTGTTAAGATGTTCCCAATTGCCGCTCTAATTTTGCTATATTATACTAGATGGCGTCACTGAGACATGGGATCACAGTTTTTCTATGACATTTCTTTGCATAGCCTCTCTATTGTACCTATCTTAAATCTCTTTGTGGTAAATCAATCACCAGCTCTTCCTAACTTTTTGGGGATGACATGTTATCGAATTGGTTTTGTTTTTTTTTTATTCGATGTTCAACTTTTTTAAAACACGATATGCCATTATCATAATATGCTAATTAGAATGGATATTCCCACAGCATTTTACAAAAATATCACGGAAAACTAAAGGAAAAAGCTTCGTAATAATATTGTCATTCAGCACAGCACAGGAGCTCTACAGCCCTAAGTGATACATTAGTCATGAGCTGCGGTAGCTTAGCTTCAGCTTGCAGAGCGGGTTCATTCCCTACCGTGAGAACTTTTTATTTTCACCCTAAACAAACTTTACAGCGGGATAATTGCGTAGCACGCTAGTAGCAATGGCTCTCATTTTGACAGTTCAACAACATTACATCTATCTTCTATATCTAATATATAAAAATCAATTCTATTCGTTTGTCTCGCTAAAACTCAAGAACGGCTGAGACGATTTAGCTGATTTTGGTTTTGAAATGTTTGTCGTAGTCCAGGGAAGCTTTAAACGGTGAGAAAACATGAAAAAATTGCTAGGAAGAGAGTAAAAACAACAATTTCATTTTCCCATATAAACTGTTCTAGGTACCTACTTTCCTATCAAACATTTGACGTTCGTCCCTTCGGTACGGTAGACTCGGGTCCACTCGAATTGAAGCACGTATTAAATTAAGGGTTTTGAATTGGCAACATACATATATCCACATTACTCGGATTATCTAGGATTAGTAGGTTAGGAGTAGGGTAGGAGTAGATTAGGAGTAGGGTAGGAGTAGAGTAGGAGTAGGGTAGGAGCAGGGTAGGGGTAGGGTAGGGGGTAGGACACCACGCGAACGAATTAGCACTGGGCAGCTAGAAATAATTTATATGACAAAACAACGTTTGCCGAGTCAGCTAGTACTTATTAAAATTCTACACCTTGTTTGAGGAAAATTTTGCAATTTTTTATATAAATACAGAATTTCAACAATGTAAATAAGTACCTCTTTAGAAGTACAGAGTTGAGGAGGAACGCGTGTGATGCAACTGATACAGAGTAATCATGTGACGAAAGTGTTCAGCAGGAATGTGGACACCTATACCAAAAGAAACGACGGATGGACTGTGAGACATGCTGCACCGACCACTGGTGCATTGGGGCAGGGGCAGGCGATGATAGTATCGTGCTACCCAGTAACTGGGTTGTGAAGCTCAGATGGGTAGGTCGCTCTAACATAAATACTGGTATTCAGCTGGTATGACTGGAAGCTGACTTCAACATAGTTGGAAAAAGGCAAGGAGACGATAAAGAAGGCTAGGAGGATGATGATGTATGGTATCGGAACCGTACACAATTTCTCCAGCTTTGGTCGGTCCACGTCGGTCGCGCTCTATGGTCGCGCTCGTCGCCGCTTGCGCAATCAAGGCCGCGGTGTACGTGCTGAGGACGAACGCGGCACAACTGCTCATTAACAATCAACGACTTATATAAATCAACAGACAGCTAACGCGCGTCGGCGCTGCTGGCACTGCTCATGCGCAGTGTACACACCTCCTTTTGTTGACGCTGAGAGAATGTTAATTTGATGAGCACAGGTAATCCGACATGGATCTAAACGAACGTGGTGCAATAGAGTGCTGACATGAATCTCACGGTGCAAGGGACGTCGATGCGCAAACTGCTACCGTGAATTCAGTATATGATTCTAGACAGAGTAGGAAGTATTCGTCGGTTATTAAAAAGCCCTGCTGTTTCATACGAAAGTGCAACACCTACACGGTCACAATGATGTTCGAACCGACGAAAAACGTCAACAGGGGAGGTTTCAACCTTGGTTTGCCCACCGCCCACTTTGAAAACATTTGTCTTCTAGAGCCCCTAATTTTGTTTACTTAGGTACTACCATCTGTCGCGAATCTGTAGCAGCTATAGCCACGATTATATTTAAACGTGTAATATTACACAACTAGCTTCTGCCCGCGGCTTCGCCCGCGTGGATGTCGGAAATTATCCCACGGGAACGTGCTAACAGGATAAAATGTATGTGCACCAGGATGCCATCTATCTCGCGGGCCCTTTGTGGCTAATTACAATAGAAAACCAATTGTGTCTCATTAATGGTGATTAAGAGGGTACCTATATGATATCTTTACCTAAGTACCTACCTAATTAAAAAAATAAATAAACTCAATAACAGAAAATAAAATACCTACCTACCTAAATAAACCTATTTATGACGATAACTAATCTAAACTCAATCATCATCTGCCTAGCCTTTTCCCAACTATGTTCAGGGCCGGCTTCCAGTCTAACCGGATGCAGCTGAATACCAGTATTTTACATGGAGCGACTGCCTATCTGACCTCCACAACCCAGTTATTGGGTAATACGATACCCTTGGTACGACTGGTTGTCAGACTTTCGGGCTTCTGACTACCCGTAACGACTGTCAAAGATCCACGAATGACAGCCGGGACCAACGGCTTAACGTGCTTTCCGAGGCACGGAGGTGCCTCGGTATGTAAAGATGGTCACCCATCCACAGACCGACCGCGGCAAGCGTAGCTTAACCTGACCGATCGACCTGTGCGGCTGTTATTATTTAGCCACGGGCCCCTCAATCTAAACTCAATAAATAAGCAAAATCTCTAAAAACTAATATCTATACGAATGACTATCCTACCTAACAGTATTATAAAATAACCTACGGTCACTACGTACACTATCAAATATACTACCTATACTTTAAAATTAAAATCTATACCTACGACTCTCAACTCTAAAAAGTAAAAGGAATATTAAAAATTTAAAAAACCCCCGACTACGTGAAACCCTATAAAAAGAAAAAAATAACCTTGAAATTATGACCCTACGTAAGTACCTACGTATGAAATTTTTTGATTAAATGTCCCGTCGGGGGACCGCTCTACTTATTAGCCTAACGTTCTGTTAAAGTTTAAAATAGTAGCGGTCCCCCGACAGGACAATATTTAATCAAAAACTTTCATACGTACTTACGTAGGGTCATAATTTCAAGGTTATTTTTTTCTTTTTATAGGGTTTCACGTAGTCGGGGGTTTTTTAAATTTTTAATTTAATTTTTTATTTCATGCTTTTTGTAGGGACTCCTTATTATTTATTTTCTTGCGTTTTAAGATTCAGGTAATTTGGTATTTAATCAGGTTTTTTGTAATTCGCCATTTTGTGGTGGTGGCCATCTTGGATTTGAAATTTGTCATAGTGTATAGTATTCTACTAGTCAAGCCCTTTCATTTGATACCCATATTGAAGGAGTTGTGAAAAAAAAAATGTTATTTGCCATTTTGTGGTGGCGGCCATCTTGGATTTGAAATTTATCATAGTGTATAGTATTCTACTAGTCAAGCCCTTTCATTTGATACCCATATTGAGGGAGTTATGAAAAAATATGTAATCCGCCATTTTGTAGCGGCGGCCATTTTGGACCGATTTTCATCAAACATAGCTAAGAACACTCCCGACAAATTCACCTTTCCAACAAAAAAAACAAAATTAAAATCGGTTCATCCGTTCGGGAGCTACGATGCCACAGACAGACATACACACACACACACACACACACACACACACACACACACACACACACAGACACGTCAAACTTATAACACCCCGTCGTTTTTGCGTCGGGGGTTAAAAAATGAACTGCACTGCGTGTGACCTAACCTACGACAAACTTATTATTTGCGGTTGGTACAGTAATCGGATCTAGGGATTGAACCGCAAAATTAAGTTTGTTTTTTATTGTATATACTTTTCCGGGATAAAAAGTACCCAGTGTGGTGCCCAGGATATTAAAGAATAATTATACCAAGTTTCATCGTAATCGAACCGGTAGTTTTTGCGTGATGCCTGAACAAACAGACAGACAGACAGACAGACAGACAGACCGACAGACAGACAGACAGACAGACAGACAAAATTTTTTTTAATCACATTTTTGGGTTCGGTGTCGGTCTAGTAACACCCCCTGCCATTTATTTTTTTGATATTTTCAATGTACAGAATTTTCACTTCTACAGATTTATTATAAGTATAGATTATATAAAATTATTATTATATTATTGTAAATTGTTATATTATTATTATTATTGTATAGTCGTAAGACAGGATATATAATTTTCTCTGGGTCTTCTACTGCCCCTCTGAAAGTCTCAAACGCCCACGAGGGGGCGTTATCGTCCACGTTGAGAGCCTATGGTCTAGCTGCTAGACCAGAGGTTCTCAACGTGGGCGTTCAGCATCATGTACTGAATTCATGGTAACAGTTTGCGCGTTGATGTCCTTTATTCCCTGTGTACGGACACAGATAATACAATACTCTACGATACTAGATGCGACATCTGTCTTGACAAGCACCGCGCCGCCATGCACGTGCATAGCGTCTCATGTCGCACTGCACTACTACTAAATTAGTCTGACACTCTGCTTGCATAGCAATCACTAATAAAATTGGCGGTAATATGTGCTCCAAGACTAGTGGTACTTAGATGTATCTACACGAAGCACATTCTGTACACAGACACTCAGTTCCAGTAACAGGGATATTTGGTGTCGATACAAAAGAAACGGAACTAGCAGAAATCTGACTACTAGCCTTACTGTGGGATATCGTGTCACCCAGCATCTGGCTTGTGGAAGTGAGATAGGCAGTCGCTTCATTTAAAATACTAGTATTCAGGTGGAGCAACGATCTTCGCAGGGTGGCTGGTAGCAGCTGGATGACAGTGGCCGACGACGTGAGAGTTAAATGACGAGCGCCTGGCGATTGGAGGGACTTATGTCTAGCAGTGGACTGATACAGGCTAATTAATTATGACGGCAATATTGCCGTCATAATTAATTAACCTGTATCAGTCAGTAAGGAGTAAATTATAACAGACCAGCATAATAATATTATTATGCTGGTCTGTTATAATTTACTCCTTATTTAATATTCCCAAGCAGCAACGGTTACATACACAGTGCGAAATATATGTCTACTAATATTAAAAAGAGAGATAAGTTTGTATGTAGGGGCCAGGGGGTCATCTCTGGACACAGACCATATAGCTAAAGACCCCGCTTAGCCATGTAGTATAACTAGGACAGCACTAGTTAGGAATAAACGGTGTGGAAAAATCAGTGGTGTGACAAACTAGAAAAAAATCCTGTTGGTCATACAGGGGCCCAAGTCTGCTAATTTACAAATGCTTCAATTGAATCTCAATTGCATCTCGATTGAATAGTTTGGCACATTTGGTATTCTACTACTTATTTAAGACCAATGGTGTTCCATTGACATATCATCGAACTGCCACTCAATCGCCATTGAACAATTTGCTATTCTGCTCTTCAATCGTGTCACAGTTGTGTCTCGATCTTACAATTATTGATAGTCCGCTCGTTATTTGACATTTATGTGAATCGTCTCTCAATGACAATCTTACCATTGAAGTACAATTCAACAACGATAGATCGTCACGCGTAGCGTTTCAATTGTTGTATAATTGTTTTAATTTAAAATAATAATGAGGCCATCACCAAGTTTACGTTGGCGTATTTTGGCTTTAGCCAATTCTAATGATCGCCTTCGACGACAGCGATATTAGAATTGGCTCGGCAACGTCGCAAATCCCGAGCTACAATGAGGTGGTGCTTAGATATAAATTGTCTAAGTATTGAATAGGCAACTATTCTATTTTAAGTAAATACAATTTTTGTAATATCAAATTGAAATATTAAATAATTGCAGTCAACGAATTTGAATTAACTTTAACAAAGATTTTAAGTCATTTTGCAAGAACTTGTTTTTAAGTTTTAAAACTTTTTACAAGTATAGTACTTGTAAAAAGTTTTTAAAAGTTAAAAACGAGTAAGTATAAAAGAAAAATTTAAAACACAATCAACAGTCACTTTATATTTTGACAAGTTGGTTGAATTGAAAGTGACATTTCCGTGACAGTAACAATTTTTTACTTTGGCAGCACAGTCCCCGTATTATAAGTAGTATTTTTTACAACATTTGGTCTTATTCTATCGAGAAGGCATTTCATTATAGACAATATATTTATTATGAGTCGTAATTCAATCACAGAAATGGAAAAAAAAACCTTTATTTAAAATAAATTATAACTCATTCATTCATTCAGTGTCGTGGTAGATTTTAATAGGCAACACCGCGAAATATTCAACTGACACCATTGCAATCCAATTACGATTCTATTACAATTCAATTGACACCACATTTAAGTTTTAGCAGAATACGCATTTTGTCGCAATGATAATTGAATTATAATTGACTCTCGATTGAATCGTAATAGTGGGACATGTCATTGAAATTAGCAGACTTGGGGCCCTGGTGTGATAATCTGGTGTGACTACGAGTCGGCAAGGCAAATTTTTACTTACAAACAAAGCTGCTAAACTTGCGGAGCGCGGGGACGTCTAGTGCGCTATGATTGGTGCATTCAAGGCCGCGCGTAACAAGTGCCGTGCTCAGACTGAAGTTAGCAACGGGGGCATGGCTCAAATATAGAGTGAATTCACCGTATGAGAGGCAGAGGGGTTCGCTCGACTATGCAAAGTCTTTAGGATATATGGTCTGTGTCTCTGGAACTACCAGTCGGATTTGAAAAATTGTTTTGTTAGGAGCTGAGCAAAAACAAAAACGAAATAATGGTGCGGGCGAGCGATGCGATGCGATGGGGTGGGTTGAAGGTACAAAAAATTTTAAGCGGACGAAGTCGCAGGCGTAAGCTAGTATAATAATAAAGGTGAAGAGTTAGTTTGTTTGAACGCGTTAGTCTCTGGAACTACCAGTCGGATATGAATATGAAAGTCTTTCTGCATTTGATAGTCCAATTCTTGAGGAAGGACGATAGGCTATTTAACGTCACGCTAAGGAGACGAGCAACAAGGAAATAAGTCAGAAAGAACGCTACCGGAAACGAAGTGACAGCGCGGACAGGCGATGCGATGCGACGAGGTGGGACGGGGAACAAGACACGTCACGCGGACGAAGTCGCGCGGTGAAGTTAGTGTTGAATATAGCGCAGTAACTACACGTGCATACCTCGAGACTAACAGCGCCTATTTGACGTCAAAATGAGTTGGTATTGTAACATTTCAACCGCTAATAACTACGAGACTTTTAATCACACTAATATTATGAAGGCGAAAGTTTATGAGTGGGGGTGTGTGTGTGTGTGTGTGTTTATGTGTGAGTGTTTGTGTGTGTTTATAGGTTTGTTACTTCTTCACGCAAAAACTATTGAACGGATTTGGATGCAATTTGGCACACAGATAGTTTATAACCAGGATTAACACATAGGGTACTTTTTATCCCTCTACTCCCACGGGATCGAAACTTACGCGGGTGAAACCGTGGGGCGCAGCTAGCACTAGAATAATGTCTAAACATTCAAAAGATGGCTCATGTCTGTAGAACTTTATTTGCCTACGAGTTACGACGTAACATGGCGAGTGCAGGCGCATGCGCGCGGCCCTCTATTCTCGTAGCAGCAAGGTCCGTGTTCGTAGCTCAAGTGTACGTACCATCTCGCGACATGTTTGCGTAGGTACTCAAGTAATGCAATAAGTTTATAATACCTGGTCCCATTTACAGCAATACGATATTATTAGTTATTTATAAGGCATAAACGTGCGCTTTACGGCGCAATCAAATTCAAATATGTAGTTATTGCAAATTGCAAGTGAAGCACAAGAGTGAGTACCAACCAGAGAGCATGCCATGCAGGCGGCAGGGCTGGCCGGGCCCGGACGCCGCGCACCTGCTGCCGTACAGTACATAATTATACAGTACATGATTCTGAATCCCACTGCGTTGAAACTTTTCGTTGTTTATTTTTTTGTTAATTTCTCTTCCATACATTTTGTTTGGACCGCGTAAGTATTGCACTTTTCTATGAAACAGCAGATTTTTTTGATGACGGACGAAAAATTTCTACCCTAGGGGGTCTATAGATATCCCTGCCACCCTGTATGAAATCTCTTTGAGATTGTGGCTACAGTCAACAGCACGTCCACGGAGCCTTGGACCTAGATCACTTTGCAGCAATAAGTGTGGTTCTCGTAGTCTAAGACTGAATCATGTATAATAATAAGGATTATTACCATAACATCACGCCTGCATGCCCCGAAGGGTCGCACTGAGGCGTACTATAACAGTACACCCGCATGTCGCCATCATATTGTCAGCCACATATTGCTATCTACCGGGCACAAATCCAGTCACCGTGCTGCTACTGAGAAATTCCTGATGGAGAACCCCAAAAACATTTTGACCGACCTTAGACTCGAACCCAGGACCTCATGTAGAAGTACACAAAATGTTACTCAGCTCATAATTTTACTTAAACATTTTCCCGTCTCTATCTTGCATTTTGTAGTTTGCAGTAATTGTGCAACAGTGTAGGAATAACGCTTAGCCAAAGTACGTGCTAAGTAACGTTTATAGATCTCGTCTTACGGGCAAGAGTCACAGCCCGCTCTTTGAGTTTACTTTGCTAAGTAAAGTAAGTCTCATACGATTCATCATCACTCTCCTGCCCGTATCTCAATTTATTCGTGGTCGGCGCGACATGTCTTTTTCTTCCATCCTTCTCTATTAGTCGTCATATCGACAGTCGCCCTCTTTCTAGCCATATCATCTTTTTATAATCTAGCGTCTCATACGACTATGAACTTTATTTTCGTGGCGATATGGGTTACTACTGCCGAGCGGTTGACCGCACCGCACATATCGCAGGTGATTGTATGAAGTTCGGTCTCTGTTGACTATCTACTCTTGTCGCCATAGAACCAGATATCTACCTAGCTAGATAAACAAATAAGGTACAAAGAGGAAAACCCTCAGTGACTTGAGTGAACCATCTTATAATGTAATGTAAGTATAGGTATCTGTTGGTGATCTATGAACGCGGGACAAAGGCCCCACACATAGGATCAAGCTTTGATCGAATCATCGACAAGAAATTGATTGATTGATTTTGATTTTCAAGGTATTTATTGCTACAAAGGTTGTTACAACAGTGTTTACAAAATCTGATCTTATTCTATTTGTACACAGGTCATGAGTAATTTTTGTTACATAGGCTATATTTCGCCTTTACAAACATTATACTTAACATATTTTTATTTGCTTATTTTGAGTTGACATGAATTTACTTATAATGTATCAACATCGCTTAAAATTTTAATTTTTTAACGTGCAAGTTTTAGTATGGAGCCACACAATATTGATTACTTTGTTGGTTTTTATAAGTTATTTAGGATGATGCAATAAACACATTTTTTTTTCTATCTTTGAATTACAAAAGCAGGAAAGAACTGTCATGCTGTGTGTAACGCAATTAAAGGGATTTTTATTCGTGTGTGTAACATCATTCCAGTGAGTTACGCAATTAAAGGGATTGTTATTCCTGTGTGTAACGCAATCAAAAGGATTGTCATTCGAGTGAGTTACGCAATTAAAAGCATTGTTATTCCTGTGTGTAACGCAATCGAAAGGATTGTCATTCCAGTGAGTTATGCAATTAAATATATTGTCATTACTGTGTGTAACGCCATTAAAGGGTCTAGCATTCCAGTGAGTCACACAATAAAAGGGTTAGTGATTCCTGTGTGTAACGCAATTAATGGGATTGTCATTCCTAAGTGTGACGCAATTAAAGGGTCTGTCATTCCAGTGAGTCACGCCATTAAAGGGTTGGTCATTCCTATGTGTAACACAATTAATGGGATTGTCATTCCAGTAAGTTACTTAATTAGGGTACTGGTTTATTTTATTGTGTTTTAGGTTTTTATTATATCTGCCAGCGTTGTAGATTACCTACTACTACATATAAAAAGGACGCAGGCGATTAAGTCATAAATAATGTCCTTCTTTAGTGCTTTTGCAATTTCTTTTTCGGTACAAAAATATCCATTTTAATAAAGTACCAAGTACCAAAACCACTTTACCAAGTTAAAGTACCAAAACGGGCACAAGACTTGAGCACAGATTTTTGGCAAATAAAACCTGCCTGCTCTGCCATTGAAACATGCAACACAACAGTACAAAGCGATCGAAGGTAGGTAACCGCGTTTTAGTTTAGTAATGAGGGATAACTGCATTTTGGTGATTGACATAGTAAGCAAAATATTAATATTTCCTATTGAAAATACCGTTATTAGCGTATTCACTAAAAAATTTCTTAATAAAAACACATCTAAGTACATACTACGCTTATATGCCGTTAAGTGACATTTTTGTCTAGTACTTTCACTTAACAGCTTTTTAACGTTGGATTTACATAGAATACTGTAATTTGAAAAGAAGCAGAACTATAAAGCCGTTACAATAGTCCTGTAATCTCTTAGTAGTGTAGGAAATTCTGTTAACGGCAATTTAGTTATGCAACTGATAGTATTACGCCCTTAGTCACTTTTTAGTTTAGTAATGCTGCTTACCTGCGTTTTAGAGTAGTAAACATATCCAACAGGGCAACTTAACGGCGTTTTTATTTTTTTTATTTCTGAATCCTTAATTAATAGAAAAGTAGGTACTGCATAGACAGAAAGAGAATTTTTTTCTGATCATAGTGGCATCAAAAAACGAACATCGACCAGATGCGAGATAACGGTATTATAGCTTGTGGACGGCACAGTCAGTTGTAATACTCACGAGTATGTTACCATTTCTTCAGCCACATAGTTATTACATCCGACCCGGTTTCGCCTGGCAACCGGCAACCAGTATGTGCCTTATGATAATGCTACACTTTCTTAAATTATAGTGATTCAAGAATGATGAAACAGTTAAGTACGCCATATACACTACACGTAGCGCTTGAGAAAGTGTTTACTTTAAAACGAGATCGCGGCCGAGCGGCGAAAACATGCATTTTTAAGTAATATGAGGTAACTCGGTAAGTACGGTCACCCGTCGTGGCTAAATAGTAACTGCCAGTCGGGTCGGTCGGTGCGTGGATGGGTTCCATTACATATCGAGACCCCTCCGGGCCTCCGAAAGCACGATAAGCGGTTGGTCCCGACTATCATTTGTATATCCTTGACAGTCATTACGGGTAGCTAGCAGCCCAACATTCTGACAATCTGTCTTATCAAAAGGTTTAGAGGTCAGATAGGAAGTCGCTCCATGTAAAATTGTGGTATGCAGCTGCATCCAATGAGACTGGAAACTGACCACAACATAGTTGGGAAATGGCTAGACAGATATATAGTACATCATAATATGCGATAATAGTAAGTACGACCAACGACCAGTCAAGTAATAAAGTAACACTTCAGCGACGAAAACCGCCACTCACTGCCGCTAGGAAATAAAACATATGACTCAGGTTGGCTGGACAAATCTTCAAAATAGCTTGCATTTAACTAGGTCAATAGGCCACTTTATGTGACGGCTAAACACCCTTATTTCAGAATTTGTGACGCTACAGAATCTTAGATGACGACTTTTTGGATATCAACGGGCGTCACATAAATTTGTGACGGGCACCGAGCTAAAAGTTTTGTGATAAGTACAGTGGTTTAGTAGAAAAATGCCCGTCACAAATTTATGTGACGCCCGTTGATATGCAAAAAGTCGTCAAAATCACTTCCGTTACCGAGATTGAGAGACCAGCGAAAAGTGGTTTTTCAAGATGGCTGGACACGTTTTCGATCGATTATCTAAGATTCTGTAGCGTCACAAATTCTGAAATAAGGGTGTTTAGCCGTCACATAAAGTGGCCTATTGACCTAGTTAAATGCAAGCTATTTTGAAGATTTGTCCAGCCAACCTGAGTCACATAATAAAACCACTATCAATATCAATGAATGTTACCTTAGACGTGCTGGACTACCGCAGTACCTGCATGCAGGGTGGCGCGGATATCGACGAGCAAACGGTAACGATGGATTGAGCACATGATTCTAGACCCCCCCTAGCATAGACAATTTAGTCGGTTATCAAAAAAAAAAACGGCTGTTTTATTCCCAGTTCTCCACGTTTCGACTGCGCGGCCATGGTTAAACCTTTACAACTTTCTGAATATTGGATCTACGAATTTGCGAAGCGGACACCGTAAAGTTACAGTCCAATGAGGCAGTTCGGCTCCGACTGCGGCATGCAACGCATCTTCGATGTCACTGCTATTCCAGATATCTAAAGGCGCTAGCGTGCAATGACACACTTGGTGGTTTTTTTAGCTTAACGCTCTTCTGCTAAGTGGCAGACGTGATTGGCCCAATAACGTAACATGTTGACTGGCCAGTCAGAAGCCCGACCAATCTTACCGCGTAGTATCGTATTGCCCAGTACAGTTACTGGGCAATACAATCCAGTGGTTGGAGTGGCTCCATGGAGTGACTGCTTATCTGACCACTACGATCAGATACTTAATTAGGGTACTCACTCCATGTAAAATACTGGTATTCAGCTGCATCCGGTTAAAATTTAAGCCGACACTAACGTATTTGGGGAAAAACTCTGTAGAGGTGATGATGATGACTGACCTTAATAGTTTCTCGACGACCAGCTTCCCCAGGAAGCCGGTCCCCCCCGTGAGCAGAACTGCGGAGCCCGCGAACAGCTTCTGTATCTGCGAGTCGCCCACCGGCTCCTGTTCGTCTACCATGTCCTTGAAGGTGATGTCTCCTCCTTGCTTCGCCTCGATCAGCTGAGTATCTGTCAGCATTTCCACTGCCATCGCTGGAAACAAGGAAAAATTAAAGTAAATTAAAAGACACAAAAAAAACTCTCTGGTTTTGGATGTGTCCATTAGGAGTTTCTCAGCAGCAGTCTGCTATTGAATCGCCTCTATAGTATGGGTTTTATGCATAACTAAATGTGTCTCTTATGCGTAGAAAGAAATTAATAGAAAACTAGTTTTAAAAAAAAAACTAGGTTCAATGAGCCAGCAAATAAACTAAAAAATTGTCGGAATAAAAAAGTGTAAACATCTCGACAAGAGCAATAATATCAACACCAAAAATATTTTAAAAAACGTGACCATAATGCCTTGGAAGTTGGGTAGGCCTTTGATAAATGATAAATGGTTTTATTTTGTAAGTAGGTTTGTACAAACACTTTTACACGTCAATCATATTTTAAAACTAGATGAGGTCGGCGTCTTTGGTGTGGGATGCAACCTGTGTCAACACCCTCGCGCCATCCCATCTTCCTAGCATGGTGGGCTGTGTTGGGGCGGCTGCTGCAGGAGCAGAACCTCAAACGGCGCAATTACCTTATTGGGAGCTATATGTTTGAGCCGTTTGGGGTTAAAACATTAGGGCCTTGGGGTCCGAGTGCTCATCGAATTTTTCGGGACATCAATACTGAATTCTTTATTGCATTCCACAATGTAGGCTTAGGTGATAATTTTTTATCAAAAGAAACAATCATGGACCCTGTCGGGCACAGCAAAAGAAAGATCGCCAAGCGGTTGGTTGACTCTTCACGTGATCAGAAGGCTGGCCTATTTTTAACCCAAAGAATCAGCATTGCCATCCAACGTGGTAATGCTGCCAGCCTTTTGGGCACTTATTCCATGACAGTGATGCGGACGAATTTTTTGATGCCCAAATGAGCTCCTGTCTTTTTCTATATTTTTTTCATATTTTAGACTTGTATATAATTGTATATAGTATACAAAAAGCTAGTTTTCTATTTGTATTCCACAATGTGAAGTCGCAGTTACTCATAACATCATAAAAAAACATCACGTTGGTGAGGTAGAAGGGTATGACGTTTGACAACACGTGGAACAGCCTGAGAGACAATTTTTTTTTTTCTTAAAAGTCCCGTATATACTTTCATATAATATTATGATGTTAGTTTGACATTACAAGCAAACTCTACAATTTTATTTATTTATATGTGTTTGTAGATGCTAACCAACTGTAAAAACCATACGGTGCAAAAACTTCCTACAAACAGCTGATCTAGGTCAAAGACAAGGTCTAATGCAAATAGCAACCGGTTCCCTACCTCAATAATACCACAATGTCAAGATCCCACGAATTAATTACCAAAATAAATGCCCTGGCACACTACTCATAGGTTTAGATGTATTTATACAACTGTAGGCACACTAGCATGCTATTTATAGTATACACAGCAGTGCATATATAGAGCCTACATAGACATAGTCATTTATTTAATTACAATTGGGCACTGCGCTGCGGTATGATTTGATAACGGAAGTTCATTATTACACTAAACTTGTTTGTGTGCCTCTCAGCGGCTTTGGGCTCCGAGAGAGACATAAGTACAGGCAAGCAAGTTAAGTACTGGTTTAAAACAAATGACCTCACTGGTAAATATGGTTTGTTTAATGTTGTTATAACGGAAGTCGGAAGTCACCAAACACTCCTGTAGCAGTCAATATTAGACAGAAGAATGAACTAGTATGAAGTGTCGCACGATGTTGTAGCATGTGCGGTGAAACTGTTAACTGTCACCTTGACCTGCCTGCACATCACCTGCTCCAGAATGATTACGGAAGGGGCCATATCGATCTGATATATAATAGTGGCCTGGCTAAATTTCGGCTATGTCTTTGAAGAACAAAAGATCTTCCTTGAAATGAGCTTAATTTTGTCTACAGTAATGTTGTTGTTTGTTTAACTTGAAATAACGTCAATTGGAAACATATGTTTGAATACACATTAGATCGTTGAAAGAAATTTTCGTAAAATCAACCCTAAATGGTCAGTAGCAAGGGATGAAAATGGAAAATACAGAAATTCACGTGGACAAAGTGTTAGGCAAAAGCGAGTGACACTTTCTATCGCTAGTTTATCTACGTGCGATAACAACAGAGTTACGACACATTTGAGGTCACCGCTCGTGATCGGAATATGTGATGGTCACACACGGGGGAATATCCACGGAATGTAGCCGCTACGGCCGTACCTTCAGCTACGGAGAAGTAACGGAACTCTACTGTTATAGAATAGACGATGGACATTATACCAGGATAAGAAGACACATAATATAACGCCTGTTTTCACTAAAGGGTTAGGCTGATGTGTATCTATAGCACACTCAAATTTAGCCAGTTATGTTTAAGTTCCATATCTAATAGAGGCGAGCCTATTGCCCTCAAGGGGGCACGAATCCAGACTCTGGAGTCTGGATTCGTATTTTCTAAAGAAAATCCTGTTGATACATCCCAACCCATAAGTTAGTAAAGAACTCTAATTATGTTAGAGGTAGCTCGCGGGCCGGGCCTTGGCGCCCGGACAGGATAAAAAAAAAATACCAGTATTTTACAAGGAGCGACAGCCTGTCTGACCTCCACGTCCCTTAGTATTTTACAATTCTCCTTCTCAATAGCAGCCTGGGCTGCTATTGAGAAGTTCCTGATGGAAAACCCCAATAACACTTTGCCCGAAATGGGAATCAAACCCAGGACCGCATGCTCAGCTTGCGACCACTAGACAAAATATATTGGTCAGTTAAAATACTAAGGGACGTGGAGGTAAGACAGACTGTCGCTCCTTGTAAAATACTAAGGGACGTGGAGGTCAGACAGGCTGTCGCTCCTTGTAAAATACTAAGGGACGTGGAGGTCAGACAGGCTGTCGCTCCTTGTAAAATACTAAGGGACGTGGAGGTCAGACAGGCTGTCGCTCCTTGTAAAATACTAAGGGACGTGGAGGTCAGACAGGCTGTCGCTCCTTGTAAAATACTAAGGGACGTGGAGGTCAGACAGGCTGTCGCTCCTTGTAAAATACTAAGGGACGTGGAGGTCAGACAGGCTGTCGCTCCTTGTAAAATACTAAGGGACGTGGAGGTCAGACAGGCTGTCGCTCCTTGTAAAATACTAAGGGACGTGGAGGTCAGACAGGCTGTCGCTCCTTGTAAAATACTAAGGGACGTGGAGGTCAGACAGGCTGTCGCTCCTTGTAAAATACTAAGGGACGTGGAGGTCAGACAGGCTGTCGCTCCTTGTAAAATACTAAGGGACGTGGAGGTCAGACAGGCTGTCGCTCCTTGTATAATACTAAGGGACGTGGAGGTCAGACAGGCTGTCGCTCCTTGTAAAATACTAAGGGACGTGGAGGTCAGACAGACTGTCGCTCCTTGTAAAATACTAAGGGACGTGGAGGTCAGACAGGCTGTCGCTCCTTGTAAAATACTAAGGGACGTGGAGGTCAGACAGGCTGTCGCTCCTTGTAAAATACTAAGGGACGTGGAGGTCAGACAGGCTGTCGCTCCTTGTAAAATACTAAGGGACGTGGAGGTCAGACAGGCTGTCGCTCCTTGTAAAATACTAAGGGACGTGGAGGTCAGACAGGCTGTCGCTCCTTGTAAAATACTAAGGGACGTGGAGGTCAGACAGGCTGTCGCTCCTTGTAAAATACTAAGGGACGTGGAGGTCAGACAGGCTGTCGCTCCTTGTAAAATACTAAGGGACGTGGAGGTCAGACAGGCTGTCGCTCCTTGTATAATACTAAGGGACGTGGAGGTCAGACAGGCTGTCGCTCCTTGTAAAATACTAAGGGACGTGGAGGTCAGACAGGCTGTCGCTCCTTGTAAAATACTAAGGGACGTGGAGATCAGACAGGCTGTCGCTCCTTGTAAAATACTAAGGGACGTGGAGGTCAGACAGGCTGTCGCTCCTTGTAAAATACTAAGGGACGTGGAGGTCAGACAGGCTGTCGCTCCTTGTAAAATACTAAGGGACGTAGAGGTCAGACAGGCTGTCGCTCCTTGTAAAATACTAAGGGACGTGGAGGTCAGACAGGCTGTCGCTCCTTGTAAAATACTAAGGGACGTGGAGGTCAGACAGGCTGTCGCTCCTTGTAAAATACTAAGGGACGTGGAGGTCAGACAGGCTGTCGCTCCTTGTAAAATACTAAGGGACGTGGAGGTCAGACAGGCTGTCGCTCCTTGTAAAATACTAAGGGACGTGGGGGTCAGACAGGCTGTTGCTCCTTGTAAAATACTAAGGGACGCGGAGGTCAGACAGGCTGTCGCTCCTTGTAAAATACTAAGGGACGTGGAGGTCAGACAGGCTGTCGCTCCTTGTAAAATACTAAGGGACGTGGAGGTCAGACAGGCTGTCGCTCCTTGTAAAATACTAAGGGACGTGGAGGTCAGACAGGCTCTCGCTCCTTGTAAAATACTAAGGGACGTGGAGGTCAGACAGGCTCTCGCTCCTTGTAAAATACTAAGGGACGTGGAGGTCAGACAGGCTGTCGCTCCTTGTAAAATACTAAGGGACGTGGAGGTCAGACAGGCTGTCGCTCCTTGTAAAATACTAAGGGACGTGGAGGTCAGACAGGCTGTCGCTCCTTGTAAAATACTAAGGGACGTGGAGGTCAGACAGGCTGTCGCTCCTTGTAAAATACTAAGGGACGTGGAGGTCAGACAGGCTGTCGCTCCTTGTAAAATACTAAGGGACGTGGAGGTCAGACAGGCTGTCGCTCCTTGTAAAATACTAAGGGACGTGGAGGTCAGACAGGCTGTCGCTCCTTGTAAAATACTGGTATTTTTTTTTTATCCTGTCCGGGCGCCAAGGCCCGGCCCGCGAGCTACCTCTAACATAATTAGAGTTCTTTACTAACTTATGGGTTGGGATGTATCAACAGGATTTTCTTTATTATTTAATAAAAATACAAGTGGCACTATAAGCTTTCTACACTTTTCTTATCTTTACTACATTTACTCTTACTGTTACAAACTGCAATTTATTTTTACACACTACTTATTTACTACATTACAAGCAGGTCATTGTACATTGTCTTATTTTTATCTATTATTACACAAATTTTTACTTATTCTATGTCTTACTTTTCTAACGTCTTATTTTATACTTTTACTTAGTTATTTATATGCTAGCCGTATATATCTTATACTAATATATATATAGCATATATTTATTATTCTATTTATTCCTATTTATAACAGTCTCTGCAATATTAGTTAAGTACTTTGTGAACGTTTCCCTATACTTTTTATGGGATATGAGCACTAGCAAATTTTCAAATGTGACTTTACATTCTAACCTGTTTTCAGCTTCAAATCTCTTTTGGGCGTGAACCGGGCAGTCGATCAAAATATGTATGACAGTTTCGGGTGTTCCAGGCTGACAGATGCACGATGAGTTCTCTTTGCACCCGAATCGATTCAGGTACTCCGAGAACCCGCCGTGCCCCGTCAGTACTTGGGTGGTGACATTTGTTGGGGCCATTTGCCGCACTATCTTGTAAGAAGTAGTGACGTCGGGAAAGAAAAGTTTCGTTACTTTGGCCCTGGCACTTAGTTTGTATCTTCGGTTCCACTCGTCAATCGATCCCTTTCGGATTTGTCGCTTGACGAATGAAACCGGGCACAGGTCATAGTCAGGCTTTGTTTTTCGGTTGAGGGCCGCGTCCTTCGCCAGTTCATCCCTCATTCCCCGCAAGACCCACATGTGCCTTGATCCAGAACAAAAACACAGTTTTGTTCTGGGTTTCAATGGCTTTTAAGTTTTTGCGGGTGTTTACAGCAAGGGGGTGTGTTGTGCTGAGATTCGTTATGGTCTCCAGAGCTGACCTAGAGTCACTGTAGATCCCATAACTCTTCTCGTTTCTTCGCAGAATTATCTCAGTGGCTCTGCACACCGCAAGGAGTTCCGCCTGGTAGACCGTACAGTATGGGGTCAGTTTGAGTTTGAAGTTTTTCACCTATGCTATGCAATCCCAAAGGGTAAGCGCTGCTCCAACTTTGCCCTCAATCTGGCTGCCATCTGTAAATATACATATGTCCTGGTTGTTGTGGACGTTCAGTTCTTCCTGGTCAACCAGGCTCACGAACTCTATCGCGGTGCGCTTCCCCGGGTGAGGTGTGCTGCTGAATTTAGCTCTCCGCTCGACCTCTCTATCTACTAGCTCCGGCCGGGATATCCCTCTCCTCGCCTCATACAGGGCAGCTGCCTCTTGTATGCGGAGGTCGAGTGGCAATATTCTAGCTAGAACCAGCACAGAGTGAAGAGAGGTTGTGCGGTATGCCTTGCACAGTTTTTGGGCGAAGCCCCTCTGAATCGCATTTAGGTGGCGTTAGACTCCTAGCTTTTTTGATGCTGAGGACCAGGCGCCAGCCGCGTACGTGATGATGGGCTCTACCGTAGCAGTATATATGGTACGGATTATTTCCGGGTGGAGGCCCCAACTAACCTTGGCAGCTCTCGAGAGCTGGTGGTAGACCCCAAGTGCCTTTTTGCACACGTTAGCCGTGTGGCTATTAAAGGTCAACTTGGAGTCGATGGTCAGTCCCAAGATCTTCATTTCCGAGGACATTCCAATGTCGATCACTCCCATGGTCAGATGTGGCGTGTCATATCTAAGCTTGTTGGTTACCACCATGGCACAGGTTTTGTGCGGTGCAAACCTGAGCTTATTCATGACACCCCACCTCCGAGTATGTTCGAGAGCGGCATTGGCCTGTCCCTGGACTTCCAGAGCTGTCTCTCCCGAAAACACGAGCACCACATCATCCGCAAAGGCCTGACAGTAATCGCCTCTCTTTGTAAGGCTCTCCAGCAATGGGTTAAGCAGGAGATTCCATAAGATGGGACCGCCTATTGATCCCTGGACACACCCTTTGTTGGTGCTTTTCGCGTACTCATGGCCAGCATACCTAACCCTGACCTTGCGGTCACTTAGGTAGCTGGCTATCATCCTCCTGAGATTCGCTGGGCACTCCTCTTCCGCCAGTCTGACCTTTATGGCCGGCCACCACGCGCTGTCAAAGGCTCCCTCTATATCCAGTGAGACCATCAAAAAAAAAAAAACTGGTATTCATCTACATCCGGTTAGACTGGACACCATGGATATCGATGCTGGTCACCAACCCCAGCATAGTTGGGAAAAGGCTGGGCAGGTGATGGCGAGTTGGGCTGGAGTGTCCTCTATAAACGTCATCAGATGCTTGCTATGTGAATGTACTGACTTGCTCTCTTTGATGCTTGGAACAGTCCTCAATGTTATTAGAGTTTGTGTTGTGCTGTTACAGTTTGCGCGTCGATGTCCCTGTCACCTTGTTTATGGGAACCCCAGAACTTCTGTCAATCCTGTTAATCGCAGACTTTGCTCGCGGTGGTTTGATCCTCCTAAATATTGAACGTCTGATGAATGAATGTTTGTCTGTAAACTTAGCGAGACCTTACACTATTAAGACGAGTGTAATGCTAACAACATGTAGGTGTCAGTTTTAGCGCAGAGCGTGTGTTTGTTCATACACAAGAGGATATATCGCACAGAGACCAAGGGTCATACAATCTAGCTACAATATACCGCGCCGGCCGTTCATGTAAGACTTCGGGTGTTAGAAAGAGATTATCACACAGGTATGAGTGAAAGAGACGACGCTCTACATAGCAAGGCACACAACATGATATTACGGCTGGTTTCTCCAAAGGGTTTGGCAGAGGTGTGCCTACAGAAGAAGGTACCTAGTGCAGAAATTACAGAACGCCACGTGCTACGATCCTTACAGACTCCTTTTGGTTCAAAGCCAAAGTCAAATCATTTATTTCAAATAGGCACATAAAAGGCACTTTTGAACGTCAAAAGTGAAATTAAAATAAAATTGATTCTAGTCGCCCCTTCCAAAAGGTAGTTTTCGTATGGAGAAGAATAACCTTTTATAACAAGATACCCTCTTCTTTGCTAGACTTGCCTTTTAATGCGTTTAAAGCTCAAGTAAAATCCAACCTTTGTTCAAAGGCTTACTATTCCATCAACGACTACTTACACGATAAGAATAGTTGGTCGCCCTAATTAACTCAAAACAATGTTCATGTTCTTTCTCCAGAATTAACTTAGGTACTGACAGGTTACTGTTATTAGTATTAACTCACTTATTTATTTCACATCGATGGTCCTAGTTCATCATCTGTGACTGCAAGTGACAGCTATGTGACGAACCCAGCAATGCATAAATATGTAAGCTGTTACGCCCTTTATGTCTGGAGGCTTTTATTTAGGTAGTAAGTTTTTATTTTTATTTTAATTAATTATTTTTTAGCTTGAGTACGTATAGTTTTTATTATATTTGTTGGTATATTGGCGTGGCTAGCTGACATATGGCAAATAATTTAAGTTTCTTGTAATGTTAATTACTGAACATAGGTTCCTAGTATTGTATACATGCAACTATATTCTAACTAAACAGACAGCTGTGCTGCTGGGGAGTTTTTTGCGCCACTTCTTCATCCCAGCGATAGCACTAGGAAGTGGTTAAGGGCGGGCGTTTTTGGGGGACTGTCTTTTGTAATTTTGACGTTCGAAAAGTGCTGATTCTCAGCCTAATTTGAATAAATAACCTTTGATCTTGATCTTGATGGGCAAGAAACTCCACCGTTACTCTTTTAAAATGTTTTACAATATTTTGCATACATTAATTATATAATTATATGTGAAGACGATGCACCTAAAAATAAAATTACTAGGTATACCACAATAGGTAAAGGAATTAAAATGAATTAATGAAACCATGATATATAAAAAATACTATGTGATGGTGCTCACATATTTACAAACATTCTAAAAGTAGACGATTTCCATAAATAAATAAATAAAGAGTAATAAGTCCGGGTGTGACTACAATTACTTTAGCAACCAGTTTGATTTTGTCTAGACTCTAGAGATTGAAATATGGAGCAGGACCAGCATGTTTCCAAGCATTCTTATCTTGGATATAATCCTCTAATGTTGTAATATCCTTGCTTGCAAAGTGTAATTTTAATATAAGTTTTAAATTTTCTTTCATTTAATTGCAATATTTCACAAGGTATTTTGTTGTAACATTTAACACAGTACCCCATAAAAGATGTATGTTCTTTAGATAATCTAAAAAAAGGTTGATCTAATTTATCTTTATTTCTAGTATTAAAATTATGTCTCACTCATTTTATTAAAAAGATGTTGATTTTTTCTTATATACATAATCTTTTCATAAATTAATCGGCAAAGTACCGTCATAATATTAACCCTTTTAAATAGTTCCTTAAGAGACTCGCGGCGACGTAGATTGTAAATGGCTCTGATAGCTCTTTTTTGCAAAATAAAAATGGATGCAATGTCAGCAGCCCGACCCCACAGTAAAATGCCATATGACATAATACTGTCGAATAACTAAAATAGACCAACGCGTGGTTTCTTCATCTGTTAACTGTCTTATCATTCTAACAGCATATGCGGCCTAGATGTTATATATGATTATATATGACTGTCTGAATAACAATTTATAGTTTTTGGCCATTCAATATGATGTCACATTCGCTACTTCTAACAATAGATAATTTAAATCTAATGCATTTGGTTTTTTTTTTCATTAAGTACTAAATTATTTATCGTAAACCGATCTTGGATCTGAAGAATAGAGTTATTGACGTCGTCAAGATTTTGTGACCGTCGGTCTATTTTAAAGATCAATGATGTGTCATTTGCAAGTAACACCATCTTTGGTTGATTTTGAAGTAATTGGGGTAAATCATTAATATAAACTAAAAAAAAGGAATGGACCCAATATCGTACCTTGAGGAACGCCCATTGTTATTTCAGGCCCCAATGAGTTTACGCCGTTTGCTTGGACTTTAACCTTTCTATCTTTCAGGTATGATATTAACACGTCAAGTGCTGTTTTCCTAATCCCATAGTGCTCGAGTTTCATCAGAAGTGTTTCATGGTTTACGCAATCGAACGCCTTAGAGAGGTTGCAAAAGATTCCAATAGCATCTTGTGCTTCTTCCCAGGCGTTAAAAATGTTCTTCATTAGGGTAACACACAGTCAGTGGTACAACACCCTTTGGTGAAGCCGTACTGGTGTTCATGAAAGATGTAATTTTTATTAAAGTGACGCAGCATTTGATTGAGCATCAACTTTTCGAACACCTTACTGAGAACTGACAGAATTGACACAGGTTAATAATTGTTGGGTTCTTTACTATCACCGGATTTGAACAATGGTACTACTTTACTATGTTTCATAAGATCCGGAAAAAGTCCTTGGTCAACACTGGTGTTAAATATGAAAGCTAAATAGGGCGCAATGGTTTGAGAGATGTAAATACTTTTACAGACATACCCCAGAGATCTTCTGTTGATTTAATTTTAAGATCTTTAAAAGCTCTTATAACAGCCTGGGCGTTGTATGCTGAAACCTAAGCTCCAAGCTCCTCGTTTACGTTCATACATATTCTGGTTATACACGCATGCCGGTTGCGAGCACTACCACACCTGACCTTTCTGAATAATATCACCAGTAAGGTCACTATGTCCTCCTAGGGCCTAACATCACGCTTATATTACTCGAAGGAACAGGTAGAGGTGAGCTGAACAGCCATATTCCGGCAGCTATAAGTTCATGTTTCGCTATTATTTAATTGGACACGAATCGAAACACCGAGGTGCTACTGATAAATTCCTATTGGAAATACCAAATATCACTTTGTCGAGTTTGGAATTGAACCCATAACCACACGCTTAACAGTTCTGGCAACCACTACACCAAAGAGGTCGTAAGCATATAATACTTTGTTTAATACTGGCATACAAACTTTGAGCAGCAGTTATGGTGCATATGACCCTCAACACATAGCCTTATTTAACTCAAATACTCATATGATTACGGGCAAATAGTGGGTACGTGACGCGTAACCTTACATTTCAAGTTTAATAGATTAAGCCTTGCGTCCTAGAGCAGTGGTGGCCCAGTGGTAAGGGCCATGACTTACGAGTCAGGTCGTGGTTGGAACCTGGCAACCCACTGTACATGTCCTTATTTCTTAGTAACAAATGTCTTAAAACTATGTAAGTCAACAACATACACATGACACGACGTATACGTATTTTAGTAGTAGGAAATGTCATCCGAGCGGTCATGATATTATAACTAGAAATGAATATGATTCACTTGTCAATAGTATACAACAACAATATCGAGCACAGTCTCGATATTGTTGTTGTATACTATTGACAATTGACCTTGTGCAGTCGCCAGGGACCTCTAACAATGCACAGATTATAATTATAACAACTAATCAATGTTTGCACTTGTACTCTGCTTCAAGGATCTTTTGACGCACGAATGATGCTGACAGGGAGGCGGTATCAGCCTACAACTTCCCACTGCTGGGACACAGGCCTATTCTCGGTGAGAGGGAGTGGGCCGTGCCCGTAATCCACCACGCAGGCCTAGTGCGGGTTGGTAGATGTCACACGTTGTAGGACATGCCGGTTTCCTCACGATGTTTTCCTTCACCATTTTGAGAGCAGTGGTGATGATTATTTACTCAAAGTAAAGCCAGTGACAGGGGGCGCTGTTGATAAACATTTGTAAAATGTATTGGAAAAACAAGATGGCGGCGTTAGTTCGGATTATCCGATTTCTGCGCTAAAACATCCTTTTAGGGACTATAACGTATATTATTGTAATTATATAATGTGTGTTGTAATGTGTAATGGGCCTTAATATAAGGCTAAAACTCACCCAAAAGGCAATGGGGAGGGCTATGCTTGAAGTTTCCCTGCGTGATCGAATCAGAGATCCGCAGTAGAATCAAGGTAACCGACATACCCCGAAGAATTGCCAAACTGAAGTGGCAGTGGACATTGCTCGTAAAGTATGGCCGATGGGGCGGAAAGGTTCTGGAGTGGCGACCGCGTACCGGAACACGTAGCGTTGGAAGGCTTCCCACAAGGTGGACTGACGACCTTGTGAAGGCCGCAGTAACCCGTTGGATGCGAGAAGCACAGAACTGGTCGAAGTGGAGGTGCTTGGGGGAGGACTATGTCCAACAGTGGACGTCTTTCGGCTGAAATGGTAATGATGACTATAACGTATTATGTGTTGCGTGACTCGAGATTTTTTTTCATATCGTCGTAAAATATGAGAAAAAGTCTATCTCAGAGACAAAAGCGAAGTGTCTTATGTGGTAATGACACCAGGACCCTTCAAACTGGAACACAGCGACGCGGCTCGGCGACAGACATATGTATGGTGGTAGTACTCCCCGGACGAGCTGCTTCACAAACAGCTCTAAGTACTACATACTACGAGCACTAATTTAAGTTAATCTTCATTATCTCACTGGAGTTAATCATATTTTTTTAAAGTTAATCTTTATTAAAATGTCGTGATGGTCCAGTGGTTAAAGCTTCGCCTCTAATGTGTAATGTGGGCGAGTACCAATGAGATTTTTTTCAATTGATTGGAAATTACTGACATTGGTGACGCAAAACATCTTGAGGAAACCTTGACATTAGTTAGTATAAGTCTGAAACGAGCTAGTGTGCTGATGAATGTCTGTATGATAAGAGGCCTTTGCCCAGTAGTGGGACAGCAAAGCAAGTACATTGGGGTCGGCTTCCAGTCTCACTGGATGATGCAGCGGAATACCAGTACGTTACCTGGAGCGACTGCCTATCTGACCTCCACAATCCTGTTACTGGGTAATACGATACCCCTTGATAAGACTGGTTGTCAGACTGTCGGGCTTCTGACTACCCGTAACGATTGTCAAAGATCCACGAATGACAGCCGGGACCAACGGTGCTTTCCGAGGCACGGAGGGATTTTGACATGTAAAGATCACCCACCCACAGCCGCGCTGCACAAATTATTGTGATAGCTGTCAAATTGCACTTCTTAGATTGTCAGGAATATAATTAATAATGCCTTAATTAGCTCAACCTTATAGCTACTCAACAGTCAACATGTACTCGTAAGGACCTGCGCGCTGTTCCGCGCCGCACTGTCCGCCAAGGTTGGCCATGTTGGACGTTGACCTGTTTGTCCGCATACATTAACTTTACTAGTCGAAAACAAACAAATCGACCAGTTTGTTCAATAATTATAAATATTTATTGCCGTGATTTGGGTTTATTTTAATAATAATTATGCCCTTGGTGGGTACATTATTTAGGCAGAGGTGTATGGTCCCAGTTTTCGCCAGTTACTCGTATGTCAGATGGTGTGGGGCACAGACTTAAATATAAGTCTGTGGTGTGGGGCGAGCCCGAGCCTACTGCCACCAACCTGCGGCCGAATTACGTAACACACTGACAGTATTTTGACAGTTCAGCAGCATTCATTGTGTTATTAACGTTGTTGAGCAGACAACATTTTCGATCATATGAAGTTCGTCATTTTTTCCGATGAGCTGTGCGCCTGATGGGATCTCCATACGGCGCACGGCTTGTTGTTAGTAGATAATTACGTAGGTACTTAAGTTTGTCCGAAACGTATTTTATCGACTGCCTTATTAATGTTTATTTTTAGTCTCGCTGTAATAAATTTTTCCTGCCGTATGTTTTGCTCCGCTATCTATAAATACTTAAATCAAGTTTTTTTTATGTGCTAGCATATACATATATGTCGGAGTTATTCGTTTATTCGGAACGCCAGCGCCATCTCGTGGCGCTAGACAGAGTCTAGCCTGAGTTCGTGGGGGGTGGACGGAGAGTTACAGCTACAAGAACGGTGTGAGCAGAGCTCTCGGGAACATCGAAACATTGGACATCGTACGAACAACATGTGCTCAGAAACTGTATAGTTCAGTTGTGTACCTACAGCGTGTGATTCGCTAGTGTGACTAACTTGATCGTAAGTTATAATCAGAAGGCTAATTCTCGTAATTTAAAACGTTCAAAATCTAGTCGCAGTCTCATCTCGGCGACAAACATATGTCAAAAACTTGTCAAAATGTAGGGAAATTAGAAGTATTTTTTGACAGATTGAGACTGAGATCAGACTGTGAACGTTCTTAAAATTACGAGAATTGCCGCTCTGATTTGAACTGCAAACCGTTTTTCTATTGTGCTATAACCAATACTACCCATAGTACGCCCACAGTAATTAAATTATGCCTGATGTTAACGAAGAGACACATACCTTCTCCGACATATACCGACACCTTAGAGTGAAAACCTCGTAAGTGTAAAATAGGTAACTTTTCAGGAGGATGAAAAAACTGCGTACTGTAAAATTTTTGTACGGCGTCATGTAAACATGGACAGTACTTACCTTCTTTCGAAAAACACTAAATTATACAGCTACAGCAGGATAAACTCAAGTAATCAATTTTCGAATGAGAAACGACACGTTCGTTGCAAGGTATTCACGCCAAACTGACAGATGCGAGTATTTACGAGGTTCTCATTTAGTGTCATAGATGGCGCTATGAGTATCGAATGAATAAATGAGTAGGATCAGGATGTGCGTTGCGAGGTTTTCTTCCTAGAAACGCAATAAAATAAATTTGAACAAAAATGCATTCCCGAGGTTTTCACTCTAAGGCGACGATACATATATGTAAACACTTAAAACATGTTTTGTCTAGTTTAGTTATGTGCACAGTCCTACACCTACCTACGTCATAATTTTAATCAAAACTTTACAAGATAATAATTGTTGAATTTTGCTAAGTGTACTAGGTAAGCTTGTGGCTAAGTAATAACATCCGCACAGGTCGACCGATCAGGTTAAGCTAGTCTCGCCGCTGTGTGTCTGTACATGCCAAGTCCCCTCCGTGCTTCGGAATGCTCGTTAAGCTGTTAGTCCCGGCTATCAATAGTGGGTCTTTGACAGTCGTACAGGTAGTTAAAACGCTGAATGTCTGACAACCAGTCTTATCAAGGGGTATCGTATTACCCAGTAACTGGGTTGTGGAGGTCAGATAGGCAGTCGCTCCATGTAAAATACTGGTATTCAGCTGCATCCGGTTAGACTGGAACGACCCCAACGTATGTAGTTGAGAAAAGGCAGGCAGATGATGATTACGTACGATAGAATGTTGTTAATATCGTAAGTACTCGTATGCACAATACTTGTGCGAGCTATCTACACGGTATTGCACTAGACTATGTCGTATGCGGGTGTGTGCAGTAACAGGTACATAGATAAGATAATGATTATGGAACTATGATAGAAGAGTGTCGATACTATGGTCATTGTTAGATAAAGCACTTTTTGTATTATTACAAAAGTGTCTTACAACTTAACTTTAGTTCTAGCCTAAACTGTTGAGCCAGTAATCGCACTTCGCATAATGAATAAGCAATACCTAATAGTATGAATTGCGGAATCGAAGTCGCCACAATAAGATAATTGTAATGATTCCATATTTCCGTGTATTGGTACCTACTCGTCGGAAGGACCCACATAGTTGATGAGCTCAGGGGCTGACACCCGTATTCACATACAGACCTCAGCAAGATGAGGTGTCACCATACAAATGTATACCTACATACATCTGTGGATGTATATCACCATAGAAATGTATATATCTATGGATATTTCGTCTATCTATGGGTGTCACAGTGCGCGCGGACGCACAGGGTCCCAAAAACCTATTCATTATACTACTATGCGTCCCTTAAGGTTCATGAATGTAAAGGCTTGGCACATGGGACGCATTGAGAAATACCTTACTTCGCGCAGTGTTGCTGCTTTACTTGGACAAGTGTTGTCTGTGAATACGGCTGTGAGTTTACTACGCTGTATTTGTGAGTTCGATTCCCGCTCGGAACAAATATTGGTATGGCTTACAAATGCTTGTTCTATGTGAGCTAAGTAGTTTGTCTATGTAAATTCGTAAATACATCATTCGCTGACAGACGACGCACAGCCTAAACCGGAGGGACTAGAAGCTTAACATTTTGCGCAACAGTTCCTTAAAATAATATAACGAAAGTAAGCGCTAGTACCGCTCGATCAGTAAGTACCCACGTTTGACGACATAGAAGTTGACATTGCGGCCATGTGCTGCCATCTGTCAGACGACACCACACTAAAGTTCAGACTGATTCATAAGTTACTTTTTGTTTGGCAGTCATTTCTATTTAACGAGTTTCATATTTCTTGATAAAATAAAAAATGAGCAGTATCGATCCGTAATTCGCTTTTTATTTTTGAACAAATAAAAGTGAAGTTGGATGCTATGTGTGGGGACCCTTCGCCATCCTATGACAATTGTGAGATATTGGTTTAATAAATTGAAACGTGATCGTACATCTGTGAGGCCATTCCGCCCGAAAGATGTGGTTTCCGAAGAAATCGTAGAAAAAGTCCATGACATGATTCTCGCTGATCTCGGTAATAAATATTTTTAATGACAGGCTTAGTGTGAAAAAGGTGTCGGCCCGATGGGTGCCACTATTGTTCACGGTGGATAACAAGCGGATACGGCTATCGATGTCGAAGCAGTGTCTGGCCCTTTGCGTCAAGTTGTCACCGTCAATGAAACCTGGATCCATTATTATACGCCAAAGACCAAACGACAGGCGAAACAATGGATTCCCCGGGCAAATCTGCTCCGAAGAAAAAAAATACGGTCCCATCGATCGGAAAGGTAATGGCCTCGTTTTTTTTTTGAAATTCAAAAGGAATAATCCTCTTGGGCTTTTTGCAGAAACACAGAACGATCACAGAGCAATACTACAGTGAATTATTGAACCCATTGATAAAAAATTGAAGGAGAAACGGCCACATTTCGCTAAGAAAAAAGTGCTCTTTCCCCACGAAGACGCACCAGCACATTCATTCAGAATGGTCGTGGCCAAATAGCATGATCTGCGCTACGAATAGCTGCCGCATCTACCGGTACAGGAAGCTAGGTCCGCATCTACCGGTACAGGAACCTAGCTCCCTGAGACTTCTTTCTGTTCCCCAACATGAAAACATGGCTCGGGGGGAAAAGTCAGCTCAAATAAGGAAGTTATTGCCGAGACAGAAGCATATTTTGAAGACTTTGACAGGTCGTATTTTTTGGATGGGTTACTGAAATGGCAGAAACGTTGGGAAAAGTGTATAGACTTTAAAAGGGATTAGGTAGATATAAAATAAAAAAGTTGAGAAAAACTTGCGCTTTCATTGCTAACACGGGTACCTACTTATTGATCAACGTGTCACAGCCGAGCCTATCATGTTCCCCCTGCTGGCACACAGGCCTACTCTCTGTGGGGAGTGGGCTGTCATCACCACGTGGGCCCAGTGCGGGTTGCTAGATGTCACGTGTCTACGAAGTTTTGTGATGAAATAGTACCTATACACTAAGTAAAGCGCCTGTCTGGATTCGAACTTGCGACCGACGACTGGTAGGTCGCGGCCGTTACCACTGAGCCAGCACTGCCCGTGTGCTCACTAAGGAGGGATTATTGAAGAATCATTCTCTAAAAGGGTTTAATAGGGGAAGAGAGTTTGTGTGGAAGTTCGTCAGTTTTGGTTAGGAACTTTGATATTTATAAAAGTTCATTCTCTTGCCCTTATCCCTATTTATTCGTGGTCGGCGCAACATGTCTTTTTCTTCCATACTTCTCTATCAGTCGTCATCTCGGTAGTCACCCCCTTTCTAACCATATCATCATTCACACATAGCATATTCAGATATTTATAAAAGTCTTCTGTTTGTATTTATTTAAGTTATTTAGGTATATTAAGATCTAATTTAGAAACTGATTCCCAAAAGCTCGTGAGAGGCCGAAGGGGACTCCCACGGGGCACACAGCTTGTCAACCAATAAAATTGTTCGAAAACTTCCTCGTCGTCGCGTCGAAAAATCTTGTTTTGAATCGTAATTACGTCTATGTAGGTACTTAGCAAGCAGAAATTCCTATTTTTTTTAAATCGTGGTGTTACCTTTAGATAGTGCTTGGTTTCTTTTATCGGAATGATTCAACTATTATGTGGATTAATTCATGCAACCATGATTGAGAGTTTTAATAATACATAATGATATGACAAAAATATTTTAAAAAGTAATTAATATGTATGTAAATGTAATACATCATTCATTGTTATAATTCATTATAATAAATTCAACCAAATGCACAATGAATAAAGCTTTCGCCACACACAGGCGGGCACACAGCCTGAAAATAAATAAGGAAAATAATTTTAGTAGCGATTCCATCAACTAGAGGTACCTAATTTTACTTAGTAATCTGAGGTACTTATAGGACCATATAACTGCATGTAGGACCATAAAAATATAATAAAGTGACCATAACTTTAAAGTTGATGAGTTACTAACAAACGACATAGTAGACACACAACTATATACGAGATGTTAAAACTATATGACAATTGTCTATTCAGAAGTTTTCTTAGAAAACGACATGACAGACGCGCACATAACGTACAAAATAATAAATATGAACACACCATAGCAAAATTATTTTCTCACAGAGGAGCCCTGTGGCCCAGCAGTGGGAATATTATAGACTCATTACGCTCAATAAAAATCACAGATAAAAAGCGATATTATTTCAGAAAAAAAATATTTGACTCACCTATTCACTTCAAATAAAAAAAAATACACTATAAACAGAGTCCTTCAAATATCCTAACTGTCACTTTCGAACACCACTTTTATTTATTAAATAACAATTGAATATATATTAACAACAAATGATAATAATCCTTGTCACACGATGTCCTACATCGGCTGCGCCACACAGACTAGATGCTGACTGATCATTTCACAACCCACGGCAAACTGTAGGTACGTGAGATTCGAGACGCGCTGGACACTCGCTCTGACGTCACGCGCTCGGAAACTCCGCTCGGCCATTTTCACCCGTTTCCGAATGGGCCATTGAGTAAGACCTGTTTTGGGTGCGAAGTACTGATTCGTCTAAGGGCATTCACTGGAGATTTGTGCAGATCAAGACTGTGGCGAACAAAATTTCAAAACATCGTGAGGAAACCGACATGCCCTAGAACCAAACATTCGAAGACATGTGACGTCTACCAACCCGCACTGCACTGCACTGCACAACTGCACTCTAATGGCATAACACACTGAAATATTGATAAATGATAAATTATAGGTTTGAGTCCTCCAGCCTGTACTTTGGCCACGGCGGCGAATCTCAACGGCGACCAGTCTTCGGCGCGGGAGACATTGTAGTGCAGGCGTGTGTGCGCACACAGGTTCACTCTCTCTTCCCTCACTCTCATTGTCCGATGGCACGGCAATCCAACAAACACGACCGGAGAGAGGTCATCACACCGCCAACTTCCAAACTCCGGGCGGTTACTAAGAAATTCGTAATGGAAAAACCCAATAACATTTTGCCCGACCTGAGATCGATAGTACGGAACCTTAAACACAAATGAAATAAGGAAATCTTACTTTAAAACAGCAAAACAAATTGAAAATATGCTTTATTGTTTACGTAAAAATCGAGTCACGCGTAGTTTTTTCTTAAACTTAATGACAGCATATTAACATTAAAGATAACATAGCGTTATTGATTCACTATGGTGGTTATTGTCGCGCGTTTATTAGTGAAACCGGTTTTAACGTATTTACCGACATCACGACTAATCGCTCATTCCATGTACGGTCAGCCGCACGCCACAGTTGAATAACTAACCCACATGGTCTTCACCGTGATCTGCAGCCTGCGTAACACACTATCAAACACAATCTAAATAATTTCGAAGGATATTGCTAATCCATTGCTTCATATATTATATTCAAAAAATTTGCCTACTCTATATAGTAAATAACGCAATGAATGTTGTTGAACTGTCAAAACGAAAGCCGAGGTTCTACTGATAGTGTGTACTTTTCGGCATGATTAATATGTATGTCCGTGCCGAACTATAGCTTTCTAGTACTAAGAGTCTCTGAGCTAAGCTGCGTACGGACAGTCGGACATGGCGAAACTACTCGTATAAGGGTTCCTTGTTGACTACGGAACCTTAAAAAATAACTATTTCTGTCACCTTTTGGGTGTAATAATAAGGAAAAAATAACACATTAGTAGCAAAGGTTTCTTTTGTTTCCGTTAACCTGCACTGCCCGCTGCTGGACAAAGGCCTCCTCCATATTTTTCCACTTTTCTTTGAGTTGTGAAGAACGAGTCCAAATCGTCACGCCAGCGTTTCTTAGGCCTGCCTCGGTGACGACGCCCGTCTTCAGGCACCCACTGTGTGACGACTTTGGCTCATCTGTCTAGATACATCCTATAGGTACACAGGTGCATTTCTTAAAAAATTAGGTTAGGTACTTGCTAGGTTTTTTTTTTTGGGTGAAATCATCATAAATGATAAATGATTTTATTTTGTAATAATATGACTTCTATCGCTTTGGGCGGAGCGGGAGGGCGTGTCAGACTTTTACTGACTAAAACCCACCCGTATTCCTTCAGTTGCCTGTACCAGGGGCCACGGTATCTCTTTCGAACAACCCGCGGCCCTGGCAGGCATGGAACCCCGTCGCTGACATCTCTTTGAGGCGCGCGTGGAACACAACGCGCCGTCGACCCGGGCCTGGTCCTTGCCGGGCGGCGAGCTGCCCATTACTCGCAGGCCGCAAGCCCGTGCCTACGGTGGCCGGGAGTCGGCTGTTGACTCTCGACGTCCAGGGCGTCTGCTGCGGCGACTAGTGGCGTGAGGGCGCAGAGATTGCCTCTCACTCACGTGCTCCGCCTCCTCCTTTGCGAGCATTACTGCTTCGCAGAAGGAGGTGACGGTCTCCCATGCACTCCCGCTCAGTACTATGGCCTGGACCAGGGCCGGACGAGAGCGATCGCCGCCACCGATCGCCGCCACGAGGACGCGGCGGTGCTCCGCCCAAGCCGGGCAGACCTCCACTGTGTCCTCCGGGCGATTCACACAGTGGTGACACCCTGGCGTTTCCTCATGCCTTATCCTGAACAGGAACCTCCCGAAACAACCGTGTCTGGTGAGGACCTGTGTCAGGCGGAAGGTGAGGGATCCGTGGCGCCTCTCCAGCCACTCCTCAAAGAGGGGACCTATCGCCGCAATTGTGGCGTGATCAGCACTGGGTTGCGACAATCGCACTCTCCATGTCGCCATGAGATCGCGCCGGAACTCTGTCCGCTGTACCGTGATTTCTTGCGGCAGCGGAGTTACGCCCCGGCGTTTTGCCTCCTCCCGCCACTCTCATATTATTATGTGGGTGAGGACTTTTGCCTCCAGAACCCATGGTGGCAATACAGCAAGGAAGCTCGCCGCCTCAGCGGAGACCTTGTGGTGTATCTAGGGCTGATTTTTCAATCGTCATAATTATATTTTGAAGTGAAAACTTCTTTAGCGGCGTTGTGCACTTTTTTTTTGTGATTGGAAAAAAATGTTAATCTCGCGTCAGGACACGTGACCTGATCAAAAATTCGTAAGACGGAGCTCGCGTCAGGACACGTGACCTGATCGAAAATTCGTAAGACGGAGGGAGAGTTTTTTTGTGATAGGTAAAAAATGTTAAACTCTCGTCAGGACACGTGACCTGATTGAAAATTCGTAAGACGGAGGGACAGTAGATCGCATTTCAAAATATCAAAAATGCACAACGTTAATATTCAAATTTTTACTTCTGCCGGCACTCCCGGAGTGCAACCCGTTTTTTTTTATTCGTGGAATAAAATCGACGTCCTACGGGTTGTGTTTGGAAGAATTACTGTCAAAAATTCAAAATTATTCCTCCGGTAAAATTATCTGGCGTTGGAAAAATCAGCCCTTAGAGATTTATATTGGCCCGGGATCGTATCTGGTTTGGACAACCCTGTTCTAGTGGACATTTGAATTATGATAGCCGTCCTTACTGCTACCTACGAACAAAGGCACTGACAATATCAAACTGTTACATAGACGTGCACTTGACTGTACAACTCTATGTTTGTGGTCATGATATGTTTTTGCTGGTTTTTATGAGTGATTTCGCCGAATTTTAGTAAAGTAATAAAGTCATGAACCTATTAATAGTCACGTTTGTGTACCAGGCACAAATCTAGCCTCCATTAGCAGCCCTTATTAGAATTTCGTCCACCAAAGGACCGTGCTACTAGTGGACATCACTGTTCTATGAATAATACCCATGACAGCCACATATTTTTATCCTATATAAATTTATCAAAATGAGTATGAAAAAATATTCTAAAAAACCGGATTCTTAACAGCCCGATCCGAACCGAGCCGATTATTATAACCGGAATTACATTAATGTCCGGGAGCATGCCTCCAGTTGCAGTAAGTCGCAATGGGGTTCCTTTGCAAAGGGTCGATCAGTTTACATACTTGGGGCATATTTTGGCTGTCAACCTCAAGGATCACGCAGACATGGAACGGGAGTAGAGAGCGTTATCTGTAAGAGCGAACATGATCGCCCGCAGGTATGCGCGGTGCTCAAATGGGCTGAAGGCTACGCTCTTTAGAGCGTACTGGGAGACGCTGTCGCCTCACCTGGCGGGCTGACAGCGTCTCCGTCGTGCCTCTCTCTCCTGCTGCCGTGTTACGTCCTGGCCTGTTGCGTGGGCCCTCCTGTCCTCACCTGACGGGCTGACAGCGTCTCCGCCGTGCCTCTCTCTCCTGCTGCTGTGCTGCGTCCTGGCCTGCTGCGTGGGCCCTCCTACGGGTGTCCTCCGTGTCGCTACGCACCAGCTCCTGTCCTCACCTGTTCCTGCTCCTCCTGATTCTGCTCCTGTTCCTGGACTTCCAACTGTATCTTCACCTCAACCTCTATCACGCATCGTCATCCATACACCCCACCTCCACATACTACACACCACTCTTCCGTCCATCTCCATCTTTACTTGTAAATATATCTCTAATTGTTTTCTATCTCCCTTTTTCATTTTATTCCTTAACCATACTTTAGTTTCCTTGTCGCTACACGACATCCTACACTAACTTTATTTTTTAAATTCTGTATTATTCGATACACTTCATCAGGTGTAGTCGGGGCCAAGAACATTGTTTCGCAACGTGTATTCGGAGTCTCATAGCTTGCAGATTTTGAGGCCTTCGAAAGTAATTCTGCTTGATCCACAAAGTGATCATTAAATGCGTTAGCTATATCGCTGGGGTTTGTTATAGTAACCCCGTTCCTTCGTATTTCCGTTATGTGTTCATAGGGAGGGCAGTATTTATTTTCATTAATGATCTTCCATATATCTTTTGATTTGTTTATTGATGTCATTATCCTATGATTATTTTTCGCCGTTTGTGTCAGTTTTATTAAATTACAATGAATAAGCTATCTAATAAATAAATATTTTTCATATGTCAATTCGTTTTCTTTATATGAGTTTTTCAAGTGTTAACGAATTCATGGCAGGGTGGGCCATGAATTCGTACTTAGGTGAAGTGAGCTCGAGAGCGAGTGACAGCCTGTTGATAGTGTCAATCCCTAGCATTAGGTGGACTGACAGCTCACTTCGAGGTCACTCGTCATCGGATACCATAATACATAAAATCATCGGATTTTAAATAGCCCTATCTTGTATATACAGGGTGTCCGGTAATTAATGGATATTATAACCTTGAAATAGCTTATAGCAGAACTTATGGCCGTTCAGAAAGAAATACAAGAAATATATATCCTAAGTAGTACCCAAGATATGTTTTTTTTTAAATAAAGACTACTATATTTTTACCTGATTTTACATTATTGTACGCCACAACCACAAATTGATGAATTCCATCGATTTGTTGTTCTATTATTATACGCTAACTATGCCGATAGATAGGCAGTAAATAGTATCACTAGCTATTGCAGTTTAAAACAAAGGACTTTAATTAAAATAATAGTGAAAAATTTACACTTTTTTTTTGACAAAGTTTAAGCGTCTTGGGTATAAAAAAAAAAAGGAATTAAAACATGAGTAACCAATAATTTTAAAATAAGGTCGGTTTCAAGTACATTATATAATGGTATAATTAATTATTGTATTTAATGTAAATAGAGAATTATTGCTATTAACGTAGAAAAAGAGTAAATTTGACTAACATTTTTTTATTCTTTACATTCAATTGCAACTGACCATTGGGGTTTGAAAAAAACAACATTTGACATTAATAATACTTTATTTGACATAAATTCGTAATACATGTTCAAATTGTTTGCCATCCACTCTTGTGCAGGCTCTAAATCTGCGAATAAATGCTCTTCTGAGCAGTCTCGTATAGCGTCGTTCACTTATTTTTGATGCGGCTGCCCTGACACGGCCACGTAAATATTCTAGTTACCCCCATTGGCTTAAGGGTACACGGCTCAAGGGTACGATGAGGCAGCCCCAATAAAAAAAAAATCCAGTGGATTTAGGTCTGGTGAACGCGAAACCCACAAAATTGGCCTCAGACGCCCGATCCATCTGTTTGGGTATGCGCTATAAATATGCACGAACAGGTACAGCATAATGCGCAGGACAGCCGACATTTTGTAACCAATAAGATTCCCTCAGCTCCTCGGGTGCCTCTTCAAATAAATTAGGAAGATCATTTTTAGAAACTCCAAATATACTTACTTTGGCCAGTTAGATTCCCCGGTAATTCAAATGGGCCTATTATTTTTCACGCATAAGATGAGGATTTGGAAAAAAAAATATAAAAAAAACATCTTAGAAAAGCAGATCAAATGCTAGCTAGCAAAGATTGAGGAAGACCCGCAGTTTTTCAATAAAATTCTGTGGAGCGATGAGTCAACACTCAAAAGAAATGGCTATTTGAGTCTATACAACCTGCATAGTTGGCAACAGCTGCATAGTTGAAGACAGCTGACAATACCAATTCAAAATAAATTATTGCAGTGGAATATTAAATGGAACGGCCATAAGTTCTGCTATAAGCCATTTCAAGGTCATCCATTAATTACCGGACACCCTGTATAACACACAGTCTCAAAGTATTTAGCGATTATTTGTTGGTAATTTATCATTCAGCAAAGTCGAAAGGTCTGATAACCCTTTAGGTACATCACATCAAAAAATAGCTAAAACAAATGAAGGTGTGAACAAATGAAGTGCAGGTGTTAATTTTTGTTTAAAAGGTTAACATGTAAATGCATGATAAATTAACAAAACAGTTAGTTGTCTTTACCCTGACTGCAGGACAATCACAGTGAAGGGTCATTGTGCTTTAAAGTTTTAAAAGAATTTAATGCAATTCTTTTATAACCTTAAAGACCGTTTTATATACGACGGACGTTTAAATATTATTTTTTCGAAAGTTATTATTTTTAAGAAAGGTAGGTAATCGTTCTTTAAAAATATAAAGTGGTGGATTTCTGGGTTCCGTACCCATAGAAAATCTTGTGACGAAACTTACGCCATCTGTTATATCTTTCAAAACGTAACGCCTACAATTTTCACAGAATTAGTCAAGCAAGTCTTACCAAGTTGTATCGTAGTACCCAGTAACTGGGTTGTGAAGTCCAAATAGGCAGTCGTTCCATGTAAAATACTGGTATTCAGCTGCATCCAGTTAGACTGGAAGCCGACCCCCGACACAGTTGAAGTAGGCACGTATTAAATCGAACCTCTAATAATTCCCATGTTGCGCTCCTAAAAATTACATTACCGCACTTAAGAAATATTGCTAATCCTATAATTATACTACGTAATGTCTATTATGCCTTATGCCTATCTATTATTACCTATTGTATTCCCTGTTGGGGTGGTGCTGCAAAAACTATCCCTAAACCGTTGGAAGTTGCACATCGCTCCGTACTGAAAGTGGCTACCTTCCGTCCACCATTTATCCAACCAATCAGTTATACGAAAACTGCAACGTCCTCAACGTGCGGCAACACTTTATTTTACAATCAATTCTGTTGCAACACCGCATAAACTAAACATCCGTTTACTAATATATTCTTTTATTATTTAGGTCCGTTTCTTTACAATATAATAAACCAAAAATGTCCGATTGTAAATTGTCCTAGCATAATTGTAAAAAGACAGTACGTACATTCCTTTAAAATAAAATCTACGACGAAACTGAAAAATATTTAATTTAATTAAGTTATGACCAGTTTGTATATTGTACTACTCACCCAAAACATAGACCCACAATATTCCAATCCCCCTATTTACCCACACACCCACGCACACACAGACGCACCCTCACGCAGATTCACACAGACCCATACACCCCCACACAGCACAGACACACCCCCACACAGCACAGACACACCCCCTCACACACACGCAATCACACACAAATGCGCTCGCGCACTAATAATTGTATTTAAAAAAATTACAATTTTAACCTGTTAAATACAATATTGTAGTTACACAATATCAGAGGGGATCGGCACTGTTACTCCTTAATACAGGCTATGTCATAGCCTAGCAAGGAGAGCAGCACGTCGCCCACTTGATTGTCAGAGATTTAATACTACCCACTTTGTGAAAACTGTTTTTTTTATTATATTTATATAAAGATTATTTATTTATTATTTAAAAAAAATATGCACCATTAGGCGCGCAAAAAGTTTTTCAAGGTTCATTAATTTAAAAAGTGTCCATCAGTAGAAGGTCAATAAGGATCGATTACATATTTCCCGTCGGGCATAGGTCCGCATATCTGTCGCATAGTTAGATAGCTCCCCGCCTCCTACTGCAGGTACTAGGTACCTGCTACGCTTTGGAAAGGACAACTAGCTCCATCTTTCTGACTCCTTGACAATTCAACAACTTTATTTGAAACTAGCTTCTGCCCGCGGCTTCGCCCGCGTGGATGTCGGAAATTATCCCACGGGAACGTGCTAACAGGATAAAATGTATGTGCTTCCCCAGGATGCCATCCATCTCGCGGGCCCTTTGTGGCTAATTACAATAGAAAACCAATTGTGTCTCATTAGTGGTGATTAAGAGGTTACCTATATGATATTTTTACCTAAGTACCTACCTAATTAAAAAAAACAACCTACCTAAATAAACCTATTTCTGATGATAACTAATCTAAACTCAATAAATAAGCAAAGTCCCTAAAAACTAATATCTATACGAATGACTAATCCTACCTAACAGTATTATAAAATAACCTACGGTCACTACGTACACTAACAAATATACTACATCTAATATATAAAATTCTCGTGTCACAGTTTTCGTTGCCATACTCCTCCGAAACGGCTTGACCGATTTTGATGAAATTTTTTGTGCTTATCCGGTATCTATGAGAATCGGCCAACATCTATTTTACATACCCCTAAATAAGAAAAAAAAAAAATATTAGGAAATTATTTATATGGCAAAACAACGTTTGCCGGGTCAGCTAGTAAACTATAAAATTAAAATCTATACCTACGACTTATAAAATTAAACCTAAATAACTCTAAAAACTAAAAGGAATAAAAAGGTCGCGCAGATAATACTGCGGGTGACGTAACCTACGACAAACTTATTATTTGCGGTTGGTACAGTAATCGGTCTAGGGATCGAACCGCAAAATTAAGTTTGTTTTTTATTGTATATACTTTTCCGGGATAAAAAGTACCCAGTGTGGTGCCCAGGATATTAAAGAATAAATATACCAAGTTTCATCGTAATCGAACCGGTAGTTTTTGCGTGATGCCTGAACAAACAGACAGACAGACAGACAGACCGACAGACAGACAGACAGACAGACAAAAATTTTTGTAATCACATTTTTGGGTTCGGTGTCGGTCTAGTAACACCCCCTGCCATTTATTTTTTTTATATTTTCAATGTACAGAATTTTCACTTCTACAGATTTATTATAAGTATATACCTATAGAATAGATAAATACTTTCTAGTTTGACTTTTGAGTTTGGGAGAAGGAGGCTGATGATGAAGATCAATTACCGAGTTGATGACCACATGTTCACACATTCTTTGTTCACATCCGTGTCACAAGTTCAGAATATCAATGAAGTAAGTATTTAATATTAGCATATCTAATCGTACGATTAGTTTCGGCGAAAAAATTTTCAAACAAGTGTTTTATTCAGATACACGCACAGTCCGACACGAAGAAACATTATTTTTAATGATAGGTCATCAGCATAGTTATTCACAACCATACGATAGGCTGTCGAATCGAAAATGACATATTTTCCAGTACTAATTTACCTTCCCCTTTACCCCGACAGAAAATAGCTGTCGGTAGAAATAATTATTCAATTGATTAATTTCTTTAATTTAGTCAAAATGACGCATTTATTACTGGAAACTTTCCACACCTAACCCACGACGCTCCGTGCGCGCTGACTCGGGAACTCTCACTCTGCTGCCCTTCTCCCAATGCGTTCGTGGTCGGCGCAACGTCTCGTTCTCCCACACTCCTCTATTACTATCGTCTGACTGACAACTACAGCAACAAAAAACATTAGTTTTCTCCTCTGCCTATCGTTATTTTTACTTGTGCATGAATTTTTAATAAATAAATTAAAAACAATGCTTGTAACACGAAAAGGGCCTCGGCTCAGCATACATAATGTCAAATGACAACACAAGGTCACCACCTGACACTGATTTTCAGCTGCAACCCACGAGTGCCATACGCTGGAATAATAAACAATAAAAAGTGCATGAATCAATTAACAGAATAAATTAAAATTGATAATACATAATTATTATATAAAATACCTCATTCAAAAACAAACAAAATATTGTGACTTACAGGTTACTTACGGGGAACTTAAAGGCATTATAGGTAGAACAGTAAAATTTAAATCGAGTGTATTTGGTGCTGGAGTTAAAAGCTACCAAACTGTATCAAGACTATCTCTTCATTAAAAGTTTTTAAATTAAAGCTAAAAGAATTTCTCTTATGTAAAACATATTATTCAATTAATGACTTTCTAACAGACCGAATTATTGACTAACTTATTTTTGACTTAGTTAATGTGAATGATACGACCGTAATAATTATGTCTTCTAATCAATGTTAGTATGAGGTTGACTAAAACTTGACATGTTAAACTTATTTTAATTTAATTTACTTTTTTTGTACTTATTTAGTGTAAATCGCATGAACAAAATAATTATGTCTATTAATAATGTCTGATGAGGTTGACGAAAAATTGACATGGTAAACTTATTCTTCTATTTTTATTTTTTGACTTATTTAACTAAATTGTATGTCCCTAATAATTGTGTAAGAATTCATGTAAAATGAGGTTGACTAAAACAGCCAATGCAATGGATAACAACCACCAACCAATTATGAGTGTAATTTATTATTATTCTTTATTTTAACATTATAACCAATAACATTGACATACCTACCTACTTATTAATATAAATATTGTACACCCCATGGGTATGTTACAGTAATTCATTAATACCATTGTAAGATCTGTCTATTTACGAGTACCTGTGACAAACAATAAATAAATAAATTATGAACAATAAATAAATTAATTATGAAGTTGTGTTGTAATTATTTTAAAGGAAAACTTAAATAAATAAGTACACATTGGCGCCGATTACCTTGTTCACAAACTAAACTAAATTTAATTTTCAGTGTATCTTTTTATTTCTGTGACCTCTGAGTTTGTTTCGGCCTTTCTTCTCAGACTAGTCAGATAGGAAACGCCGACCTCATGTAGTTTTAAAATATGATTGACGTGTAAGTGTTCGTACAAAGTGTTCGTACAAAGCTACTTCCTACTAATTCCTATTCCTACTATCCTACTAATATTATAAACGCGAAAGTTTGTATGGATGGATGGATGTTTGTTACTCTTTCACGCAAAAACTACTAAACGGAGTTGGATGAAATTTGGCACACAGATGGTTTATAACTAGGATTACCATATAGGATACTTTTTATCTCGATATTCCCACGGGATCGAATCGATGCCGGTGAAACCGCGGGGCGCAGCTAGTACAAAATAAAATCATTTATCATTATCATTTCTATTTCATTGAGAAAAGGACAGAAGATTAATATTAGTTTAGTAATAGTAAAATCACCCCAGCAATCATTTATTTCTTTGTTAAGTTTAAGAATTTTTCATGTATGCTGTGAACAACGCTGTTGATTACTAAATTGTTACTTTTTAAGTTTAATTGTTTGTATACTCTGTTTGTAATTGCTTTTACCATAAAATAGAAACAACATCTGAAGGCCAATTCTCGTACTTTAAAAACGTTCAAATTCAAGTTGCAATCTCATCTCAGCGACCATCAATGTCAAAAACTGATCAAAAATGTGGGAAATTAGAGGTATTTTTGACAGATTGAGACTGAGAACACACCGTGAATGTTCTTAAAATGACGAGAATGGCCGATCAGGTGCGACACTCAGTAGTCACTCGCGAGCCAGTCAGACATGCAATACTATCTTACACAGGTAATACCGAAGCTAACACGGATTTAACTTAAAACGACCACATTTCGTGTTTTACTCAAGGCCGCCAGCATTGTCAACGATGTACGAGTACTATTGTTGAAGGTTGGCCCCATGATTATGTAGCCGCCAGAGACCTAGGAGGTTATTTATAAACGTTGATCAAAGTTAATGGGGTTAAGTTAACGGCTTATTAGTCGATTCCCGTTCGAACTTTGCTCTAAGTACAGTCTGTGACAACCACTACAACAATAATTTAAAAAAAAGTTATTAAACCGCTCAAGATAAGGCAATTTTTGTGGCTTATTTAATTGACTAACCTCAGTGTGGCATATTTCAATAAAGTGTTCATGTAATAAACAATTATACGGAAGTTTTGATCAAAAACAGTGAAATACTACTTATTAGTGTTTGTGTGTGGGTACTTGGCCTAAACTTCGCCGCTGTGAACAAAGAAACTCATTATTGCTTCGTTAAAGTACATGAGCTTTAAAGTTCAAATCCTTAATTTCGAAACAACTCTCTAAGTACGATTGGTCGCGTGGTGGCTGTGAGCTGTGCACCATAAACTAACGCGGTCCCAGTTCGGATCCTGCGAACTGCAAAAATTTTAGTAATTTGTGAATATTTGCAAATTTACTATTTCTTCTCTATTGAACCAAATATTTGAGTTCAAGAAAATGCTCCGTTCACCTGATAACAGGTTTCATTCGGATACTACAAGGTTCTGTAGCCCGATTCTCCGGAAACTCGCGTTCGTGTCGCATGACGTCATTGCCGCTCGTCTCCGTGTGTCGCTTATAAAACGGTGAGATATCCGAAAAGCTATTCTCACTACAAGTCGATCTTAAATCACGAATCTAGGGACAATAATGTTGCCATTATGCGTCCCACGAAGTAATCCCTTCCACATAACGATGCGATTTTTTTACGTAATCGTTAATGTACTTTTGACCATCTTTAAAAATGATTTTTAAGGCAAAAACATATTTTGAGCAGCATTATAAAGGTATTTCATTAAAATTTATCAATTTAATAATCATTACTGTTTTTAGGGTTCCGTAGCCAAATGGCAACGGAACCCTTATGGATTCGTCATGTCTGTCTGTCTGTCTGTCTGTCTGTCTGTCTGTCCGTCCGTATGTCACAGCCGCTTTTTTCCGAAACTATAAGAGCTATACTGTTGAAACTTGGTAAGTAGATGTATTCTGTGAACCGCATTAAGATTTTCACACAAAAATAGAAAAAAAACAATAAATTTTGGGGGTCCCCATACTTAGAACTGAAACTCAAAATTTTTTTTTTCATCAAACCCATACGTGTGGGGTATCTATGGATAGGTCTTCAAAAATGATATTGAGGTTTCTAATATCATTTTTTTCTAAACTGAATAGTTTGCGCGAGAGACACTTCCAAAGTGGTAAAATGTGTGTCCCCCCCCCTGTAACTTCTAAAATAAGAGAATGATAAAACTAAAAAAAATATATGATGTACATTACCATATAAACTTCCACCGAAAATTGGTTTGAACGAGATCTAGTGAGTAGTTTTTTTTTAATACGTCATAAATCGTAACGTAACGGAACCCTTCATGGGCGAGTCCGACTCGCACTTGGCCGGTTTTTTTTATTATTAACATTAATTATCCGTGACATTAATATTAGACCTCCGTACTACGGAATGCATAGCTCATGTTGATTTGTCAAGTCATGTCATCGATATTTGTCACGTCAAAGTAAAGTCAAAATACAATTTATGTTGTTTGTTTACATTGGTCTACATACTAATAGGTAATTAAATAAAACAGAACGAGCTAATGATATTGTAAGTAAGCTGATGACCAGCACAATAACATAAAAGTTTATCAAGATGGAGAAGAAGAGGAGAAGTGTTGTTGTTTTAAAGAGGTGGTACTGCACCGGACCGTCCTGCTACATGCTTTTCCAACGAACGCTAGGCTGCTGTACCTACGTGTCCTGGCTTCATTACTTTACAAAGGCCCAAAAGATTGTTGGGAAATCCTTGCGAAAACAGATTTCACCCTGAGGCTCGCGTTAGGAGTCTCGTCACAACACGAATTCAATTTTTTTTGTGGTCAAAGTGCCTCACAAACATGAAGACTGGGCGAAACGTGAAGTGGTCCGCCGATTCCTAAGCTCACGGACAACGATCGACTCATCACGCCGACCTTTCGTGTAAACCAGTGATTATTTTAGTGTCCATGTGCTGCACGGATCAATAAGACTGTTTTTAAAAGGATTCTTTATAAGTGTAGTTTTGCTCAAGCATATTTACGTAACTTGAAAACTCACTTTTTTGTTTATGGATAGATTTTAATAATTTTTATTGTAAAGGATAGGTCTAGACATAAAACGAATATTTCCGTTTAAATTGTAAAAATCGGACCATAAGTTTAGAAATTATATGGGATTTTGTATAATCAAAATGTGCCAACTCACTTTTGTAACAGTTTTTGTTCTAGAAACTTTTTATTGTGCATAGTTAAGTTATATACTAAGGTTTAATTAGCTTAAGGATTATGTAAGGAAGATTATATAACAAAATTGTAAAGATATAACATGGAAAAAATTAATAAGAAGGGGCTTGACGGAAAATTAACAAGCAAAAGGGCTCAAAATACACGGCTCGCTTCAAAGTAACGTAGGCCGGGTATAAATAAAAGCACAGTTTTTGACTGACACTGCGCTGCACGCACACCTATCCACGCGCTACCGGCGTTCCGCGACCAGTCTACTACTACGTATCTATTGTACCCTACCTATTGTAAATTTGTAACCCAGTGAGGATTATACGTATGAACTTTGCTTGTGTGTTTCTATTTCCTAACCCAACTTGTTAACGGCCTGCGCAACCTAACTACAAAGCCCTTCAATTATTTGCATACTTACCTATATTATTTTTGTTACTTAGCTAAGTTTTTTCATTGAAAAAAATAAAATAAAGACATTTGAAATATTTATTGTTTGAAATGCTTTTGAACCACTTTATTTCTAGTTACAAAAGAACCTTTTTAAGAATACCTTACAGACTAATAAATAAATTCAGTATACATCCAAGTATAAATCACAAAAACATAATTATTATCACACCACACATGGGAGTTTACTTTTGGTCATGCTTCTCTGTAACATCTATACACAACTCCAGCCAGTCAAAATTCAAAGTCTAGTTCGACTGCAACGTCCTTCTTTCGGCACTTAAGACCTTGGCTCTTTCTCTCTCGATATCTGTCGATCCAACCGGGAAATGTACGGCAGCAAAGTGGGCACTACAGCTCAAAAATCCTCGCTTGCAGGAGTAGTACCGCGTTTATTGTGGTTGCGATCGACCTTTCTTGCCCTCAACCAGAGTAAAGCCTGGCAAAGCCGTCCTTGTCCATTTGACTGATTTTAAATCCGGCGCCTTCCGCTTCTGTATTTCATGTGTCTCATTCATCGACGCTACACAAGCAACAACTATCCACAGTTGATAACTTTGGCGGAAGCCTGAAGTTTTCTTCGTGTGTTTTTCCTTGTGGTGATGGTCGTAGAGTCTTCTAAGATGTTTATGAACACATTTTGTTAAAATGTAGGTATTTATTATTTTCATTCGCAATTGACACAAACATGATTGACATAACCACTGTTTGACGTTCGTACGGTGGTCGACACAGATCATACGTCACGTGTCGACTGGTCATGACTACTCTTTGCATGTCGCATGTAAACTAAGGCATGTCGCGTGTCTTTCCTGCGAGAAATGCTCGAATCGTCATGGTGAGAATAGCTCGGCTTGATTTTGTCGTGGGAAAAGTACGAGTCGAACGTCAATAACGAACGCGAGATGTGTGAGAATCGCTCTACTGGAACAAGCGGTGATTCGAGTGGGCTGACGCGCAAACCCAAACGTAAGCAACCGGATTCGGAATGGTCGGAGGCAATTAATACAATGGCAATGGAGTTTAAGAATACTCTTAATGACTGGCAACGCGATTTGGATGGTAGCATTAATAAGATATGTGACAGCGTAACTTCTATTAAAGACGAACTATCAACAATAACGCAGACCACAATGGAAATTAAAAATGACATTCAATCATTGCGTGGCGAGCAATCTCAAGAGATTGATAGTCTGAACGACTAGATTCAATTTTCTGGTGATGAACAGTCTGATATTTTGAAAAAGTGGATCAGTTTAGTTTTACACATTCATGAGTACACTGAATCTAAACATGTGATATCACAACTTGTTGCTAAAATTGACTCCTTAGAACAGAGCGCTCGAAACTGCAACATCGAAATTTGTTACAGCCCCGAAAGGCGTAATGAAGACCTGGTTACACTTATGATCAATATTGGTTCCGCCATAAGTTGCAATTTAAAACAGAGCGACATTATGTCAATACACCGGGTTCCACATGCCCACCCAGTTAATGATAAACCCTCAACTTCGCTCGGATAACATTCTCTCAGCGTTTATAATAAGGGGCTCAATACCGAAACACTGGGATTATCGGGTTCGTCTTTTCCTATTTATTTGCACGAACATCTGACTTTAAAGAACAAAAGGTTATTTCGTGAGTGTTGTGATGCAGTAAAAGCGAATAATTACCGGTTCTTATGGGTCAAGCACGAAACCATCCTCGTTCTTGAGAAAGAGGGAGCAAAATCATTCGCAATCAGATCTCCAGAAGACATTGCTAAGATCAAGCCCGGCCAGTCAACCCCATTCCCAAGATCACAGAATGAGCGTATCCGCGTAAAAATCATCACTCTGTATATTTTTTTGTAGCTTTAGCATTTTAAGGTGTGAAATGTTATCCCTGTGTTGTTTATATGCAATCAAAAGGTTATTCCTGAGGCCTTTGTTTGTGTTTATATATATTCAGCAAATTATAATCAGTTGCTGAGAGTGCATTTTTTTTTATTCTGTCTTCATGATTTCTACTCAACTGTTGCTTTATTGTGGCTTCAGGTATATGTTAGTACGTATGTTTTTAATGTTTCTTCGTTACTTAGATGTTAGATATGTCAACTGTCTCAACTGTCTGCTTGTTATTAGAGATTTTTGTTAGTTTCTAGGTTTTTCTTACAGAATTGTTTGCTTGCATGTAACTCTGTCTTTAACTCTGGCAAATTAAAATATTGTGCTCTTTTGTTGTTTTTAATCTATACTTATAATAAATCTGTAGAAGTGAAAATTCTGTACATTGAAAATATGAAAAAATAAATGGCAGGGGGTGTTACTAGACCGACACCGAACCCAAAAATGTGATTAAAAAAATTTTTGTCTGTCTGTCTGTTTGTTCAGGCATCACGCAAAAACTATCGTTTCGATTACGATGAAACTTGGTATAATTATTCTTTAATATCCTGGGCACCACACTGGGTACTTTTTATCCCGGAAAAGTATATACAATAAAAAACAAACTTAATTTTGCGGTTCGATCCCTAGATCCGATTACTGTACCAACCGCAAATAATGAGTTTGTCGTAGGTTAGGTCACACGCAGTGGAGTTCATTTTTATTCCTTTTACTTTTTAGAGTTATTTAGGTTTATTTTTATATAAGTCGTAGGTATAGATTTTAATTTTAAAGTATAGGTAGTATATTTGATAGTGTACGTAGTGACCGTAGGTTATTTTATAATACTGTTAGGTAGGATAGTCATTCGTATAGATATTAGTTTTTAGAGATTTTGCTTATTTATTGAGTTTAGATTGAGGGGCCCGTGGCTAAATAATAACAGCCGCACAGGTCGATCGGTCAGGTTAAGCTACGCTTGCCGCGGTCGGTCTGTGGATGGGTGACCATCTTTACATACCGAGACACCTCCGTGCCTCGGAAAGCACGTTAAGCCGTTGGTCCCGGCTGTCATTCGTGGATCTTTGACAGTCGTTACGGGTAGTCAGAAGCCCGAAAGTCTGACAACCAGTCGTACCAAGGGTATCGTATTACCCAATAACTGGGTTGTGGAGGTCAGATAGGCAGTCGCTCCATGTAAAATACTGGTATTCAGCTGCATCCGGTTAGACTGGAAGCCGGCCCTGAACATAGTTGGGAAAAGGCTAGGCAGATGATGATTGAGTTTAGATTAGTTATCGTCATAAATAGGTTTATTTAGGTAGGTAGGTATTTTATTTTCTGTTATTGAGTTTATTTATTTTTTTAATTAGGTAGGTACTTAGGTAAAGATATCATATAGTTACCCTCTTAATCACCACTAATGAGACACAATTGGTTTTCTATTGTAATTAGCCACAAAGGGCCCGCGAGATAGATGGAATCCTGGTGCACATACATTTTATCCTGTTAGCACGTTCCCGTGGGTTAATTTCCGACATCCACGCGGGCGAAGCCGCGGGCAGAAGCTAGTGAAACATATAATGCTGGCTTGATATCTTATTGTAAAATTTACTATTTCAATGGCGGATAATTTGGTTATTTATTATCAAAATTGTCGAGAGATCCGCACTAAACTGCACATTTTATACATGAATATTTTATCAAATTGCTATACGACATTATAATACTCACAGAAACCTGGTTAATACCTGAAATACTTGATAGTGAGTTCATTGATTCTCGTTACGTGGTACATAGGTGCGATAGAGAAAAGATGGAGGTGGCATTCTGGTTGCTGTATTGAGGGGATTGCGCTCTGTAAGAATGGTTCCTCGGTTTGTTCTAGAAGCTGACTTGGAGCACGTCCTCCTTAGATTTCCCAGCTCAACTAGAGGGAAGAACCAAATTATCGGGGCGGCTTACATACCACCTAAAACACCGATTTTAATTTCGGTCCAATCAAAATCGGTCCAAGATGGCCGCCGCAACAAAATGGCGGATTACATATTTTTTCACAACTCCCTCAATATGGGTATCAAATGAAAGGGGTTGACTAGTAGAATACTATACACTAGACAAATTTCAAATCCAACATGGCCGCCACCACAAAATGGCGGATTACATATTTTTTCACAACTCCCTCAATATGGCTATCAAATGAAAGGGCTTGGCTAGTAGAATACTAACATTATGATAAATTTCAAAACCAAGACGGCCACCATCACAAAATGGCGAATTACAAAAAACCTGATTAAACACCAAATAACCCGAATCTTAAAACGCAAGAAAATAAAAGAAATGAAATAATAAGGAGTCCGTATAAAAAGCATGAAATAAAAAATTAAATTAAAATTTTAAAAAACCCCCGACACAAAAAAAAACTATTGATTAAATATCCACAAATAGAACAAAAAACGTGAAACCCTATAAAAAGAAAAAAATATCCTTGAAATTATGACCCTACGTAAGTACGTATGAAATTTTTTGATAAAATATTGTCCCGTCGGGGGACCGCTACTATTTTATAATTAGAGCGATCCCCCAGTAGGATTTGATTTCATTTTGACATTTCAACAACATTCATTGCGTTATTAACGTTGTTGAGCAGACAAATTTTTTAAACATATGAAGCAATGGATTAGCAATATCCTTTAAAATGATTCAGATTATGATTGTTGATAGTGTGTTTTCAGTTGAGGTGCTGGTCCATTAAGCAATAAAAAATATATAATTATTCAAAAGTATAGTAAAGAAGTCGTTTTCAGGGTTCTGTACGAAAATGGGAAAATAGTAACCGCTTGTAAAGGTGTGACGTCGTCTGTCTGTCTGTCAGAGATGCTATTGCTCACCCGCCTTTACTGCGTAAGGTGAAATGTGACCGCTGCACGTGAGGCATTGGAAAGCGGAACCAAAACGAACCGCACTTTTATTTTTAATTTTTATTGCCAAATAGGCCTACTGTCGCCAAATGGAAATTGCTTAATCTGTTGGTTCTCAGAGTGTACGGTCACCAAAGGAAATAAGTAACCAGGGTCGTCGGATATAGTTGAAGTTTAGTAAGAAATCGATGAATGTTTTCGACTAAGATTTAATTTTATTAATAGAAAACAGACAGTTAATTTATTAAAGTAAATTTCATTCGAAATCGTCCATCGGTTTCTTCCAAAACTTTAACTATATCCGACGACCCTGGTTACTTATCTCTTTTGGTGACTGTACATTTTCACGCCATACATTATGTAATATTGCTATTCATTTCTAGTTTGAGCTGAGCTCGCATTGTGTTTGGCTTTTCGTACAATGAGAAGTCAGCTTATACTGGAAATGTATACTTTAATATGTCTGCGTCGCTCGGGTGCAATTCACATGTGACAATCGGATCCACAACTATCCTATCTTTCAAACCGGAAACAGCTGTATACATTCACAAAATTTCATTGAAATCGGTGGTTTCGGATATTAGCGAGTACGAACATAGTGACGTGTCATTTTAATAATACATATATTAACATTTTATGGAGTCGTTCACACGCTTGGTCTCTGACATAGCTGGGCTCCGGTAATCAAACTATTTAGTTCGTTAAACGTTAAGCGTTACATTTCGGAGGATTTAATGGTAGTTAACGTTAATCGTTAACTCGTGATAGAAGTTTATTTATTTATTTAACCGTTTATGTACATATAAACAGACAAAAAGAACAGAAAAATGGGTCAGAGGTGATGCTTATTTCTAAAGAAGTTGCAGTTTGTTTGTCGTTGCGTTTGTCGTTGCGTTAGTGATTTACTTTTAAAAAAATGTTGGTATGGGCTACGGAAGTTTAGGCAATACATGAAAAATTTATTAAAGAAGGTTGTCATTAGAGTTTATAATAATAATTCATTAGAGATTGATCGATCGATTCGTTTGACTTGATTTTATTGTCAGAATTCAGATTCGCCGCCGGCCCGCGCGATATGCTTTTGGCAAATAGTAGGTATTTAATTAACGATTAACGAACGACTTATGAAAAAGGTAATAAGTCCGTTAACAATTTTAAAACTAAACCGTTATTCAAAATGTTAACTTCATTAATTAATGGAAAAGGCCATTTCAGACATCAATCTACACGGTATTCACATGATCTGACGAATATTATGTCTGGACTTTAAAGAGACGGTGACCTCTGAGTTTGTTTTTAGCCTTTCTTCTCAGAGTAGTCAGACAGGAAACGCTGACCTCATGTAGTTTTTACAAAGACATTAAATTATTTATTTTATTAAAATACGATTGACGTGTCAGTGTTTGTACAAACCTACCTTCCCGAAAAATCAACGGGTTGCAGTCCGGGAGTGCCGGCAGAAGTGAAAACTTGAATATTAACGTTGTGCATTTTTGATATTTTGGAATGCGGTCTATTCTCCCTCCGTCTTACGAATTTTCAATCAGGTCACGTGTCCTGACTCGAGTTCTACATTTTTTACCCATCACAACAAAAGTGCACAACGCCGCTAAAAAAGTTTTCATTTCAAAAATACATTTAGGTGTTGTGGCCGGATTTGTTCTCTGTTCTGTTATCTACTCACGGTTCAAGTGAGGCAAGCCAATGTGTTGACCTAAAGGAGATGTTTACAATATTACCGATGACTTGCTTGAAGAGGTGCTAATTGTGCTAACTCATGGTGCGTCTGCCGGATGAGTACCTGTCGAACGGACGCTAATTTGATAAGCATTTTTAAATACATAGGAATATTACAAGCCATGCGCCCGATGGGGTTTTCCCAATGAACTTCCATCGGCAAATATAAAATAATAATAAATAATAATAAAATATATTTATTTCATAAACGTAGGTACAACAATTTCTTAATCTAATAACATTAAAACTTAGTATAAAGGTTGTACACTGTAACATAGGATTATGGAAAATCTCTAACTCCTAAACTAAGTCAAGCTTGTATTTTAGGAGTTAGTGAGCCGTTGACTTAGACACAAATCTTAAACTTATGCAACGGTATACCATAAACAAGGTTATTGCTTTAAAACAAAAAACTAACAAACCTACTGTAAATTTATACAAAAGCTAACAATAAATATTTTAAATACATATACACAAAACAATACTAGATACCTAATATACCATTTATACCTACTCTTTGACTATTAAGAGTAATTCAGTCTGATCATAAGTCAAAGTTAATAACCAATTGTTCATCTTTTGCTTTACCTCACGTTTGGTTAAATTGTATATTGCCAGTATTGTATTTATCTCATTATACAATCTTGAGCTAGCGACCTCATATTGGCGGCTTGCAAAAGCTGTTCTGCAGCTAACGCCGGGACATACAACTGCACCAGAGCGCTTTTTATTTGTTGTTTCATTTAGAGGTAGCCGGAAGTGTCTTCGGAGAAGGGTTTTTTGAATGTCTAGCTGTCTCACGGTCAGCACACGGCATTCAGCATATAGTTTGGTGGTTGATACAACCGAGGCTTATGATGAATCATCTTCAGGGCTGCTCTCTGTGATCTTTCCAACATAAGAAATAGAGTTTTATAGGTGCCACCCCATATAGGTATGCAGTAGGTTAGTACAGATTGGCAGAGGGCAGTATATACCATATAGATTGTAGATTTATCTGCAGTAGATCTGAGCTTCTTAAAAATATACATAAGCCTTCGAATTCGGCTAGTGAGAAATATGACAAACTTCCATTTAAATTATCATTCCTTTTTTAACCCCTTTAGGGTATTTTTCGATTTTTTTTTTTTTGAGGGGCTATGGCTAAGTACCTAATAACAGCCGCACGGGTTGATCGATCAGGTAAAGCTAGTCTTGCCGCAGTAGGTCCGTGGATGGTTGACCATCTTTACATATAACCAAGACCCCTCCGTGCCTCGGAAAGCACGTTAAGCTGTTGGTCCTGGCTGTCATTCGTGGGTCTTTGACAGTCGTTACGGGTCGTCAGAAGCCCGAAAGTCTGACAACCAGCCTTACCAAGGGTTTTCGTATTACTCTGTAACTGGGTTGTGGAGGTTAGATAGGCAGTCGCTCCATGTAAAGTACTGGTATTCAGCTGCATCCGGTTAGACTGGAAGCCGCTTGTTTCAATCGTACAACAATTATTTAAAGCCATGAAACATTAATTGCCTTCCAACTAAAGCAAGCTTTCGTTTGTAATAACAGCAGCAAGCCATATCGATACCTCCTAAGTATACTAACCAATATTTATATTATAAATATTGGTTAGTGGTGCAATACTAGTGACACGTTTACGACAGTAGGATTTGATTTCATTTTGACAGTTCAACAACATTCATTGCGTTTTTACGTTGTTGGGCAGACCAACTTGTCGAACATATGAAGAAGAACATGTTAGCAATATCCTTCAAAATGATTCAGATTGTGATTGATAGTGTGTTACGCAATGAGGGTGCAGTTGAAGTTGAGTGGAAGCAGAATGTTGCCACTGTTGGGTCAGAGGCCTCCTCTCTTCGAGGGGGAGTGGGGTGTAATCTACCAGGGTCCAGTGCTGGTTGGTCGCTGTCACATGTCTTCCAACTCTTGGTTCTAGGACATGCCGGTTTCCTCACAATGCTTTCCTTCGACGTTTTGAGAGCAGTGGTGATAAAATAATTTACAGTTAGTTGGTCCGGGTTCGAACCTGCGACCTACGCCGTAGTCGCGACTACGTTACCAACGGGCCACCACTGCTCCACAAAATAAAGGCGTTGTGAAACGCGGCTTATTAGTCGATTCGCACGAATTTACTCGCCCGAAACGGGAGAATCATCCCTTTTAAATAATATAATTTTATCTATATAGGCGACTCGCACGAATTTAATGCATTTGTGGACGAGTCGACAGCTCCGGAAATATGTATTAGGCAACGAGGGCTACCGTTTTAGTGCTCACCATAAGATAGATTTGGCTTTAAACCAATGTATTGGTCGATGGGTGAGACTGCACACACAGATCGGCTCTAGATAGCTGTATGTGCATTTTAATTTAATTTTATTCCTATTATTATTATTATGCCTATTTTGTGATTTTTATGTGTGTGTATTGTGTTATTTTTTGTGTTATTTGTGATTCGTTTCTATTATGATATTTTTGTTATGCTTATTTGTAATTCATGAATGTTTTGATGTCAATATTTTATTAATCTAATTCTATGGACTTGAACGTCTGCAAATAAATGATTATTATTATTATTATAAGTAGATGAATAATATCTTTGTTAATTTATGGCATTTTTATTTTATGGTATTTGTCATCTATTTAAAAATATAATTACCGATTGCGATGTACTTACAATGCGGTACTATTCATTCTTTTTCATTCACCATTAACAAGTAATTATGGTTAAAATTCATAGTTCGCATAGTTAGCAATAAACCATAAAATAACTTCATTTTCAATTTTACTTTCATAAATATTATAATTATACTGTTACGCGCCGCAATTAATGCCTGATACATGGTGACATTAGTTACCACTAGCGCCACCTATTGTGGAATAGCGGAACTGATAGAGTTGCCATCTATTGTGCAATAGTAGAACTAATACTAGCGCCATCTATTGACGAGTAGATATGACGAAGCTAGAACTTACTAGAGCTATCGACATCTGGTCAATCGGGGCCGGTATATACTCGAACATTCTAGACGTTTCTACAATAGAAGGTTCTGGAACTATCTGCGACAGATGCGAATACATCGAAAGCGATCTTCAAGTGCGATTTAAGAGCGATTGTGTTTTATAATTAGTGTGTTTTGAATTGTTGTTATTGTTGATTAATTAAAGTGTAACTTTTGGGTAATTTATATCGGCAGTTTTTATTGTCACGAACCCGAAGCTCGTAACAATACGTTTTGGCGACTGATTTTGGGGGAAACTTAGAACATAATCGGAAAAACGGGAATAATATTCGAGACACGATTCCCATGATAAACACATTTACAACATAATTATTATTTACATACTTACAAAGGAGAATGACCAAAAGTCATACCTACCAAAACGTCTCATGCATCAAGATCAAAATATTATAGTAATCATTTTCGGTTCACTAAAATTTCACCAAAACTCCATTGACAAATTTTCATTTTAAAACCAACGTTTCTTATACTATTTATTTCGAAAACAACTTATTCCGCAAATGTTTTATTTTATAAACACTCGTTTGATAAATGATTTTATACGTTTCTACTAAATATCGACGGATAATATAAATAATACGGATAATAATATCCTATTTCTATCTGCAGGGTTCAAAGGAACCTAACCAACTGAACCTCGGGGTGCCACTGACGTCGACCGTCTAGGGTTAAGTTTTCTGTCAGCAGGCCGACGGAGCCCCGCTACGCGGGGCTCCTATTTCTGTCTGCAGGGTTTAAAGGAACCTAACCAACCGAACCTCGGGGTGCACCTGACGTCGACCGTCCAGGGTTAGGGTTTCTCTCAGCATGTGTTTTTGTGTAATGTCTTTATTTCAAACGTTGTTTGTGAAAAGAAATGAAAGAAATAATGAATTGTTTGTCAAATAATACTTTATTAAATAAAAGTTTATCGGATAATTATTTTGCTAAGTGAAATATTTGGTAAATTTGTTGTAAAAATTAAAAATTTTAAAAATCCCCGACACAAAAGAACTATTGGAAAAATAGCCACAAATAGAACAAAAAGGTATAAACATGAAACCCTATAAAAAGAAAAAAATAACCTTGAAATTATGACCCTACGTAAGTACATATGAATTTTTTTTATAAAATGTGGTCCCGTCGGGGGACCGCTACTATTTTTAACTTTAACAGAACGTTAGGCTAATAATTAGAGCGATCCCCCGACGGGACAACATTTTATCAAAAAATTTCGGGCATTTTATTTTTGAACAGGGAATTTAATTTTAAAGTAAAAAAATGTTGATATTGTATTATTTCCTTTACATGGTGTCCCTTTTCAAATGATATAATTAATATAACCTTGAATTTTAAAAGTGTCATGATCACGTCTTTCAAAAAACATGTAAAAAATGATACTTTTCCGATTCTACATTAATTAAAAATAACTAGAATATAATAGAATAGAATTTTTACTTAAATGATTATTATTTTACTTAGTGCAGTAATGGCCGTTCGCTTATGACATGTCAAACAAAATAAAGCACCTAGTGTTTAGGTTATTTCGATTGTTTTGAAAATCACCGATGCCCGGGTTTTGTTTACAAAAAGAACTTTTGTAGGAGTTAATATTATTAGTGTAGTCTACAAAAACCAAAGTTTAACTTCGACGCAGCATGGTACGGGATTCCATACATCCATGGGCATTGTCCTTTGTACGGAACCTTCGGTGCGCGAGTCCGACTCGCACTTGACCGGTATTTTTTCTATAAGTACATAGAGTATGAGTAATTATTATTATTCTCGAATTCGACAATAAGCCTGAAAATGAAACTGTTACCATGGACGAGTAGCCGACTGTACCATGTCAACAACATTCCGGGTTATTTTTATACAAATTATTAATAGGGTTTTTCGACTAATAATAAAGTTAATCTTATTCCGTGTATTTATACTTTTATAGAAAAAAACGCGCGCGTCATTCTGTGTAGCGCGCGCGTCATTCGGAGTATTTTGCAAATTAATAATATATCAGGCGTACGGAACTTAGCTTAGTTATTAAAACTACGTCAGTATATTAGTTTTTATTATAACCGTCACTGTATTTCGGGTTATTTCGTTTATCCACCAAAAATAAATCCACCCCAAGGTGTATACGCGGAAACTAGGCCCAATCGGATAAACGAACCTATAGGCTTGGAGTGGATCTCATCTAGTTTTTAGGTCACAGTCCTTTTAAAGTCCAGACATAATCTTGGTCAGATCATGTGAAGACCATGTAGATTGGTGTCTGAAATGGTCTTTTGAGGAAAGAAACACTCAGATTGAGTGGACCTGTCCAGTCAGTGCACGTGTTAGATATTTCATTTTGATATAATTATAATATTAGAATATTGTTTGTTGGATAATGATAGATAGATAAACCATTTATTTGGCGCACATAAAAAAGACAGCACAACACACAAAAGTACATTATTAGATGATAATCAAACTACCCACATGATTAATAATATAAAACAAGGTGCCGACAAAAAAGACAAAATGAAAAACACACAAATATCGAAATCAAAGTGACACTATGACGAATTAAATTAATAATGAAACATACACAGTGCGGTGTGCGTCTCAAGGTTGCACCAAATGGGAGTCCAGCTCAGCATGTGTCAGGCAAATGTACCTAACGCTGATATTCTGCTGGATCCCTGCTGTGACACACGGACGTTGAGAAGACGAGATAAATTAGTGTTGTGACAGGTGTTAAGTGCAGAGTGAGGCTTTGTAAGTATACCCGACACTATAATTATGTATTCTACAGTACCTAAGTTTTGCATTGGGTAACGTTCTTGTTCGTATGTGTCTTAGTATTGTGCTTTGATTACTTGATTCTTATATTACAAAGTTACATGCAGTATATAATGTGTAAATGAATAATATTACAATTATAGTGACGTTGGTGCGAGTAAATTAAAAACAATTTGGCTAGAATTAAATTAGAATTAAATGCGTTCACAATAAATAAATATAGGTAAATAACATGATCCAACACAAGATCCACAGACTACTCAATTACTATATCTTTGCTCACAGGTTGTAATCACGTGATACGCTAAATAGACAGATTGATTCGGGAAAGTCACGACAGCCATTTATATAATGGACGTGTTCGAAGCAGTCATCCCTAGATTCTTCTGCGAGGTGATAAGAAACTGCCGTAGTCGAACTCTGAAGGTACCAAGAAATTTAAGATTCCTTATCGGCGGAGGAATATTGTTCCAGCATTTAGATGCAGCATACCTAAAACTTCCCCTGAAAGCAGCTGTCTTGTGTGATTGAGTGGCGAGTTGCTGCGAGCACTGTCTACTTGCGCATTCTCTTCTACTGGCGATCCAACTCAGTTTATTGTACAGGACGGCTGCTTGTACTTTATTACTCCAAAAAGAAGGCATGCCAAATGCAACTTACGACGAGATTTCATCTTGAGGATTGAGTGGCTATTTAAAAATGGCGTTACGTGACTTCTTGGCGGGATTGAGAAGCAGAATCGCGCGCAGGCGTTTTGTACTCTCTGGATCAGTCGATCAGTTCTTGCTAGTAGTCGAGGGCCAATAACTACGTCCGCATAGTTCACGTTTGACAGCACGAGAGACTCAGCCAGCTGGATCCGTAGTTCCTCCGACAGATAAGGCCTAATTTTATAGAGGACCTAAGATTTATTACTTATTAAGGACAATAATCGATAATGGCATCTGTCACATTTAAGAAGCTTGGAACCAACGTAGAAGTACCTAATTTGACTAGATATTGTGTTTACAAAAAACAACAGTCTTAACTTTGTAAAAAACACTATGTTATTACTATAAATGATTAAGTAATATTTGATTATACTTGTAGATCTGATACTAGTAGATACTATATATCTTAGATTTTATATTGCTATTTTAATATAATAAGTTGTTTCAAACGATTGGCACAATACTGTCAGTTGATGTTGATATACTTTTTGATGATGTCTAAGAATTAGTAATCAACTCCTATTAAATTGATTAATTACCTTATAATGTTTTAAAACAGTTTCACTAGGTACGAGTACATTAGATTTGTTTGTTATTACCTGTGTTAGAAGATATTAAGCCAAAATATATGATAATCTGTGATTGTTTCAAAATGGAGGTAGATGTTTGACGTAAAAGACGTTGGTAGTGTATAAAAAGGATTGTAACGACGTTATCGAGTTCCCGCCCGATCCTTCTTAAGTGAAGTGCCAGCTCGCGCGGTAGCTGTGCCTATAAATGTAAATGTAAATTCACGACTGAGACCTCTGAGTTTGTTTCGGCCTTTCTTCTCAGAGATAGTCCAGCACTAATAATAAAAAAATCGATCCAGCCGAATCCCTTCTGCTGCCCTCTCTCAGTGAAACCCTAAGCCGAGGTTCGTTCCCCACAGGGGGTGCCCTTAGCGTGTAGTCACTTAAATATTTAGTTATAAGCCCTGGCTGGAGGCTTTAAGTTTTCTTAAGGCAACCACAGGATAGTCCGGTTAAGTAGTCACGACCTCTCAAGGTCAACTACGAGATGCCATAGCCGAAAAAAAAAAAGTTATCGAGTCAGTTGCTTGGCAGATGTTCAGTTGGTCAGTTCTAGTGCTGTTATTATGTGGAATAGATCGACCAGATGTCACGTAAGTTAAGTAATTTGATATTATACCTTAATAGATTATTGCTTATTATGACTGTTGTTCTGTAAGTTATATTATGGCCAATATTCCTTGCTATTGTTATTATGTTGCTATTATTTGAATTTTCTTGGACCGTTGTACAAGAGATAGAATTAATTATTTTTAAAGATAACGATAATTTATGACAACGTAAGAAATGTATTGATAGAATACTTTAATACTGCTTCCATGGAGTTTCTTGTCCTTCTTCTCCATGATGACCTAGTTTTACGAACGGACGACTAGTTTTCTGATTAATTACTGACAAGTCTAAATTATAATAAATGCTTAGCCTTGTCTATCTGTGCTTTACTTCATAAAACCCTTCCCCTACAAACCATATTCAATAATCTAACTAGTAACCATTCTGATATTCAAAGCTTGTTATTTGGGTAATATATAGGTACATATTATACAAGTACTTCTAGTATATAATAAATAATCTAACACACGCATTTGTCAGCAGCATCATGCAGCTCAACTCAAAATTAAGGAGCTCAACGATTTGAAGAACAATACAAAGAGAAAAAAAAATATCCACATTGTCTTTACATTCACAGTAACTAATCTAAAACAAAATTCGAAGTCCTGACTGACTGACTGATACATTAACGCACAGCCTAAACCGCTGGTCCTAGAGACATGAAATTTGGAGGTTGTGTTCTTCGTGAAGAGTAGGCATCCACTAAGAACTTGACTTTGTGTCAAGTTATGAACACATCCCAAACGATTTTTCAAAATTCCACCCCTGTGGGGGTGAAAAGTGGGGATGCAGTTTATATGAAAAATCTTATTCTATATGTTAATAGACTTGAAAATTGGCAAAAATACTTGCCTACGTAAGGAATAAAGTTTATCATTATAAGTTTTTCAAAACTACCCCCCAAAGGGGGTGTTAAAGTTTGTCGGCTGTATTTAACAGTAAATACAGCCGACACAGAATTGTACTCTCTGGTGATATTAATATTAATACACTCAAGGAATGTAAAACTGTAAAAAAATTAAATGACATTATACAAAATTATAATCTGACATTACATATTAACGAGCCAACAAGACTAAATACCTGCGTAGATCATATAATTAGTAACGTAAAAAAAGCATCTGGTAAAATATTGAAACTGGGACTATCCGATCACGACACAGCACAGATATTAGACTTGACAATAAAGACCAAAATCTTTCAGTCGTCAAAATATTATATAACAAAGAGAGATTTTTGTAAGGGCAATACTCGAAAATTTCAGGAAAGTTTACAAAGCTTAACATTTGATACTGTATACAAAGAATCTAACCTGAACTTGGCCTTTAATATTTTTTATGATGAGTTGTGTTTGTTTTTGAATTATGTTTCCCACGAATTAAAAAAATTATTATCACAAAGTATCGTGATATAAATCGTATTGTGATTACTAAGGGATTACAACTTAGCTGTAAAACCAAACGACATCTAAGATTTAAATTTTATAAGAAACGAACAAAAGAGAATAAAGCTTTATATCACAATTATTAAATTTTTATATCAAAGTCACAAAAAATCACCAATGACAATTTTATAAACAAATCGAAAAATGTCTGTAAAGCGGCTTGGAAAGTCATAAACGATACGGGATGTAGTGCTCGTCAAGAATTCATAAATGAAATAAAAATTGACAATGGTACAATAACCAGGCCATATGAGATAGCAAACAAATTCAATAACTATTTAATACAGCTATCGAACAGTGATAATGGCAACATGCAAAACACAAATAAAAACCGTACAAACAATAGTATTTTTCTTACACCAGTAAAAGACATTGAAATTCGAAATATCATTATGTCCTTAAAACACAAGTTCTGTTGGTTATGATGGTATCACCACTGACGTTTTAAAAAAATGCGTCGCCAGTATTGTGCCCGTGCTAGGATACCTGATAAATTTATCCTTCGAACAAGGGAGTTTTCCTAGCCGATTAAAGAAGTCAGTGGTAAAACCATTGCATAAAAAAGGAGATAAGACAGAGATGAGTAACTATAGACTCATAACTTTAATCCCTATCATCTCTAAAATATTTGAAAAGGCTATGCATAAAAGATTGTCATCGTATTTGGATAAGTTTAAAATAATAAAAAAGGAACAATATGGTTTTCAACGGGAAAAATCAACTACACTTGCCGCATTTGATTTAGTTCACAATATTTTACTGAATGTTGACAATAAAAAGCAGGCAGTGGTGATATTTTTTGACATGTCAAAAGCATTCAACTTCGTTTCACATAACCTGCTTCTAAAAAAATTAGATAACTATGGTATCAGAGGCCCAGCGTTAGAATGGATAGAAAACTACTTAATTAATCGTGAACAATGTGTTGCTTGCATATCCATCATATTAAACGACAACCTAATTAATAACAATTTTGACATTGAAATAAATAATACTATTGATTTAGTTATAGGGTGGTTAGTGAGGAACAATTTACAGGTAAATATCGGTAAGATGACTTTTATGCAATTTCAAACCCGTGGATCAAAGATCGTCCCAAGGCATATTTCATGTGACGGTACAAAAATCAACGAATCCAGCAATGTCAAATTTTTTGGATTCACCATGGACAAGTACATAGATTGGAAAGCACATGTTGATGGAGTCTGCAAGAAAGTTAAATCTTTCGTATATGTTTTAAATAGGCTAAGAACTACATCGACCGAACATACGGTATTGTTAGCTTATCATGGGTATGTAGCTTCTGTGTTACAATATGGGTTGATACTATGGGGAAACTCAACGGACAACCAGCGGGCCTTTATATCACAAAAACGTTGCATAAGAGCTATTGTTCGAATTCCTCCATATGAGTCTTGTAAACCTCACTTTAAAAAACTCAAAATATTACCACTACCAAGTAGTATGTACAGACGCCAGCAGTTCAAGCTACCCGAAACTGTCAAATTTTCCCAATCAACCTTGAACCTTAATGCTTTAGTAATAAAGTTGAAAATCTATTAAAGAAATTTGACAGATTGTAGTAGCTTGATATGCTGGCGTCTGTACATTTTTGAAATTTGTGTGTTTGTAAAATCTAATCCTAACCTGTTTGTGAAGGCTCGTGACATTTATAAACGTGATAATATTTACCATCGTAGTTCAAGACATGGTCAACGACTGGTGTTAGAATTTGTGCCAAAGACTGCGGTGTTCAATAAAAATTGTTTAGCTATGTGTGTTAAAATTTATAACAGGCTACAAACAACCATCCAAGATCTTCCTCCACCAAAGTTTAAGAAAGTGCTTAAAGAGCTACTTCTAATAAAAATGATTTACTCTGTTAACGAATGGTTACAGGATTAATATATAATTATATTGTGTGTAAAAATGTGACATTTTTTAACGTTAAAAAAATAAAAATAATATCTGACTTTGTATTTGTATTGGACTGTACCTATTTAACCAGGTACTATACTATTGACATGCACGCCGAACTCCAGAAACATTGTGACTAAATTATTATTAATATTAAATTCCCATTCCTTTTCTATCTGTTTATATACATATCAGACAAAATAAACTTCACATGCCATACCACAGGCTAAATAGAACATAAGACCGAATAATGTAACATGAGAAACCATCGATTGTAATTACTCTATTTAAATGTGAATAAATGAATTTGAATTTGATATAAAAATCCGGAAATAATCTTGGCCAGCTCATTGTATTTCGAATTACCTACATGCTTCAAAAGTTTTTGAAAGTCCTAACTGCTTATCAAATAATTTTATAGTAAGACATGAGATGTTTATCTGACTTGTACTGTTTTTGCGTTTTTGCTCGCCATTCCATTAACAAAGATGTTGGTCGGACTGTGACGTGCAAGGTTTATAATGATAACTTGAATTTCCGTAAGTGTTGTCCTCCGAGTTGTTCAGGAAATAAAAGGGAGCATAAAGTAGTCGCTAAAACCTTCAAGGAGACGAAGCAAAAGCATCTCAAGGTCGACTTGCGAGTGAAACGTCTCTGTGGACAACATCCTGACGTTATGTTTGTTGTTGCGCAAGGGTCTTTTTTAGAGTTCCGTAGCCAACTGGCAGAAACGGAACCCTTATAATTTCGTCATGTCCGTCTGTCCGGGGGGTTCATTTTGACAGTTTAACAACATTCAATCTGTTATTTACGTTGTGAGCAGACAAATTTTTCGAACATATGAAGCAATGGATTAGCAATATTATTCCTTCAAACTAATTCAGATTATGATTGACTGTGTATCAATCAGAGTGCGGACGTGAAGCCATTTTACAGTGTTCCGCAATCACCCAGCAGGTAACAATCACAGTATATCACTATAGTTGTGATTACAAAGTTTACAATAAGTTCCCAAGTTCAAACTCAAACTCAAAGCATATGGTATTTCAATTAAACCATTTACAAGCACTTTTGAACTGTTAAACAGTCGGTCAGTTAGTCAAAAAGTTTAAGCTAGTGGTCCATTCTAAAACGCAGATCTCTGTGGAGGAGTTCGGACAAGAAACTCCAAGGACACTCTTTACAATCCAGATATTATTACAAAATCCTGGATATTATTCTTGTAGCTTCTATATGTGAGAACAATGTAATAAAACTGGAATGTTCAATGTTGGGATTGTATATTAAAATACCATCGTGGAGCAATCATGCAAGCTGCGTTTACTTACATCGTTAGCGACCGCCCTGCTGACCCAAAACAACCAAGACAGCTCCTCTGCAGACGTCACCACGCGGCTCAGTCACCCTTCGCCGTCCTATGGCGTACGGGAACTGGTTTACATTACCTTAAAAACCTGAGTTATGAAGTTGCAGGAGTTGCGGAATATAAATAGCCGGCGTGGGACAATTTGTACTCGGTTATGTTCTGTTTTTTATATACTCTTACAAAGACTTCATCTGTACAAGTGCTCGATGGGATTTCTCCTCGATAAAAATGACGAACTTCTATCCATTATTTAACTACTTTGCATAACATGATGAATAAGCCTATAATGTTCCCACTGTTGGGAAACAGGCTTCCTCTCTTCGAGAGGGAGTGGGCTGTAATTTCCCACGCGGGCCCAGTGCTGGTTGGTAGCGGTCACATGTCTTCCAACTCTTGGTTCTAGGACATGCCGGTTTCCTCACAATGCTTTCCTTCGCCGTTTTGAGAGCAGTGATAATAAAATAATTTACAGTTACACAATGTAAAGTCCGACCGGGTTCGAACCTGCGACCTACGCCGTAGTCGCGACCACGTTACCAACGGGCCACCAGTGCTCCACAAAATAAAGGCTATTAGTTCTAGGAGATGCCGGTTACCTCACGAAGTTATCCCTCACCGTTTTGAGAGCAGTGGTGATGAGATTATTTACACAAAGTAAAACGCCTGTTAGGGTTCAAACCCACGACCTCTCGTCAGTCGAGGCCCTGGCCACTGGGCCCGTACTGTTCCTCTGTCTAATTGAACTAGTTTAGGTAATTAATTCTCGAAAATCCTTTTGTATGTGGTCACTTTCGTTATACAGGAACTCGTCATCTGCCTGCCTTTTCCCACCTATGTTGGGGTCGGCTTCCAGTCTAACCGGACGCAGCTGAACACCAGTATTTTACATTCGCTCCATGTGCTACTGCCTATCTGACCTCCACAACCCAGTCACTGGGTAACAAGATACCTCTTGGTAAGACTGATTTTGATTTTGATCCTACGAAGGTACCATGAGGAGTATCTTAATTTGCAAACTTGCAACGCTAAAGAATTGTTACCAGACACTGATGTAGAAGACGTCGATGATTGAAGTTAGGAAAAAACTAAATACTAAAACGGCATATTTACCATTTTTTATATTTTACTAGCTTCTGCCCGCGGCTTCGCCCGCGTGGATGTCGGAAATTATCCCACGGGAACGTGCTAACAGGATAAAATGTATGTGCTTCCCGAGGATGCCATCTATCTCTATGCCAAATTAGAAGTTCAGTGGTTTAGGTGTGAAAATGTAACATACAGTTTCAAGTTCAAATCTTCCCCTTAAAAACTGAATTACCCCTTTTTGTCCCGTCAGTGGTAAATTTTCGACAACTTTCCATACTTATTAATAATTATTTTTTGTCAAAAGTATCAATACTGAGTTTCGAGTTCCTCGGACCGCGCATTCAATTTCTTCCACACAAACTTAACTATCTCCTATCATACAACATATCTCCCTTTGAGGGGTAGTTTTGAAAAACTATAATGATAAACTTTATTACTTACATAGGCAAGTATTCCTGAAAAATTTCAAGTGTATTGACCTAATGAAGAAGATTTTTCATATAAACTGTATCCCCGGTTTTCACCCCCACGTAGGTGGAATTTAAAAAAATCGTTTGGGATGTATTCATAACTTGACTCAAAGATTATTTATACTAATTTTCGAGTTAATCAAGCCATGCAGTAAAATCCTCCCCTGAAAATTTGACTACCCCATTTCAGCCCGTCAGGGGTAGATTTTCAAAAAACCCTGATACACATTATTCTTTACCTTTAATATTAGGTTTAAATACTGAGTTTCGAGTAAATCAGACTGCGCGCTAAAATTCTTCCATACAAACTTTGAAAACCCCCAATCCCTTATCAGGGGGTAGTTTACAAGGAAAAAAAAACTGACAATCTTCATAATTTTTAAGTATTCGTGCCAAGTTTCAAGTTTAGGTAAGGGGGCCTAAAAAGGTCACTTTAAGCAATAGCTCTTAAAGCTATTCATTTCCTGAATTACCAGCAGATCATTAGCAATTCCTCTAATTTTCGTAAAATTTCATTTCTATTTGGTGTAAACATTGCCGCATGAAAAAAATAAAAACCGCAATTATATCGGTAAATTTTTCATTACAGTTTTTTATTAATCAAATCAGTATTTTATTTTTTATTTCTACAGTTTAAATGTTATTTCATTGTGATATGAATTGCACACAGATCATACTATGAATTATCAGTTTGTGGCCATTTTACGATTTTTAATATGATTCATATTGTTATCCTATTATGATTCTGCCAAAGTGGACTTTTTAGGTCCCAAGTATTCGTGCCAAGTTTCAAGTTTATTAACTCAAGGAATAAGATTTTTCATACAAACGAATTCCCCCCTTTTCACCCTCTTAGGGGTGGAATTTCGAAAAATCCTTTCTTAGTGGATGCCTACTCTTCACGAAGAACACACCCTTCAAATTTCATGTCTCTAGGACCAGCGGTTTAGGCTGTGCGTTGATCTATCAGTCAGTCAGTCAGTCAGTCAGGACTTTGAATTTTATACAGGATAATTTTTTATTCAGTGCGTAAATTTTCACAGGGTGTTCTACCCATGAATACGAACAACTTTCACTATGGGACCATCTCTGAAATCACAAAAAAAAAATCAGCTGTTTCTTATAAAAGTTCAATACCTACTCGACCAAAATGTATGAATCTGCTGATTTTTTTTTCGTGATTTCAGAGATGGTCCCATAGTGAATGTTGTTCATATTCATGGGTAGAACACCCTGTAAAAATTTACGCACTGAATAAAAAATTATCCTGTATACGAACATCTGCATAATTTGCATGTGACTGATTGAGCTAAAATTTGAGTAATTTTGTTATTATGCATAAGTTGTTTTATCTTTTGTTTTGTTGTGAATAACATGTAACAAAAAATTTAATTTTCATGTGTCTGATTGATTTCAAAGTTGATTTAGTTAAAAAAAAAAACAAGTTGTTTCATGTTTTTGTTGGTAATTACAATTTTTATACTTCTTTATTTTGTATTTTATTTTTTACCCATCGCTAAAAAATATAATAATATTGGAATATAATACCTTTATCCTAGGCGGAACTAAATTTAATGATTAAGATTAGATGTTTTGGTTTTCCTCGGTTGAATAACTCAGCCTGTTAAAACATTTTATTGGAATATTAAAGTTAACCAAATAGGACGTAAGATACTTTAGTGGTAGGTTGTATGCAGCTATTCGGTCGTTAAAACATTTTTACAGGACCTCTAATGTTGGTTTACCTAACCAAGATTATTCACAACCTTGTATTATCTCCTAAAAATATATCAAAAAGGTCACGTAATTTTTTTTTTGACTCAATAATTCAATAATAAGCATATTAAATAATAACTATTCTGAGTTTCAACAAGAATACTCCAGTAGTTAATTTACTATGATTTTTTTTTGTGAAAAGTAGAACTTTTTAAATCACTTTTTTGAACAATTTATGCAATGGTCGTTAATACAATATGCCTTTCTAGCGTCGATATAAATACTAGGAACAAACACAAATTTGTTGTACCTACAACAAGGCTCAAGAAAATAGGTGGCTCGTTCAGATGCCAACGTATACGCTTTTATAATAAAGTTCCAAGCCCCGTTCAAGATCTAAGCCTTATTAAATTCAAATCATTCATTAAACGTAAGTTGTGCCAGAAAGCCTTTTATACCGTTAAGGATTATATCGAGGACAAAAAGGCTTGGAATTGAGCTGCTTCCAATTTTTTTTACATATTGAATGTTTTTTTTTTTTGCTCTATTTTGTTGTTGTTTTTTTTTTTATATACACTGACATTAATGAATTTTACATATACTATGACATTTGCTTACTTTGTTAAGTATTCTACTATTTTAATTATTGTGAATGTGAAGACTACGTGGGTCATTTTATTTATATTATTTTTCTCTTTGTTCTCTTAGTTTTTGTCATGGTCTGGCAGTTTGAGTAATTAATGTGGCCTACCCAAATGTCCTTTCTTTGGTATTGTTCGTCGAATCGTTGAGCTCCTTAAGTTTTGAGTTGAGCTGCACAATTTCTGACAAATGCGTGCACTGACTGGACAGGTCCTCTCAATCTGTGTGGTTCTTTCCTCAAAAGACCATCTCAGACATCGACCTACATGGTCTTCATATGATCTGACCAAGATTATGTCTGGACTTTAAAAGAGACTGTGACGTCTGAGTTTGTTTCGGCCTTTCTTCTCAGACTAGTCAGATAGGAAACGCCGACCTCATCTAGTTTTAAAATATGATTGACGTGTAAAAGTGTTTGTACAAACCTACTTACAAAATAAAATCATTTATCATTTGTAATCTAACATTTATTTGCTAGAAGGACATTGCTCTGCGCCCATACATTGTTCGCCCTGGAATCAAGGGCATCCGAAAATTATGTGGTGTATTGTCGATCATTAGTAAACTCCTCTATGATCTTATTTGTATAGCGATCAGATTTTGAGGTTATAATTGAACCATAACAACGAATATTAGGTGTAATTTTTCATAGCTCCTAGTGATTTTTAAGAAACTAAAAAACAATAACATTAATATTTAGATATTTTTTGCAGGGTTAAAGTCTTAGGCCAAGATTCAAATTGATTTATTTGCAAAAACATGTGTAGATAATACACATGGTATGATGCTTATTATAGGTGTTACAAGGTATTTTTTGGTTCAACATGTTTGTCCATGGCTGGTGTACAAATTAGGTCGACAGACAATAAGATATCAAAATAAAACACAAAGAATAATAACATAAACAAATCAACAATAAATTACAACATTAACAATAAATTCAAAAAAATAGGTCAATAGTCATGCGATTCAAAATAAATTGAATAGATTTAGTCAGTATCTTCAGAGCGATTTATCATTTAAAAATTCGTTAACATTATAATAGGCTTTCAGGTCAGTATTTTTTTAAAGTTTTCTTTATTGGTCTGTATTTAATTTCTTAACACAGTTAGGGATATTATTATAAATTATTTTCGCTCTGCATACAACGCTTTCATACAGTAGCGCTGTCTTAGCTGGCTGAACACAAATTTTACTATTATCCCGGCGATTCCGTGTTATAATGTCCGATATTCGAGGATAAATTGACGGAAGAGTGAGTATTTTATGCTTTGTAAAAAGTGGCTTACAGCTCTCAGTACTTTGGATAAAGAACATGGCAAGTAGGCATCGCTTTTGCGTTATAAATGCCATATCTGAGGATAGATTCAAGAAGTCCATAATAATAATAATAATAAGATCGCACGCCCCCTTGGCATCCCAGTTCCAGTCAGCCTTAGAGTCAGGGTCGCTGCCCCAGTTCCTAACGACAGGAATAACCCACCTGCTCCATAAATCAGGTAGTACCGCGGATCCCAAAAATTACAGACCGATCACTTGTTTACCGACGGTCTATAAGGTTCTTACATCCATTTTGAGAGCTAAAATTAATAAACATATAGACTCCATCATGTCTGTCTCTCAAAATGGATGTAAGAACGGGTCCCGCGGTACTAAGGAGCTACTTCTCATTGATATGGCCATTAGCCAACAGGTTCGTCGTTCCCGAAAGGAATCTGTCGACATGTTGGATAGATTATAAGAAGGCTTATGACTCCGTGCCACATACATGGCTCATGAGGGTGCTGGAGTTGTATAAAGTAGATACAACTCTGCGCACCTTCCTGATGACGTGTATGGGGCAATGGAGGACGGTCCTTTGCTATCCAGGATGTCGAAATATCCAGAGGAATAGCGAGCCGATAAGGATCGAGTGAGGCATATTCCAGGGCGACAGTTTGAGTCCGCTTTGGTTCTGCTTAGCCTTGAATCCTCTAAGCACGCTGCTGGAAGATTCAGGTCTAGGTTATCGGCTGAGGAGAGGTGGTCAGGTTATATCTCACCTCCTCTACATGGATGATCTGAAACTTTTTGCCCCCAACAATTTGCAACTGATGGAGCTACTGAATATTACTGAAACTTTCAGTAGCGCCATCAGGATGGAATTTGGTGTGGACAAATGTGCGGTCATGCTTGTAAAGCGAGGGGAGATCGTGGAATCCGTGGGAACACAACTCTCGGATTCCACAAATCTTAGGGCCCTCTCCGCATCCGAAACCTATAAGTATTTGGGTATGTCGGAAGCGTTGGGCATCAATGTAACTGACATTCAAATTCAAATTCATTTATTTTTTGTGAACACAGGGTACAATGATCTTATGTATATAGTGTAGTGTTTGGTCCAACCTATGTTCCGCCGACAGGCATACAAAATAGTGATGCTATGATCAAAATTAAATTATTTGTAAAAAGAAAACATTCTCTTAAACTCACAATGTCAACAAATAAGAATTTTCAAAAGTTTAATAAAATAGTACAGAAAGATAAAACAATGTCAGCAATATTAGTCGTCAAAATTAATTAAATTAAAATAGTCAAAAAATGAATAAATAAATGTCAAAAAAAATACAATGTCAGCAGAGATTAAAATTATCAAAAATTACAATTGAATTATAATAAAATAAAATTAAATAATGACATAATAATAATTCCAAAATTATGATTAATTAAATTTATCATTCAGAAACTGGTCTAATGTATAATAGCAGTTTTCAAGTAGCAGCTTCTGTAGAGTGTTTCTGAATTTTTCTAATGGCATACATTTAATTACATCGAGAACTTTATTAAAAACTTGGGGAGCAATACCAAAGAAACTTTTCTTCATCAGTGCAGTTTTACATTTTACATGGCATAATGTGTTCATATATTGAGCACGTATGGGTAATTTCTTGACTGTGGCCATTTTTTTAAATAAATGGGGATTATTTTTTACAAACAAAGAAGTTTCCAAGATGTACAAAGCAGGAAAAATGACATGATGAGATGAAGCAATCGTTGAAGGAGCGCTTCTATGGCCGCCTGAAAAAAGTATTCAATAGTCTTTTATCAGGCGGAAACAAGGTGCGCGCTTTCAACGGTTGAGTCATGCCGGTTTTGATGTACTCTTTCGGCATACTCAAATGGACTCAGACCGAACTCGACGCCCTGGATAGGAGGGTCCGTACGCTGCTAACTGCAAATCGAATGCATCACCCACGGTCATCGGTAATGAGGCTGTATATCCCGCGAAAGTGTGGAGGTCGAGGCTTTTTAAACGCTAAGACCCTCCACAATCGCGAGATATGCAGTCTCAGGGAATATTTCTTAGAAACCGACGTGGGGATGCATCGAGATGTGGTCGCGGTGGACAAGGGCCTCACCCCGCTCTCCTTGGCTAAAGAGAACTGGCGCAAGCCAGTAGTGCTTGACACCCAAAGAGATTTAAGATAGGTACAATAAATAATTTAATGTCTTTGTTGACACCAATGATCGCATGGAAGTATGGCAGAGTAAGGAGCTTCACGGACGCTTTTACCGGGCCCTACATGGGCCCGATGTAGATCTACTAGCGTTCGTAGCCTGGCTGCGTTTCGGTGACCTCTTTGGAGAAACCGAAGGTTTTGTCTGTGCAATTATGGACGAAGTTATGATGACGAACAATTACCGGAGATTTATTGTGAAAGACGGCACGGTTGACATCTGTCGGGCATGCCACCGGCCGGGAGAATCAATCAGGCATATTATCTCCGGGTGTTCTCGTCTAGCTAACGGAGAGTACTTGCATAGACACAACCTTGTAGCTAGGATAATCATCAGCAACTTGCTCTAAAATACAACCTTGTGGAATCGGAGGTGCCATACTACAGGTATGTGCCCGACCCAGTTCTCGAAAATGGTAATATCACATTGTACTGGGATCGATCCATTATCACTGACAGGACTATTGTTGCCAATAAGCCTGATATAGTGGTGGTGGATCGATCAGAGCGACGCGCAATGATTGTTGACATAACCGTCCCGCATGATGAGAACCTCGTGAAAGCCGAGAAAGATAAACAAATCAAGTATCTTGACTTGGCTCGCGAGGTTGTCGACATGTGGGATGTGGACTCAGCGATCATTGTACCGATAGTCGTGACAGCCAATGGCTTAATAGCCAAGAGCCTCGACCAACACCTGAAGAGGCTCTCGTTGGGCAGCTGGATCAAGGGCTTGATTCAGAAAGCGGTACTTCTTGACACGGCTCGCATTGTCAGGAGGTTCCTCTCTCTAGAGCCCTGACCACCGGTAGCTTGGACCCTGTTCCCGATACCGGTGGGCTACTATTTTTTATATTTTTATACTTTTTATATTCTAATATTTAAAAATATAATTTATAAGTATGATTACAATGAAATAAAGGAGATAATAATAATAATTTATTTATCTCAGACAACCTGTAGTCCATACTTTACACTCATACATTAAAATTACTTATAAACTATTTAAAATTCTAAACAGATAAAAACCCAAAATAAAATTGTGACTAATTAAATTAAAATATTCATAAATAATAATAATTAAAATTGTCAAAAAAAAATATAAAAATGACAAAACAATTTAAAAATAAAATGTCAAATACTAAATTATCAAATCGTGAAATATTATAAAAATGTCAAAATATTAAAAACTAAAAATTATATGGGAAATGAGTTTAAAATTTTTACCTGCCCCAAGCCCGATATACGAGTGCATGTAAGGCCTGCCAGTGCTGCATGAAAGGCCCGTCCAACCTGTTGGCAACAACGGCGAGAAGACTGTTGCCGCTGCCCCGCACTCTATTCGCTATCGAGGTCGCTCTCTTGCGCATGCTGGCATAAAAACAGTCAATGCGGATGCTTGCGAACATTCCCGATGCGCTGCAGAAGCGAGGCAGCCGCAGCAGCGCCCTCAGCGCGTTATTATATTGAACGCGGAGAGCGCTGTAGGATTTCTGCAAATATGACACCCACAGACTACTCGTATAAAAAGACGTGCAGTAGGCTCGAAACAGGGTGATCTTCACATCCTTGGAGCTGCGAGCAAACCTGCGGGCAATCATATTCGCCCTCACCGACAGCGCCCCTCCTTTCTCGCTCAATATCAGCGTCGTCCTTCAGGTCGGACGTCACAATATGGCCCAGATACCTAAAAGTATGTACCCGCTCCAAGGGCACCCCACATAGCCTTACTGGTGGAACCTCCGCCGGACACTTAGAACCCGCGTTGAAGACCATAAGCTCGCTCTTTTTGACGTTATATTTTAGGCCATGTGTACGAGCGTACGTTTCGCAAATGCCAATTAGCTCTCTGATATTCTCTCTCTATAATAAGCTGTGAGTGACACCTCAGCGTTGATGAATAGAGGAAGTTGGTACAAAGCATGTGATTGACTACGGTACTGATTGTTTTACATAGATTGTCAATGTGTTCTTTCCAATTTAGTTTACTGTCCATAATTTAACCGAGAAAACGTGCAATAGTTACTCCATTTATGGTGTAATTATCATGAATCGAATTTACATTTAATGGAATATTAAGTTTTTGACAAATTTATTTTTAAATTATTATTCTCAAGCCAAGAAATTATAGATGTCAGTGAATTATTTATGTCAGATTTATAATTATTAATGTCCTTACATGCAATTGAAACTGCACTATCATCAGCAAATAATGTCATAGGTTGAGTCGTTGCCTTTTGGGAAGTCGTTGATATAAATAATAAACAACGGCGGCCTAGCACACTGCCTTGGGGAACACCATATGTGAAATATTTCCTCACGGAAATGAAACATCTAAAGCAAAAGGGCTTCGTCTGCAGCAACAGCAAATTGTCCTGTTTACAACCATTCTTAGACGAACACGGGATACTAAAAGTCGGTGGATGCCTGGAGCAAGCAAATATCACATATGCGGCGAAGCATCCCATCATTATATCACCTGGAAGTCGCTTGGCAGAGTTAATCATTCAGCAGGCTCATATCACTACGCTTCACGGCGGGCCGCGACTTACCTTATCCGGGAGAAATATTGGTTGATCAGTGGCATCAGCAGCGTCAAAAAACATCTCAGATTGTGCGTAAAGTGTCGCAGATATAACCAACAATCATATCAACAACTCGTGGCTGACCTCCCAAACCCTAGAATTACACCATCTCGGCCCTTCACTAATGTCGGAATAGATTTCACCGGACATGTGGAAATAAAATCCAACAAGGAACGAGGCATCAAGACTACCAAAGGATACATTGCAGTATTCGTGTGCCTAGCAACCAAAGCCGTGCATATGGAATTGGTATCTGATCTCAGCACAGCATCCTTTCTAGCAGCTTTAAGAAGGATGTGTTCAAGGCCCAAAAATATCTATAGTGATAATGGTACGAAATTTGTAGGCGCTTCACGACTTTTGAATCAAGAGTACAGAGAGATCATGGCTTCAATCAAGCCAAATGCTATCAATGACGTCCACAACATGGAAATACAGGAGGATTATGGGAAGCAGCGGTGAAGAGTTTGAAATATCATTTAAAGTGCTAGGTAACCAAAAATTAACCTATGAGGAGTTCACCACGTTGCTGTGTCAAATAGAAGCCTGCCTCAATTCGAGGCCTCTGCGCACTAACTGAAAATCCAGACGATACCTATCTCACCCCTGGGAATTTTCTTGTTGGCGGATCCTTGTTATCACGACCACAGACAGATCCTGATCATATGAGCCTGACTATACATTGGCAATTGATTCAGGCAATTAACAAACAGTTCTGGAAAAAGTGGTCCACGGAGTACCTTCAACAGCTTCAGTTGAGAACAAAGTGGCGTACTACTAAAGAAAACCTTAAATTAGGTGATGTGGTTCTTATCAAAGAAGACAACATGCCGCCTGGCAAGTGGGCGATGGCGCGAATTCAAGCTCTGCATCCCGGTCAAGATGGCTGTGTAAGAGTAGTGACGTTGAAAACTGCCAATAATAATTATCAAGCGGCCAACAAACTCATTCCATTGCCTATACAAGAAAATAATATCATGAGGGAGCCCACTTCGAACAGTTCATTATCAAGAAACATCCCACAGGCGTCGCGATCGGTTGAAATTCAACATGAAAACATTATTTACATCAGCACTTCTTGTGTTAATTATGATAATATCGCCTAGCATGCAGCAATCATCAATATCATACAATATCACGCTACTCGACGGTCAAAGGACTATGCTTTTCGACAAGGTATCAGAACTACAACACATCAAGGACGAATGGAAGTTAATAGTCTACTACAACAAGTCTACATATTGGTCTGGATTCACCGACTTAGAAACATATGTTCTGCATTTAAATCAATTATGTCAGAAAACGTGCCTACCGCAATCAAGAATGCCGTACAGAGCTATCATATTACAACTGCAACACGAGTTGAGCGAACTTCAACATTATAATTCTTTACTGCGGAACTCAAACAAAAGATACAAGAGAGGACTAGTAAACGGAGTCGGCAACCTGGCTAGTTACTTGTTTGGGGTGTTGGATGACAAGTTTGCAGAGCAGTATAAACAAGATATTGAGCAAATATCGCGTAATGAAAATCATTTACAGAGCCTTATCAAAAATCAAACTCTTATTATTGAATCGGAGTACAGCATTATTGGAAGAAATGAGGCCATAATGAATCAACAATTTACGTCCATGAATAAAAAGATGAAAGCCTTAGTGCACGAAGTAAACAACGTGCGATCGGACAAAACGCAAGGCCTTTGTTTAATGTTGTAAGGCTCGTCAGCACTATCAGCCTACACCGTTTTATCAAACTTACGACGTGTACAACAAGGTCTCATCGATGTACTCACTGATATCTATCATGGGCGCATAGAAATTCACCTGTTACCGCCTGAAGAATTAGAGGCTCAAATAAATATCATAACACACGAGGTACAGGATGATCTCAATGTGCCAGTAGACAAATCCAGTATCAGAAGTTTTTATAGATTACTGCGAGTGTTTGCTCGAGTATATACGACTATCTTATTATGGAAATCAAGATTCTCCAATTCTGGTTACTACGAAAAAATATGAGCTGGATAAAAGCATTCCCCTACAAAGGGAAGAATCAGGAAAAAACTATCAAGTCACATCGACTTATCCATATTTGGCATTTAATTTGACAAAAGAACTTGGCTTTATTCTTCACAGAAAACGACCTACAACAGTGCCTTCATGCAAATCCAGAAAAGATATTATGTTCCATTGATAAGCCCATCTATAAAATTCGAGAAAAAAAATCCATTTGTGATATTAAGATCAATGACATAATCACATCGCCCTGTATTCACCAACAGCCGAAGTGCGAAAATAAGTGGATCAAATTACAGCGCCTGAACGACTGGCTGTATCAATGTTGTCAGCACTGCACTGACCGCATTTTTGGCACACGGACCGTAGTCCGTATGCCAAAAATGCGGTCAGTGAATGCTTCCGTAGAAGGGAAGACTTTATCAGGCAATGGCATAATCACCTTATGCCCAGGATGCACGCTCAAAGGAGATTCTTTCAAGATTTAATCTCGTAGGAATTTCATCAAACACGTGGACCACTATGCAGAAGAGAGGGAACTTCCACAGATGTCTGTTGTAAATGGCATATTCAACACCAGCATTCCCTCGGTTAAGACTTTTGTACCCGAGGATCATCACACAATGTGGAGCCAGTTGAGGTCAGAAATAGACGACCTTTATAAGCAGCAGTCGACACAAACACTGAGTATCCACGACGTGCATCAGTACAGCGTGCTATACTCGTTGGTGGCCGGAGCGATCTTGACGGGCTTTATCTAACCTAAAAAAATAACCTTGAAATTTATGACCCTACGTAAGTACGTATTTTGATTAAATATTGTCCCGTCGGGGACCGCTACTATTTTAAACTTTAACAGAACGTTAGGCTAATAATTAGAGCGGTCCCCTGACGGGACAACATTTAATAAAAAAAATTCATACGTACTTACGTAGGGTCATAAGTTCAAGGTTATTTTTTTCTTCTTATAGGTTCACGTTTATACCTTTCTGTTCTATTTGTGGCTATTTTTTCAATAGTTAAGTATTTTTAAATTGTTTTAGGCTTTTTACATTCATACTATTTTTATTATTATTTTGTGTCGGGGGTTTTTTAAATGTTTATATTAATCTGGTAGGGTGAACTTGGTGCAAGAAACATTGATTTAATTGGTGATTAATTAAAGATGTTATATTTTTCCCGGCCCCCGGAAGGAGGTTGACTTAATTATTAAATGATTTGACATAATTATTAAATGCGTTCGCTTTTTCTGTTGGATTATAAGGACGTTATTTTCATCTATCAATTTTTATGTTGTCAATGGTTTCTTTTGGGTTGTTAAGACTCATTTTGTTTAAAATCTGCCACGCTGTTTTAGTCTTATTATGAGACTTTATTATTTTATAGTTATTTTGCGCATGTTTTGTCAGTTTTTTTTTTTTTTTAATAACTGACAATCATTTAAGTACTTTAATTTGTTGTCTTTTGTTGAGTTTAATCGGAATTTCCATAGCAAATCCTTTTGTTATCGACTGCAAAATTTTACACCACGGTTACCCACTTTGGTTTATGAATGGCTTTTATTAAAATTGGATTTGTGGAAAACAAAGGTCATAAAAAGGTTTAAAATCAGCTATAAAGTGTTGATAAGCCGTGTTTGGGTCATCAGTGAGGTAAATATCCGAGAAAGATAAGCTCTTAACACACAATTTTAATTTTCAATATTTTGCTATAATCGCGTTTTAATGAACACCAATAATGCAATGTCGGAGTTTTTTTTTTACAGGAACTCTAATTAATTGTGCGGTATGGTCCGACAGACCTAATTCTAAAATTTCAGGTTTACAACCCTTTTAAAGTTAGGTGTGTGCTAAATTATCAATACAAGTTCGACTGGCGAATCTGGTCGGTTCATGTAAAGCTAATTTTAAATTTTAATTTAACAGTAAACATTCAAAATCTAATGTGACATTATTGCGTTTTAGAACATCTATATTAAAATGTTATGTATAATAATGTATAAATACCTAATTTATAAATAAAAATAAATAACCTAAAGAAACTTGAAACTATTATCAAACTAAACTATGGCGGGAATAATTGAACGCTTCATTCAATTTGTTCTTCCGTAGAAAATGTTATAAATATATAAACTCACGCCTTGTCTCCATGGGGGTAGGTAGAACTACAGAACGCCACCTGCGTCGTTTACGTTACTTATTTATAACCATAGAAATGTAAAAAACAGGTTATAACATTAAGCCTAGCCGTATGCGACGCTTGCTCACATTCGCTTATGCGAATAAGAACTTTAATATTATACGAATAGTATTTACATTACTTAACAAAGTAAAGTCAAAGTGCGGTTTGTGAATCTTGTTCTTATTTTGGCAACCTATAGCATAGTAGGCAATACAGAAATAATAGTTCGCGTGTTCCAAACTTCCAATAGCTGCGAAACTAAAGCTTTCAACTCAATAACGATTGAATCAGTCGATCAAAGTTCATGGAATATTCATCCATCCAAACTCAAACAAAGCCTTTATTTCAATTAAACCAATTTACAGACACTTTTGAATTGTCAAGGGGTAGGGCAGTCAGAAAGATGGAGCTAGTTGGCCATTCCAAAGCGTGGTAAGTTCCTGTGGAGACAAACGAGCAAGAAACTCCACGGACACTCTTTTAAATCAAAATTCTCCCGCCTTTATCACTATTTATTCAAACATGTCCGCCGGCTCGGCGGGCGCGCGTGCGCAGTTTGCACGTGTTCAAATATAATGAAATCCAGTTTGCTGCCCTTTACCTCTAATGATATCCATTACAAACTGGTTGGATGTTATGTTAATAAAGTTCCTATGTTCTAAGAGCTAAGGTTAGAATTAGGTTGAACAAGCAAATGGACATTTATGTATGTAGATAAGATAAAAAATGGGTTTCCTTATTCATTGAATAAAATTATTGTCCGAAGCAGTAATTTTATTATAAGTTAAATCGGTCCTAGTTTAAACAGGATATGTTTGTTTTAAATAATAAACCTCTCGTAAATCAGCTGAGGTTGAAAAATTGACTAGTTCCATCATGCATGAGCTGAATGGTTACGTAGACGTGCACGTGCAGTACACCCACATGTAGCCAGTGATGTGTAAGTCCCGTGTACCAGAGGGCGAGCCTGTTGCCACCAGCTATTGCCACCAGCCGGCACAAATCCAGACTCCTGGCTGCTACTGAGAAAATCCTGATAGAAAAACCCGATCACACTTTGCCCCACTCGCGAATGGGTCCCTGGAGCTCGTGCGACCACTAGACCAGTGGAGGCAGTTCAGTACCTACCAAAAGAGATTTAACAAAATGACTACTTTAGTCATCATTCTGCCGTCCATATTCTTATTTATGATTGGTCCAGCATGGCTCTTCTTCCATTCATATCTATCAGTCGTCATCTCAACAGTCGTCCCCATCTATGACTAGGGTTTGGTTTCCGTACTTAGTCCTTCAAGTGGACCCTTGTGCAGGGGCCATGGCGGCCGTCGGTGGTTACACCAACCAGCCCACCTCCCTCCAGAAGTTGATAACGTCTCTTGGTTTGTGTAGAACATCTGTGTAAGATCTGGGTGTCCAGAGGGTTTCTGTCCATATCATCGTTTCTTGCCGGCTCTTTTCGAAGCGGCCAATTCGATTTTTGATTTTATTCATTTATAAAGTAAAAAATATCATGATTTGATCTTCCACACAGTCATCGTTTCTGTGGTCTTCCCCTACTTTTATTTCTTTTATTCACATTCATACTCAAAACATTTCTCACGACATTTTCCTCATTCCTCCGCGTCATATACCATTATAATCGCAAAAGCCGTTTATTCAGACCATTTGAAACTTCTACAAAAAATAATTATTTAAAAATCAAAAAACCCGACTGCGTTAAAAGTGAACCAAGCTTCGTACCTACATAATAAAAAAAAAAAACTGAAAAGAACAAAACAAGCACTTAGATGTCCGGTGGTCTAGAATTCTATAATATATTATTGAATGAATACTATCGAAGAAAATAAAATATTATTCTAATAATGGAACATAACAACTGAACAGTCGGGATCTACCTATTATTCGACACCCAATCTAATTTTTCAATGAATCCCGACTGTTCAGTTGTTATGTTCCATTATTAGAATAATAAGTATTTTATTTTCTTCAATAGTATTCATTCAATAATATATTATAGAATTCTAGACCACCGGACATCTAAAGCCGAAGTTAGACGGTTCATTTTTGCTTTCATTTTCGATGCTTCATCGATGAAAGACTGAAAATGAAATGTCTAAATTGACGTTCATCGCAGTGCGCCTTCTCGATGAAAGCTTGCGGCTTGCGATTGTTTTCACTAGCATCAGTCATCATTCATCGGCAGTGAACGACAAGTGAAACGTCTAAACAGCGACAGCTCATTCATAGTTCATTGCGTTGTGTTGTGCGTGCGACGACGCTGCGAGTTTAATTTAATACTAGCACCATCCAGCTTCCTGGTATAAACATGGTATTTAAATGGCGAGATGAACACATGCAATAATTTTGAGACCACTTCAATCTATAAAATCTCGACAAAGTTGTTGTTCACGCGAGAATTTGACAAGGAATGGAAAAATAGTTTTCATCAAAAGTGATGCGTGTTTGCGTTGTTTTCACAAACAACGCAATTCACTGTTCATCATTCACTATTCATTGCAAGAATGAATCACTTTTGATGAACCGTCTAACTTCGGCTTAAGTGCTTGTTTTGTTCTTTTCAGTTTTTTTTATTTTTATTACATACATTACAAACATACATACATTCATAGGCTGATAAACACATTACCACTCCTTTGCGTCGCGCAGTCGGGTAAAAAACTGTTTATTTGTTGGCCATAGTTGTTCACATTTTATTGGTGAATGGCGCCTAATTTTAAGCAGATAATGCCAGTGTCAGAAGACGCCAACTAATGCTACTACAATTAAATTATTAATAGTTGTAAATAAAGATGAAAAACTATTATTGACACCGGCCGTCTGTCTGTGTGCCCATTGGTTAAGGCTTACCTAATGATACCTTAGAGGATAATTTTGAAGTTTCCTTATTCCTAAGTACATAGTTCTTTGGTATGTCCCCTATTGCCTAAATAGTTGCTTCCGCAAAAATCTAGGTGGAAATGTCAAACAATTCGCCGAAAAGTTATAAAATTAAGGATTTATGTAAATTTCAAACAATTCCTCGACCAATTTCCGTCATGGTGGCCAATCTCAACGGAGATTAGCCAGGTTCGCACTTACGAAGAAGAAGAGGAAATATTATAGCGCACAACTGTACACAAGTGCACTCTCTGTTCCTTGCTCGTGTGGTCAGATGGGACGGCAATCCAGCATGACTGGGGAGAGATCAGGCGCAGGACCGGCTGCACGACGTCCCCGAGGCACGGGGGTGTCACACCACCAACTTCCGATCTCCGCGCTGCTTCTGAGAAATTCCCTAACGGAAAAATCCATTAACACTTTGCCCGACCTGGGAATCGAACCCTGGACCCCATGCTTAGCAGTCAGGCTTGCGAGTACGAGACAGGGGGGGTAGTTTAACCGGAGCAGATAAATTACAAGTAGTATAATAGCTACTTGTACCCTGCTAGTCTTCGTGGATCAAAGGCATCCTTTTCATATTTTATTTTGCGTAAACCAAGGCAAGAATGGCCCACGGCCACTCCCACTGCCTCTCATAGAGAGGAGGCCTGTGCCCCAGTAGTGGAACATTACAGGCTGATGATGATGAAGGCCACAATGTGGTGCACAACAGAACACAATCAGCCTATAATGTTCCCGCTGCTACACACGCTGGCCTCCGCTCTGTGAGAGGCAGTGGGCTGTAGTCAACCACGCGGGCCCAGTGCGGGTTAATGGATATCACATATCTTCGAATGTCTGGTTTTAAGACATGCCGGTTTCCTCACGATGTTTTCCTTCACCGTTTTGGGTGCAGTTGTGATGAAATCAAATACACAAAGCAAAGTGCCCGCCTGGGTTCGAACGACATACAACTCGTAAGTCGGCGCCGCTCCCACTACGCCACCACTGTTCATGTCTGCACTGTTATGATTATGCATATACACTGAGTTATTGTTCATGTACTGCACTGTTATTATTGTGCATATAAACTGAGTTATTGTTCATATCTGCACTGTTGTTATTATGCATATACACTGAGTTATTGTTCATGTCTGCACTGTTATTATTATGCATATACACTGAGTTATTGTTCATGTACCGTACTGTTATTATTGTGCATATACACTGAGTTATTGTTCATATCTGCACTGTTGTTATTATGCATATACACTGAGGTATTGTTCATGTACTGCACTGTTATTATTGTACATATATACTGAGTTATTGTTCATGTCTGCACTGTTATTATTGTGCATATACACTGAGTTATTGTTCATGTACTGCACTGATATTATTATGCATATAAACTGACTTATTGTTCATGTCTGCACTGTTATTATTATGCACTAGCTTCTGCCCGCGGCTTCGCCCGCGTGGATGTCGGAAATTATCCCACGGGAACGTGCTAACAGGATAAAATGTATGTGCCCCAGGATGCTATCTATCTCGCGGGCCCTTTGTGGCTACCCAAGTAGCATTGCAAGCTGTATACAAGCTGTATTTAAGTTGGTTTTTATACTAGAAGCTGCATATTCAGGCTGTATATAGGCTGTTTAAGCGCTTAAACAGCCCCTGTAAGTAAAAAAAGGGCCCATATTATACAGCTTTTGTCGTTATTAGAGCTGTATAGTAGCTGTACAAGCAAAAGAGAAGCTGTACAATAGCTGTATTAAAGCTGTTATTCGGTGTACAAAGAAACCATTATACTACAGATATTATCTTATAATTCTTTTGTAACGAAAAGTGTTCTAAATAGGTTTTTGAAGAGGATTACAAAAGAATAAAAATAAAACAAAACTATTTTCGATGACATTATGCGTGTAGTAGAAATGGCGACACTATTATTTAATATTTATTACTAGAAGTAAAAGGTAACCGTAGATTTGTATATCTGATGTTGTTATTTGGTGAATTGAAAGTGCAAATTAAATTTATTGTGAACCTGTGTATGTTTTCCTTCAAAATATTCACGCGCCAGCAAAATAATCGAGCTGACATAAAGAAAAATACTAAATACGGTAAGTAAATGTTTGTTTTTAAGGTTAGAATAAAAAAATAATTTTAAAGTAATAGATATAAGGGCACAGTGATCATTATTCAAGCTGATTATCATGATGCGGCTTAAGATTTTGTAAAAAAATCCTTTAATTATACTTTAAATTTTGTTATTAAACATTCGAAAATGGCGACAATTAGCTAAGCAGCCTACATAATATTTGGAGAGTATTATAGTCTGAATAGCTGTACTAAGTAAGTTATGGATTACATTGTACAGCTATTGGCTTTTAATCAGCTTTATAATAGAATATGTTTATTACTTAGGCTGTATATTAGTTCTCTATGCATAACTTATAATGCTCTTTAGAGTTACGCTTAAAGAAATGAAAAACCCTGAGCTCAAAATTACTTTGATCCGTTCCTCACTTTATCAATAATATTTTATTAAAACGCACTTGTGATTTGGCAGTATAGTTCTCCTACACACAAGCTTAATGTTTATTTACTCAGGTAAAAAAGTTGAAAAATTGTTCCAAAAATTGTTAATTTAAACTAAAATATATGTTAACTTGCTATATCACTGTTTGATTTACTCGCAATCGAAGTGAAAAGTAGAGTTTATAACTCGTTCATATAAAATACATTGTTTTGTATGAACATTATTATACCTAAGTAAACTTATTGCAAAGTATTATTAGTGTGTTGTGTATGTTATATCTGTTTTACTTTATTTTCAGGAAAATATGCCGTTTAAAATCATAGAAACGTCTTGAAAAATTCTGTGAAGAGGAAACTCAGTAAGAATGAAAGAGCAACTAAAAGTATGAGAACCAAAAAAGATGCGCTTAAAAAAAATATAGCTGAAAATGAATCAGATCAGGGAAATCGAGAGGAATCAAAATAAAATGGATACAGGTGAAAAAGATAAAATCGACAAAAACGCTACAGGCGAAAAAGAAATTATTGAAGAAGAGGAGGAGGAATCTCTTTGTTAGTTTTACAATAATGAACTTTTATAGGGTGATCTTTTCAAGAGGTTAATTTACTTTTTAAACCTTTCATAGAGAAACACTTAATAATCATGTTAATTTGATTGTCCATTGTCCTTAAGTCACAACGTTTATGTAAATGTTATTTGTTATTAAATTTTGTTTATACGAGCTTGTTAGTATTTAAGAGAAACACGTAATCTCGTGGCTGTGGTTCTCCCGGAGACAAAAAATTCTATTGTTGTTTTTGTAGCCTTCCTAGTCATGAAAGAGGAGAATCTTCCACCTCTGAAGTGGAGACTAGGAAGAGTCATCGCCATACATCCAGGTACTGATGGAATTGTCCGGGTAGCAGATATAAAGACCTCTACTGGAGTCATCCGGAGGGCCTTCAACAGGATATGCCCATTACCAGAATCGAAGTCTGGTTGAAAGCTCGACTTTCAACGCTCGGGGGAATGTTGGAGCGCCTACGACATTGATCATAGCTCTAAGTGTTCCGTCCTACCTAAACTATGTATTATGTTTTTGTTATGTGCTCGTACGCACATCATTCATGTGTCACTTTTACTTGTTATTAAAAACTCATACACGTTACATGTGCCTGTTGCCTTTTTATTTAAATCACACTAATTTTCGCACATAATGAAAAAACTTCATTATCAGGTTCCGAAGGTTGTCCTAAATCTACACATTTGATATAACTGTTATGATCATTATTATCACTGTTTAATGTTTTTGCTACGGAACCTTCTTCGTTGGACGTCGATGGAATTGACGCTTGACTGTAGGTTGTCCGATTTATTAATGATTCTCTTGCTTCCTCAATAAATGATGGTTCACTATCATAACTGTTACTTGGTTGATAATTTGTAATATTCAAATATTCCCTTTCAATCCTCCTCTTGACTGCACCAGATCTTTTTCTTTTTTCCACATGTTGCATTTCTTCACAGTGAAAACATTAATTTTATTCGTCATGCAATCAAGTGACTGTGTCAGTAATACAGACTAAAGCTGTACTATAGCTGTCATTTATTTTTTTAGTTTTAAAACACCCTCATAGACAGAAGTCATAAAACCACTGTATTTACAATAGTGTACAATTACGCCATAAAAATAAGCTTGAGAACGGAGTTTGCATACACCATTGTACAGAAACAAGTATCAAGTGATACTGTAATAACACTTAGAGTTGTAATAAGTAAGTGATCACATGTAAAATACAGCCTGTATACAGCTTTAACGATGAAACCAGATTGAAGTGTCACAAAATACTTAAAGCTGTATAGTAGAATTTTAATATTCTGTTTAAGCACCCCAAGCTTACGCAGATCCCTCAATAAAGATTTTATACAGTTTGAGCTGTATAATAACTCATAAATCACTCTTATAAAGACAAAAGCATTTTATAACACTCTTGTACGTCTCTAAAAGAACTCTAAGTTCTAAATAGGTTGGTATATTGATGTTGAAAACGCTTGTGTGCTGCTTGGGTAATTACAATAGAAAACCAATTGTGTCTCATTAATGGTGATTAAGAGGGTACCTATATGATATCTTTACCTAAGTACCTACCTAATTAAAAAAATAAATAAACTCAATAACAGAAAATAAAATACCTACCTACCTAAATAAACCTATTTATGACGATAACTAATCTAAACTCAATCATCATCTGCCTAGCCTTTTCCCAACTATGTTCAGGGCCGGCTTCCAGTCTAACCGGATGCAGCTGAATACCAGTATTTTACATGGAGCGACTGCCTATCTGACCTCCACAACCCAGTTATTGGGTAATACGATACCCTTGGTACGACTGGTTGTCAGACTTTCGGGCTTCTGACTACCCGTAACGACTGTCAAAGATCCACGAATGACAGCCGGGACCAACGGCTTAACGTGCTTTCCGAGGCACGGAGGTGTCTCGGTATGTAAAGATGGTCACCCATCCACAGACCGACCGCGGCAAGCGTAGCTTAACCTGACCGATCGACCTGTGCGGCTGTTATTATTTAGCCACGGGCCCCTCAATCTAAACTCAATAAATAAGCAAAATCTCTAAAAACTAATATCTATACGAATGACTATCCTACCTAACAGTATTATAAAATAACCTACGGTCACTACGTACACTATCAAATATACTACCTATACTTTAAAATTAAAATCTATACCTACGACTTATATAAAAATAAACCTAAATAACTCTAAAAAGTAAAAGGAATAAAAATGAACTCCACTGCGTGTGACCTAACCTACGACAAACTTATTATTTGCGGTTGGTACAGTAATCGGGTCTATGGTTCGAACCGCAAAATTAAGTTTGTTTTTTATTGTATATACTTTTCCGGGATAAAAAGTACCCAGTGTGGTGCCCAGGATATTAAAGAATAATTATACCAAGTTTCATCGTAATCGAACCGGTAGTTTTTGCGTGATGCCTGAACAAACAGACAGACAGACAGACAGACAGACCGACAGACAGACAGACAAAAATTTTTTAAATTACATTTTTGGGTTCGGTGTCGGTCTAGTAACACCCCCTGCCATTTATTTTTTTGATATTTTCAATGTACAGAATTTTCACTTCTACAGATTTATTATAAGTATAGATAGTAACAATTATTACGTTGACAGTAATTATGTTCAATATAGTTTAATTTAAATCTAACAGGGCACAGTGGCCTCCCTTGCACACTCTCTCTCACAGAACGCCACACATATGCGCATCATTTTACTCCATTTACCCGCAAACACATCAAATTCAGGGCTAGCACTGTTAGCAGTCAGAAGGGCATTTAGCTTCCTTATGATTAATTATAGTCATTTTATGACTGTAATTTAATAGTACTTATCTATTAATTTGATGGTTTTTAGTAATATTGATTGTATGCCAAAATTGGCAAAACATAGCGCACTACCGTATTTGTAAGATCTTTATATCCTTCTACCTCATCATTTGCCTGCCTTTTCCCAACTATGTTGGAGTCAGCTTCCAGTCTAACCGGATGCAGCTGAACACCAGTATTTTACATGGAGCGACTGCCTATCTGACCTCCACAACCCATTTACTGGGTAACACGATACACCTTAACAAGACTGGTTGTCAGACTCTCGGGATTCTGACTATCCGTAACAACTGTCAAAGATATATCTATAAATGACAGTGACCTTCCAGAGGAAAGAAGGGGTCTCAGTATGTAATTGAGCTCCCTAAAATAGGGTTGAGCTCCACGATGACTGATGCATGCATGCCGTCTGTTGGGATAGCTCGTGGGCTCGTTCTTCAAAAGGCCCTGCCAGACATGGCCTTGCATTGTTAGACTCGCATAAAATCTAATAATACATCTAAATGTTTGGACTTTAAAAGAGACCATGACCTCTGAGTTGGTTTCTGCGTTTTTCAGAGATCAGTCAGCTAGGGAGTGCCGCCGCCATCTAGTTTTAAAATATTGACGTGTAAAAAATCTACTTACAGAAATAAACATGTCTTTTCAATGGTCACCCATCCACGACCCAACCTCGGCTAGCGTAGCTTAACCTTCTGTCCTAGCTGTTGTTATTTAGCCACGGGCCCACTCGCGGTGGACTGTACAAGCAGTATAACCATGAAGTTTTTCCACTTAATCGTTAAGTAAAATAGTAACTTTCCACGCGGCTGTGGTTGTAGCCTCGAGTCACGACCAATTATAATTTATACACAAAAACAGTATATCAAGGCTACGTCATCGTCAGTCCGTCTGCGGGTAAACCCATTCCACGCCGAGATTTTTATTGTTGATATGGATGTGGATTTTTGTGTTAAGTTTAAAGCCGAGATCTATAAACGTTACTTAGCTCATGCTTGGGCTGGGACCGCTGCAAAAACATCGAAGTGGATCTCGAGGTGCTCTTGGTCGTGCTTGGCTCGTAGTGTTTCCAGGATCTTTTAGCGCTGACTGAAGGACATTGACAGGGGAGTACTTTTTAGAATCATCTTGGACAAGAATTGAGAGTGAAATTTCAAGGACGGGTCACGTTTAGGCTCATTCCGTTACATGAGAGAGAAGAAAGATATAACTCTCTCTCTCTGTCTGTCTCTCGCACTAATTCTCTCTTAATTGAAGATTCATCAGTTTCACGCGCAACTTTCGTCGCAGAAATTCTATTGACAAAACTAACTAACCAATTTGGCCACGCATCAACTAAACCTTGAAACGTTGGAGACTGTTTCCGTCTCTAGGTTAGCATATTAGGAACTGTAATAAATTTTGAGTCGGTGCTGAACAATCAACAAACAAAGATCACTAAATTGCGTTAAATATAAATGGCGCCGACTCAACACTATTTAGGTATACTTACATTAGTTTAAGAACTTAGTTATTAAGGTTAAATAAAAAAGGTTTATTATTTTTTGCTTTTCAGTTTTTTCGGCGGTTTAATTTTTTTGCTAAAAAGTTTTTATTTTATATTTTTTTGTGGCTATAATGTACTAATTGTTTGCCAAAGGGCAGGCATATGTGGCACTGAGATAGTATGTAATAATACACAACTCAGCATTCAAATCTATGTGTGAACAATAAATCACCCCTATTTTCCCACCCTTACGGTTGGATTTTTTTTTCCACATTTATATGGGACCAACTTTCAGGTATACCCTTTCCAATAAAAAAAGAAGTACTTATCAAAATCGGACTACTCTGTAAAAAGTTATGCGTGGTCATACATTAAAACCAATATTTAAAAAGCTTGGTTTGCTACCGTTACCGTCATTATATATTATATGAGGTGTGTATGTTTGTAAAGAAACACAAAGAATTGCTTAAAACAGCAGAAGAGGTATGTTCACGAAGTCGGCGTGACCAATACACACTAATTGTTCTAGACGAGCTGCCTAGATAAGCTAAATATAATAAAAATTGTGTAGCCATGTGTATACGTATATTTAATAATTTACCAAAGACATGTTGAATGAAAATAATTTTTATAGCATTAAGGAGTTTTTATAACACTAACGCTGACAGCACAATTTTGCATGCTTTAATTTATAAACCGACATAAAAGATCTCATTTTGTATTGTAACACCTTTTTATACCGTGTTTTAAGCAAATAAATATGATTAATATCGTTTCAAAAAATATATATATACGCGTCGACTTGAGAACCTCCTCCGTTTTTGTTCGTCGGTTAATAATACCTAGGTACTACTACTACATTGTAGGTACATTAAATATTTTTATCAAAACAATAATTATTAGTCAATTTTTAGGATTTCTCAGTAACCTACTACTACTAGTAATCTATACTTATAATAAATCTGTAGAAGTGAAAATTCTGTACATTGAAAATATCAAAAAAATAAATAGCAGGGGGTGTTACTAGACCGACACCGAACCCAAAAATGTGATTAAAAAAATTTTTGTCTGTCTGTCTGTCTGTCTGTCTGTCTGTCTGTCTGTCTGTTTGTTCAGGCATCACGCAAAAACTACCGGTTCGATTACGTTGAAACTTGGTATAATTATTCTTTAATATCCTGGGCACCACACTGGGTACTTTTTATCCCGGAAAAGTACATACAATAAAAAACAAACTTAATTTTGCGGTCCGATCCCTAGACCCGATTACTGCACCAACCGCAAATAATAAGTTTGTCGTAGGTTAAGTCACCCGCAATGGAGTTCATTTTTATTCCTTTTAGTTTTTAGAGTTATTTAGGTTTATTTTTATATAAGTCGTAGGTATAGATTTTAATTTTAAAGTATAGGTAGTATATTTGATAGTGTACGTAGTGATCGTAGGTTATTTTATAATACTGTTAGGTAGGATTAGTCATTCGTATAGATATTAGTTTTTAGGGATTTTGCTTATTTATTGAGTTTAGATTAGCTATCATCAGAAATAGGTTTATTTAGGTAGGTAGGTATTTAATTTTCTGTTATTGAGTTTTTTTTTTAATTAGGTAGGTACTTAGGTAAAGATATCATATAGGTACCCTCTTAATCACCACTAATGAGACACAATTGGTTTTCTATTGTAATTAGCCACAAAGGGCCCGCGAGTTTGATGGCATTCTGGGGAAGCACATAGGTACATTTTATCCTGTTAGCACGTTCCCGTGGGATAATTTTCGACATCCACGCGGGCGAAGCCGCGGGCAGAAGCTAGTGTAAAAGAAAATAATGAATGAATGAAAATCCTGAAATGATAGTTTAAGAGTTTTAAATAAATAAATAAAAACCTGCTCTAGAAGCAAAAGCTCGCGAAAGGAATATTTTTATAAACATGCATTCATTGAAATAATTATAATGATGCATCGCTACATCAGCATAAGTACAATCAACGCATAATGTTCCCACTGCTGCGACACATGCGTCCTCTCTTCAAGGAGTCCACGCGCGCCCGGTGCGGTCGGTAGGTGTCACGTGTCTCCGAAATGTTGGTTCTAGGACATGCCGGTTTCCTCACGATGATTTCCTTCGCCGTTTTGAGAGCAGTGGTGATGAAATAATTTACACAAAGTAAAGCGCCTGTCTGGGCTCCTGACTACCCGTAACGACTGTCAAAGATCTACGAATGACGGAAGACGAGCCTTGGAAAGCAGCCATTGGCATGTCTATAGATGTATATATACTAGAGACAAATAAATGATAGGTAATAATCTAAATCATCTTTGAATCTCTACATTTCTAGAAGCCTTTATCTTTCAAATTGAATATATAGTGTAGTATAGTATAGTATTAAACTGGCTCTATTTAATTACTAAGTATTTAATATTGTTTACGTTTGTATGCTAAGCTATACGTATTTGTTTCGCCTGCAGTGTTCAGATAAGGATATTAATGAACCAATAAAGTAATATTGTTAACAATTAGGTAGATACGTCAGTTGCCGTAGGTAGGTAAAGTTCCATTTCTGGTAATCTAACATCGTTTATGTATTCTGTGTCTAACATTAATCGCGGTTTTTAATAAGGTTGTGTAAAAACAATCTAGTTTTTCGTTATGCACAGAATATTTTTAGTCTCGTTTACATCATGCTGATCCTTTCAGCCGGGCTTGCTGGGATTGGTTTTGTTGCAACGTATAAAATATTTGGCACCGCACCTACGTATTTAACCACTTTTTTGCTATTTCCATTTTGAGGTAGACCTGAAAAGTAATGTTTGTTTTCGTAGCGTCTTACTTTATAGGTGGCAAGAAATCGTTTCATTTCCAAAGCGTATCGCTGCTACACTCGTAGCGTTTTGACAGGCCGTTGTTTTACTTTTCTTTTTCACTTGGACAAAGTTTATTGTGATGTTGGTATTGTTCACGGATCCTGCCTGCAATGTAGTTCGGACTACCTCACACTAGTTGTAACACTTGGACTTAGAAAATAGCACTTACTGCTACGAAATAAGGGCGGTGTCCAGGCGTTGACTGGGGGAACGGGGAGGTATTATTACTCAAGCCGAGAAAGCACTTTAAAAAATCATCAATTTTCTGTTAACTCAAAAATGTGCGTCCCTTTTTTTTGCGTAGGAATTCATCAAATGACCTCTCCCGCTCTGGGCTGAGCGGAAAGGCGTGTCAGACTTTTACTGACTAAAACTCACCCGTGTTCCTTCAGTTGCCTGTGCCAAGGGCCACGGTATCTCTTTCGAACAACCCGCGGCCCTGACAGGCATCGGCCCTAGTGGACCCCGTCAATTCGTCCTGACATGCCTGGTCCTTACCGGGCAGCGAGCTGCTATTGCTCGCCGCCTGCAAGCCCGCGCCTACGGTGGCCAAGAATCCGCTGTTGACTCCCATCCAGGGCGTCTCCGCGGCGTCTAGGGGCGTGAGGGCGCTGTGATTGCCTCTCACTCACGCGCTCCGCCTCCTCCTTCGCGAGCATTACTGACGGCCTCCCATGCACTCTCGCTCCGTACCATGGCCTGGACCAGAGGCGGACGCGAGAGATCACGGCCACTTATCGCCGCCACAAGGACGCGGCGGTGCTCCGCCCAAGCCAGGCAGACCTCCACCGTATGCTCCACTGTGTCCTCCGGGCGATCCACACAGTGGTGACACCCTGGCGTTTCCTCCCGCTTTATCCTGAACAGGAATCTCCCGAAACAACCGTGTCCGGTGAGGACCTATGTCAGGTGGAAGGTGAAGGCGCCGTGGCGCCTCTCTAGCCACTCCTCAAAGAAGGGACTTATCGTCGCAATTATGGCGTGCCCAACACTGGGTTGCGACAATCGCACTCTTCATGCCGTTATGAGATCCCGCCGGAGCTCTGTCCGCTGTACCGTGATTTCTTGCGGCAGCAGAGTTACGCTCGCCACTCCCATGTGTGGGCGAAGACTTTAGCCTCCAGATCCTATGGCGGCAGTGAGACCGTGCGGTATCCTCGGACCAGCCGGACAGCCATGACCCTTTGGAAATAAGGGCGCTGTCCAGGCGTTGACTGGGGGAACGGGGAGGTGTTTCTCAAGCCGAGAAAGCGCTTTAAAAAATCAACAATTTTCCGTTAACTCAACAATGTGCCACCTTTAGTTTTAGTTTGGTCGACGTGCAGTTGACTGAATTACAAAAACTTCTGCACAACTCAAGAAAAAACAAACAAAATTATCAGTATTTTTTAATAAATAGTTACACTAAAAAAATAAAAGCCTTAAACATTAAATCAAACCAAAAACATACAAAATAACATACAGCACAGAACTAAAAACCTTATACAGCACGTAGAAATACAAGGCAGCCACTACAAAATGTAGCTTATGCAACCAATACTGCTTCTTCCTGGCGTACTCCGTATCCTTGATGCCATCCTTCATGAGATACCTCCTTAAGCCCACGCACCACAACGTGACATACTCCATGATGTTAATGTCAGTGGTGTCAAAGTTGAAGATGAGCTTGTCATCGGGTGACAGGGTCTGGTACAGGCTGTCAGTGTTGTCATCCTTGAAGACCCAGCTGTGCGTCGTGAAGTAAGAGAGGGCCATCGATGCGCGGTACACGCGGTTGTAGAGTTTTATGAACCTGGAATTTATAGGGAAGTGGTCTGTTAATACAAATCGTATCGTCAAAACATTATACCAGCTGTCATTGACGGTTCATCATATTAATATGTCAATAAAGTAACTTTAAAGACGAATCGCAAGAAAACTCCTCCGAAAAACGAATGCCCTTCCACATGGCGCCAAGATGAAACATCCTGACAGATTCTGTAAAAATCCCAGTCACGAAAACTTAAGTGAAGTGAGCTGTCAATAGTGTCAATCCCTAGCATCCCAATTCACAAGTTTTCACACCCTGTGAAAACTTGTGAATTGGGATAGACAAGTGTTCAAGCTCACACATAATAATGATGATTTTTACAATGAACTATAGAAATGATTCGATAATGAACGTCAAAATGACGGAACCATTATTTCATTAACATCTTTTACGTTGAATGACACAGTGCTTCATGAATCTTTTGGCTCTTAAATGGAATTGATTTGTGATTTTTTTTCTGAGAAATTGTATTCTGTGTGTAGGTTGTTGTTGTTTTTACTTTAGACATCGGCAGGAAGGTGGTGATTGGCTCTGCTTGCCATATAAAAAACTTGAATAGAATTGAAAAAACAAGATGGCGGTGTTAGTTCCGACTTCAGCCACGCGCCAAAAGATCCTTGTACAACTATACTTACACGGGCGGTTTCCCCAGCAGCATGCAGCCGCAGTCCAGGATGTAGCCAGGGATGTAGTGCAGCAGCCACGTGAGCAGCACGAACAGCGGCTTATTGGCCGTGTTGATGATGAATATGTACCACACGGCCAGCGGGGTGGGCAGCACGTGGCCTATCTCCTGGATCTTTGTGGAGACGGGACCTGGGAAGAAACACATATTTTGTTGCTGTATTAAAAGAACAGCTGAAAGCTGCAGACATAGTGAAATTGTAGTCATCAAATTTTACCGACTTCAAAAAAAGTTATGCCTTGGGCCAGTATCGCATCCAACGGAACACTTAACTAGACGTCTCGCTTCGCGGCGGGTGATTTTAAAGAGATGTCAGCTTGACCGATCAGATGATGGGTGTGCTCCGTACCCACTATTTGCCTCTCGAGGATACTGAAGCCTCTGAGCACCCTCGGAGTCGGCGCCCGTGACAAACTTTATTATGACACTTTGAGTCAGGCCCCACCAGTCGCCTGCCATTTCACTCGACTCAGCTACTTTCAACCAGCTCGTACATAAGTACGAAGTCGAGCACGTTATTGTGTTACCACTTCTGATAACAATTGCTAGTAAATTGAACCTAAGGTAGAAATGATTTAACTGTCACATAGTTATCGCATGTCTCGCATACGTCTCCACCATACTGAGGTACGGCGTAATATTTTGGGGTAATTCGACGGATAGGAAATTGGCCTTTAAGCCCCAGAAAAAGTGTCTTCTGGGAAACCCTGTATACTGAATAAACAAGAGGCGGCGTTAATACCAACAGCAGACAGACTCGTACAGTCAGATTTGCAATACTCTGCATACTCACGCCAATGAAACAGGTTCCGAGCACTAGACACGGAGTAGATCTTGATGTCCGTGTCAGTTGCGGTGCCAGTGTGCCAGGCGGCCGCTAAGATGGCATTGTTGACGTAGTCCACCGGCACCAGGCTGTAGTGCGCGTTGTCGCCGGCGTACGTCGCGTGGATCAGGCCGGTGGCTGGGCCTAGGATGAGCTGGAGTGAGAAGTAGGTGGTTTATGTGGGTGTTAAACGAATACGCGTTGTGTTCGAAACTAATTTGTTAGGTAGTTTCATATAAAAGCAGGCTAAGTGTAACTATCCTGCTTTATCTATACTCAAGCTGAAGAGCAGCTTTATATTATGACTAGCTTCTGTGACTTTGATTTCGTGAATTTCCGCCCCGTTGCATCGCATTGCCTGCGGTTTCGCATAGCGTTCTGTTTATTTTTTTCTTTTTGCTCGGCTCATAAGGGCAGTAACGTGTACGTGATGTTAAATAGGCTACAGCCTTCCTCTAGAAATGGGCTATCAAATACAAACATATTTTTGCAAATCCGACTGGTAGTTCCAGAGACTAGCGCGTTCCGACGACATCAGTGAGCACGTCCGTTCATACGCGTCTAGTTCCTTGAAGTGCTAATAGATGTCGCTACATACCCCACTGGCGCCGTACGCGCAGCTCGTGTCTGCCCAGCCGGGCATCGGCTCCCGGTACGATGATATCACTGAAATTATACAAGTAGTCTTGAGCCTTTCAACCGCTGATCGCATGATATTTTAAAAAATCTACGAAGCCTTTTCCAACTATGTTTAGGTTCAGCTTCCAGTCTAACCGGATGTACCTGAATACCAGTTTTCGAAGATTCTGATTTTATGTATGTTACGTTAGTCCTTAGCAGCTGCGGACAGAAAGAGGTCAGAAAGAGCAGACAGAGCTGGGCCTTTGCCCAGCAGTGAGGCATTAATGGCTAATACAATAAAATGTTACGTAAAGGTTCTTATGGGACTTAAACATAACTGGTGAAATGTGAGTATACTACAGGTACAGCTCTGCCACCCTTCGGGGAGCACAGGCTATGTATGTGATGCTCTCACCGACTGCAGGCCTCACGACGCTGGTGGGCATGTCGCCAGCCCTGCTCCTCACCACGTCCTCAGCTATCGCCTTCGCGAACGTGTATGTGTTGGGATACCCCTTGATAAGACTGGAGAAAAATAAGAAAATCTTATTTAATATCCTACTAATCAAAACTAATATTGTAAGAAGAAACGATTTTGTTTTTGTATGTTTGTTTATTAGGCTTTCACGCTAAACGAATTTGGATGAAACTTGGCACATAAGTAGGCCACGCACCAGGCACCACGCACCAGGCACCACGCACCAGGTACCATGCACCAGGCACCACGCACCAGGTACCATGCACCAGGCACCACGCACCTGCATTGTCCTAATCCAGGCCATGATCTACTTATGTACCATACTTTTCTCCCGGTATTGATCCTACGGGATCGAGACTTGCGGGCCCGCGAGGCGCAGCCATCATATTATTAATAAATTAGAAACGTTGTCTTTGTATGTGTCACTTCACTCAGCAACGGAGCAACGGATCGGCGGGTTTTTTTATAGAGGTAGTTTATAGCCCGGAGCGTGACACAGGACTCGAACTCGACTCCGAATAAAACTAGAGATAGTGTATGGGAGCCAAGCCGCGGGTAGTAGCTAGTTTACTTTAACAAACCTACTTATAACAATAACCCCCCTGATGGACAACGCACCCTGCGCCGCTGAGCCGCTGGGGCTCGAAACTTGAAGTTTGGCACAAGAGTTCCGTACCGTACATACCGAAACAGAACACCAAGGAAGCGTTTTTGAAAATACGCCTGCTAAAGGTGTTCCAGGGATTCAAGTTAGTGTAGCACTTCGTCATTTTGCCGGGCACTGCTTGTATTATTATAATAGTGTTGAATCTCACTGAACAAACACTAGTACTCACTTCTTGGCAACAGCGTCAAATCTGTCCTGGTCGAAGCTCTCCACCATGTTGATCATGAGCTCGGGTGGCACTGGGCTCTCGTAGAACTTCTCCAGAACCTCCTTCTCCACGAAGCGGTCGGTCGCGTTAGCGTACGTCGTTGAGACGTATACAAATGATCTGGAACATTGACAAACCATAAAACTTAACACGCCTTTTAATTGAAGAGGCAGAGCCTAACAACTCCTCCCCAGCAACTGTGTCAAAAAGTTAAAGCTAAATTTTAATTTCGAATTTACAGGAAGTGAAAAGAGTGAATTATAATTATCATAGTTTTAGTTTTAAAGCACACCACACTTCCATTACTACTAAAATGGCGCCTTACAAAAATGAGAGCGCAAAGGTTCATAAGAAGCGCACTTTGCTATTAGGTTAACGAAAGGTGATCCTAAACAGTCAATTTCTGGGCACGCTCGTTCCATCGTTGAGCTCATTCAAAGCTTTCGACGTGAGGTCGAGGCCATTTATTTTTTTTTTTTTTTTAAATATAAGTTAATTAATATTTAGTAGTTAGTTCTATCCGCAGGTTGGACAGTGTTGCTGGATTTTTCCACCAGGAATTTCTCTTTTATATGAGACTTAAACATAACTGCCGGAACTTGTGTGTAAAATTAATGTAAAAAGTTCAAATTCTTTAAAAAAGTGTTAAAAACTTATGTACTTATCTCAATTTTAGTAAGTAGGTAGTTAATAGGTAGGTATAGGTAATAAGGTAGGTAAGGTATAGGTAGGTAGGTATTTAATAGGTAGGGTAGGTAGGTAGTAGGTAGGTATAGGTAGGTAGGTGGTGGTCAAGACGACAACATTATCAAAATATTAAAAATACTACTTACTACCCGTTGATTTCGTAATATTGGTCAAACTGTAACTTAATTCTCATTGGTTGATCGGTTAGTATGTACCTACTAACCGATCAACCAATGAGAATGAAAATTATAGCGCCCCCTAACGGCGCTATAATTTCGCGCCATTTCTATACGTGGACAGAGTCGATTTGAAAAAGGGCGGCATTCGATTTGCAGTAGCTGACGCCTTTATAGTCGAGAGCATACGATCGAAACTGTCACGTTCACCGTACAAGCCTTTGTTTCTCATTATTCATAAAGTCATTGACTCATTGCAAAATTATCAAATAAACGTGATTGTGATTTGTGCTTCAACCTACGTTTTACTGGTTTGCCCGAGTACCCACCTTCCTCGTGGAACCCGTACCAAGAAATGATGATGATGGCCCTGTTATCGCAACGCCCACGCTCGCGCCCTCATTATACATTATATTTTGTTATCGCTCTCAGTTTATATATCGTCGACTCACGGAGTCATGATTAATAGTGTAAGTGTATGATCTATTTGTAATCTCATATTTTAAGTGAACTGTTTGTGTTTTTTATGAGAATAAATATCTTTAAACCGAATATACACCTCTGTATATTTCTATGCTTACTTGAGTTTCTGGCAAGCCTTGCCGAGCAGCACAGCCTCCCGGGTCCCGCGCACGTTGATCATCGTGGCGATGTGGAGCGCCTCGTCGAACCGCGTCGTCGCCGCCATGTGGAATATTACGTCCACCTGGAATGTACACTCAAGTATTTTAACTCCTGTTAAATCTGCCATCTTATCTCTACACCCCCCTTGGTTCTCTGGTAGAGAATGCCTAAGGCGTTAAGTCCACCGTACCATAATATGTACGAGTAGTTTAAATAAATAAATAAATGTCAAACTTAAATGTCAAAAACTGCATCTGGATACCTACAATACGAGCGACGAGAGAATGCGCTCTGTCAGTTTCATACAAACGAATACGTGTTATGCGAATTTGATCTTTATTAGCTACTAGAAGTGTCGCACTGCCAGAAGTCAGGAACGCATTCTCTCGACGGCGAACTGTAACTGGCGTCACGGGTAAGACCTTGTAACATGCGCTTCCTAACGCGCCTTCCGGGGCTAAAGCCAGGCTGAGGGCAAGACAACTACCCACCGCATGCTGGTCCGAACTGCAAGCGTAGCGTAACCCGGTGCCCTTACGGCCTGCTATTACCGCACGCTATCCCTGCAAGCTGAGCTGCACGCTACTACCCGCTTGACATTACTAGAACTTTGTTTTTCTACGTTAAATGTTATAGCAAATAAATATTTACCTGAGTCGTGATGGTGGTCCAGTCCTGGTCACTTAGGCCGAGCCTTATTTCGGACACGTCACCTTCCAGTGGGACTATCCTCTCCGCGAAGTTCGGTTTCTTTTTTCTGACCATGCTGTATACCTGCAAATGAATGAGATACGGGAATAAAGACAGCTTTGCTGCTGGGGAGGTTGTTGCGCCACTTTTTCTTCCCAGCTAAAGCACTAGGAACTGGTGAAGGGCGGGCGTGCCGAGGGACTTGACGTTCGAAATACTGATTCTAAGACTAATTTGAATAAATGACTTGGAAATAGTCTCGCCCCTTATTACATGAGACCTGCGTTGTAACATTGTTGCCATCACGAGAAACACCTGGATGAGGCTGGCACAGGAGCGTGGGGATGGGTACAAGAAAAGAGAGGCCTGTGCGCAGCAGTGGGTGAAGTGGGGCTGAGGATGTTGAGAAACCTAGCCCTGGGAGTACGGTTCTGAAGTTATGTTTGTGTTATAAAACCGTTGGAGAGTTCTACTCACCGGATCTTTCAGCATTTCAACCACCCTCTCCTGTACTGTCTTTCCTTTCTTAGGCCGCAACAAAATGTAGATCTTGCCAATGTCGCAGGCTCTGGAAATTATACAATACATTTTTAGCAAGAATCTGAAAGTATGACAACCGGTCTTACCAAGGGGTATCATATTACCTAGTTACTGGGTTGTGGAGGTCAGATAGGTAGTCTCTCCATGTAAAATACTGGTATTCAGCTGCATCCGGGCTTAGACCGGAAGCCGACACCAACATAGTTGGGAAAAGGCTAGGCAGATAATGATGATTTTTAACAAGAATCTATAAAAATATGTGAAAAACCACAGCCACATGATTGATTTCGGGACGTTATATGTTGCGCGGTAAACTCTGCTTGCGCGATGCAGGATTTTGCGTGACATCATTATGATGCGTAGTTCGTATTTGGCAATGTAGATGACGCCACAATATTATGCATGAGATATTCCCGCTTTAATCCTGTGTTGGCAACGGATCTGTTATGGCTCTGAATCTGGTATTGTTTAAATCCAGAGACGGCAGTGACATAATTACCACCAGGGCATTGGCTTGTTTGTCATGCTAACAAGAGATAGATGGTCCCCCTCACCTGAAGAGTTTCTCGATGAGCTGCTTGCCGAGGAAGCCGGAGCCTCCCGTCATGAAGACGTCAGCGCCACGGTAGAACTGCTGCATGGCAGAGTCTCCACGCTCCGTCGCCTCGTTCATGGCCTTCTGTCGGGACAGCGCCTCCAGCTCCACTGCTAGCGCTGGGTCCATGGTGTTCTGGTCTTTCAAGAACTCCTATGTCAGTAGGATTTAAAATCAAATTAAAAGGTAATTATTCAAATTAGGCTCAGAATCAGCATTTTTCTTTTTTTTATATAAGACAGTTCCTTATACCGCCCGCCGTACACCACTTCCTAGTACTTTAGCTGGGAACAAGTGGCGCAGCAAACTGTTCAGCATGAATCTATACAATAGTATGTATGCAAAGTAAAGATTCAAATGTTAAGTCTAAGGGTTACCACGAAGAGACAGAACTGAACAAATACTTATTCAGCCCATCCGTTCTTTAGACCATATAAGTTACCTGGGGTCTATGACGCAGAGTCCCTCGAAGCGTAGTCCTTTCCATTTCTTTTGGTGTCTTGGAGACTTTTTTTGACGTCCCTTTTTCGAGCAGCCGCACGATAACCAAGTGTTACTTTTATGAACCGATCACTATCACGTACAGAAAATGCCAGGATTCCACTATAATAATTATTGATACTTATGAACCACGTACTAGCAACACAGACTAAACTACTACTTTGTATATGAGTACATGACTGTCTGAGTGCATTCTTGTCCTTCAAGGCCTACATACACAGATTGACTAGAAAATGGAATGCTAACGCTTTACGGTTCCCGCAGACAGGCGCGACGAGTAGAGTTTCATAGAATAGAAAAGCCTAAAAGAAAAATAATGTGTCCTATATGACAGTCACTTTTGAAGACATTAAAGGCGCCGCTTCACAGCAGAGAACAGCTAAGCTACATAACACATGTACAAATTTCGCTTTGTATGAAAATATAGGCGGGATCGTCCAATGCGATCACGGCCACGCTATTCACGTATGTGTGGCACGAAAATGCACGGCGCAACTAACGTGGCAAACTTCTCCGTGCTCATCCTACGTAGCAGTGGAATTTACACATCACTCGCGTGTGATGCGCAATCACGTTATCACTCCATTTACAACCTACTCCGTGTCATTGACTGTCGACATCAGTACTTACTCCGTAATACCAAATATGCAAGCTAGCTAAATAATTGTTTTATTTATAAATTTAATGTTATATTTGACTGTTCAGCAGTATAATGGCGTCAACATCACGTGCGAGCATGTGCAGAGATTCGAGTCACGCGATTGGAATTTGATCGAACTACAATATCGCATCATTGGATGTGAATTGATCTTAATCTCATTTTTTTTAATTACTACTCTTACTGTACAATAAAAAAAGTATAGAGGTATGTAATAGGTAGAGATACTTAAAGGATGACGTCACGAAATGTAGGGAAGCTGATACCCGCACCCTAATGGCGTAGCGCACTATCAATCTCAATCTGAATCATTTTGAAGGATATGCTAACCCATTGCTTCTCATGTTGGAAAAATGTGTCTGTTCAACAACGTAAATAATGCAATAGATGTTGTTGAACTGTCAAAATGAAACCCATTGTACTGATGGGACACAGCAGGCTTCCTCTCTGTGAGGGAGACTAGGTCGTAATCCACTACGCGGACCCAGTGCGGGTTGGTAGATGTCACCTATCTTCGATTTTTTTGTTGCCAGACATGTTTCCTCACGATGTTTTCCTTCACCGTTTTGTAAGCAGTGGTGATGAAATTATTTACACAAAGTAAACTACCTGCCTGGGTTCTAACCCAAGGGATTGAAAGTCAGTCTGTATCATTTATTTTAGTCTTTATTTAATTAAAATCAGTCTGTATCTTGAGGTAACATTTATTTTAGTCTTTATTTAATTAAAATCAGTCTGTATCTTGAGGTAACATTTATTTTAGTCTTTATTTAATTAAAATCAGTCTGTATATTGAGGTAACATTTATTTTAGTCTTTATTTAATTAAAATCAGTCTGTATCTTGAGGTAACATTTATTTTAGTCTTTATTTAATTAAAATCGGTCCACTTGCACTCGGTCGAAAGTTATTTAAAGTCATAAAATAACTTGGCTCACATATCATCATCCTCATCTCAGCCGAAAGTCGTCCACTGTTGGACATACACCTCCCCCAAGCACTTAAAATAAATACTTAAAAAAAAAAAAGTATAAGGTCAATGTGGGGAAGACCGGCATACTTTTTTAATAGTTAACTTTGATTGAACCAAATTATTGGAACTATACATTCTAGTGTAACTCCTCTAATTACAAATGATGAACAATATTGTCTTGAGTAATCTAAAAACACTTGAATGGCTTTAATGTCAAATAACACTAAAATAGAAGTCTTTTTTTAAAAATTGGCGAGTAGACGAACTTTCCTTGCTGTTTGGGGGAAGTCCGTCTAGTAGTCATATTACACAAAATTTTATAGATATTACAGATGGAAATATTGACTTTCGATAAAGTAACGAATGCGTAAGAAATTTGAGCTTTAGAGTCATTCCTATAAGGTTGCAATTAATTTGAATAAATAATTTTCTTCTAGTTGAGGTAAGACCGGCACATATTTACGTGATGAGGTTGTAAACATTTTCGATAAAATAAAAGCAAAATATGGATTCTGAACCATGCTTTATTTTCTTTAAAATCTTCGTCTTATTATTTTGTTTTATTTTTAAGATTGTAAGTTCCATTTAAGAATCATGAAGTAGGCATCAATTCAGGCATAACCAGTTGTTTTTTTTTTAATAATTCTGAAAAAAAAAATTGGTTTTTCTCGCATATTATTACCTATAATAGTTTTTTAATCTTACGTCAGCAACATGCAACCTGAGCCGCTGCATTTGGGGTGTACATAAATCGACCCTTCGGGTTTTAAAGGACGTTAAGTAAGACATTTTTACACTAACAATATTTATCTAGGAACAAAACAAAACGCTTTGACGCTCCAATGTCCTATACGGCCTATAAAATCCGAAAAGTCGAAATATGAGGAAAGAATACGTACATGCTACAAAAAAGGTTGATGATCTGTGCTTCGAGGCAAGACCAGCTTAAGACGGACTTACCTCGTGCGTCTTGTACGGTCTTTCCAACTATTGTATTTTAAGGTAAGATATTTACTACACTTAATATAAAAAAAAATCTTAGCGTTATTAATCAATTCAATTAAAGAAATATATAGAACGCCTATTTAACTACTTACATTACTACACTCCACGCTTCAATTGGTTTGATTTAACACTTTTTTTCTTTTTCTTTCGCAACACGTGGCACTTGACAGTTGAGTTCACAATCAAAACTAAAAAGGAAGTCAATTTTCTTCGGCAGAACGACATATAGGGACATCTATGATTCTCAATTCGAACTAAACCACTGTACTGTTTTACCGATCGAGAAGTAGGCCCCATAGATTATCAAAAACGATACGTAATGACGTGTAGACGGAGTTTCCTCTTATACGGACTTCCCAGCATTGACCTTAGAACAGCAATTTTTTTTTTAATAACCGACGAAAAATTTCGACGCTGTGGGGTCTAAACTCATGTGCTGAATCCATGGTTAAGTTTGCGCGTCCATGTCCCTGCCACCCTGTATAATAGCTCCTAGCGTGACTCGTGGAGTCGTGTATGAGTCACGCTAGGAGGAATACAACTTCCTGCCTTGGAATGTCAATACGTGCTGCTGCTCTACAAACGATGGGACACTTAATATCGTGTCCCACGTGTCCTGTCAGCTGCACATTACAGGAACTGCCCCGTTGGTCAACTGGTCGCAAGCGCGACTACTGAGCGTGGGGTCCTGGGTTCGATTCCCAGGTCGGGCAAACTGTTATTGGGTTTTTCCATTAGACATTTGTCAGTAACAGCCCGCAGTCTGGATATCGGCGGTGTGCCCCCCGTGCCGCGGTGCGCACGTTGAGCCGTTGGTCCTGCGCCTGATCTCTCTCCGGAGATCGGTCTGGAGGACTGCCACAGGAACTAATGGACGCCTGTGATGGCGCCAAACACGTAGCCCAATTCTGGGCCGAGTCTGTTTAGCTTGCCAGCGACACGCTAACAAGATGAAGCTTGTTGAGTTTATGATCTGTCTGCCTATCCGATACCTCTTTACATCTTAACGGCTGAATGGGTTTGGATGAAAGGTATACGGATAGGCCATGCCCTGAGTTAAGAGATGGGATAAACGTATCACGGTAGTACGGTCCCGTGAGATAATTGTCGACACACTCGCGAGAGGCCGCAGGCAGTAGCAAGCAAGCTTTACATAGAGCGACTGACCAACATTTGACCTCCACAACCCAGTTACTGGGTAATACAATACCTCTTGGTAAGACTGGTTGTCAGACTTTCGGGCTTCTGACGACCCGTAACGACTTCCAAAGATCCACGAGTGACAGGAAAAAGAAGCTAGAATTCAATAGATATAAAAATATTATAATATATTTCTTCCTTATTGATGACTACGCTTACACACGGTTACGTGTTGGCGATTTTTAGCCCTTGACCTGAATTATTGTAACCTGATTTAATATATACCTCACTTATAAGGTACGCACGACGACATACATCCAATATAAGCTGACTCCTCATTGTACGAGAAGCCAATACAACGCGAGGTCAGCTAAAACTGGAAAGATAGCTTGAGGTGTCGTCGTGAGTGGATGACCCGAACATGACCGCATTCACCTTAATTGTTGGGGAATTCACGAAAAACAACGAAATCAATTTTAAAAAGAATTATTTAATTATATAGCCTTAGGCTTATCGTTGGTCGTCGAACTGGCAAGTAAGAGATCGTGAGTTCGAGCCCATATTACATAACATTACGCCTATAATCCCGAAGGGTTGGCCAGAGGTGTAAGGTACGCCCATATTTCGCAAATTATGTTTGGTTTAATACATAGAGGCGAGTCTATTGCCACCACCGAGGCATAAACCAGACTTCGGGTTGAGCTGTTCAGTAGCACTGCTAAAAAACCCTATATCACTTTGCCCGACCCGAGAATCGTACTCAGGAACTCGTGCTCAGCAGTAGCTGCCACTAGACCAACGAGGTAGTCTCTTAAAATATGATTTGCATACCCATAATATGTGACGGTAGGACATGGAGGACCATATTATAAAAAAACTATACTATACTCTATTCATCTACCTACTAATTATCCATGTTTTCAAATGAATATGATTTGATTTGATTTGAGATACCGATTGTGATAAGAAGTAGTGGAGGACGCGGCTGCGCGCTCGTCTCTTGTACGTAATCCTTAATATCGCTTTTTGGCCCTTCCATTCAAGTAGTATCGACTATGATCCCGATAAATCATTTGGTGCAAAGATAATTGGATTTTAGCGCAAATTGACTTTGAACTGAAATTGCTCGTATGTTCAAATCAGGGGGTCTCCGCCCTTATTGCGAAATCCGTAGTTTTAGTAGAAGTTACTGGCGTCTCATGCTCCGTACCACTTACGGTCATAAGATTGCTTCGCGGCCCGAACTAACAATGAATCGCCACACGATTTGAGAGTTGTCTTTAATCGCGATGAGTTTTACCCGACCGAAAAATTTAATTTAACACTTGTTTTGAAGGATCAACTAATTTCTGTCGGGAATCTGTCGGGAACTTCTTTGACGGGAATAGAGGGAGCCCCAGAACTGCACTTTTAAACCAGTCGTATGTGTGACACTATCTGTACGTAATCAATCTGCTAAACAATATATTATTATGTCACTCACTTAAAAATAATTACTAACCTTTAACATTCACTAATCCTTTGCATCCACCGGAAATCAAACCTACACAATAGGTCCTAACGTTCACTGTCCTATCAGATTTTAATGGAATTAACAAAATTATCACTATTTGTTAAATATTTAACAGCTGGACTGGTCGTCAGCTGTATCGAATGCAGTTTGACGACTAAATGCAGCCGCCTTGACCGAAAAAGCTGTTATTTAAAGCTTTATTGGCTGCTTACATACAGGGTGTTGTATATTCATTGTATTTAAGTTGAGTTGAAAAAAGTATAATCATGATAATCCTTTCATCTTTCGCGAGCCCGCGTGTCCTCCTTCCAGTTTTGACGGAACCGATCCAACTCATCCCGTCATCTCCTACGTGGTCTGCCGAGACCCTGATGGATAGAGTAGAGGCCTTTGCCCAGGAGTGGGACAGCGTAGGCTAGTAAAGAACAAACAAAAACCTTTTTTTTAATTGGCGTTGTCAAACTGGCCACTTTGATCTCAAATATCTGGCGTTTGGTTAGGAATTTCAAATTCAAAAGACTTATGTATTTGTGTTTCGAATTTAGTGATTCATTTGTTTTCGCGCCATTTGACTTTTCTTTGACGGTTCTGCGGGGTACCTAATTCTCGTAATTTTAAGGACGTTCATAGTCTGATCTCAGTCTCAATCTGTCAAAAATACGTCTAATTTCCCTACATTTTGACAAGTTTTTGACATTTGTTTGTCGCCGAGATGAGACTGCGACTAGATTTCGAACGTTTTAAATTACGGGAATACGGGCTCAGTTCACAATATGGAAAACTTTTAATATCGCACCTGGTCTGTTTACAGCCTGTATATTATTTTATAAAACTTGCCCCGTTCCTCCCGCGGTTGCAAGCGCGACTCCTGAGCGTCGGGTCCTGGGTTCCATTCCCAGGCTGGGAATGGAACCCAGCAGTCGATCCCAGGTCGGGCAAAGTGTTATGAGGTTTTCAATGAGTTATATCTTAGTACCAGCCCGGAATTTGGAAGTTGGCGGTGTGATACCCCCGCGCCTCGGCAAGCACGTAAAGCCGTTGGTCCTGCGCCTGATCTCTCCCCGGTCGTGTCGGATTGCCGTCCCATCGGACTATGAGAGTAAAGGAACAGAGAGTGCATCTATGCTTACGCACACACTTGTGCACTATAATTATGTCCTGCGTACCTGGCTAATCTCCTATGTCCAGCCTTGAGACCTATGTCCAGCCGTGCGTGAAGTCAAAGAGAGTCCTATGTCCAGCCGTGTGCGAAGCAGTGGTGTAGCTCATCCTAATGGGGCCCTATATCAAATTTTTTTGAGGGCTCTTTTTACCCAACTGTGAAGCTACAGAGGGTATTGTTTTTACAAAATAAAGAAAATAAAGAATATAGCATGCTGACTTAGAAGGTGAGGGGCTCGTGGCTAAGTAATAACAGCCGAACGAGTCGATTGAAGGTTAAGCTTCGCTTGGCGCGGTAGGCGGTAGGCAAGCAATTACCGATCAAAATACAGGTAAAGTAACCAAATATCTAAACTATGAAGTATCGCATATTGTATCCCACTGCTGGGCAAAGGCCACCTCTTTTTTCTTCTAAGCTGTCTTGTGCGACCTCTGGCCACATTGGCCACATTGGCCACATTGGCCACATTGGCCCTGCAAATCTGCAACGCAATGCAAAATGGGAGATTTCATGTTTTTTTCACTCGAAAAGTTAGATTTTATGGACTTTTAGATTTGCATCAATCTATATATCTTATAACAAAAAAGTTGTCACCAACAACAAATAAAACACGTTTCTCCTACTAAAACAATTTATTAACTATGTAAGTAAGTACTCAAATATTTATTGCATTCTTTTTTTATCTTTTTTCCATATAACTATAATCTAAACAGCGAATATCATAACGAGGGTCGAGTACAAGAAGTACACGACTCTCCAGATTAAGTACAAGTACATCGTCATGAACAGTAAGTGCGCGTAGTACAATTTCATTAATTTCCTGTAGCCCACCTCACTACCCTGCAGACCGTCCTTCACAATGTACCTGGAACAATCAATCATTCATTCATTCACTCACTGACTGACAACGCACAACCTATCCCGCTGGGTCCAATATGCGTTCGCGATTAACTTTCCAAACATGTAAACAAATATGAATTATTGGATAAATAACTTTAATTCTTTCACAATAAAGTTCAGTTTACGCTACAACTTCAAACATTTAATAACTTTTACAATAGTATTAGTCACTTTGAAATCAACTTAATTTCCGCGACAGTGATATTTGTTTAACTTGAAGTAGCATAAATTGGAAAGATGAATTTGAATAGGCCTTAGAAGCACGACTTATGCGCAAGAGTTCCTTCTAAAACGAAAGTGAGCACTAAAGATGGATTTTTCAAAATTCCTCCCCGCTAAAGGAGTTAAATAGGGGGATTAAAGTTAGTATGGAAGTTGGTCATTATCATTCGTTTAAGTCTACCTATTTATTTTATTTCTTACTAGCTGTGTCCCCGGCGTCGTTCGCGTGGATGTGCGAAGGATATTGCTAATCCATTGCTTCATATGTTAGAAAAACTTGTCTGCTCAACAACGTAAATAACGCAATCAATGTTGTTGAACTGTCAAAATGAAAGCCATTGCTACTGATAGTGTACACAACTACCCCGCCGGTGTATACATGTACACGAAAGGTCTTATTCTATTGTCGTGCCTTTGTGTTATATGTATACTAGCTTCTGCCCGCGGCTTCGCCCGCGTGGATGTCGAAAAATATAACACGGGAACGTGCTACCAGAATAAAAAGTATGTCCTTCCCTAGGATGCCATCTATCTCTTTGCCAAATCAGAAGTTCAGTGGTTTAGGTGTGAAAATGTAACATACAGTTTCAAGTTCAAATCCTTCCCTTAAAAACCGAATTACCCCTTTTTACCTCGTCAGAGGTCAATTTTCGACAACTTTACATACTTATTATTATTTATTTTCGGTCTGAACTATTAATACTGAGTTTCGAGTCAATCTGACCGCGCATTCAATTACTTCCACACAAACTTCAACACCCCTTTGAGGGGTAGTTTTGAAAAACTTATAATAATAAACTTATTACTTACTTAGGCGAGTATTCTTGCCAAGTTTCAAGTTTATTAACTAAATCAATAAGATTTTTCATATAAACTGTATCCCCGCTTTTCATCCCCACAGGGGTGGAGTTTAAAAAAATCATTTGGGATGTATTCATAACTTGACTCAAAGATTATTTATACTAATTTTCGAGTTAACCAAGCCTTGCAGTACAATCCTCCCCTGTAAAATTGAGTACCCTTTTTCAACCCGTTAGGGGTAGATTTTCGAAAAACCCTGATACATGTTATTCTTTATTTTTGGTCTTAAGTAGAAACACTGAGTTTCGAGTTAATCGGACCGCGCATTTAAATACTTCCACACAAACTTTAACACCTTCTTTGGGGGGTAGTTTTGAAAAACTTATAATGATAAACTTTTTTACTTAAGTAGGCAAGTATTTTTACCAATTTTCAAGTTTATTAACCTATAGAATAAGATTTTTCATATAAACTGTATCCCCACTTTTCACCCCGATAGGGGTGGAATTTTGAAAAATCGTTTGGGATGTGTTCATAATTGACTGTGTGTTGTGAGTCTGTTGAAGTGTGCGTGCGTGTGTGTGTTGTGAGTGTGTTGGGGTGTGCGTGCGTGTGTGTGTTCTGAGTGTGGGGGTGTGTACGTGCGTGTGTGTGTTGTGAGTGTGTTCGTGTGTGCGTACGTGTGTGTGTGTTGTGAGTGTGTTCGTGTGTTCGTGTGTGCGTGCGTGTGTGTGTTGCGAGTGTGTTCGTGTGTGCGTGCGTGTGTGTGTTGTGAGTGTGTTGGGGTGTGCGTGCGCGTGTGTGTTGTGAGTGTGTTGGGGTGTGCGTGCGTGTGTTTGTTGTGAGTGTGTGTGTTGCGAGTGTAGGGGTGTGTGCGTGCGTGTGTGTGTTGTGAGTGTGTTGGGGCGTGCGTGTGTGTGTTGTGAGTGTGTTCGTGTGTGCGTGCGTGTGTGTTGTGAGTGTGTTCGTGTGTGCGTGCGTGCGTGTGTGTGTTGCGAGTGTGTTCGTGTGTGCGTGCGTGTGTGTGTTGAGAGTGTGTTGGGGTGTGCGTGCGTGTGTTTGTTGTGAGTGTGTTGGGGTGTGCGTGCGTGTGTGTGTTGTGAGTGTGTTCGTGCAAGTTATTTGGTTGCGTTATTTTATTAATCGACCGAACCAGAAAGGTTTTTTTCTTCATATTGACGATCAAAATCCTCTTTTATTTCGCTACAATATGGGCTTCGCTTGATCGATCACGTTTTAATTTTTAACCGACTTCTAAAAAAGGAGGAGGTTCTCAATTCAGATGTTTGTATTTTTTTTTTTTTTATGTTTGTTCGCGCATGACTCCGTCGCTTGCCAACCGATTTGAAAAATTCTTTTTTTGTTGGAAAGGGTATACTTTCCAAATGGTCCCATAGAAATTTCATCAAAAACGGTTCAGTAGTTTGGTTTTTAAACCAAAATTACTGGTAAAAATTACAACTAAAAAGTGAAAAATAAAAACTTTACCAACTTTAAAATTTTTACCAGTAATTTTGGTTTAATCATATAAACTGTATCCCCTCTTTTCACCCCCACAGGGGTGGAATTTTGAAAAATTGTTTAGTATGTGTTCATAACTTGACACAAAGATTATTTATACTAATTTTCGATTTAATCAAGCCACGCTGTTAAATCCTCCCCTGCAAAATTGACTACCCCTTTTCAGCCCGTCAGGGGTAGATTTTCGAAAAACCCTGATACACATTATTATTTACTATCAATCTTAGGTATAAATACTGAGTTTCGAGTAAATCGGACTGCGCGCTAAAATTCTTCCATACAAACTTTGAAACCCCCAATCCCTTGTTAAGGGGTAGTTTAGAAAAAAAAATGGCAATCTTCATAATTTATGTAGATAAGTATTCGTACCAAGTTTCGAGTTTATTAACTCAAGGAATAAGATTTTTCATACAAACGAAATCTCCCCATTTCACCCTCTTAGGGGTGGAATTTCGAAAAATCCTTTCTTAGTGGATGCCTACTCTTCACGAAGAACACAACCTCCAAATTTCATGTCTGTAGGACCAGCGGTTTAGGCTGTGCGTTAATGTATCAGTCAGGACTTTGAATTTTATATATATAGATACATAGAAGATAGGCTCTGTTGAAAACTAAGCTACAAGATATACGAAAATGGTCCTAGGATCCACGCTGACTATCGGAAGGCTCCTCGCTGGCCGGAATCAGAATCCTCTTAAACCGCAAGGTGTTATGTTGGGTTCGAGTCCCAACAGGAAGCTTGCAGACGTCTGGTACTAGGGTGGCGGGTAGGGCGAATTCTAGATCGCCCTACAGTCTTCGGACAAATCGAGTCTTCATAAAATGTGACTCGCTTCGAGACCACTTTTTAGTGATGTACAATTCGTTTATTTTCGGGAACACTGCCCTTGGATCCAGTGGATGACCGCACAGAACTCGGTCGTTCAATCCGTTATAGTTTACCGTTAATTTTGTAGCGAATTATAACAAATCCAACCTTATTATTAAAAATAAGGTTGGATTTGTTATAATAATAATAATAATATTTGTTTGTTTGTGGCAACTAAGCCCAATTGTTAGTAACATTGTTCTTAACAACTATTGTTAGTAAACAAAAACACAGAGACAAAAATAAAAATAAAATAAAATTGAAAGGTTAGCTGAGGGGTCTTCTGACCAGCACCTCCACAGCGTGCGACAACCAATAAAAGAAGGTCGTTCGTGATAAAATTATAATGTAGCATTTGCCAATGCTGCACTACGTTTCATACTTTATAAACTTATATTTGACGACTAGACTCTGTCCAGTTGCTAATCTGTCCAGCTGCGAAACTTTCCAGCTAAGAATCTGTCCAGTCGCTCCTGAGGGGTAATGTCATGTTATGTATGTTATGGGTCCGAATGATGATGATGAATGACCAACCTTCGTAAGCCAATAACTACCGCTTGGATCAGCTCCGTGAGGTCAATAGAGCCTACATCACAGTTATAGATAGCTTTGTCGGCGGGAGACAGCCGGGCCGTCATGGCAACCAGGTTGTCGTTGCAGAAGTTCCAGTAGTTCGACATGAAGTAGTGGTATACCGACGATAGTTTGTAGGTTTTGGTGTAGATCTTCACGAGTCTGGAAAACACGAACAGATGTAATATTAGAAACCCATGGTTCAGTTGCGCACGAGTTAATTAGCTTTGTATGAGAATGTAGAGGGGTTCGTCCACTGCGACCGCGCATCACGCTACGCACAGGTTTGTAAAAGCCGGCGGCGCGTGAGTCGTTACCCGAAATGTTACCATTTCAAAACTTAAACTATTTCCAAAGCGTAGTAGGTACCTATGGAGAAGAACGGGTAAGAAACTCCATGGACACTCTTTTAAATCACAATAATATAGTTACAAAGTATTAGTTACATCATTCATGTTAAAAATTATACATGTGAGAACGATGCAGAACGTTAAAACCGTCCGTAACGAAAAGATAAAAAAAAGCAATTCAAAAAAAGCCATAGCAGCAAAGAGTTGTCCAGTCCCTACTGACGGCGCGCGTTCACGAACATGACGCATAGATTAGCATCATTCAGCTCAACCATTTTGAAGGGAGCTAAATTTAATGATCCAACACATGCGCCACCATCAGCGAGACATTAGAGTGAGCATGAGATACTTTCAGCCGCCAAGGCACATTCAAGTTAATGAAAGACGTACCCAGTAAATGGTAGCTTAATAGTATGGACATAGTACTCACATTATGTGCTATGCAATTATACAATACCAGGAGATTGAATTTATATAATGCAAAAATAGTATTTTAAAATGTTCAGCAGCTCCAACAGTATGTAGGTAGGGTAGGCGTATGTGAAATATTTTCAAATGCTAATCAACTTATTTATGCGTTCTGTGGAGCACGACCAGCGTTTAGCCAAGCATTTTTGTCTGCGATGTAATCCCCAAACTTATACTTAATATGCCAGGCTGCATAGTGTGCGGTAAGATTTGAATTTCGTTTCATTGAGATGGAGTATGTGGGGAGGTATTTTATTGTAACATTTTAAACAGTACCCCATGAAGGGAGAGTCTACTTTAGCCAGTCTGAAACCTGGTTGAACTAATTGGTCCCTATTTATAGTTCTATAGGTGTCTGTCACCTCTTTTACTGAAAAGATTTAAATTTTTCCTTACGTACATGATGTTTTCATACATATATTGACAAGGTACCGTCATGATATTAATATCTTTAAACAGTTCTCTTAGAGAATCGCGCCTGCGGAGGCCATATATTGCTCTGATGGCTCTATTCTGTAGAATGAAAATAGACTCGATATCTGCAGCACCTCCCCATAGTAAAATACCGTAAGACATGATACTATGAAAGTAACTAAAATAGACTAGCCTCGCGGTATCTACATTATTAAATAGACGGATTGTTCTTACAGCATATGCTGCTGAACTTAGCCATCCTACAAGAGATGATGAAGACCCCATTGCAGCCTTGAGTCGAGCGTTATCCCCAGGAAAACAGTTTTGTCGACGAATTCTAGTTTCTCTTTATTCTATACTATGTCACAATCATTACTTTTAACATTCGGTAAAGCAAATCTTATGCATTTAGTTCTTTTCCCATTTAATACTAAATTATTAGCAGTGAAACAATTTTGCACTTGCAGTAGGGCGGTATTTACGTCGTCAAGATTTGATGTACGTCTATTTATCTTAAAAATTAAGGAAGTAGCGTCAGCAAATAACACCATTTGTGGTTGGCTTTTTAATAAATGGAGTAGGTCATTTATTTATACTAAAAGAGGAAAGTACCTAATATCGAGCCTTGTGGAACACCCATTTTTAGGGTTCCGTACCTCGAAAGGTAAAAACGGAACCCTTATAGGATCAGTTTGTTGTCCGTACGCCTGTCTGTCAAGACCCTTTTTCTCAGGAACGCGTGGAGTTATCAAGCTGGAATTTATAACAAATACTCAGGTCTACTGACCCTTGGAGCTGTGAAAAATCAAACTTCTAAGCCAACGCAATCAAAAGATTGTTGTTGCGCTTTCCGCAAACTTTCGAGACTCGCAAGGGAATCAAAACCTACAGGGTACTTCCCGTGAACTCAGAATCTTGAAATTTGGTACAAAGTAGCGTCTTATAGCACAGATAAAGGAAAAATCGGGAAAACCATTTTTTAGTTACATCAAAATAATAAAAATAGTTTTAATAATTTTAAACTTACTACCTACAGGTTTGTACGGAACCCTCGGCGCGCGAGAGCGACTCGCACTTGGCCGGTTTTTTACTTGTAAACCATTTTGACACCATTTATTTTAATTTTTGCTGTCTATCATGTAAATAGGATTTTACTAAACTGAGCGCAAGTTTGCCTAGTCCGTAATGCTTAGGGTTGCCATTCGTCCCGATATATCGGGACTGTCACCGTCATTAGGCCTTCTGTCCCGACGTCCCGACAAAACACTATTACGTCCCGTTTTATCGCGCGGTCAAAGCAATTCAAATACGCGCGCCAAATTACTCGGAGCGCGGTTGCGACGTCGCGTTGCGCGTCGCTCGCGAGTCCCGCGCTGGGGAAGGGAGAAGGGTGCCCCCCGCACCCCGCCACGTGCTATCGCAGCAACAGCGAGCGAGTAAGTGGGTAAACAAACACCAATACAGTGAGTGAGAAGCTTGTACTTTCGCATTGTTGATTGTTTTAGTGTTTAGCTAAGTAGCACAATTTTGTCGTTTTTAACTTGTTGTCATCACAATAATGTCTACAACAAGAAAGAGAAAATGCCATTTTTCGGATGAATATACAAAAGAATGGAGTTTTATAAAGAAAGGACGTACAAATGAAGAAGCGTTGTGTGATATTTGTCACTGTTTCATATCAGTAAGTCACGGAGGTAAGGCTGACGTTAAGCATCACATTTCTACGGCTAGCCACAAAAAAAAACTTGCCATCGTATCGACATCAAAGTCTATATCTGGTTTTATGATTAAAGAAGATACCAAAGAAGATTTACTCATAAGTGCAGCGGAACTAACGACAGCTTATAAAGTGGTAAAACATCATCAATCCTTTAGCTCTCTTGACTGTATTGTAAAATTGAATGCAACAATGTATCCCGACTCGAAAATCGCCGCAAAGCAGTCTACTGCTAGGACAAAGGCTACAGCTATTGTTAAAAATATTCTTGCTCCGCACTCTGTTACCGAAACAGTGAAAAAATTGCAAGAAGTGCCATTTTACGGCATAGGCACCGACGCGTCAAATCACAAAGCTGAAAAAATGTTTCCTTTACTCGTTCAGTACTTTACTGAAGCTGATGGGATCCAACAGAAGCTGTTAAAATTTGAGTCTCTTAAAAATGAAACATCAGAAACTATTTCAAATTATTGTATCCATACTTTAAGACAACTACAGGTTCCATTAGATAAGCTAATCGCTTTTTGCGGAGACAATACTAATACAAACTTTGGAGGGCTTGAACGACGAGGCCAATGCAATGTTTTTCACAAAATAAATGAAGAACTCGGAAAAAATTTAGAAGGAATTGGTTGCCCAGCCCATATTCTGCACAATACTGTATCAAGTGCAGCTGGAATCTTGTCTGTGGATGTCGAAGTCATCGTCCTGAAAATATTTAATTATTTTTCCATATATACTGTCAGGACTGAGAAGCTAAAGGAATTTTGCGCTTATGTTGATATAAATCATCAAAATTTACTGTCGCACTCAAGAACAAGATGGCTTTCGCTGATGCCCGCGGTTGAACGGATCCTCAAACTTTGGATTCCACTAAAAAACTACTTTAACGCCGAAGAGAGACCGCCTAAAATTATTTCAGATTTTTTTAAAAGTCCGATCAGTGAAATTTATTTCCTATTTATACAGTCCAATCTCAATTTATTTCAAAAAAATATAAAAATCGTTGAGAAGAAAAAAGTGTCAATAATTGAAATAAAGCAGATATTACAGGAAACACAAAATTCACTGACAGAGAGGAAGTCTGCCAATTTTATAGGCATGCAAACTAAAATACAATTAAACAAATTAAAAAATGAGAATCCTTCACTTGAAATAATAACATTGATCACGAAGTTTGAGGAGGAGACAGTGGCTTTTTATAATACAGCTTTTGAGTATCTGCAAAAGTGGTCCATATCATTTGATAAATATAAAGCGTTTGATTGGATGATGCTATCTGAAATCCCAGAATGGACAGCAGTTGAAAACACTATTTTATACCTAAATGAAAATGGTGTGGAGATTTTGGGCGACAGTTGCTTTCAACAATATAATTATCTGAAAAACTTTTTGGAGGCTACAGTTGACACGGAAGAGTGGAAGGCCAAAAATTCTGTAGAAGAGAAGTGGATTTACTTTTTCAATCTTACAGAAAATCCTGAAAGAAAATGCCAAATGCTCAAATTATGCCAATATTTGTTTGCGATACCTGGCCACAACGCTACAGTAGAAAGAGTATTTTCATTAATGTCGAGCCAGTGGACCGATGAAAGAAATCGCCTGCTGCCGGAGACTGTCGAGTCGATATTACAGTGTCAGGTTAACTTCAATATGACTTGCACGGATTTTTATAAATATGTAAAAGGACAGAAAGAATTACTTAAAAAAGTAAAGTCTTCAGCAAAATATGACCAAGCTACGTCTAGCACTGCTTCCATACAGTAGAATTTGTATTTTTTTTTTAAATAAAAAATATTCATATTTAATTATTTTTTTCTCTTTGCGTCCCGACACGAGCCTTGTCAAATATGGCAACCCTAGTAATGCTCAAGTTTCAAGAGTAAAGTTTCGTGATTAACGCAGTCAAATGCCTTGTAGAGGTCACAAAAGATTCCTATGGCATCTTGGGCTTCCTCCCACGTTGTAAATATGTGTTTTAATAAAGTGACACCGGCGTCAGTCGTACAACGTCCTTTGGTAAACCATATTGCTGATCGTGTAACATTTTGTTGTTGTTAAAATGATTAAGCATTTGATTGAGCATTACCTTTTCGGATACTTTGCTGAATACCGGCAACATTTTGACTTAATTTTATTTTTTGTTATACTTTGTCGGCAATAGAAATCCACACTGTGAAAATTTCAACTGTCTACATCGGTTCATGAGATATATCCGCTGACTGACAGGTGGACGGACAGCAGAGGCTTAGTAATAGGGTCCCGTTGGCACCCTATGGGTACGGAACCCTAAAAAAAAGTAGTGGATTGGTACAGAGTACTCACGACGGCACTCCCTTAGGTCTGATTCCGAGCATATCGACCACAGCGTCGACGAAGTAGCCAGGCAGGTAGTGCAGGAACCACGTGAGGATCCAGTGCACCAGCCTGTTGTTGGTCTCGACGATGTATTCGTACCACAGTATCTTCGGGGTGGACAGCCGGTAGAACTCATCGCTTTGGATGCGGTCGAAGAATGCTCCTGTGTCACATAAATAATTAATTAAGTTAAAAAGTTGCGACCCCGCCTCACTGCCTCAGGGCACCAGTTCTGGGTTTATTTATTTATTTATTTTGTTAGGGAAAACAAACAAATGTACATTATATATTACATCTAACATTACATTGAAAGTGAGTAAATGTACAATCCACAACGTTTCCACAGATTACCTAGGTTAATGATACAGTGAAGACAGAACATTCACGTTACAAAAACACAAAGAAGAAGACAGTAAGAGAATAATAAGAGAATGAAGAGGCTGTACTTATTTCTAAAACAACTAGTACTAGATAATAAACAAAAAGAGAACACACTAAACATTACGCAAATGTAGACTATTCACTAAATATTTCTTAAATTTTTGGCGATCTAAAGCGAATATATCCAAATTCACAAAATGTTTATTGTAAACTAGCTTCTGTCCGCGGCTTCGCCCGCGTGGATGTCGGAAATTATCCCACGGGAACGTGCTAACAGGATAAAATTTATGTGCTTCCCCAGGATGCCATCCATCTCGCGGGCCCTTTGTGGCTAATTACAATAGAAAACCAATTGTGTCTCATTAGTGGTGATTAAGAGGGTACCTATATGATATCTTTACCTAAGTACCTACCTAATTTAAAAAAAATACCCTACCTAAATAAACCTATTTCTGATGATAACTAATCTAAACTCAATAAATAAGCAAAATCCCTAAAAACTAATATCTATACGAATGACTAATCCTACCTAACAGTATTATAAAATAACCTACGGTCACTACGTACACTAACAAATATACTACCTATACTATAAAATTAAAATCTATACCTACGACTTATAAAATTAAACCTAAATAACTAAACACTAAAAGGAATAAAAAGGTCGCACAGATAATACTGCGGGTGACGTAACCTTCGACAAACTTATTATTTGCGGTTGGTACAGTAATCGGTCTAGGGATCGAACCGCAAAATTAAGTTTGTTTTTTATTGTATATACTTTTCCGGGATAAAAAGTACCCAGTGTGGTGCCCAGGATATTAAAGAATAATTATACCAAGTTTCATCGTAATCGAACCGGTAGTTTTTGCGTGATGCCTGAACAAACAGACAGACAGACAGACAGACAGACCGACAGACAGACAGACAGACAAAAATTTTTGTAATCACATTTTTGGGTTCGGTGTCGGTCTAGTAACACCCCCTGCCATTTATTTTTTTGATATTTTCAATGTACAGAATTTTCACTTCTACAGATTTATTATAAGTATAGATTATAGCTAGTCTATGGAGAGGCGCCCGTTCACCCGCGTTGGTACGACAAGGTGACGTGGCAAAAAGCGGGTAAACGCGTGCCTCCCGTCGAGTAACTGTTCTGGGCACTACATAAAATATATTATTAACTAGGTCTGAGCAGTCAATCTTGTTGTGCAACAGATCATGAAGCATCATGGTTTGAAGCAACAGGCGCCTTGATTCCAAGGTTAGAAGGTGAAACTTTTGTAGGGACTGAGTGTATGAAATACGTTCCATATGACATCTAAACTGCATGGATCTTAAGAATTTGCGCTGAACTTTTTCTATAGCAAGATTGTACTTAGCATAGTAGGGATCCCATATCATACAGGCGTACTCAATCTGTGGTCGGATCAAAGAATTAAAGAGATGCAGGAAAGTGGCTGGTCGCTTAAAATCTACGGATGATCTCATTACAAGGTGGTACATTTGAAATGCCTTAGCAATTATCTTATCAATGTGTAGATTTAGGTGTAGTTTGCAGTCCAATAGGATACCCAAGTCACTAATCTGAGTTTCTCTTAGAAGTAATTCATTGCATAAAGAATAATTATAACTAACAATGTTTTTATTTTTAGTGAAAGTCAAATACCTACACTTAGCTATACTTAATTTCAATTTATTTATGTCACAATAGGTAGATAATCTAATTAAATCTTGTTGTAGAAGATAGCAATCATCGATCGTTACAATTTTCCTATAAACTTTGAGGTCATCAGCGTACAATAGAAAATCACTATTATGAAAGCAGTCACCGATGTCATTGATGTAAATTAAAAACAGCAAAGGGCCGAGAATTGATCCCTGAGGGACACCGGAGGAAGCAAGGAAGGTATCAGAATGGTACCCATTGCTCACCACAGTTTGATTACGGTTATAGATATAAGACTGAAACCAGCGCAGCAAGTTACCTCTAATGTCGTTAAATGCAATCTTGTTAAGTAATATTCTGTGATCAACTCTATCGAATGCTTTTTTGAAGTCAGTATATATGGCGTCTGTTTGTGCTCTTACATCCATATTATTAAACAAGTGATTCGTAAATATCATTAAGTTAGTAGCAGTCGATTTATTTTTGACAAAGCCGTGTTGCTCAGGGATTAATTGTTGTTGAATAAAAGGAAAAATTTTAAGATGGACATTTTTTTCAAATAGCTTAGCTAAAGCACAAAGTAAAGAAATAGGTCTATAATTCTCGACATTTTGCCTGGAGCCACTTTTGTAGACAGGAACTAAATTTGCATTTTTCCAGACAGAAGGAAATATGCCATCCTGAATGCATTTATTGAATATTAATGTTACAGGTTTACAAATAGTATCTGCAGACCATTTGAGAAAGCAGGGTGGTATTCCATCAGGTCCTTGTCCTTTAGTAATGTCCAACAGCTGTAACTGTTTGCGAACTAGAGGGAGGCTAAAATATAAGCTATGGAGAGAGGTTTGGCTAGCGTCAGATTGATCGGGTGTCGGGCACCAACTAGGACTAAGACAAGTTGGTTCATAGACAGACTGAAAAAATGTTGAAAAAAGGTTACATATTTTATAAGGGTCACTAGATATAACATTTATATAGAACATACGAGCTGGGACACCCGACTTGCCACGACGGTTAGCTATGTAAGTCCAAAAATGTTTAACGTTAAGGGGAATACTGTCCTCGACGCTCTTCATATAAATGAGGTAGCATTTGTTACATTCTACTTTAAAGCGAGCTCTATAAGAAGAAAATACTTCGTAGTCTGATAAGTTTTTATACTTTTTCCACTTACTCCAGGCTATCTTTTTATAATTGAAAATACGAATGAGAGCTTTAGAAAACCAAATAGGGAAATTTGGGTTTTTAGGCTTTGCTAGAGGTACATGGTTTTTTATTATGCCGTATAAGTGGTTATATAAGATCTCTACGCTTTTATCAGCAGACTGACCATTCAAAACCGAGCCCCAGTCAATTGAATCAATATCTTGGTTAATAATCTGATAGTCGGCCTTACGGAAATTGTATCTTGTGGTATGTTGTGGTGGAATAAAATTAATATTAATATTACAAGGAAGTAAGGTAAAAAATGGTGGATGGTGATTATCAGCCTGCAGCAGCTCATGGTTGGGTTTATAGACACAGCAAATATTAGAGAGGAGAAGATCAAGTATACGCCCATTTGAATTTGTAAAGTGATTATACTGCTTCAAATCATGAACAGTCAGGAAGTCTCTTAAGCGTTGGCAAATGGAAGAGGTACCTAGGCAAGCTAAGGAGTCTAGACAGGGATCAATTTTCGTCCACTGGGCCAATGGTATGTTGTAGTCTCCTAGCAGCAGCAAATCATCAACATTTGTCGAGTTTATTATATAATATAGTCCAGATTTTCGAAGTGTAAGTTATAAACGCCAAGCGCTGATTGAGTAGGTATGTAGGCTGCACTTATGATACTTTGTGAAGTATTGCATTTGCTAGGGATTGCGATAACAATATGTTCATAATATTTCTCAAATGTACCTTGCATAGGTATTGGGATACAGACAGGGTTGTATGCCCGCAAAACAGCTACCAGCACACCCCCACCGTCTGATTTGTTGGTTGCAGACAAATGGGGTTGGGGTTGGGTTCACAAATGTTTCACCAAAACACCATTGACAAATTTTTAGTTTACAACCAACGTTTCATATACTATTTACCCATAACTTCACACGATCAAAAAACAAATACAGGAATATTTTTTAAGCACTGCGCAAAAAATTTTTGGTGGTTCAGTATCAGTAATAGAACACATTTCCATTATTTGTTCAAAACTTTTTTATATTTTTTTATCCGACTTTAAATCAGCAAAATATGGACACTATCTATTCGTAATAATATCAATGAACGCGGGCGCCGTGCGGCTTACGAGTGATGTTGCAGAGGGGGTGAAACCCCCTTCCGGGCGGCAGGGTGGCGCCAGGCGGCGGCGGCCGGCCGGGCGCTCGACAGTCTGCGCTTGCGTTGTCGTTACGTCGCGTCTAGTCGCTTCCCGCGTACTCGTGTGTCGTACTTACGATGTCGGATTTTAGTAATGTGATGGTGCGGGTCTATTTATTATGTGGTGAAAGCCTACGAGCAGCTCGCAGAATGTATGCTAGGGGGTAAGGGGTAAGGACCCCACGGTCCCTAATGAAAGGACCATTTTAGCAGCCACTCAGAGGCTGCTTGATCACGGTCAGTTCAGGACCCCAAATCACGCACTAGGGTCTGGCAGACCTCGACTGGCGGTAAATGTAAGTATTAAGTTTTTAAAAGTGCCTTAATTTAATTGATTATAATGCGTTATTTTCTGCATTTTGATGGTCCTAAGCCCATGAAAGTAGGAAGGAAAAATTGGAATTACTCTTCAAATAACTTCAGATCACGGCCTAATCTTAAAAAAGTCTAATTCGAACCTGATAAAATCAGCGATCAGTACATTGTATGTAACCCACGTAAATATCTATCTACCCACGCCTATGCACGAAAAACGACCGAGCGCAGCCGCGCCGGGCGGCGCGTAGTGGCCAGAAAATCAATTTCAAAATAGACATCTTTCGTTAGCGATAACTTTATTTTTTTGTACTAAGACTTATCAAAATAAAAAATAGGTGTTTAATAAAACTCATTTAAGTTTAATTTGTCAAAGTTTGCGCACTGAATAAAAATTATTCCTGTATATTACCGGATTTTTCAACCTAATGTATGTAAAACTACAAGAATATAACATAGTTTATGAATTTGAACTCAAAAATCACTTACTAGATTTTGTGTTGAACAAAACAAAAAAATTTTAGGGAACGTCACAACAATTTAAAATTTTTTCACCAAAATGCCGATTGGCGCCCTTTGACTTTGAAATATTCAGCGGATTCGTCCAGGAGCAAAAGCCATCAAGTATAGTCCCGAATTCGAACGCCATGTTCAAGCCATGTTGAAAATCCATTTTTTGCCCATTCGTGTAACCGCAATAAACCACAATATTTCAGGGGAAACAGTGAGAAGGCATTTACACGCTGCTGGGATAAGGAATTATAAACCGGCACAGAAAATTTCATTGACACCTGCTCATCGTGAAGAAAGGGTCCGTTTTGCCCAGGAATATTTAAATTTTATTTTTTTTATTTTTTATTTTTAAACACACCATGTAAGTAAATGCTCAATGGATTGATTGTTAAACCATTAAAATGTTGCAGATTATGTGGTGATGTTATTGTTATAAATAGATTGTTTCTATTTAAATAACATGTTTATTCACTACATATAGGCAGCTATAAATCTGTAAAGCATTTCACAGATGAATTCATTTTCTCGATAACAAACTTTTAAGCATAAGCATGCCTTGTTTAAGTTTGTTATTTATTTATTTCCGAATTTTTTAATTGTCATCATGTTTCTATCATTGCAACTGTTGTATTCATAACGAAGAAGCTTTTCTTCGTGAAGAATAGGCATCCACTAAGAAAGGATTTTTCGAAATTCCACCCCTAAGAGGGTGAAAAGGGGGGAATTCGTTTATATGAAAAATCTTATTCCTTGAGTTAATAAACTTGAAACTTGGCACGAATACTTATCTAAATAAATTATGAAGATTGTCAGTTTTTCTTCTTCTAAACTACCCCCTAATAAGAGATTGGGGGGTTTCAAAGTTTGTATGGAAGAATTTTAGCGCGCAGTCCGATTTACTCGAAATCTACCCCTGACGGGCTGAAAAGGGGTTGTTAATTTTACAAGGGAGGATTATAATGCGTGGCTTGATTAACTCGAAAATTGGTATAAATAATCTTTGAATCAAGTTATGAATAATCCCAAACGATTTTTTCAAAATTCCACCCCTGTGGGGGTGAAAAGCGGGGGATACAGTTTATATGAAAAATCTTATTCATTTAGTTAATAAACTTGAAACTTGCCAAGAATACTTGCCTAAGTAAGTAATAAAGTTTATCATTATAAGTTTTTCAAAACTACCCCTCAATAGAGGTGTGAAGTTTGTGTGGAAGAAATTGAATGCGCGGTCCAAATAGCTCGAAACTCAGTATTGATAGTTTTGACAGAAAATAATCTATACTTATAATAAATCTGTAGAAGTGAAAATTCTGTACATTGAAAATATCAAAAAAATAAATGGCAGGGGGTGTTACTAGACCGACACCAAACCCAAAAATGTGATTAAAAAAATTTTTGTCTGTCTGTCTGTCTGTCTGTTTGTTCAGGCATCACGCAAAAACTACCGGTTCGATTACGTTGAAACTTGGTATAATTATTCTTTAATATCCTGGGCACCACACTGGGTACTTTTTATCCCGGAAAAGTATATACACTAAAAAACAAATTTAATTTTGCGGTTCGATCCCTAGACCCGATTACTGCACCAACTGCAAATAATAAGTTTGTCGAAGGTTAAGTCACCCGCAATGGAGTTCATTTTTATTCCTTTTAGTTTTTAGAGTTATTTAGGTTTATTTTTATATAAGTTGTAGGTAAAGATTTTAATTTTAAAGTATAGGTAGTATATTTGATAGTGTACGTAGTGACCGTAGGTTATTTTATAATACTGTTAGGTAGGATTAGTCATTCGTATAGATATTAGTTTTTAGGGATTTTGCTTATTTATTGAGTTTAGATTAGTTATCATCAGAAATAGGTTTATTTAGGTAGGTAGGTATTTAATTTTCTGTTATTGAGTTTTTTTTTTTAATTAGGTAGGTACTTAGGTAAAGATATCATATAGGTACCCTCTTAATCACCACTAATGAGACACAATTGGTTTTCTATTGTAATTAGCCACAAAGGGCCCGCGAGATAGATGGCATTCTGGGGAAGCACATAGGTACATTTTATCCTGTTAGCACGTTCCCGTGGGATAATTTCCGACATCCACGCGGGCGAAGCCGCGGGCAGAAGCTAGTTAATAATAAGTATGTAAAGTTGTCGAAAATTTACCACTGACGGGACAAAAAGGGGTAATTCAGTTTTTAAGGGGAGGATTTGAACTTGAAACTGTATGTTACATTTTCACGCCTAAAGCACTGAACTTCTGATTTGGCGTAGAGATAGATGGCATCCTGGGGAAGCACATACATTTTATCCTGTTAGCACGTTCCCGTGGGATAATTTCCGACATCCACGCGGGCGAAGCCGCGGGCAGAAGCTAGTTAAAAGATATAGTTTATTCTAAATTAGACCTTAGTACAAGTGAAGTAACTCCTACAATCAACCTATCACAACGTATGCCCACGCCTTTAAAACTGTGTGATATACTTAAACTAGATTTTATATTCTATAAGTTACGTTAAAGTAACACGATATTTAAAAAAAAAAACGTAACCAACATGTCATCTTCGAAAATACAATAGTAGGTTTCATTAAGGTTTCTTTCAGACAGCAACATTTTAAGAGAAAAATGCTCTAAACAGCATTGCAATAGGATGAAAACACAAAAAGTTACCACTCTTTTTGTGAACAGAATTTAGTTTTTTTGCCTCTCCTGTAAAGTCAAGTTAAGTCCTGGTTACATTAATTGATATTACAACTGACGATTATATAGGTGGGTACTTACTGTATCAGTTATATTTCCGAAGATCTCATATTATATGGTCACCCTCCTGCACTTTTCTCTAACAATAAAATTAAAAATGTAATATCTCGTAAATTAAGCTGTCTACGTAAATTATTTTTATGTAAAACTTTAGTCAAAAATTTGTACAAAAATTTATCGTAGTTTGTGTAAATCAATACGAAACAGGTAAGTTACCTCTAAGCATTCTTATGGATCACTCAGTTCAGCAAATTTAAAAACATTGAATTACTCATAAATTTTTAACAAAAGGTGAGGAGGCGGGGCGGGCGGGGCGGGCGGGGGGGTGGGGAGGTGGTGTTATGATATTTATTGTACAAATATTTTCGGAATATGTACATTTTAGGATAAACAATAGATCTATAGAAAAAGTCATCTGAAACCTTATTACAAAGATCTCTCAGACGAAATGGTGTCTGAACTGAGTGATCCAATGATACTGTCCAAAGATACCTGGAAGAAGCTTTAAATGCCTTGATGGGCTTAAAAACTGTTGTGACTAATTCTATACAAATTTTTAAGATATAAATTTAGTCAGTAGAGTAAGTGTTTGTTGAGATTTCGCTCATAGCCGTTTTCGCAAAATGTCAGAATTGAGTGATCCACATTTTCGGCAATAACTGAAGACCCTTGAGAGTGACAATTTTTTTACTTAGGGCTAGGAGTTTTGACTATTTTTGACTAAATGTACAATCACATTTTGTCACGAAATAAAAAAAGATCACTCAATCCACATGCACACGGGGTTGAGACAAGGGGATGTAATATCCCCAAAACTGTTTACAAATGCGTTGGAGGCGCCCCCCAGCTAGATGGCCGGACGACCTAAAGAAGGTGGCTGGGACGGACTGGATGCGGAAGGCGGAGGACAGGGTGTTGTGGCGCAGCCTGGGAGAGGCCTATGTCCAGCTGTGGACTGCGATAGGCTGAGTTGATGATTGATAACTTTGCCAAAGGTAATTATGCCCAAAATAAAATTCTGCCATCTTAAAGTATGCCATTGTAAATTCGAACATATAAACATTCGGCCAAACAATAAAATATCCTAACGCGAAAGTTTGTGAGGATGGATGGATGTTTGTTACTCTTTTACGCAAAACTACAAAACGGATTTTGATGTTTTACAGTAATATAGCTACATCAGAATAACACATAGGATACTTTTTATCTAGATATTCCCACGGGATCGACACTTATGCAGGTAAAACCGCGGGGCGCTGCTAGTATAAAATAATTTTTATGCCTTAAAAATATTCGTTTTAAGATGGAAGGAATGGAGGGAGGGCTCAGCAGGCTCAGCAGGAGTGGGACAGAGAAGTCTAGATGTGCGTGCAGCTCCGTACACGTGATAGAAGATGAAAGGAATGGAGGGAGGGCTCAGCAGGCTCAGCAGGAGTGGGACAGAGAAGTCTAGATGTGCGTGCAGCTCCGTACACGTGATAGAAGGAATGGAGGGAGGGCTCAGCAGGCTCAGCAGGAGTGGGACAGAGAAGTCTAGATGTGCGTGCAGCTCCGTACACGTGATAGAAGGAATGGAGGGAGGGCTCAGCAGGCTCAGCAGGAGTGGGACAGAGAAGTCTAGATGTGCGTGCAGCTCCGTACACGTGATAGAAGACGGAGTGTGAGGGACAGGGAGGGAATTAATATTGAGTTCTCACCAATTTTCGTGTTATACGGCGTGCTACTGACGGTATACATCGGAATGCTGTCCCAGAGGTGTCTGTTCTGCACGGAGTCCCAGCCCGCTGCAATGATAGCGTTGTTCACGTAGTCCACGGGGGCGTACGATGCGACTCGGCTCTTGTCCACCTGAAGTACATGTATCACACCCAGGCCAGCCCCTAGGATGAACTGGAATTGGGAAATTATTAACTCAACGATCAACCTCTCACTCAAACTCGAAGCATTTATTTCAATAAAACATTTGAATATGGATGATGACTTATATTAGAAATCATCATCATCTGCCTGCCATCATTTTCCCAACCATGTTGGGATTGGGTTCCAGTCTAACCGGATGCAGCTGAATACCAGTATTTTACATGGAGCGACTGCCTATCTGACCTCCACAACCCACTTATTGAGTAATACAATACCCCTTGGTAAGACTGGTTGTCAGACTTTCGGGCTTCTTACGACCCGTAACGACTGTCAAAGATCTACGAATGACCACCGGGACCAACAGCTTAATGTGCTTTCCGAGGCACGGAGGGGTCTTGGTACGAAAAGATGGTCACCCATCCACGGACCAACGTAGCTTAACCTGATCGATCGAACCGTGCGGCTGTTATTTCCTAGCCACAACAGCCCCTCTTCAAGCAATGACTTATATTAGAAATGTTCGGACAAATAATTTAATTTCACGGAAGGCATATAAAACGAGATACTTAATTGATAAAATCTGTAAAATAAATTAAAATTTGGAGAAGCTACACGTTTTAAAAGTTTTTGGTGGGGATTATTCCCGTCCTTGTCGCGCGGTACAGACAATGTATGGCGCTAGCATGAAGTTACATAGCCGTGACGTTTTACGACAATCGATACAGCGCCAGTCTACTGCATAGGTACAGGGCTGTGTGAATGATGACGTGGTTAGAAAAGAACCCGTCACTACCGAGATCACGATTAATAGAGAAGTATGGAAGATAAAGACATATTGCACTGACCCCTAATAAATTGGGAAAAGGGCAGGAGAATGATGATGATGATGAGCGTGTTACGCAATCAGGGTGCTGTTAGTTAAGACCTTCGCGTGTCCTGGCGACACTAAATTTAGGATGCTGTTAGTTAAGACCTTTGCGTGTCCTGGCGACACTAAATTTAGGATGCTGTTAGTTAAGACCTTTGCGTGTCCTGGCGACACTACATTTAGGGTGCTGTTAGTTAAGACCTTTGCGTGTCCTGGCGACACTACATTTAGGGTGCTGTTAGTTAAGACCTTTGCGTGTCCTGGCGACACTACATTTTCTTCCCACACACACGCTCTACTAATTGCGCCAGTTTGAAACAGTATTGTTTAGCGGATACGTACCCCCACAGGCGATGCCATGGTTGTTTTTGTGTCTATCCAACCTGGCATGGGCTCAGTGAAGCAATTAATCACTGAAATAAAGAAAGAAAACGGTTATTATAGTACAGTAAGGGTCAAAAGTGGAGTGACAGTTTCACGAAGCAATAGATTGACACTTCTGTTTAACTTACGACCTTCATCTAATGAGTAATTTCTATACTATAGACACACACACTCTCACATTCGTTTGCAACTGATTGTAGTTCATAAATTCAACCATTAAGTTATATGGCATGATAGCCTAGCGGTTATCATACGTCGTCGGTAAGCGCGTTCATGCGTAGCGAGCTGTGGGTTCGAATCTCACGAACGGTGATAGTTTTTTAAAATGTTTTTATGAATAAAATAAAAAAACCTACTCGAATAATCACGCTATTGAATATAGTTCCGTATCATGTTCGCCTTGTTCACATAATTCGTTAAACTTTATGATTATACCCACAGAAATCTAAATAAACAATTATAAGGTAGACAGATGCAGTTAACTTACGACTCATTCACCGCGACGAAATAGAACGTTATTTGTTTTTGGTTGGTTGTTATTGTAGATTATTGACGTGTGTTTAATCTAATAGCGTTGTTGTAGTTCATTTTGAAATGCAAGGAAATTTAAATATTGAGATGAAAGCAGATATTATCGCGCTGCGTAAAAGTGGACTTAATATCATATTCTTGTTCTTAGTATATATCAATGATTTACCATTCCATTTGAAGGGCATCTGTGACGTTGTACTGTTTGCAGATGACACCTCTCTTATTTTTAAAGTAGACAGAAATAGACAAGATTTTGACGACGTAAACAGTGCACTCTCAATAGTTACAGATTGGTTTACGTCAAATAACCTAGTTCTCAATGCCAAGAAAACGAAATGTGTAAAGTTCGCCTTACCAAATGTCAGAAATCTAGGACCCAACATCGTCTTAAATAAAGAGGTGCTTGAAACAGTAGGCTCGGCAATTTTTCTAGGACTAACAGTAGATGCCAAACTTCAGTGGGGACCTCATATATCAAGTCTAGCAGGAAGGCTCAGTTCGGCTGCCTACGCCGTCAGGAAAGTAAGACACTGACGTTGATACAGCTCGTTTAGTCTATTTCAGTTATTTTCACAGTGTTATGTCCTACGGTATTCTGCTGTGGGGCAAAGCTGCTGATATACAAAATATATTTGCCCTTCAAAAACAAGCTGTTCGAGCAATTTACCAGCTAGGTGCTAAAGTTTCTCTAAGAGATTTTTTAAAGATATTGGTATTCTCACGGTTGCATCACAATTCATCTTCGCCAACATCCTATATATTAGGCAAACTTTGCACTTGTACACTAAAAACAGTGATATTCACAGTGTTAACGCTAGAAATAAGGACAAACTACGTGCCCTCTTTCACCGGCTTCATAAGGTTCATAACTCATTTGTTGGGCTTGGTATAACCTTTTATAACAAGATACCCTCTTCTTTGCTAGACTTGCCTTTTAATGCGTTTAAAGCTCAAGTAAAATCCGACCTTTGTTCAATGGCTTACTATTCCATCAACGACTACTTACACGATAAGAATAGTTGGTCGCCCTAATTAACTCAAGACAATGTTCATGTTCTTTCTCCAGAATTAGCTTAGGTACTGACAGGTTACTGTTATTAGTATTAACTCACTTATTTATTTCACATCGATGGTCCTAGTTCATCATCTGTGACTGCAAGTGACAGCTATGTGACGAACCCAGCAATGCATAAATATGTAAGCTGTCACGCCCTTTATGCCTGGAGGCTTTTATTTAGGTGTGAGTTTTTATTTTTATTTTAATTACTTAATTATTTTTTAGCTTGAGTACGTATAGTTTTTATTATATTTGTTGGTATATTGGCGTGGCTAGCTGACATATGGCAAATAATTTAAGCTTCTTGTAATGTTCATTACTGACCATAGGTTCCTAGTATTGTATACATGCAACGGGAATAAAGACAGCTGTGCTGCTGGGGAGTTTGTTGCGCCACTTCTTCTTCCCAGCGATAGCACTAGGAAGTGGTGAAGGGCGGGCGTTTTTGGGGGACTGTCTTTTGTAATTTTGACGTTCGAAAAGTGCTGATTCTCAGCCTAATTTGAATAAATGACTTTTGATTTTGATTTTCATCACAGATATTTGATGAAACCGGACTGAGTGTGAGTAGTATGATTTAATTATTTTATCGATTCTGTTTTTTTCTAATTAAATCTGATCTGATCCTTTTACTTATTTTTTAAGCGTTTTATATTTACCATAAAGCCTAATTATAGAAAAAAAAATATGAATATAACATTAAGTATAATAATAATATAATATGAAACATTTCTATTTTCAAAATAATTTTGTTTCAAATCTTCTATACATATAATAAAATCGTAGGAAAGTCAAAACTGTACATTGAATATTTTTTAAAAAGAATACTTGGGGCGTGATCTACAATCGATATCGAAGCCAAAAATATAGTTTTTAGAATTTTTGTCTGTTTGTCTGTATGTATGTCCGGGGTAAACTCAAAAAGTACTGCATGGATTTACTTCAAACTTTACATGAATATTACTAAGATGTCGGGTCAACATATAGGCTACATATTATCACGCTATCACCTACGGGGGAGGAGCTGTGAATCTTTATTTTTCTTACGCATTCTGTGACAGCGTGTAATCTAACGACGCATATTTAAATGTTGTTTTTGAGTAAGCCATGCTATTATCTAGCTTTACACTATAAAAACTACGCCATTTAAGTAACTTGGGCAGAGAAACATAGTTTAATGAATGTTAGTAGTATAAATACAACTTTAAAGCAGCGCCATCTATAAGATTTCATAAAAATCAAATCAAGTTACATGTTAACACTTTTTGGAAATGAATAATTTAAATTTGATCATGTTGGCGAGGTTAGTAGTTAGTTATTCTTAAAATTCATAGATGGCAATGTGCATTTTCTTCATAAAAGTTGTATCTTATAGTTCATTTTGACAATTTCTAGTTCCAACAAAACCCTCAAAATCTTGAGAAGAGTTAAGGAAGACAATTTAAAAAAATGCGGTGTTAAGTAGTTCATTGATGATGATCATTTCTTCATCAATTTCATGTTGTTAGTACAAAATAAACATTGACTATTAATACTTTTGTTCGCGTTAGGCAAAACCAGGGTTTTTTTTGGATGCTCCTGGTGGAACAGGAAAAACATTTGTTACCACTGGCATACTTGCAGAGGTCAGGATGCAAGGCAAAATTGCTATTGTTGTAGCGTCGTCGGGAATCGCTGCCACACTGCTTCCGGGTGGCCAGACAGCACATGCCATGTTTAAAATTCCCATTGATTTAGAGAGCGCCGAAACGCCTGTTTGTGGTATGTCACGTAACAGCGATAAGGGACACGTGCTCAAGGATTGCTCTCTGATCGAATGGGATGAGTGTACGATGGCCAATAGGAAGGCAGTTGAGGCCGTGGACAGAACCCTGCAGGACATCCACAGGAACGAACATTTGATGGGTGGTGTCACAGTTCTGTTCAGTGGCGATTTCCGGCAAACGCTTCCCGTGGTGACGCGGGGATCGAGGTCTGACGAGGTGAATGCTTCGTTGAAACGAACGAACGTTGTGGTCACGAGCTAGTACGCTGCGCTTGACCATTAATATGAGAGCTCGGCTCGGCGGCAATGCACGTGCTCAAGAATTCTCCGATGTCCTTCTAAGTCTTGACGAAGGCACTCTATCAGAAGAGAGAGATGGACAGTTGGTGCTTCCAGAGTCTCTCGGTAGAGTGTTATCCAGCTTAGAAGAACTCATTCGCTGTGTGTACGGGGACATCAGTCGTATACCGCACCAGCAGAATTCTTGGGTGTGTGAGCCATTCTCAGCCATTTTGACGCCCAAATATGATCACGCTGCAGCAATTAACGAATGCATTCTCTCGGAAATTGAGGGGAATGAAGTGGTCTACACCTCGATAAACACTGTTGTCGAGCAAGATGACACCACACATTATCCCGTGGAATTTCTGAACTCCCTGTCAGCAAGTGGACTTCCAGCGTATACCATCAAGCTGAAGGTCGGTGTCCCGATTATGCTTCTTCGGAATCTATCTCCTCCGAAGTTGTGTAACGGGACCCGCCTTAAAGTCATCTCGCTCCACAGACACACCATTGAGGCGGAAAGTCTTACGGGTTGTAGCGTCGGCGAGGCAGTATTTATACCACGCATTCCCCTCATACCTCATAACTCTATTTCCTTCAGTCACATCTTATGACTGAACGCAGCAGGATTCACGTATAACTCTCTTCACTTGCTTTGCTTGCAAAAAAAAACTTATATTTTAATGCTATTTTAAAAGTTGTTTACATAAAATGCTATAGCGACACTGGCATCTTAGGTATTTTTGGTGCTGTAGAGCCTTCATGCAGACGACGTCGCGTGCAGCAGCTAGTAGGTAATATTCGTATTTTGCTAGTAGTCTAACAGTACTCTTTTTAGGGTTCCGTAGCCAAGTGGCAACGGAACCCTTATGGATTCGTCCTGTCTGTCTGTCTGTCCGTCCGTATGTCACAGCCGCTTTTTTCCGAAACTATAAGAGCTATACTGTTGAAACTTGGTAAGTAGATGTATTCTGTGAACCGCATTAAGATTTTCACACAAAAATAGAAACAAAAACAATAAATTTTGGGGGTCCCCATACTTAGAACTGAAACTCAAAAATTTTTTTTCATCAAACCCATACGTGTGGGGAATCTATGGATAGGTCTTCAAAAATGATATTGAGGTTTCTAATATCATTTTTTTCTAAACTGAATAGTTTGCGCGAGAGACACTTCCAAAGTGGTAAAATGTGTGTCCCCCCCCCCCCTGTAACTTCTAAAATAAGAGAATGATAAAACTAAAAAATATATATGATGTACATTACCATATAAACTTCCACCGAAAATTGGTTTGAACGAGATCTAGTGAGTAGTTTTTTTTTAATACGTCATAAATCGTAACGTAACGGAACCCTTCATGGGCGAGTCCGACTCGCACTTGGCCGGTTTTTAGGGTTCCGTAGCCAAATGGCAACGGAACCCTTATAGATTCGTCATGTCTGTCTGTCTGTCTGTCTGTCCGTCCGTATGTCACAGCCGCTTTTTTCCGAAACTATAAGAGCTATACTGTTGAAACTCGGTAAGTAGATGTATTCTGTGAACGGCATTAAGATTTTCACACAAAAATAGAAAAAAAAACAATAAATTTTGGGGGTCCCCATACTTAGAACTGAAACTCAAAAATTTTTTTTCATCAAACCCATACGTGTGGGGAATCTATGGATAGGTCTTCAAAAATGATATTGAGGTTTCTAATATCATTTTTTTCTAAACTGAATAGTTTGCGCGAGAGACACTTCCAAAGTGGTAAAATGTGTGTCCCCCCCCTGTAACTTCTAAAATAAGAGAATGATAAAACTAAAAAAAAAATATGATGTACATTACCATATAAACTTCCACCGAAAATTGGTTTGAACGAGATCTAGTGAGTAGTTTTTTTTTTAATACGTCATAAATCGTAACGTAACGGAACCCTTCATGGGCGAGTCCGACTCGCACTTGGCCGGTTTTTAAGGTTCCGTAGCCAAATGGCAACGGAACCCTTATGGAGTCGTCATGTCTGTCTGTCTGTCTGTCTGTCTGTCTGTCCGTCCGTATGTCACAGCCGCTTTTTTCCGAAACTATAAGAGCTATACTGTTGAAACTCGGTAAGTAGATGTATTCTGTGAACCGCATTAAGATTTTCACACAAAAATAGAAAAAAAAAACAATAAATTTTGGGGGTCCCCATACTTAGAACTGAAACTCAAAATTTTTTTTTTCATCAAACCCATACGTGTGGGGTATCTATGGATAGGTCTTCAAAAATGATATTGAGGTTTCTAATATCATTTTTTTCTAAACTGAATAGTTTGCGCGAGAGACACTTCCAAAGTGGTAAAATGTGTCCCCCCCCCCCCCCCCCCCCTGTAACTTCTAAAATAAGAGAATGATAAAACTAAAAAAAATATATGATGTACATTACCATATAAACTTCCACCGAAAATTGATTTGAACGAGATCTAGTGAGTAGTTTTTTTTTAATACGTCATAAATCGTAACGTAACGGAACCCCTCATGGGCGAGTCCGACTCGCACTTGGCCGGTTTTTTTTGTTTTAGAGAAATACCTACTATGAGTCGGAGGGTCAATCAGAATACAGAATTATTCGACACATCTTTACGAACCGTTCGCCGTGCAAACGAAAACCAGCTTTTTGAGCTGGTTTTAAAAAAACATAAACAAGAACGTTTACATTTTGCGATACAGCCTGCAGTGGGAAGCACGGAATGAGAGATCTGATGAGCAGTTGAAGTTACATTACATGGAAATATGAGGAACAGATTTATGTTTCAATATTGTTGGATTCATGCGCCAGCGTTTACTTGATAGCATTGATAATAATGGGGGTTATACAAACAAAGTATTAAGTTATAAATTACAAATTGATTTTAGTATGTGTCATATCCGTAATAAAGATTATTTTGAGGTTTAGTTTTAATCTTCTTTTCATAATGAAAATGAATACTTAAGCTATAACCGCAATAAATCCTAATAAATACGATTTGTTAACTTTGACATTTGAGATAGGCAACTAAAATTAAAACGAACGCACTGGCAGTACCTAAACAAAAAGTAGCTACTGAGTAATTTAATTGTATTGTGACATGTTCACACTTTTTTTATTTACGTGAGTAGATTTGCTAGTTGTGATTTCTTAGAGTATCCACACACATTAGTAGTTAAAGCACAATATTATTATATTACTAAGATACAATATTTTAAGTGCCTGCTTTACTTCAATAAATTGTTCTTTATGAGAAAATAAACTGTTTTGACTAGAAGTTTATATATTTTTTTACGAGTAGTTTATAAAATTCGTAGTTTATAAACTTTCGGGAAGTTCATGGAACCTTGTCAAAACTGTCGCTGAACAGGGTCTGAATAAGATGGCTGGCTGGCTTAGTGCAAACCTTTTAACCCTAAATATTAATAAAACTAATTTTATCTGTTTTTCTACAAACCAAAAATCACAACCCGGATCTGACTTTGGCATTGGTATACATGTTTGTCCAAATTATTCCCTCCATAACTATACGGCTGACTGTGGCTGTCAGAATATACAAAAAGTCGGATTCACAAAGTACTTGGGCATAACTGTTGACCAGAGACTGTCGTGGCACCCTCACATTGAAATTCTTATGAAAAGGGTCAGGAAGCTCATTTGGATCTTTAAAACTTTGCGTTATGTCATGACCGCCCAACTTATAAACAAGATCTATATAGCTCTGGCGCAATCCGTAATTACTTACTGCATTCCGATATGGGGTGGAGCTTCCAAAATGAAATTCCTCGATCTGGAGAGAGCTCAGCGACTACTCATCAAGGTGATGTATTTTAAACCATTTAGGTTCCCCACAACAGACCTCTATAAAGTCAGCAATTTACTTTCAATAAGAAAACTTTATATTCTAAGCGTGACCCTATCCCTACATAGATGTCTTCCTTTTGACCCAACTACCCAGAGCAGAAGGCGCAAAGATATTGTGGCCTACTCTCCGGGGGTTCGATCAGCTTTTGCAAAACGTCAGTATGTTACACAATCCACCTACATCTATAATAAACTGAATCTTAAGTGTGAAATATATCCCATGCTACTATACGATTGCAAAAAGACAATAAGCGATTGGTTAAGATCTCTAACCTATGAAGAAACAGAAAACATTCTGATCAGGGTAAGCTAACATGCTGCACACACACCCCCATACATACATACACACACACACACACACACCCCCACACACACACACACACCCCACACACACACAGACAGACACGTCAAACTTTTAACACCCCGTCGTTTTTGCGTCGGGGGTTAAAAATACCTAAGTCTACAATTTTCAAATATTTTCAACTTAATAAAAACAATGATCTTAGTGAAAAATCAATAGAACTATTGAAGAATGACGTAAAGAAAGTATCTGAAGAGCATGAAGAGATTTAGTTACGAGAATACTTAGAAAAAGCAGCGTACATGCATATGGGTTTAGATTCTAAACAAGTCCGAGAACTTGCTTACCAGTTTTCTGTGGCAAAAAATAAAAAAAATACTCCTGAAAACTGGCATCAAAATAAAATGGCTGGCATAGGATGGTTTCGATGTTATCGACAGCGTTTTCCAGAGCTTTCGCTAAGAAAACCTGAAGCAACCAGTTTGGCGAGAGCTACGAGTTTTAACAGAACAAATGTTTCCAATTTCTATGATAATCTCGAAAAAGTTTTGAAGAAGTATAGCTTTCCACCTGATTCCATATATAATGTTGATGAGACCGGAATATCAACAGTTCATAAGCCAAGAAAGGTGATAGCACCAAAAAAAAAATAAGCAGTTAGCATTAACCCCAATTAACTTCTGGAGAAAGAGGTGTCAATACGACCATGATTGCTTGCATTAATGCTGTAAGAAACTCAGTACCTCCGATGATAATTTATCCTAGAGTTTTTTTTAAGGATAACATGCTAAAGCGTGCCCCGCCGGGTTCTGTTGGAGAGGCAAATTAATCTGGATGGTCCACAGAGCAGATTTTCAGACGATATTTAGACCATTTTATCGCTTTTGCCAAACCTACAAAAGAACGTCCAGTTCTATTAACAATGGATAACCATGAAACTCATATCTCCATTGAAATAATTGACAAAGCCTCAGACAACGGTATTGTTCTTTTAACTTTACCTCCCCATACCTCTAACAATTTGCAAGCTCTGGATAGACGTGTGTTTGGACCGTTTAAGACACAATATAATAAGGCCGCTGACAGATGGATGATGAACCACCCTGGAAAACCTATTACGATTTACGATGTTGCAGAGATCATAGGAGAAGAATACGCTCTCTCATTCACACCAAAAAACATAATTAAAAGTTTTGAAGTAACGGGCATAATATGTCCTTTTAACAGGGAAATATTCACAGAGAAAGATTTTTTGTGTTCGTATGTCACTGATCGTCCAGAGCCATCTGTCATTGATACTACAGTTAACAATTTGGAGCAAGAACCACTTGCAGAAGATTATGGTTTTTCTCAGGAACTTTGCGCTAGTATTCGCGAAGAACAAAATCAGTCAGAAGTTGTGATTCCTGTTGAACGCTTAGAAAATCAAGCTTGTCGTGTTTTTTTTTTTTTGGGAACAAAATTCAACCCCTGAAGATTCTGCTACTTGTCCATCATTGGAATCTTTACGTCCTTTTCCAAAAGCGCTATCGAGAAAGTTATCGCAACGTGGAAGAAAACCTGGCAAAACAAAAATTCTTACTGATACGCCGGAGAAAATAGCCATCCGAAACGAAGCTGTAATAAAGACTGAAAAGAAACGAAAATCTGAAGAAAGAAAAGAAAAGAAGAAAGAAGAGAAACCGAAAAGACCAAAACAGAAACCTGCGCCAGTCGATCTTCTTTCTAGGCCAGGCCCTAGTTCAAGAAAAATACCTTCGAACAAAAAGATAAACATCCTTGAAGATCGTCAAATATCTCTGGTGATGTGTGTAGCGTGTAGAAAATATGAAGGTAAGAAAAAGATGCTTACCTATTCATTATGTGAAGGACGGTATCACCAAAAATGTGTACCAAAATCTCACAAGGATAATTACGACTCTGATGAGGAGTGTAACTTTGTTTGTCTGAGGTGTTACAAATTAGATGAAGACTCTGATGATAGTACAGATTCTGCCAAAGATTTATATAGTGAATATTGTTATAATTCCAAAAAGCTGTATTAGACTGCTAGTTCCTATTTAGTTCGTTCGTGTTTTTAACCCCCGACGCAAAAACGACGGGGTGTTATAAGTTTGACGTGTTTAACCCCCGACGCAAAAACGACGGGGTGTTATAAGTTTGACGTGTCTGTGTGTGGGGGTGTGTGTGTGTGTGTGTGAGTGTGTGTATGTCTGTCTGTGGCATCGTAGCTCCCGAACGGATGAACCGATTTTAATTTTGTTTTTTTTGTTTGAAAGGTGAATTTGTCGGGAGTGTTCTTAGCTATGTTTGATGAAAATCGGTCCAAGATGGCCGCCGCTACAAAATGGCGGATTACATATTTTTTCACAACTCCCTCAATATGGGTATCAAATGAAAGGGCTTGACTAGTAGAATACTATACACTATGATAAATTTCAAATCCAAGATGGCCGCCACCACAAAATGGCAAATTACATTTCTGTTTTTCACAACTCCCTCAATATGGGTATCAAATGAAAGGGCTTGACTAGTAGAATACTATACACTATGACAAATTTCAAATCCAAGATGGCCACCACCACAAATGGCGAATTACAAAAAACCTGATTAAATACCAAATTACCTGAATCTTAAAACGCAAGAAAATAAAAGAAAAGAAATAATAAGGAGTCCCTACAAAAAGCATGAAATGAAAAATTAAATTAAAAATTTAAAAAACCTCCGACTACGTGAAACCCTATAAAAAGAAAAAAATAACCTTGAAATTATGACCCTACGTAAGTACGTATGAAATTTTTTGATTAAATATTGTCCTGTCGGGGGACCGCTAGTATTTTAAACTTAAACAGAACGTTAAGCTAATAATTAGAGCGGACCCCCGACAGGACAATATTTAATCAAAAAATTTCATACGTACTTACGTAGGGTCATAATTTCAAGGTTATTTTTTTCTTTTCATATGGTTTCACGTAGTCGGGGGTTTTTTTAAATTTTTAATTTAATTTTTTAGTTAGTGAGTTCTTATAGTTTTTTTAAAGTTTATTGATGATAATTTTAAATATTCTTATAATAATGTTTATTGATTGTCCAGAGGTACATTTCCGTCCACAAGTACATTTGTGCAGTCCATAGGAACATTTGTATGTTGTACCTATAGACAAAATAAGATTTTTTTTAATCTTTAATTTTCACAGCGATTATGATGGACATCGCATTAGAAACTGATAATTAGGGTTCCGTAGCCAAATGGCAACGGAACCCTTATGGATTCGCCATGTCTGTCTGCCTGTCTGTCTGTCTGTCTGTCTGTCTGTCTGTCTGTCCGTCCGTATGTCACAGCCGCTTTTTTCCGAAACTATAAGAGCTATACTGTTGAAACTTGGTAAGTAGATGTATTCTGTGAACCGCATTTAGATTTTCACACAAAAATAGAAAAAAAACAATAAATTTTGGGGGTCCCCATACTTAGAACTGAAACTCAAAATTTTTTTCTTTCATCAAACCCATACGTGTGGGGTATCTATGGATAGGTCTTCAAAAATGATATTGAGGTTTCTAATATCATTTTTTTCTAAACTGAATAGTTTGCGCGAGAGACACTTCCAAAGTGGTAAAATGTGTGTCCCCCCCCCTGTAACTTCTAAAATAAGAGAATGATAAAACTAAAAAAAATATATGATGTACATTACCATATAAACTTCCACCGAAAATTGGTTTGAACGAGATCTAGTGAGTAGTTTTTTTTTAATACGTCATAAATCGTAACGTAACGGAACCCTTCATGGGCGAGTCCGACTCGCACTTGGCCGGTTTTTTTTAAGAGTTAATTGGTAATTCAATCGTTATATAAATAAGTTTTTCATACAATTAAAGGGTTTATTTTAAAAAAATACTTTTGTGTCACATTCTGGAAAACGTCCACAGGTAAAGCACATGCCCCTATTCGTTTTTTTGTAGACAGATTATAGTAGCCTGGTGTGCTGGCGCCTGTACATCAGGCCACCTTCACCGTCATGCATTCCTGATCATCTGTCTAGCCATTTCAATACCAGTGTTTTACATTTACTGGATATATGATACCCCTTGGCAAGACTGGTTGGCAGACTTTCGGGCTTCTGACGACCCGTAACGACTAGGACTGTCACAGACCCACGAATGACAGCTGGGACCAGCGGCTTAACGTGCCTCCCGCGCCACGGAGACTGAGCTGAGCAGACGGAGCTGGATAACCTGATCGATCAACCCGTGCGGCGGTTACTACTTAGCCACAAGCCCCTCACGATTCTCTGAAAACTTCTTGGCCTTTGGATTTGATTTGATTGTATACATACAGATTTTAAAGGCACATTTATTCAAAAATATCATTAAAAGTTTTCAGAGGATTGTGAGGGGCTTGTGGCTAAGTAGTAACCTAGGACGTAGTTTTTTAGTTGAATGTGCCTCTTTTTATCTTTCTGGCTGTTTCTCAAAGTTGGTCGCAGTATCTTAGCTAGGCACCTTGTCCAAATGGGTAAGGCTAGGTTAGAACTGTGACCAACCGCGTGCGAGCCGAGCGAGCGCAGCGAGCGGTGCCGCGACAGCGTCCGAATCAAATCAAATCAAATTATTTATTTGCAAAGAATGTAGGTATTGTCCGGTAAGCGGTACATCCAAGTTGGTCGCAGTTAATTAGCTGTTTAGTGTTTTAGGACAACAAAATTTGTATTATATGAAGCTCATCAAAGAGGCACATTTATTATATTACAGTGTACATTCATATTTTTAGGACATCACAAGGGATATACGATTAAATATGTGTATTAATAAAGAAGGCAAAAGGATTACCTACGGGAGGCTTGACTACACAGATGGGCAGGTTTCCGGCTTCCAGCCGGACCAGCTCCTCGGCGATCGCCTTCGTGAACGTGTACGTGTTCGGCCAGTCTTTGATCAAACTGTGAACAAAAAATAATACATCAGCATAGCTATTCATAACCATCCGACTGGCTATCGTATTGAAAATGACGCATTTTGATAATTTTGCTTTACCCCAGACAATAAACAACTGTCGGAAGAATAGCGGACGTCTATTCGATTAAGGGCTGATTTTTCCAACGCCAGATAAATTTATCGGAGGAATAATTTTGAATTTTGGTCATTTCTTCCATACAAAAACAGTCAGTTGTCAATTTTATTCCACGAATAAAGATTATCTGTCGATTGAAAAATCAGCCCCTAAAGTAACAAAATTTGAGGGCTTTGGACTTGTGAATAGCGTTTAGGGGACTCCTACGATACCATTGATGTTCGATACGGTACGGAAACGTATCGAGTGGTTGTGAATAGCTATGCTGAGCTGTCATTCAACTGGACGCTAGGAATTGACACAATTGACAGCTCACTTCACCTAAGTTTACACGGCGAGATTTTTACCAAATAGATCGGCTGGTATTTTATTTTAAAACTGTTACTTACGCAGGCGTTATACTAGTGAGCCGGTCTTTGTCAATGCTGTCCACCATGTCTATGAAGACATCAGGGGCTATGGGGCACGGGTAGAACTCTTCTTTGACGTCAGAGTTTATTCTATTTTCGGTGGCGTGCGCGAAGGCCGTGGATATGTGACTGAAGAGCCTGAGGACAAGTTCATATTCGTTAGGGTAGTGGTTTGTCTCCAACGGGTGTCGTGCTATCCAGTAACTGTGTTGTGGAGGTCCGATAGGCAGGCGCTTCATGTAAAATACTGGTATTCAGCTGCATCCAGTTAGACTGGAAGCCGACCCCAACATAGTTGGGAAAAGGCAGGCAGATGATGAAATGTTTCGTACTCACTTAAGGTTGGCGCACTGCTTGCCGAGCGCGAGTATCTCCCTGGTCCCGCGCACGTTGATCATGCCGGCGATGTGGAGCGGCTCGTCGAACTTCACCGTGGCCGCCATGTGGATTATTATGTTTGTCTGGAGATTAAGCGATGGTCTAACTACATAGGTACTGGCAATTTTGAACTTATAGACCAACTAGACAGTCAGCCTAACACACTAACAGTAGCAATGGCTTTCATTTTGACAGTTCGCCAACATTCATTGCGTTATTGACTCTGTTGAGCAGACAAATTTTTCAAAGATTTGAAGCAATGGGTTAGCAATATCTTTCAAAATGATGCAGCTATTGAGAGAGTGTCAATGTGCTGTATAATAATAATAATAATAATCATTTATTTATTCAGACTACAAATGCGGTATGCGGTATATGACCGATAACGTTTGTATAATCTGTTCCAGAAGTATCTGATGAAAATGTAAACAAATGGATCGGAAAACTTACTGTGCCTGCGAGCGCCAATTTGTAGTGCACTAGTGCCACTTACAAATTGAATGCTGAAAATTCTAATCATAAGTTACCTCAAAGATGTGTTTTTTTTTTAATTTGGCAATTGATATTAATAACTCAATTTTCGTCGATAATTTGTTAAACACAATTTAATAATTATTGAAAAAAGGTAAGATAATAACTCGTAATTTGCCGTTTTTATGACAGATGAATGTGTTACTAGTACCCTCCCCTCCCCTCCTTCTTTTGTTCCCAAATGATCCCAGTGTTTGTGTGGAGTTTCTTGCCCGTTCTTCTCCACAGAGATCTACGTTTTGGAATGGGCAACTAGCTTCAACTTTCTGACTAACTGACCGACAATTTAATTTGGACAATTCAAAAGTGCCTGAAATGGTTTAATTGAAATAAATTATTTGAGTTTGAGTTTCCCTTTAATGAGTGGTTGCGTAAGAATTTAACCAGAAAATGTTTGTTTACACTTTCATCAGAGACTTTTTGAACAAACAATTTTATAGGAGACTTCACAATTTGTATAAAATCAGTTGAGTACCTCTTTTGTGATGCTATCCCAGTCTTTGTCGCTGAGGCCGACCCTGATGTCGGAGACGTCGCCCTCCACGGCCACGATGCTGTCAGAGAAGTTAGGTTTCTTCTGACGCAGAGTGTCGTACAACTGGAAGAAAGGAAAAATATTATTTTCTCTCAATGTTAAATAGTAATAATAGACATGAAGCAATCGTTGAAGGAGCGCTTCTTTGCCCGCCTGAAAAAAGTATTTAATAGAGTTTTATCAGGCAGAAACAAGGTGCATGCCTTCAATAGTTGGGTCATGCCGGTTTTGATGTACTCTTTCGGCATACTCAAATGGACTCAGACCGAACTCGAGGCCCTGGATAGAAGAGTCCATACGCTGCTGACAGCAAATCGAATGTATCACCCACGGTCATCGGTAATGAGACTGTATATCCCGCGACAGTGTGGAGGTCGAGGCTTTTTAAACGCTAAGACCCTCCACAATCACGAGATATGCAGTCTCAGGGAATATTTCCTAAAAACCGACGTGGGGATACATCGAGATGTGGTCGCGGTGGACAAGGGCCTCACCCCGCTCTCCTTGGCTAAAGAGAACTGGCGCAAGCCAGTAGTGCTTGATACTAATGATCGCATGGAAGTATGGCAGAGTAAGGAGCTTCACGGACGCTTTTACCGGGCCCTACATGGACCCGATGTAGATCTACTAGCGTCCGTAGCCTGGCTGCGTTTCAGTGAGCTATTTGGAGAAACCGAAGATTTTGTCTGTGCAATTATGGACGAAGTTATGATGACGATTTACTACCGGAGATTTATTGTGAAAGACGGCACGGTTGACATCTGTCGGGCATACCACCGGCCGGGAGAATCAATCAGGCATGTTATCTCCGGCTGTTCTCGTCTAGCTAACGGAGGGTACTTGCATAGACACAACCTTGTAGCCAGGATAATCCATCAGCAACTTGCTCTGAAATACAGCCTTGTGGAATCTGAGGTGCCGTACTACAGCTATGTGCCCGACCCAGTTTTCGAAAATGGAAATATCACATTGTACTGGGATCGATCCATCATCACTGACAGGACTATTGTTGCCAATGAGCCTGATATAGTGGTGGTGGATCGATCAGAGCGGCGCGCATTGACTGTTGACATAACCGTCCCGCATGATGAGAACCTCGTGAAAGCCGAGAAAGATAAACAAATCAAGTATCTTGACTTGGCTCGCGAGGTTGTCCACATGTGGCATGTGGTCTCAGCAATCATTGTGCCGATAGTCATGACAGCCAATGGCTTAATAGCCAAGAGCTTCGACCAACACCTGAGGAGGCTCTCGTTGGGCAGCTGGATCAAGGGCTTGATTCAGAAAACGGTACTTCTGGACACGGCTCGCATTGTCAGGAGGTTCCTCTCTCTGGAGCCCTGACCGCTGGTAGCTTGGACCCCGTTCCTGATACCGGTGGGCTACTATTTTTTATTGTTTTTTAGGGTTCCGTAGCCAAATGGCAACGGAACCCTTATGGATTCGTCATGTCTGTCTGTCTGTCTGTCTGTCTGTCTGTCTGTCTGTCCGTCCGTATGTCACAGCCGCTTTTTTCCGAAACTATAAGAGCTATACTGTTGAAACTTGGTAAGTAGATGTATTCTGTGAACCGCATTAAGATTTTCACACAAAAATAGAAAAAAAACAATAAATTTTGGGGGTCCCCATACTTAGAACTGAAACTCAAAATTTTTTTTTTTCATCAAACCCATACGTGTGGGGTATCTATGGATAGGTCTTCAAAAATGATATTGAGGTTTCTAATATCATTTTTTTCTAAACTGAATAGTTTGCGCGAGAGACACTTCCAAAGTGGTAAAATGTGTGTCCCCCCCCCTGTAACTTCTAAAATAAGAGAATGATAAAACTAAAAAAAATATATGATGTACATTACCATATAAACTTCCACCGAAAATTGGTTTGAACGAGATCTAGTGAGTAGTTTTTTTTTAATACGTCATAAATCGTAACGTAACGGAACCCTTCATGGGCGAGTCCGACTCGCACTTGGCCGGTTTTTTTTTTGTATCTTTTTGTTTATAAAAATATTGAAAAATGTAATTTATAAGTAACTAGCTTCTGCCCGCGGCTTCGCCCGCGTGGATATCGGAAATTATCCCACGGGAACGTGATAACAGGATAAAATGTATGTGCTTCCCCAGGATGCCATCCATCTCTATGCCAAATCAGAAGTTCAGTAGTTTAGGCGTGAAAATGTAACATACAAATTCAAGTTCAAATCCACCCCTTAAAAACTGAATTACCCCTTTTTGTCCCGTCAGTGGTAAATTTTCGACAACTTTACATACTTATTATTAATTATTTTCTGTCAAAAGTATCAATACTGAGTTTCGAGTTACTCAGACGGCGCATTCAATTTCTTCCACACAAACTTAATACCCCTATATCCCCCTTTGAGGGGTAGTTTTGAAAAACTTATAATGATAAACTTTATTAGGTATTTACTTAGGCAAGTATTCTTGCCAAGTTTCAAGTTTATTAACTAAATGAATAAGATTTTTCATATAAACTGTATCCCCCGCTTTTCACCCCCATAGTGGTAGAATTTTGAAAAATCGTTCGGGATTATTCATAACTTGTTTCAAAGATTATTTATGCCAATTTTCGAGTTAATCAAGCCACGCATTATAATCCTCCCTTGTAAAATTAACCACCCCTTTTCAACCCGTTAGAGGTAGATTTTCGAAAAACCCTGATACATGTTACTCTTTATTTTTGGTCTTAAGTATAAACACAGAGTTTCGAGTTAATCGGATCACGCATTCAAATTATTCCACACAAATTTTAACATCCCTATATCCCCCTTTGAGGGGTACTTTTGAAAAACTTATAATGATAAACTTTATTACTTACTTAGTTAATCAAGTCATGCAATAAAATCCTTCCCTGAAAAATTGACTACCCCATTTCACCCCGTCAGGGGTAGATTTTCAGAAAACTCTGATACACATTATTATTTACTTTCAATCTTAGGTATAAATACTGAGTTTCGAGTAAATCAGACTGCGAGCTAAAATTCTTCCATACAAACTTTGAAACACCCCAATCCCTTATTAGGGGGTAGTTTAGAAAAAAAAAAACTGACAATCTTCATAATTTATTTCGATAAGTATTCGTGCCAAGTTTCAAGTTTATTAACCCAAGGAATAAGATTTTTCATACAAACTAATTCCCCCCTTTTCACCCTCTTAGGGGTGGATTTCGAAAAATCCTGTCTTAGTGGATGCCTACTCTTCACGAAAAACACACCCTCTATATTTCATGTCTCTAGGACGAGCGGTTTAGGCTGTGCGTTGATCTATCAGTCAGTCAGTCAGTGAGGACTTTGAATTTTATATGTATAGATATATAGATTAGATGTATTATAGGAAATAATAATAACCCCACCGCCGTATCTATAAATACGTTAACGTCGTGGTGGGGCTCGCGCGCTTCAAACTCTCGGCCTGTGCCGGTGGAATTTACCTTGTTGGAACAGGTCTAGGATGAGAAGCCAGACCAAGAGAGATACAGAAACCCGCAGGACTGTAAGTGGTGAGATGTTGGGCAGTAGCGACCCCACGGACCCTATCTCCCGGGAAATGTCTTGTTCCTCACCTCTGGCTTGCCTTAATTGGCCGGCTGGAGTAAACACTGACGACGAACAGACCTCCCACCTCTTTCTTGCCTTTATTGGCCTGCTTAAGTGGAGATTCGCAAGGGCAAATGTGCTCGGAGGAAGGAAGTATTTCAGTAAGATGCTGCTAGGGATCTTGACCGTACTTCCGGGATTGTCCTGATAGCCGTTGAATACCTCTCCACTGCTCACAAGCACCTCAGGACATGTTGCCCCCTTGTCGCTACGACACTATGTGCTAGCTACCGTATTCGAGGGCGCATTATTGAGTGTGCAAGTCACCCCCCGCCATTTTACCCGTGTATATTATATGTATAACATTGGTCAGGCACGGGACATAGTTCTTCTATAGTTCAAGGTAACCAATCCATTATAAGCACCCAAACCCATAGTTCAACTTTTTATTTTTCCATGTCTTGCAATAGTCCTACACCACGGTTGGTGCCACATTTCATTAAAATTTCCTAAGGGGCCTCTGCAAGTTGGCTTCGGCCTCTCGTACGCCTTCCAAAGGACCGGGACTACATGGTCCCGAGATATGTAAAAACATAAGAATAAATAATAATAATAGCCCCACCGCCGTATCTCTACGTTGACGTCGTAGTGGGGCTTGCGCGCTCCGAACTCTAGGCCTGTGCCGGAAGAGTTTACTTTGCCGAAACAGGTCTAGGGTGAGGAGCCCATAGAAATGTAAATCTATGGAGGAGCCAGACCAAGAGAGATACAGAAACCCGCAGGGCAACATGTGGCGAACTGTTGGGCAGTAGCGACCCCACGAACCCTATCTCCAGGGAGAAATTTTGTTCCTCGACTCTGGCTTGCCTTTAATGGCCGGCTGGAGTAAACAATGACGAGGAACAGAGCTCCCACCTCATTCCTGCCTTTACTGGTCGGCTTCAGTGGAGACTCGCAAGAGCAAACGTACTCGGGGGAAGGAAGTGTTCCAGTAAGTGCTCGTAGGGATCTTGACCATCTTCCAGGCTTTGGGATTGTTCTGAAAGCCGCGGAATACCTCTCCACTCCTCATAAGCACCTCAGGACATGTTGCCCCCTTGTTTTTATGTCACTATGTGCTAGCGACAGTTTACGGGGACCCATTATTGAGTGTGCAAGTCACCCCCTGCCATTTTATCCGTGTATATTAAAACATTGATCGGGCAGGGGCCATAGTTATTGGTAACTAGTTCACTTTAGCCACCCCAAACCCATACTGCAAATTTGTATTTTTCCATATCCTGCAATAGTCCTACACCAACCGGGGGTTGTCCTTGGGTGCACTTGCATAGTACATACAGGGGTCATCGTCGGTTGGTGCCACATTTCAATAAAATTTCCTAAGGGGCCTCTGCCAGTTAGCTTCGGCCCCTCTTACGCCTTCCAAATGACCGGACCCATATGAATTACCAAAAATTACACTTTAATTGAACAACACTAATAACAATTCAAACACACCATTCATAAAACACAATTGCACTTAAGTCGCACTTGAAGATCGCTTTCGATGTATTCGCTTGTATCGCTCATCCAACTCTGTCTCGGTCGTGGCTAATCCCGGCCTTATTATAGTGCCGCAGATAGTTCTAGAACCTTCTTGTAGAAACATCTAGAAGGTTGGAGTACATACCTACCGGTCCCGACTGACCAGATGTCGATAGTTCTAGAAAGTTCTAGCATCGAAATTTCTAGAAGGATCTTGACTCTATGAGTTCTGCTACTCGATACTAGATGGCGCTAGTGGTAACTAATGTCACCATGTACCAGGCATTAACTGTGGCGCGCAACATTATGATATCTCCTAAGATGTTGATTAAAATCAAGTGAGAGCTGGTTCACATTAGGTCGGACCGACAGTTTTACCGGCCCGACAAACGTGTCGGATCCATATTGGCGTATGTATGTCAATAGCGCCGTTCACATTAGAGCGACCCGACCAAACTGTCTGAGCCGACACTTTTACCGTACGTCCAGCCACGATTTCTGTCGGATCGGACATAATATTGGCGTACTAGCAAGTATGGCGCCGTTCACATTTGTCGGCGCGAAGCGGCGGCGACACCGGCCTAAAAAAATCCCACCCGCCCTTACCCCGCTCTCGGCACTCAGCACACAACACTTTTGCGATTAAGTCATCAAAGGAACGAATAGACATTCTAAGGTATTATAAAACTAGCTCGTCACTTCTTAATTCGCTTATTAAAGTTAGAAAAGTTCCAACTTCATTTCGCTCGGCAGTTATTGAATGCACCTAATATTTCCTTTTTCCTTTTTTCTGCCTTTTATTTAAATACCACATTGTAATGAAAACGTCGTCGTCGTCCATCCTATACGAAAGCCAACTCACAACTGTTTTGTGACGACCCAGGCCGGGCAGTAAAACGACCGTACCGACAGTTATATTCACATTAGGTCGGGTCAGCGGCGTCTAGTGTGAACAGCAACACCCGGCAGTCGGTGAACGGCAAACTGTCGGTCCGTCCGACCTAATGTGAACCAGCTCTGATGTCAAGGACAATTTTGTTCACAGTTAAATACTTGTGATGAATAACGCATTTATTTGGGGATTGACTTTCCATGCACACATGTCTGCCCTAGCATCAGAATCTTACAGACGCCTAGGTTTTGTCCTACGCAATGCCCGTGATTTCAATAATTCTATTGTCATCAAATTATTATTTAACTGTCTAGGTAGAAGTAAGTTAGAATTTGCTGCAGCCGTCTGGAATCCCCACGAATCAACATATGAATAATTAATGGAAAAGGTTCAGAAAGTCTTCCTGCATTTTTTTATATAAAAAGATTTATCCATTTATGTACCTATCCTACTCATTTCCTGCTGGGAATGTAAGGATATAATTCCCATTCAGTGCGTAGAGCCAGAGATCAGATCCTAATAGCCATAAAAATGTTAAGGAGCATGGCATTCCCCAGAGCTACACAATACTTTGTGTACACTTTATGTGCCCGACAACCACCTGCGTCATAGGCCTACTCGCCGACACCGACTGTTCGCCACATCCCATTGCCGCACTGTGTCGCGCGCGCAACCCGCGTTGTGTCGCATGCATGGTGCTATAAACTCCTTAATGGAGACAGTCCCAGATTGTGACATCTTTAATAACACACTCAAGGTGATCATGTCAAATTGTCTCATGTTCTGTGAAAGCTATGTTTGTTAGGTAAATAAGTTGTATCTTGTTATCACTTTATTCGATTTTATTTTATTTTCTTTTCTTAAAGTTATTGTTAAGTACATATGTTTGATCTCTGACTTGTTATTTGTTTTTGAATTATGTTAATAGTGTAATATGTTTAGTTTTACCTGGTAATTACTGTCATTGGCGCAAGCCGTTGTAATTAATTATAAATAAAAAGGAATAATTTTTTCCGTTTTTGCAACATTTTCCATTGATGCTCCGCTCCTATTGGTTGCAGTGTGATGTATATAGTGTAGTATATGTTATCCAACACAAAAATAATTTTCCATTCGAACCAGCAGTTCCTGAGATTAGCGCGTTCAAACAAAGTAACAAACAAACTCTTCAGTTTAGATAAATCGAGAGGGTCATCAATCCGCGGAAAGTCTTAACACCGCAATTCAGAGAAAATGATGTATTTGCACAAAGCCATCTATGGGTGAATGGATAAAACGTCTGCACAAAGCATGTGCACGCGATGAATAAAAGTTGTATTCGTGAATGTTTTAGCGGCATTTTGCGATTTTAGTAATTTTATTTTATCTCCGAAACTATATTGTTACGCGCCACAATTAATGCCTGATACATGGTGACATCAGTTACCACTAGCGCCATCTGGTTTCGAGTGGCGGAACTCATAGAGTCGCTGGCCCCATCTATGGTGGAATGGTAGAACTAATAGAGTCACTGGCGCCATCTATTATCGAGTAGAGATGTCGATGCTAGAACTTAATAAAACTATCGACATCTGGACAGTCCGGGCCGGTATGTACTCGAAAATTTTAGATGTTTCTACAATAGAAGGTTCTGGAACCATCTGCGCACTATATAAGGCCGGGACTAGCCGCGACCAATCTGTTCCCCCCGACCCTTGCCCGCTGAAGTGCCAGCCCTCGCCGTAGCTGAGCCTGTAGCTTTAAATCCTCCGACTGAGACCTCTGGGTTTGTTTCGGCCTTTCTTCTCAGAGATAGTCCTAGGAAACGCCGCGCTCATCAAACCAATAATAATACCGATTGGATCCAGCCTGTCCCTTTGCTGCCCTCTCCCAGCGACGCCTTAAGCCGAGGTTTGTATCCCATAGGGGGTGCCCTTAGCGTGCAGTCGCTTAGTTTAACTTAGTTTTAAGCCCTGGCTGGAGGCTTTAAAATTTCTTCTTAAGGCAACCATAGGAGAGTCCGGTTAAGTAGTCACGACCTCTCAAGGTCAACTACGAGATGCAATATATAAAAAAAAAAGCGACGTTTCAGTCTTGGATCAGTGATACAGGCGAATACATCGAAAGCGATCTTCAAGTACGACTTAAGAGCGATTGTGTTTTATAATTTGTGTGTTTGAGTTGTTATTAGTGGTGTGTGATTAAAGTGTAACTTTTCTGCAAAAGAGGGCTGTCAGAGCCATCTACAATCTCAGCAGACGCGAATCTCTAAGGCAACTGTTTAAAAAAATTAACATCATGACGGTTCCTTGTCAATATATATACGAAAACATTATGTACGTTCGAAAACATCTACATCTTTTTAGTAAGATAAGTGACAGGCATAACTTTAACACTAGGAATAGGAACAAACTAGATCAACCGCGCTTCAGATTGTCTAAAGTAAAAACTTCTTTTATGGGGTACTGTGTAAAATGTTATAATAAAATACCACTCGATATTCTTCAACTAAATGAGAAGAAATTTAAAACATGCATTAAACGCACACTATGTAGACAAGCATATTATAAGTTGGACGAGTATATAGTAGATAAAAATGCTGTTGGGCTTACAAGTTGATCACAATTTCAATATTTGGAAGAGATGCTTCCCCTTTTTGTTTTTTTTTTTAGTGTTTTTTTATTTAATCAGGATTAGCTTTTAATACTTCAGTATTAAATACCTCTTCATGATTGGTAGTTATTTTTTTTTCTCCCATCTTAATTATATTGCAAACTATAGTTTTGTATAATTTAGAAACATTTTTGAAAATTTTGTAAATGTAAGAACCATGGATCCGTTTTTTATGATATTTTGATGTTGACTTGAAAGAGCATGGCAGTTGAGAATATGTCATGCTCACTTAAATGTCTCACTGGTGGTGGCGCGTGTGTTGGATCATTCGGTTCCCTGCGAAATGGTTGAGCTGGGTGGTGCTGATCCACGCGCGTCATGTTCGTGAACGGGCGCCATCAGTTGAGACTGGTCATCTCTTAACTGCCAAGGCTTATTTTTAATTTTATATTTTAATTTGTTTTTTTACATTGTTCTCACATATAGAAGCAATAAGAATAATGTAACCAGGATTTTGTAAAAATGTCTTGATTTAAAAGAGTGTCCATGGAGTTTCTTGCCCGTTCTTCTCCATAGAGATCTACGCTTTGGAATGGGCAACTAGCTTCAACTTTCTGACTAACTGACCGACTATTTAATTTTGACAATTCAAAAGTGCCTGTAAATGGTTTAATTGAAATAAATGATTTGAGTTTGAGTTTTTTAGTAATTTTTATCGGCAGTTTTTATTGTCACGAACCCGAAGCTCGTAACAATATGACCAATTGACTTACTGTATTGGGCAAATCTTATCTCCTTGATAAACTTGTGATCATAAAATAATTTATTTTGATAAGGATTCATATTTAAAATTTATGTTTTCATCCAAACGTAAGCATGTCAAAAAAATACTTTTTTAAAACATAAATGCTATAATAATAATATAATTAAATAATAATATAATTTTATATTTTTTAATGTTTTTTTTTATTTTTTTTATTTTTTTTGTTTACAAAAATTTTGAAATATTTAATTAGCAAGTAATCAGATGAAATAAAGGAAATATAAATAATAATAAAATATAAAACAGAAATGTGGTGTCGCGGACTTTTTGAACTAATTAAGGCGGACCAGATTGCCATACATTGCTTTTAGTAATATACAACTGTTTAGGCAGCGCATGCAAATAATTCTGTTTTAAGAGGTATTTCTTTCCGACTTGCTGAACAAAAGTTGTGATAGCTCAGCTAAAATGCATGATGCAAACATAAATGCCTATAGCACTCACACAATGACATAATGTAGCTTTCTACCAGTGAAAACATTTTTAGACTCCGGAGATTACTTCCTACATACAAACAAACAAACTTTTACCTCTTTATAATATAGTATAGAGTATAGATTTTGATTTCAATTCGATTCAATTTATTCAGGAACAATTCACATTGTGTTTGAAATCATTAAAATTATAAAACTAACACATTCATAATACAATAAATCATAGAAGAAAAACCGGCCAAGTGCGAGTCGGACTCGCTCATGAAGGGTTCCGTTACGTTACGATTTATGACGTATTAAAAAAAAACTACTCACTAGATCTCGTTCAAACCAATTTTCGGTGGAAGTTTATATGGTAATGTACATCATATATTTTTTTTAGTTTTATCATTCTCTTATTTTAGAAGTTACAAGGGGGGGGACACACATTTTACTACTTTGGAAGTGTCTCTCGCGCAAACTATTCAGTTTAGAAAAAAATGATATTAGAAACCTCAATATCATTTTTGAAGACCTATCCATAGATACCCCACACGTAAGGGTTTGAAGAAAAGAAATTTTTGAGTTTCAGTTCTAAGTATGGGGACCCCCAAAATTTATTGTTTTTTTTCTATTTTTGTGTGAAAATCTTAATGCGGTTCACAGAATACATCTACTTACCAAGTTTCAACAGTATAGCTCTTATAGTTTCGGAAAAAAGCGGCTGTGACATACGGACGGACAGACAGACAGACAGACATGATGAATCCATAAGGGTTCCGTTGCCATTTGGCTACGGAACCCTAAAAATAAATAAATAAAAAGAAAATAATGAAATGAAATGATAGAGTTATATTTTGTAGCTATATATACAGGGTTAAATTGAATTGGCTAGCGAAAACACGCATGGTTTTAGTAAACCCATGTCGTGAGATGTTCAACTTACCGGATCTTTCAGTAAATTGCTCTTTCTCTGTTCAATGGTTTTTCCTTTCTTTGGTCTCAGTAGCATGTATAGTTTGGGGATTTCACAGGATCTGAAACAATTCAGTTTTAATCATAATCATGGATTTACCCACATCCTATGTTAACACAGCATTTCTTTCCTTTTCATCATCATGAACTAATAGGAATATTAATTACTAGCTGCGCACCGCGGTTTCACCCGCCTAAGTCTCCATCCCGTGGGAATATCCGCCGTTTTAGCGTGAAAGCATAACAAACAAACGTACAAAAGACGAAAAAAAACGGAGGAGGTTCTCAAGTCGACGCGTATTTTTTTTTATGTATGACCACGCATAACTTTTTACAGTGTGGTCCGATTTTGATAATTCTGTTTTTAATTGGAAAGGGTATACACCCCAAAGTTGGTCCTATATAAATTTGGTAAAAAAATCCAACCCTAAGGGTGGAAAATAGGGATCACCCCTATTTTCCACCCTTAGGGTTGGATTGCATTGTTCGCTCACAGATTTGAATGCTGAGTTGTGTTTAAAGATATGCGTGGTCATACATAAAAAAAAAAAATACGCGTCGACTTGAGAACCTCCTCCGTTTCTGTATCGTTTAGTTTAGATAAGTATAATATTACTTATTTTATGTCCGTATAATAATGGCATTTATTTATAACCCAGTTGTTGGCTGGTAGATGGCATTAAGCCTCCCTAATGATGATAAGTGTCCAACACTGTGTGGTCGATGGACGTGGTGTGTGGACGTGGTCCTTCGAGCCCAGTGAAAGCCACGTTAAGACGAGTAGACTTTCGCCCTCACGTGTTTGCAGTCCCTCAGCTCAGATTCACTCATCCTCCATAGAAATGGGAGTATCGTCCAACCAGACGGGTGTCGTGTCTGGTGGGCAACTGCCCGACGATTGATGTAGGGACGTTGTATGTATGCTAGTCGCATAGTAAAATCTGCTTGCGCGATGCAGGATTTTGCGTGACGTTGATGTGATGTGTAGTTCGCATGTGACGATGTAGATGCCGCCACAAGGCTGGCACAGGAACATGAAGATAAGGACCAGTAAAGACAGGCCTATGCCGAGCAGTGGGTGACATCAGGCTCTGAATGATGAAGACGCATTAGTTATAATCCCTCACCTGAAGAGTTTCTCGATGAGCTGCTTGCCGAGGAAGCCGGAGCCACCCGTGAGGAACACGACGGCGCCGCGGTAGAACTGCTGCACGGCAGAGTCCCCGCGCCCGATCACGGCGTTCATGGGCTTCTGCTTCTCCATGATAGTCAGCTCCAGCTGCTGTGCGATGTCCATTGCTGCAGGACATAGACTTATGTTAAACTTGCTTCAATAATCCCCACAATATACAGTGTGGAACTGAATTAAGGCACATTATGAAAATAGTTCGTTCAGAATCGATTTCTGTCATTTTTAATATAGGTAAATTTTTATCCCAATCGAAATTAAAACTACGTAAATTACTTTAACACTTCCGCTGTATAGTCAAAACAAACTAAAATGCGCGACGTAGTACCTACTACGCTAGACTATAATAATACTCAATACTCAAATCTTTATTGCATTCCATATGTGTTTCATAGATGGTATACACATATACAAGGTAAAAGATCAATATGGACCCTGTCGGGTACAGCAAAAATTTAGGAGAGAGGAAGAGAGCTAAGTGGCAATTCAGACAATTGAATATTATTACATGTGCTTAATTGGGTTATAATTATGTTTATATATACATATGTTTTGTGTATATAGGTATAGTATATAAGTTATTTTATGTATTGCGTAAGAATATGCAGGTAATTTTTTTGTAATTCTTAAAAGTGTTTTCATTATTATAAAGTTAAATGATAAATGATAAATGATAAATGATTTTATTTTGTAAGTAGGTTTGTACAAACACTTTTACACGTCAATCATATTTTAAAACTAGATGAGGCCGGCGTTTCCTATCTGACTAGCCTGAGAAGAAAGGCCGAAACAAACTCAGACGTCACAGTCTCTTTTAAAGTCCAGACATAATCTTGGTCAGATCATATGAAGACCATGTAGGTCGATGTCTGAGATGGTCTTTTGAGGAAAGAACCACACAGATTGAGAGGACCTGTCCAGTCAGTGCACGCATATGTCAGAAATCGTGCAGCTCAACTCAAAACTTAAGGAGCTCAACGATTCGACGAACAATACCAAAGAAAGGACATTTGGGTAGGCCACAATAATTACTCAAACTGCCAGACCATGACAAAAACTAACAGAACAGAAAGTAAAAATAAAAAATAAAATGACCCACATAGTCTTCACATTCACAATAATTAAAATAATAGAATACTTTACAAAGTAAGTAAATGTCATAGATCAAATTCATTAATGTCAAATTGTATATATATAAAAAAAAAAAAAAAAAAACAAACAACAACCACAAAAAAAAAAAACATTCAATATGTAAAAATTGGAAGCAGCTTAATCCCAAGCCTTTTTGTCCTCGATATAAGCCTTAACGGTATAAAAGGCCTTCTGGCACAACTTACGTTTAATGAATGATTTGAATTTATTAAGGCTTAGATCTTGAACGAGGCTTGGAACTTTATTGTAAAAGCGTATACATTGGCATCTGAACGAGCCACCTATTTTCTTGAGCCTTGTTGTAGGTACAACAAATTTGTGTTTGTTCCTAGTATTTATATCATGGATATCACTGTATTTTTTAAACAATTTTATATTTTTATGGGCATATAAAAGATTTTCATAAATATACTGAGAAGGCACAGTCATAACATTAATTTCTTTAAATTTGTCTCTGAGCGAGTGTCTCGGACTTAATTTATAAATTGATCGAACAGCTCGCTTCTGCAAAACAAAGATAGTCTGAATATCAGCGGCATTTCCCCACAATAGGATACCGTACGACATTACACTATGAAAATAGCTAAAGTACACTAAACGGGCTGTCTCTATATCAGTTAAATTACGAATTTTTCTAACAGCGTATGCTGCGGAACTTAGCTTTTTTGACAATTTGTCTATATGTGGACCCCACTGTAGCTTAGCATCCAAAGTTATGCCCAAGAATACTGTGCTGTCTTCAGGATTCAATTCTTCGCCCTTTATCAACACATTAGTTTTCACCTGTCTAACGTGAGGTAACGTAAATTTAATGCATTTGGTTTTTTTCTCGTTTAGAAGTAAATTATTAACATTGAACCAGTGGACTACTTTAGAGATCGCGCTATTTACATCGTCAGTAACCTGCTGCTGACGTTTAAGTTTAAACAAAAGTGAAGTGTCATCTGCAAACAACACTATATCATGATTATCCTTTATGAGGTACGGCAAGTCATTAATATAAATAAGAAATAAGAAAGGACCAAGAATTGAGCCCTGTGGGACTCCCATTGTTACTAAAGATCCGGGAGATCTTTTTCCATTAACATCAACGCTCTGAATCCTCTTACTCAAGTATGAAATAAGAAGATCCAGAGCAGCGTTCCGGATCCCGTAGTGGCGGAGTTTCCTGATTAAAGTTTCGTGAAGAACGCAATCGAATGCCTTGGACAAATCACAAAAGATGCCCAAGGCATCGCATTTGTCTTCCCATGCATTATAAATATGTCCTATAAGTTCAACACCGGCATCAGTAGTTGAACGACCCCTTGTAAAACCGAACTGTTTGCTATGTAATAATTTGTGTTTATTAAAAAATCTTTGCAATTGTTCTAAAATTAATTTCTCAAAAATTTTACTAAAGGTAGGTAGTACAGAAATAGGTCTATAATTTGTAGGGTCTGATGTACTACCTGATTTAAACAAAGGTATTATTTTACTATTTTTCATGAGGTCAGGAAACTCCCCACTGTCAATACAACTATTAAAGATAAGAGCTAGAGTAGGTGCTACAATGTCAATAATAGACTTAGCAACTTCTACAGAATTACCCCACAGATCTGCAGTCTTTTTAACATTTAATGTGTGAAAGGTTTTAATTATATCTCTACAGGTAACATGTTCAAAATGAAATTCCGAATCGCAACCATTAACATTTTCCATAAGCAAAGACTCAGCAACAGAAGGTGATGAGTTTAGGGATTTAGTAGTAGAAACGGGAATATCTGAAAAGAAATTTTCAAACGCCTCTGCGACTTGTGAGTCTGATTTTATTATGTTGTCATTAATCGACAAGCTGTAGTCAGTATTTCGATTACTAGACCTTCCCGTTTCACTATTAATAATATTCCAAGTCGTTTTAATTACATTATTGCTGGTTTTAATCCTTGAACCCAAATAACGTGACTTGGCCATATAACAAACTTTTTTAAATATTTTTGAATAATTTCTAACATACAAATTAAATTCATCAGTGTTTACATAAGTCCTTTCATTGTACAGTTCATAAAGCCGCTTTCTACTTTTATGAATACCAATGGTAGCCCAATCACTGAAACATGTGTTACTATTAACCGAGATAGTCTTGGAAATAAAGGTAGAATTAAATTGTTTACAGTATATATTAAAAAAATTATCATATAGATGATTAGGATCCGCATGAATTGACAAAACTGGTAATTCATCAGTGAGTTTAATTTTGAAAGCTTCCAAGCGACTTGCAGTTTTGGGGTTGACAGTGATATCTTTTCTAACCACTATTTTGTTTTGATTTGGAATAGTAATCCTTTGCCCGCAATGATCAGAATCTAGTAAATTTATAATTTCTTTGTGGCTTGGTATAATATCTGTATAAATATTATCTAGGCATGTGGCACTAGTAGGGGTTATTCTTGTAGGCTCCAAAAATAGGTTTACAAGATTGTAGGACTGAAACAGACTTATAATTTTACTACAAGAACCTGAGTTTTCCAATAAATTGACATTAAAATCACCGCAAACGATAACGGACTTGTTTGAGTTACAAATCCTGTCTAACACTTCATCCATTACCTTTTCAAAGCAGTCATACAATCCTGATGGGGGTCTGTATACACTTAATACAACAAAATGCTCCAATTCTATACAGGCAATTTCAACTGTACGCTCAACAGATAGGCTCACAATATCATTACGATCTTTAAATTTGAGCTGGTTACTTACTAAAATTAATGAGCCACCATGTATAGCATTTATTCTGCTGAACGAACTACCAACCTGGTGATTATTAAAATTGAACAAGAACTGGTGGCTTTTCAGCCAATGTTCTGTTATACAAAGAATATCAATACTATTAAAATTCATAAATAATTCTACTTCTAAATCTTTGTTCATAAATCCTTGAATATTTTGATGCACCAGGTTGATACTATTTATTGATTTTAAAGCATTTTTCGAGTTGCTTTTGTAATTCTGAACAATATAGCTAGAGGTTGCCTCTATTGTCTTACTTTCTAATTTAAATTATTAGCAATGTCATTAATTGTGACCAAATTAGTGGCAGAATTATTTATAATGTCATTGCATTGCTCAAAAGAAGCAAGTTGTTTAGCCAAATTTTTGGCTGTAATTGAAAAAAAATATGATAGCGACACAGCTATCTGTCTTTTATAATATTTAGACAGATAGTACATAACAATGTTATGTCTATCTTTTGTCAAATATAAATTTTTATTAACATAATTGTTAATATCAATCAAATGGAACAAGTTATTATTAAATGTCAAGTTATGCATTGTCATATTTAGTTCAAATCTTAAGCTATTTTCTTCCTGTGGCAAACTGTTACTATAAGGGAATGTAAACAACACAACTTTTCTTAAACTAAGATTGCATAATGTTTTATGATACTGGAGCAGTTCTCCTTTGTTCACATTTCCCCTATTACCCACAAAAATTAATAAAGTTGTATCCTGGGTAAAGTTACATTTAATAATTTTTTTCATAATATGAAGCAAAGAACAACCAGGCATACAGTAATTTAATATCGAGTGTCCAGGATATTCATCTGTCAACAAGTGACCTAAGTCCTTACCAATCTCATCACAAAATAATACAATATCATTTTCTAAAGTTTGTTTACAAGGTTTATTAGAACTATTAGTAGAAGGAATGATCAAATCAACACAGGGTTGCAGTAAGGAGATATTGCATGTTGACAATGAATGGTCCGGTGTAAGCACATTGGACGGTGTTAGACAATGCTCACAGTTGTTTTTTTGTGAGTTTACCAGCTCATTCATTGCCAACACATATTCCCTCATTAGGTCTTCAGAGGTATTATATTTGTTGGTCATTGAACAAAGTTTCTCCTGTAGATGGTCTAGTTCAGATTGCAAGGTTTCTGTGTCAATTTTGTACTTCCTAGTACTTTGCTCCAAATTAAAAGAATACATATCTAATTGTTTGAGCAAATTCAACCTTTCTCTATTCAATTTAACATTTTTGATAAAAAACCTTTGTCTCTTTACCATTTTTTGTGTTTTAGCAATGTATTTATTGATTTTAATGTATTTTTTAAGTTTATTTTTACTGGTTACTACCCTCACTGAATTACATGATTGTGATTTATCATCACCTGTCAAATCAATAGTGGGGTTTATGGCAGAAACCATTGACGGGGCAATAGACACCAGCTCACTGAACAGACTTTGATTCAGCGAGGCGGTGATGTTAAGATTTGAAGTCTCAAGTTGTGTGATTTGACTTTGAGCCTCATGTAGCTGCTGTTGTAATAAGTGTTTGTGACTAAGAGCTTGTTCATACTCTATGCTACACTGGCTGAACCCGTCCACAATAACCTGGAGCCTATCCCGGGCTTCTATGGCATCAGTGTATTGAATATATAACTGAGCCATTTCATTTTTCAACTTCCTATTCATTTCATTGGCATCAAAGAGCACTCTTTCATTGTCATCTATTTCCTTAATTAGTTGGTCACAGGACTCCCTTGAAGCCTTTAAAAGGCTCAAAGCCTCACTGAGTTTGGACTCTTCGAGGCGAGCACGGGCACTGCGAGTCATAATCATGACGAAGGAAGAGAAGACAAATTAGAAGAGAGAGTAGGTAGCTAGTTGAGACAGCAGTTTGAAAAGAGAGTTGATAGCTATTTGAGACAGCAGTTTGAAAGGGGATAAGTGTAGAGGAAAAATGAAATTTATATGAAGTAAGAAGTTCTGTCACCAAACCAAACTAAGGTTATGTTTACGTTCAAAGGTCATTGGCATCAATAAGTAGCCGTATTAAAATGAACAATGTAATGTGTGGTGTAATTAAGGAACGCAAACAAACTAAAAGCAAGTAAAATATTAAGTATTGTACCTGTTAACAAGATGACAATGCAAAATTCACTTGAGCCGGTAACCGTCACTGTTTCACAATAAAATTTTTACACTTAATTTGCATTTCTAGGTGAATCTAATACAAAAAAACAGATTATTATCCTATTTACTTGATGAGTGATTGGTAATGGACTTCAAAAACATAAAAATTACAAATTTTAAGATTAAAATTACAAGAACAAATTCAAATCAGCTGTTAGCTGTAGTGTTGCCACAGGAAAAAAATATTATTATTATTATTATTATTTCATAATGTTTGGTGTATACGAGGATATATAGATAATTTTATTTTGCAAACGATTTGTCATCTAAAAACTCCTTAACTGAGTAGTACCTATGACTTGGATTCCAGAAATTGCTTCAATTTGTTAACAAATGTATTTGTTTTGTTTACTTCTCTAATGACATTTGGCAATTTATTATACATTTTTATGGACATAACTAAAGGGCTGGTTGATTGCATTTTGAGTTTGGATTGAGGTATGTTTGTTTGTTTTTGTTGTTTCGAAAGGTGTATCTTGTTTGTGTTTCTTCGCAAATGGTATACAAATCTGGGTGTTTTCTGACACATAATTCTAAGATATATAAACAGGGAAGTGTGAGTATTTTGTGTTTTTGGAAGTGTGGTTTGCAGCTATTTGTTTGTTCTATGTTGGTTATTATTCGAATTAACTTCTTTTTGTAAAATAAATATGGTATGTGAATCTGTACTGTTACCCCACAGCATGACCCCATAGCTGGGCCATAATTATACGAGTGCGTGCGTTGATTTGTAATGTGACCACAATCAGTTTATCTAGTATAATAAATAATTATACGAGTGCGTGCGTTGATTTGTAAAGTGACCTCAATCAGTTTATCTAGTATAATATATAATTATACGAGTGCGTGCGTTGATTTGTAATGTGACCACAATCAGTTTATCTAGTATAATAAAATATAATTATACGAGTGCGTGCGTTGATTTGTAATGTGACCACAATCAGTTTATCTAGTATAATAAATAATTATACGAGTGCGTGCGTTGATTTGTAAAGTGACCTCAATCAGTTTATCTAGTATAATATATAATTATACGAGTGCGTGCGTTGATTTGTAATGTGACCACAATCAGTTTATCTAGTATAATAAAATATAATTATACGAGTGCGTGCGTTGATTTGTAATGTGACCACAATCAGTTTATCTAGTATAATAAATAATTATACGAGTGCGTGCGTTGATTTGTAAAGTGACCTCAATCAGTTTATCTAGTATAATATATAATTATACGAGTGCGTGCGTTGATTTGTAATGTGACCACAATCAGTTTATCTAGTATAATAAAATATAATTATACGAGTGCGTGCGTTGATTTGTAATGTGACCACAATCAGTTTGTCTAGTATAATAAATAAGCTTTTAAAAGCATTTATTGCGACTCGTACAAGAAGATCACAAACAAAACTAAACACAGTCAAAAATAAAAAATCAAGTTATATAAAAAAGTAACAAAAATTAAAATTAAACAGAAAGTCCAAAAGGCTCCTATCTCTGCATGATGCTGCGACATTTAAATAACAAATGTCGCAGCGCTGGTATTCGGTCCAAAAATAAATAAGTAGTAAACAAAAAAATAATAAATAATAATAGTAAATATTCAGTGTATGCATTATGAATATACGAGTAACATAATATTCTAATTGGGGTGTTTGGTGGTGTGCGTGTATACAAAAAACAGATTTTAAATTACACAAACAGCGATGGATGCCCCATTTTTTTTTAATTAATAACTTTTTGTTTCATCATGTTTAGATATCGATACCAATCACGTGTGCAGTTCCTGTACATTTCAACAATTACAAAAAATATATAGAGCGTGGCGCTTTAATGGCGACATTAATTTAACACACGTATACGGTTTTGCGTTGTAGTTTTATGAATATATTTTAATTTAATTAAACATTAATATTTATTTATTTATTAACAATTTTATAAAATAGCATCTTAGAGCAACCTGACTTAAAGAACTGTAGCATTAATGTAATTAAAACAATTAACGAGCAAAGAGAAGGCGAATTGAAGGAGAGAGAGAGCCCTATGTCGGCGCGCGGCGCAGGTGGTAGTTTTCAAGTTACGATTTTTTTTATGTTGTTATAATTTTTATGATTACTGGCCACTGGCCCTACCCGTGTGTTAAATTAATGTCGCCATTGTAGCGCCACGTTGTATACAGGGTGGCGATTAGGTTATCACATTAATTGAAACCACGTACTCTATATTAGGTATTTTATCATATTCAATTAAAATAATTTAATAATAAACAATATTATAGCCGCAGGACCCTTTTTTTCATTTTAATATTTCACAACATCATGTATTGCATAAACATAATCAGCTGACCAATAAAAGTAGGTCAAAGACCCGTGGCCGGTGAAGATAGTTCAAAACTTCAAACGTTGCCATTCCGAATTACCTACAAGCACTACTAAACTACCATTTTACAAACTATTATTACAAGAAACGTAAAAAATTCAAGCGAAAAATGTCCTTACCGCCTTCTTACGGCTAATAGTTGAAGGCGTTTTTTGTGCGCAAAATTAAAAGATGAAAAGGGACCGCATGAGAGGTATGAAAAAAATATGCAAAAATATTCTTACGGTTGACGACTTACGGTATAAATTTCTATGCCCGAAATGCTACGGGGTACGGGGGTGTGCTTGTAGGCATTTCTTTGGCGCGTGCGACGAATGAGTCACATAGTCCGCCGCCAAAATCCTTGAGGAATAGTTGACGATTGGCGCACGCGCCTTTCGTAGTATTGTTATTGTTTTTATTTTGTGGACATTGTTTTGTGTTAACTTTATTTTAGTAATAGGAATAGGATAGGTTAGTGAAGGTGGTGTGTGTGACAGTTTATGCGAAATCAAACGCTTAAATAATAATTATTGTTAGGTAGCTATTTTCATTGTGTTATTGTTTCCAACAAGATACCTCGAATCAATTTCGCATCGCCGGAGTACACCGATATGATTTGGAGTTCGGGCAATGGACATTTAAAGAATGAGGTTGAAGTGACGACTATGGACGATTTAAAATCTCGAATAATTGGGGCCTTCGACAATTTAAAAATTTTAGCCGCGAAGCCTACTCTGAAGAGTCCGAAATAATATCGTAAGACGATGTCATTTGTGTGTACAGAAGAACGGTGGACATTTTGAAAACGTAAAAATTAAAATACGTAATAATTGATTGCATTTAAGTGGAGATTTTTAAAGTTAATTTGTGATTATTTCATAAAACAATATCGTAAGTATGTTGTGAAAATGTTGAATTACTGTCGCACGCACCACGCGCGCGTGCCTACATCCACAAGTAGGTACTCGTACTCGTACCTCGCGTAGGTACGGCGCGTGCTCCGCCGGCGCGACGCTGCGGCGTTGCCGCTTTTACAGGTCAGTAAACTAATATTATAAAGGATGATTTATTTTTTACCAACTATAACTCCATTTATTTTGTTTGAAAAATGCATTTTTTTAATTTTAGTAAAATTATTTATTTTATTATTTTAACGGACTGATAACAACTTGTAATACCTGCTGTACAATTTAATGTGATAACCTAATCGCCACCCTGTATAATTTAATTAATAATTCATTTTATAAATTATAATTTTTAATCACGATACATGCGTGCACATGAGACTAGTCATAGGTTATGAAGTCATCGATCAAGGTTGGGTCGCTTTTGCAGTATATAAACAATTAAGGAATTAATTAACAGTAATTATTTTCGCAAGTCATTTCTAACGCATACGTAATGTAGCGCCAGCGACACGAGCGTCACGGCGCGGCGCGGCGGCGGCCTGGAAGGTGTCGGAGGGTAATCAACTATGTGTCAGCATAATAAATGTCATTAGAATCATTTTAATTTGTGGAGAATTTGTAGAAATTCTCTATAATTTGTAAGTTATAGTTTATAATGACTAGGATGGGTCCGTGGCTAAATAATAACAGCCGCACAGATTCATCGATCAGGTTAAGCTACCGTGGTTGGTCTGTGGATGGGTGACCATCTTTACATACCGAGACCCCTCTGTGCCTCGGAAGGTACGTTAAGCGATTGATCCCGGCTGTCATTCGTGGATCATTGACAGTCGTTACGGGTCGTCAGATGCCCGAAAGACTAATAACCAATCTTACCAAGGGGTATCGTATTATCCAGTAACTGGGTTGTGGACGTCAGATAGGCTGTCGCTCCATATGAAATACTGGTATTCTGCTGCATCTGGTTAGACTGGAAGCCAACCCCAACAAAGTTGGGAAAAGGCAGGCAGATGAGGTAGATACTCATCATCTACCTCATCTGCCTGCCTTTTTATAATAACTAGCTTCTGCTCGCGGCTTCGCCCGCGTGGATGTTGAAGTTGTCACACGGGGACATGCTACTGGTACAACAAGTAGCCTAAGTTACTCGTTATATCTAATTACATCTGTATCAGCAACTGCCAGTGAAAGTCCCATCAAAAACGGTCCAGCCATTTCAGAGATTAGCAGGGACCAACAGGTAGACAGACAAATAAAATATTTTTTTTTTAAGGACCGTATATACTTTCATATGCATTTAGTAACAAGCTCATGTTTGTTTTGTATTTATTTATATACCTAGTTAGTTAGTTCGTCTGTTTATTGAGTACCTAGTGTAAACAATCATATAAGAGATAATTCAAACCAAAACTATGTAAAAAAAATTATTCTACAATAAAGATTTATATAATTGTTTGTTTAAATCTACGAGTACATCCAAAGGCGACAAGCAAACCAAATGCATACTACACACTTACAAATCAATTGCATACTACACACTTACAAATCAATTGCATACTACACACTTACAAATCAATTGCATACTACACACTTACAAATCAATTGCATACTACACACTTACAAATCAATTGCATACTACACACTTACAAATCAATTGCATACTACACACTTACAAATCAATTGCATACTACACACTTACAAATCAATTGCATACTACAAACTTACAAATCAATTGCATACTACACACTTACAAATCAATTGCATACTACACACTTACAATTTTGAATGAAATGCATAATCCGTTCCTACGGCTCTGCCTGCCTAGCCTTTTCCCAACTACATATATTGGGGTTAGCTTTCAGTCAGTCTAACGGAATGCAGCTGAATACCAACACTGTCTACGAGTACCCGACCTTTACAACCCAGTTACTGGATAACACGATACCCCTAGACTGGTTGTCAGACTTTCAAGCTTCTGACTACCAGTAACGACTGCGAGGTAATTAACTAAAACAAAAAAAAAACAAAAATGTAGGTACTTACTTTCTGACGCCATCTTCAAGAACTATAATAACTTGTTGCCAGTTGTGAAATGTTACACTGTTAATTAACTTTTTTCTAGATTATCACACTCGATACCCGATAACTAGTAGCTAGCTAAGTTTGGGCATCACACGCCAAGGAAAGATGGCGGCAGGACCAGAATTTAGCAATGAAGGAACAATCTTATGTTTATCCAGGTCTTAAACTAAAAAAAATTTAAAGAGGAAAGAAAACATAACGAAAAAAAATATTTGCAATTTATGCAAAATTATAAGTTAGAAGACATAGATTGAGATTAACACGGATTTCGGCTGGAGCCCCTACAGAGCAGTGGACAGTGACTGACTGAGTGTCAATTAGATGTAACAACTATTAATAATTTGCTTTCAATGGACGCCACGTTAAAAAGTTACAAAACAAACAAAGCAAGCTAGCTCTAACAAAGTTTTTCGCGGTGTGATCGACGGTTTCAACTAAATACCTGCACCTAATAATACTAATATCGTTACATAATACATATATATACCTAATACAATTGTGAGTGCCACAACAAAATACATGCAAATGTATTTTGTTACTAATAATTGTCACATCATATTATTAACATTTTTAAATATTTTTTGTTAATGAAATTGAGTACCTAAGTGCGCCAAATTAGAATATCTAATTCAATGTGTTATAAAGTAAACTTAGAGCATGTCATTAAGGAAAGGGATGCATATACGTTTTTTTTTTTTTAATAGCATCTCACAGTTCAACTTACGGGGTTTTCGTCCGCGATCTAATGGTGGCATGGAAGGCGCGACTATCGCAACCCAGCGCAGGGCACGCCACGATAGCGGCGGTAAGACCCCTCTTTGAGGAGTGGCTAGAGAGGCGTCACGGCGTTCTCACCTACCGCCTGGCGCAGGTCGTTTCGGGAGGTTCCTGCACATCATCAGGCGGGAGGAGACGCCCGGGTGTCATCACTGCCAGGATCGCCCAGATGACACGGTGGAACATACGGTGGAGGTCTGCCCCGCTTGGGCAGAGCACCGCCGTGTCCTTGTAGAGGCGATCGGCAGCGGCGGCGACCTCTCGCGTCCGGCCCTGGTTCAAGCCATGGTCCGGGGCGAGAGGGAGTGGGAGGCAGTCGCCTCCTTCTGCGAAGCAGTCATGCTAGCGAAGGAGGTGGCGGGGTGGGCGAGGGAACGAACCTCACGCCTCAGCCGCCACGGGAGACGCTCCGGGCGTCGGGAGCCGCGTGACGACTCCCGGCCACCGTAGGCGCGGGCCTGCGGGCGGTGAGTAATGGGTAACTCACCGTCTGATCAGGACCAGGCCCGTGCCGGACGGCGCGTATGTGTTCCACGCGCGCCTCAAAGAGATGTCAGCACGAGTGACGGGGCCCGATAGGGCCGAAGCCTGCCAGGGTAGCGGGATCGTCCGAAAGGGTTACCGCTGCCCTGGAACATAAAGGGCTAAAGAAGGAACACGGGTGGGTTATAGTCAGTAAGAGTCTGACACTCCCTTCCGCTCCACCCAGAGCGGGAGGGGTCATTTGATGATTTCCCATCCCCAAAAAACAAAAAAAAGGGGTTGTCGTCTGCTTAACCGGGTTTGCCTGTGGATGCCTCAATAAATTACGGGCTCCAGCCAGGGCTTTAAAAAAAAAAATTAAAAAAAAGTTAAGTCATCATTACGATAAATAAATAAACCACGCATTAATTTTAATCACAACTGTGCTCCAAGTTTCCTACATTAGAATAGTCATTAAATTAGTCATTAGTTATGCTGATGATATGGTGTTGCTGAGCCCTTCGGTTAACGCAATGATAGGCCTGCTTACGATATGTGAGAGGTACGCGGAGACTCATGGGCTCAGATACAATGTTAAGAAAAGTGAGGTACTAGTTTTCAAGGCAGGAACTAAAACTTACCCGATTGAAACGCAGTTGAAACTTTGCGGAAGTTCCTTAAAGCAAGTTACTTCTTTCAAGTATCTGGGCCACTGGGTTTCCGAAGACCTAAAAGACAATTTAGACATTGAGCGTGAGCGCAGGGCGTTGGCTGTTCGCTGCAATATGTTGGCTCGCAGATTTACGAAATGCTCGACTGAAGTAAAGGCTACACTATTTACAGCGTACTGTCAGTCGTTCTATACATGCAGTCTGTGGGTCAACTACACGCAGAGGGCATACAGCGCCCTGCGCGTACAATACAATAATGCTTTCAGGGTGTTGATGGGGTTGCCGCGCTACTGCAGTGCTTCCGGCATGTTTGCGGAGGCGAGAATTGATGGCTTTCACGCTATCATACGCAAGCGTTGCGCTTCCATTATGCGCAGGGTGCGCGTCAGTCCCAACAACATCCTGAAAACTATAGCTGATAGGTGGGACAGCCCCATACTGGGACATTGGATGCGCCTACATGCCACTGTGGCGTATTAATGAATAGTTTGTGTTGTTTTTCTGGTAAATGTAAGTACTAACACTAGTTTATAAGTAAGTTGTGTGTATACTAACCGAATGGTCATCAAATGGGTCCGAAATTTGTATTTTATTATATATTTTAATTTTATTTTTATATTTTTGTTTTGATTATTAGTTTTTAATTATTATTATTATTATTATTTTTTTTTTTTTTTGATTTTATTCGAGTTATTTTGATTATTTTAAGTTAATTTCTTTTGTTTATATTAATTTGATTTATATTGATTTAATTTTATTTGATTTGATGTGCTCTAATTTGGTTTTTATCTTTTTAATTTAATTTAATTGTTGTGTTTTCTACTAATTTGTGTTGTGTTGTAATTAATGGGTGTTCTTTACCTGAAAATAAATGAATTATTATTATTATTAACCTTATCAAAGTCAGAGCCAATTTATTCAAAGGAGATGCAACTCTGCGCATCTTCCTAATGTCGTGTATGGGGCAATGGAGGACGGTCCTTCGCTATCCAGCACCCTAATTGCGTAACACACAATCAATCGGAATCGATTTCATATTGACAGTTCAACAACATTCATTGCGTTATTTACGTGTTGAGCAGACAAATTTTTCGAACTTATGAAGAAATGGATTAGCAATATGCTTCAAAATGATTCAGATTATGATTGATCGTGTGTTACGCAATTAGGGTGCAGGATGTCGAAATATTCGGAGGAATAGCGAGCCGATGAGGATCGAGCGAGGCAAGAACAGACCGACAGGTTGAGTCCGCTTTGGTTCTGCTTAGCCTTGAATCCTCTAAGCACACTGCTGGAGGATTCAGGTCTAGGCTATCGGCTGAGGAGAGGTGGTCAGGTTATAGCGCACCTCCTCTACATGGATGACCTGAAACTTTTTGCCCCCAACAATTTGCAACTGATGGAGCTACTGAAAGTAAAAAGATTGTAGGACCCGCGTAAGTAAAAGAATTAGATTTATGTATAAACTAGCTGCTGCCCGCGACGTCGTCTGCGTAAAGGCTCTACAGAACCAAAAATAGCTAAGATGCCAGTATCGCTATAGCATTATCTTCTGCTATAACTAAATATAACTTCTTGCTATCTACAATGCCGAAACGATCATGTTCGCAGACGACACTGTCATTTTATTTCATGGCCGTACTTGGGAGCAAGTACGGACGATAACTGAAAACGGTCTTGCAATAGACACGCGGTGGCTTGAGGATAACCTGCTAACACTGAACACGTTCAAGACAAAGTACATATGCTTCACAAAAACTAGCACTTCTCGTCCTAAAGATAATGAGCTTATTATTAAAATACATACTTTCCCATGTAACCAACAACCAGAAGCATATTTACAATGTACATGTGATGTTCTCACTAGGTCTAACGATATAAAATACTTGGGCATTATACTTGATGAGAATTTAAACTGGAATCGGCATATCTCTAGTCTTAGTTCCCGACTTCGTAAGTTGATCTACATTTTTAAGCAACTAAGAACCATTGCTCCCTGTAAACTCCTGATATCAACCTACAAAGCATTATGCGAGTGTATACTTAGTTATGGTAACTGTTGCTGGGGTGCTGCAGCAAAAACAACTATGATTGAACTGGAACGTGCACAGCGCGCAATTATTAAAGTTTTTATGTTTCTTCCATACCGCCACCCCACAACGGACGTATATATTCGCACTGGTGTTCTATCAGTTCGCAAACTTTACGTAAGTCAGGTGCTCCGTAGATATCACCGCATTACAATTCCAGCTACTACCGACCAGCAAGAGACGCTTTATTTGTCCAACACCCCGTGTAAAATCTTTTTTTGCAAAACGACACTATAACTCAATGGCACCGCGAATTTATAACAAACTCACAGCAAAGGATATAACCACGATTTCGGTAAAAGTATTCTTGATTGTTTAGTCAAGCTAGATTATGAGCAAGTGGAAAGCTTGCTCTTAACCAATATCTAAATCGACTGTATAATCGCAAACCTACGCCTATTTTTTAATACATACCAAACACACCCCTACATACATATATACACATACACAACTACATACATACATACATTACAACATCACTAATCCGAACACACATATTAACAGTATCAATACACAAGCACCCTTTCACACTCCCTCATACACACCTACATCATTTATCACAATGAACACCACCCTACCTGCGCACTCAGTCAAATTATTAACCTTGTACTGTATAACTTACTTTTATTTAAATTTACCTATTTGTGTTTAGTTTACTTTTATTTTTTGGACATGGCTAAATGACTGCCCCAAGCATGAATAGTAAGTAACCTTATTCAAATATTCATTCATGAATTATGAAGCGTTTAAGAATTTCCTAGAACTTTCGTGAACTGTTAGACATAAAAAAGTATCTTAGTTGCTTTTTTTGATTGACATGACAAGTTCAAGGAGAATAATAATAAAGTACAGACGCCAGCACATCAAGCTACTACAATCTGTCAAATTTCGTTAATAGATTTTCAACTTTATCGCTAAAGAATTAAGGTTCAAGGTTGATTGGGAAAATGTGACAGTTTCGGGTAGGTTGACCTGCTGGCGTCTGTACTACAAACTAGGGACGGGTCATGACTCATGTACTCATGTCGCTTTTTTAAAATGTCAAATCAAAACTATACTTACTCGTATATCGATTTTTGATAACAGGTATCAAAACGATTTATTTTCTGAAACTAAAAAGTGGTTGCTTGCAGACTGGTTGCTTTATTTATTATAGATAATTCATGTGGGTACTAAGGTAATGAAGTTTGTTCTAGGTTCCAAGGAATGCCAACATTTGTCATCCTTGTTATGAACTGCTGAATTCAGTAGCAACTAGTGATGTACGTTTATTTGGCCTGCATACAATGGTGCGCATAACTTGTGGCCGTTCTGTGAGAAGTATACAATGCAGTGGAAAAAAACGATGCAATGTTACAGAATTTACCAACGTCACATCCAGCTTTCCATCAAGTAAATAAATGGTTTTTTAAACACAGTGTGTTCTTTTATATCTACATGCCCATCCGGTAGCATGGACCATCTTCCTCTTCAGATATTCAGTTTCTCGGCCTATAAATCGTCAGAACTACTGTCCCTGACCTCTCTCTCTCTCTCTGGTTGTGTTAATGGGCTAGCATCCAATCAGAATGATTTGATCAAACGGACAGATAACCTAAACCAACTTTTTTAAGATAATGTTCTTATAAGATTCACAGAATAAATAAATAAATCGCATTTTTGTTGTTTTATTTCAATATCTTTTATGTCCGTCCCAGGATTTAACAATCACCACATACTAATTAAACCAAGTCCCCCAGGTGTATTTGTTTGTCAGTCTGTCTGTACGGATGTATTAACAAACAGATTTTGATGGGGTTGTCACCAGTAGGTAGATTGATTCTTCCGGAAGGTTTAGGTATACATTCGTGTAGGTTGTATTGACCAATGTAATTCAAGTCAGAAAAATCCTGCCGCCTGAGTGTTGCCCCAATCAGCGCCCAGAATCCGCCTCTCGAGTCCATTTATTTTCAGTTAATATTAATCCTTATTTTCAAAAACTTTCATCATTTCAACCACTACTTATATTGTCTGTGAAAACTGTCTTTATTTCAACTCATTTGAATAAGTAGTTTAGGATTTATAAGAGTTTATTATTTAAATACTCTCGGGTGGGGAGTGATTTTTGCGTGGATTCTAGAATGCTCGTTGTATCACGGTTTTTGGTGCAATTACCCTTTTGTAGATATTTACTCAAGTACCACCGTGCGAAATCGGGGTGGGTCGTTAGGCAAAAATACAATCTATACATATAATAAAATTGTAGAAAAGTGGTGTCTGTACAATGGAAATATATAAAAAAAAAGTAGTAGGGGTTGTTATTATATCGATGCCGAACCCGAAATTGTAATTAAATTTTTTTTTTGTCTGTTTGTCTTTTTGTCGGTTTGTCTGTTTGTCTGTGTGTTTGTGCACGCTAATATTAGAAACGGCTTATTCGATTTAGATGCGGTTTTCACTAATATATTGTAGTAAGCTTCACTTAACATTTAGTGTTTATTTAATGTCAATCGGTTCATAAATAAAAAAGTTATGTCAATTTAAAGAATCACGGCGAACATTTACACGCCTCGCGCCTGCGCGTCCGTGCCTATAAAGCGCGCTCAGACCCGCACCGCTGTCCTATTCGATCCAGCCTGTCCCTTTGCTGCCCTCTCCCAGCGACGCCCTAAGCCGAGGTTCGTACCCCACAGGGGGTGCCCTTAGCGCGCAGTCACTTAGTTTTAATCTAGATGTAGCCCTGGCTGGAGGCTTTAAGAATTCTTAAGGCAACCACAGGATAGTCCGGTTAAGTAGTCGCGACCTCTCAAGGTCAACTACGAGATGCCATTCATAAAAAAAATGCGCCGCTGCCATAATGATTCAGTTATTCGTAGCGAACGCACGTATCCTGGAGAGTATAATAGTTGCATTCGATTATTGCGATTCACTTGAATACTGTTTGCATAGTTCATCTATATATATAAAATTCAAAGTCTTGACTGACTGACTGATATATCAACGCACAGCCTAAACCGCTGGTCCTAGAGACATGAAATTTGGAGGGTGTGTTCTTCGTGAAGAGTAGACATACATTAAGAAAGGATTTTTCGAAATTCCACCCCTAAGAGGGTGAAATGGGGGGATTTCGTTTGTATGAAAAATCTTATTCCTTGAATTAATAAACTTGAAACTTGGCACGAATACTTACCTAAATAAATTATGAAGATTGCCAGTTTTTTTTTTCTAAACTACCCCTTAACAATGGATTAGGGGGTTTCAAATTTTGTATGGAAGAATTTTAGCTCGCGGTCCGATTTACTCGAAACTCAGTATTTATACCTAAGATTGAAAATAAAGAATAATGTGTATCAGGGTTTTTCGAAAATCTACCCCTGACGGGTTGAAAAGGGGTAGTCAATTTTACAGGGGAGGATTTTACAGCGTAGCTTGATTAACTCGAAAATTGGTATAAATAATCTTTGTGTCAAGTTATGAGAGTGAAGAGTGAGAGAGGGGGGGTGGGGGGTGGGGGGAGGGGGGGTGTGAGTGGTGTGAGTGTGTGTGAGTGAGTGAGTTGTGTTAAGATGTGTTAAAGATAGATAGAGATAGGGGTGGCCCTATGGGGGTGAAAAGTGGGGATACAGTTTATATGAAAAATCTTATTCTATTTGTTAATAAATTTGAAAATTGGCAAGAACACTTGCCTACGTAAGTAATAAAGTTTATCATTATATGTTTTTCAAAACTACCCCCCAAAGGGGGATATATTGGTGTTAAAGTTTGTGTGGAAGAATTTGAATGCGCGATCCGATTAACTCGAAACTCAGTATTAATACTTTTGAAAAGAAAGTAACGATGATAAGTTTTTGGGTCTTTCGATAATCGACCGCTGACGGGGCAAAAAGGGGTAATTAATTTTTTAAGGGGCGTATTTTACTACGTGGCTTGATTAACTCAAAAATTGGTATACAACAGCTTTGTGTCAAATTATGGAAACATCCAATTTTTTTTTTGTTTTCTTACGCCAGTGGGGTGAAAAGACGGGATACAGTTAATATGAAAAATCTTTTTCCTTTGGTTAATAAACTTGATACTTGGCAATATTTGCCTCATTAATTAATACAGATGGACACTTTTAGTTTTAAAAAAAATCTCACAGAGGCTTCAGGAGGTGAAAAGGTTAATATGTAAGAAAAAATATTAAACCGCTCGGACGAATTAACTCGAAACTCGATACTAATACTTAAAACAAAAAGTATGTGTTTTAAGGGTTTTTCAAAAAGGTTTAGTATGTGTTTTAAGGGTTTTTCAAAAACGGTTAGAGTTTTCGTCTCTTACCAGGGTGGAAAATAGCATTAAAGTTTAAGGGATGGATTTTACTGCTTGCTTCCATTAACTCTAAATGGGTATAAATAATCTTTAAGTCATACAATGGGAACATATCAAACGTTTTTTTTAAAACAAAGCCTATGTCGTGGTAAAAGTGGACGACAAGGTTTATTTCAAAAATCTTATTCATTTGATCTGTAAACTTTAAAATTGAACCGAATTAAATAAATAATGATAAAGATCGTAAACATAAATCTTCGAAATTTTTAGAGTAAAGTACGATAAAATTGCCTGCCAGCAGATGCCAAAGAGATAGTCATCCTGCGGAAGGAAATACTTCTTATCCTTTCCGACATCCACGCGGGCGAAGCCGCGGGCAGAAGCATTTATCAATATTATCGCAGATACATCTAAACGCCTAGGTAGAAGTTCATAGCAATGTCTTTTATTTGCAGTTTTTGTATGCCTATTGACGTAGGAGTTACACGATTTTATTTTCAGGATTATAAAGATATTAAAAGTTCCTGAAACTTTTTTTATATGAAATACTAATATCCAGCTATTCAGAATTACATGTTGCTAGGTACCATGTTTATTCATTCCTGAAAAGTCGTCCGTACTTCTATTTAGCCATCTCCAAAACCTATTTGTGTTAAGTTCCAACTACTTGAGAACGCTATAGGAATCTAGTAATTATGTAAACTGGAAGGGAACTGTCTCCTGAGATACAGGCTTACAACCTAGTTCAGGAGGCAGTGCGCTTATGTAACTGCGTACTTACTTTGTTTTCAATAAAGCATTATTATTATTATATGTAAACAACTTTTAAAATAGCATTAAAATATAAGTTTTTTTTGCAAGCGAAGCAAGTGAAGAGTGTTATTTGGGAATCCTGCTGAGTTCAGTTAAGATGTGACTGAAGGAAATAGAGAAAATAATGCAGGAATACATTCCAGGACACAAAAGAGTAAAAATACGTACAGACGCCAGCACATCAAGCTACTACAATCTGTCAAATTTCTTTAAAAAATTTTCAACTTTATCTCGAAAGCATTAAGGTTCAAGGTTGAATGGGAAAATTTGACAGTTTCGGGTAGCTTGACCTGCTGGCGTCTGTACAAAGGTATCATACTTTACAACACTTCCCTATAAACTACGTTGGTAGTTATGCTGCCAGGAGCCAAAATGTAAAGAGAGTCAGGACTGGTGACGCGGGAGCAAGCGACGTACAGTTGCCCGTGTGAGAAGCAACTCGTCCTGAGGTCGACACCCGCTGCCCTCAGCGTCTCCCCTGCGACTTATTGATGGTCATTGCGAAGCAAACACTCACGGAGAACTGTACGCGCTTGAACTGGAACGGGAAGATAAGAGGTATGAGGGGAATGCGTGGTATAAATACTGCCTCTCCGATGCCACAACCCGTAAGAATTTCCGCCTCAATGGTGTGTCTGTGGAGCGAGATGACTCCTGTTACACAACTTTGGAGGAGATAGGTTCCGAAGAAGCATAATCGGGACACCGACCTTCAGCTTGATGGTATGCGCTGGAAGTCCACTTGCTGACAGGGAGTTCAGAAATTCCACGGGATAATGTGTGGCGTCATCTTGCTCGACAACAGTGTTTATCGAGGTGCAGACCACACCCCTCAATTTTCGAGAGAATGCATTCGTTACAATTAACGAATGCATTCTCTTAAACAAATGATCAGGCTGCAGCAATCTGCAGCCTGATCATTTTTGGGCGTCAAAATGGTCCGCTCACACACCCAAGAATTCTGCTGGTGCGGTATACGACTGATGTCCCCGTACACACAGCAAATGAATTCTTCTAAGCTGGATAACACTCTACCGAGAGCCTTTGGGAGCACCACCTGTCCACCTCTCTCTTCTGGTAGAAGAGAGAGGTGGACTTAGAAGGACATCGGAGAATTCTTGAGCACGTGCATTGCCGCCGAGCCGAGCTCTCATATTAATGGTCAAGCGCAGCGTACGAACTCGTGACCACAACGAAGATCGTTTCAACGAAGCATTCACCTCGTCAGCCCTCGATCCCCGCGTCACCACGGGAAGCGTTTGCCGGAAATCGCCACTGAACAGAACTGTGACACCACCCATCAAATGTTCGTTCCTGCGGATGTCCTGCAGGGTTCTGTCCACGGCCTCAACTGCCTTCCTATTGGCCATCGTACACTCATCCCATACGATCAGAGACCAATCCTTGAGCACATGTCGCTTATCGCTGTTACGTGACATACCACAAACAGGCGTTTCGGCGCTCTCTAAATCGATGGGAATTTTAAACATGGTATGTGCTGACTTGCCACCCGGAAGCAGTGTGGCAGCGATTCCCGACGACGCTACAGCAATAGCAATTTTGCCTTGCCTCCTGACCTCTACAAGTATGCCAGTGGTAACATATGTTTTTCCTGTTCCACCAGGAGCATCCAAGAAAAACATTTTACCCTGGTTTTGCGCAACGCAAACAAAAGTATTACAGTCAATGTTTATTTTGTACTAACAACATGAAATTGATGAAGAAATGATCATCATCAATGAACATAACTTTTTTGTAATACTTAACACCGCATTTTTTTTAAATTGTCTTCCTCTACTCTGCTCAAGATTTTGAGGGTTTTGTTGGAACTTGAATTTGTCAAAACGAACTAGACGATACAACTTTTATGAAAAAAATGCACATTACCATGTCTATGAATTTTATGAATAACTAACTACTAACGTCGCCAGCATGATCTATTAATTTCCAAAAAGTTTTAACATGTAACTTGATTTGATTTTTATGAAATCTCATAGATGGCGCTGCTTAAAAATTGTCTTTATACTACTAACATTCATTAAACTATGTTTCTCTGCCCAAATTACTTAAATGGCGTAGTTTTTATAGTGTAAAGCTAGATAATAGCATGGCTTACTCAAAAACAACATCCATATATGCGTCATTAGATTATACGCTGTCACAGAATGCGTAAGAAAAATAAAGATTCACAGCTCCTCCCCAGAAGGTGATAGCGTGATAATATGTAGCCTATATGTTGACCCGACCTCTTAGTAATATTCATGCAAAAGAAGTAAATCTATTCAGTACTTTTTGAGTTTAGCCCGGACATACATACAAACAGGCAAAAATTCTAAAAACTATATTTTTGGCTTCGATATCGATTGTAGATCACGCCCCAAGTATTCTTTTAAAAAAATATTCAATGTACAGTTTTGACTTTCCTACGATTTTATTTTAAGTACAGGTGTTCTGTAACTAGTATGGTGCACATAAAGAGTATTCGATTGTATTCTAGCCAACTCTGCGCCCTCAGCTGTGTGTCACCACAGCTCGACACTCGCGGGAACGTTTCGCGGCTTATTTGTTTACTAGCCTCTACCCCGACTTCGTCCGCATGCCATGTTGGCGTCTGACCCCTTGATCCCGCTGACCCCCTGTCCCCCTGACACCCCTGACCCACCGCGGCGTATCCGATCGTCCACCCGCGCTATTATGTACTTCGTTTTCTGACATTTTGAAAATGGCGGCTACGCATGAGACCTATTTAAATCGATAGCTGTCATCAATGCCAACAGAAGACCAAATCATCAAATCACGACGTGATCAACTTTGAACGTTAATATCTCGGAACCTCCTTCTCGGTGAGAGGAGGCCTGCGAGTCCCAGCAGTGGGAACATTATAGGCTGATTATGCTGCGCAGGCAAAGCCGCGGGCAACAGCCTGGCTTACTATACAGTACCTATCTAGTTAGTAATAACTATTGTTTTCTTTACAATCATTGACGCACAAATACAGAAAAATCATGCGTCATCTTATGATTATGCATTTTGTGTGACAATGGTATATAATTAATTACTTACCTACTTGCCTTCGATACGGAAGAGGAACAAGACATACTTACAGGTCAACCAGAAAAAGTATGAGCTTCGGTAATGTACTATCGCGGTCTTTTCCGCCTGCTCACTTAAAAATTTTTTCGCCTAAATCCTGCGGCGGCGCCAAACCACGCCCCCTAAAAGTTTTGGCCTATTAGGAAAGCGATAACGCAATTAGTTGCAACCTGCACTGCGCAGCTTAGTGACGTATCACGTGTACTCCTTTTTTTAATTTTACGGACGAACTATTTGACATGGGCGCGCTTACCGGACCTTTTGAATATTGACCATTGAGCTGTTTACTTGATTAAATTATTTTAATTATTGTCATGGTAAATTGTGTGGTTTTAAAATACCTTAATTTATAAATAAAACTTTATTAACGATGCACAGTGCAAAGTTTATCATGCAAATGTTATCTTGTGTGTAATTGAATACTTTCTAGTTTGTTTTACATCAATAAAAGTATTTGATAAATAAATAATAATATAATATATTTATTCCAAAAATTATAAGGCATAAAAATTAGTACAGTTTTGCTTAAATATAACAAACAAAAAAAAAATAAACAAATAAAAAAATAATAATAGTAATATATTTTTTTTGTTGTTTTTTTTTTAATTTTTGTTTTTTTAATTTATTTTTTTTAATTTTTTTTTGCATTTTTTTGTGTTTTAGTATAATAATTAAACGAGAAACATGCAGAAAAAATATTCAGAGTTTTTAAACTTGAATGAATGACAGATTTATTTGCAAGAATATAGGTAGCTAACATAAGTTCTTAAGATCTATAGGTTTCACTATATTCGGCATTTCTGCCGTGCAAATATTTAGATTTTACATCTTGGTTATACTTATCACTATATACTTGGTAAAGCAATTACTTATACCTTTATGAGAGTGGTATTTATTATACTGCTTTGTTGTGACGGGCGAATTCGGAATACTTTCTCGCTCACACACGCACTATTTGTTTCAATGTTATTGATTATATTTATTTGCAGTGAAATTTACTATTTGAAATTCATAATTTATATTTTTAGCCGTTATAAATTAATGAATGTGCATAATTCAAACACAATGCGAATTTTTATATGAATAAATAAACAAAAATAGTTGGTTTTAAGTAAAAAAATGCTTGCCATTGTTGTTGTTGGTTAATAATAACCTACATTAAATTCCGTGCAAATAAGTAGGTAGTGACTAATTATTAAATAATTCATTTCTAGAAATTTTACAATAAGCCTAAGCCGAACAAAAGAGTCATAAAATTCAATAACCGCAGTGGGCAAAAGTCGGTGGCATCCTTTGATACTTTTGATATACCTAGCGGGTTTCGGTAATTACATAGAGGTCTTTCTCTCATCATTTATAAGATAAGAAGCGAGATAAGATAAGAAGCATCTCTTTGTTTGACATTACAATGATGCCCCAGTGCAACTGATAACAAGTCATTTTATGTATCAGTAACATGTGTGTCAGCAACATGTCAGACGAGAGTTTAAATTAATTTATATACAGACTGTGATTTGTGATATAATAATAATAATAACGTTTATTTATAAAAATGGTGCAGATTTACAACTGAATGATGAATTGATGACTGAATAAAAATAAATGCAAACCATACAAGCACTTTTCTTACCATCAGTACTTTTACGCCTTCTAGCTATACATGGAGGTAGATATATACGGACCGAGAAAGTTGGGACTAGGGTTCAGTATGGATGAAACCTGAAAACTGATTTGTTTAGAACTATTTCGTCGTTTGTTGCGGTCGGGTTTTTTGAAACAAGTCAGTTTTTTTTTTAATGGTGCCACTTGTTATTAGACTATTCCTTGTAGAGAAACACTGTCCAGCTGTGGATCAGACGCCATGAAGAAGAGGGTGTCTTAGAGGATAGGCCGCGGGCACCACGTCCATATCTGATAACCTCCAACGTATGGTAGACACTATTTCACAAGCGCTATATTCTCAGATGAGAAATGTTTTACGTCGAGCCAACATGGTCGTCGACACTTGTGGCGCGTGATGAATACACGCTACGAACCTAGAAATAGACAAGTGCAAAACAGTGCACCACGAAGTGATGTGATATGTCATTATTACATTTCGTAATATTACATTACACCATCACTTCAAACATCACGCGTGATGATAGGATGTTGCGCCATGCGATAGCACACCATCGCGCGTTAATGTAATGCAATGTTCTAGTGTAATAGGACATAGTGTCAAGGAAATATAAACCCTTTTTTATAAAAATAGAGTTTAAAATAACATAATAAGTCACCTGACCGGGCGAAATACGAAATCGCACGCGCCTAGTTCCGGACTTCCGATATAAACCGAACATTGCCGATGCGATGCGTTCGGGAGGGCTCGGTTCGAGCGAGTCTGCGAGTCATGTCGCGAGCCACTGCGCTGCTACCGCGCGCGTAATCTTTAGTGTGATGGTGTGATGCTTATTTTTGTAGAGTAATGTGTGATTTGATGTTACAGTACGCGCTCGGGTGATATTACGCGTGATGCATCACTCGCATTACTTACACATGTCTACCTAGAAACGTGGTTCCTAATCATGATTCTAGAAGGATATGCGCTAATATGTGGGGCTGGATGAGTGCTGATGGTCCCGGAGAGCTTGTCCATTTCCCGGGGCGAGTAAATGGCGAAAGTTACCGCGAACTATTACAAAACGTAATGGTGCCTACTGTGCTCACAGTTTATCCGAGAGCAGAGCTCCCGGAATTAATTTTTACATAGGACATTGTTTTTCTCGTTAAGTTTTTGGCGACTTAATCGCCAACGGCTTATAAAATGAAGGCTAGGCCACACCAACTTCCAGGTTCTAAATTTAAAAAACCCGCGTTCTAACGCGTTCAATGATATGTTCTGAAGGGCATCTCTTGAATTTTTTTATTACCATACAACCTTATACTGAACTGAAAATTGCAAAAAGCCTAAGAAAATTTGAATATTGTAAATTGTGTGTTTTACCTACTTACTATGTCCAATATTTTATGAATATCTTTGTTCAGTTCAGTTAATAAATAAATAAAACTGATAAAACTTCAAAATTTTATTTTACTTTTTAATTAATGCCTAACCGACAATAGGATTTATCAAATCAAATTTCTAATTAGAAAAATAAAGACAAAATGTATTATTTATCTCAACGAATTTTCCCAGATCTATCTATACTAATATTATAAAGAGGAAAACTTTGTTTGTTTGTTTGTAATGAATAGGCTCAAAAGCTACTAAACCGATTTAAAAAATTCTTTCACCATTCGAAAGCTACATTATCCACGAGTAACATAGGCTAAATTTTATTTTGGAAAAAAATAGGGTTCCGTAAGATATTTGGGTTTTTCGGACACAAGGTGTAAAAAATCAACCAGAAAAGTTACTTATTTTGCGTACGCTGCCTAAACTATAAAAGATAGAACCATAAAATGTTCAAATTAATTGTAGATCTTATAAATATCTACAAAAAAGTCCGCGACACACTATACCTATCTATGTCGAGTGAGGCACAACAACCATTTTTTAATTTAAAAATCTTGAATTTTTTTTGGACTACATTTAAACGCATTTATTTTACTCATGCTATTAATCCTTATCAAAATAAATTATTTCATCAGTAAGTACCGTTTATGTAGATAATATTTGGTCTTTGAATGATTAAAATTGGACGTTTGGTTTTGAAGTTATGGCGAAATTAAAATATTACGATTTCTGCTGCACGGCCCGTTGCGAAGTGGGCGTCACCAAGGCCGTGCACGTGCAGGAATAAGTTTACAAAATCAAAAATCAAGTCATAATATAACTATTTACATCACATCCATGATCTGTAGTGTTATAAAGTTTTCATAATTTTCGCAAAGTTTAAAAAAATCATCTTCTTACTTCTATTTATTTAAAAAAAAAATATTATGTATCTTTATGGGTTATTTTGATTTCCTTTTTCGCAAAGTTTAAAAAATTCATCTTGTTACTTCAATATATTAAAAAAAAAAAATTGTATCTTTATGGGTTATTTTGATTTCCTTTTGAGATACGCAATCCTGTCACAAATCCGAAATCTACGCGGACGAAGTCGCGGGCAGAAGTTAGTCCATAATATAATAAATAGGTAATAGCAGTAGTTTGAAAATAAAAATAAATCTCGAACGGCGCGTGCGTCACCGCGTCGAGCGACAGTGCAGTCGGCCCGTCTTATCTTTCATTCGTCTATTCAAGGTCAACGGGGCGGGGCTAGAGAGCGCTTCTATTTTTTGAGTGCAAGCAAAAATGAACTTAGTGGTGATCAGGCGGAAGTGTCCATGATAGTACGTGTTTCCGAATTAACCTATGAAGGTCACCCTCCGTAGAGCCAAGCTTCTAAACATCCTACATAACTTAGTCCTACTAATATTATAAACGCGAAAATTTGTATGGATGGATGCTTGTTACTCTTTCACGCAAAAACTACTGAACAGATTTGAATGAAATTTGGTACACAAGTACCTAGTTTATAACCAGGATTAACACATTTGAAATTTGGCACATGGGTAAACCATGACCTGGAGAAGGAGATAGGCTTGTTTTCATCAAGGATCGCAGACGGAATTGTGGGCAACAGGCTCATCTGTCGCTGAAGAGTTTCGAAAACTTTTTTAATCATGGTAATACAAAGTCAGTTTTATGTATATTTGTGACTATGTTTCACAAATATAAAACTTTGTTGTGAAAACGTTGTGTAAAAAACAAAATTAAAATCGGTTCATCCGTTCGGGAGCTACGGTGCCACAGACAGACATACACACACACACACACACACACACACACAGACACACACAGACACGTCAAACTTATAATACCCCGTCGTTTTTGCGTCGGGGGTTAAAAATCGTTCCTTCCTCGTGGTCTAACTTAGTAGTCAAACTGATTTGACCACGAGGAATTTTAACATTCTTCGTGGTCAAACTGTAACTAATAACCTCTTTGAACATACTGTATACGATGTAGTCTTATTGTACAGACGCCAGCACATCAAGCTACTACAATCTCTAAAAAGAAGAGTCTTACTATATATTATTTTCGATGATAAAATCACGATTGAATAATTGGTCGCCAAAAGTCGCCAAGCTTCAAGCAATGCACTATTACAAATTTTTCCTAAAGTCCAAATTGTAAACTGTTTTTATCATTTCTCAAACAGCCAATGGCGAAGAGCAAAGAAATTGAACTTGAAAAGTAAAGATGAAAAGAGAATTGTTGGCTTATGTGCTGTACTCGCCTTATTACCTGAAGACAAAATAGAGGAAGGATGGGAGTATATTAAATCTGATAAATATTTAATCTTATAAATATTTCGTGACTACATGGATGAAGAATAAAACATTTAAAAACAATGGTCCGTATATGGTCAGCGACATCGTACAAATAATATAGTTGAATCATGGAATGGACAACTGAACAAATCGATGAAACGATATCATCCAATCGCGATTGCTCGTTTACTGGCAACTTTATTGAAAAAAGAAAATACTGATCCAAAACCAAGAACAAATATTCCGAGACGAATTCATAATAAAGGGTCAAATGGAATTTATACATGGCGATATAGGTGTAGGTTACTTTTTAGGGTTCCGTAGCCAAATGGCAACGGAACCCTTATGGATTCGTCATGTCTGTCTGTCTGTCTGTCTGTCCGTCCGTATGTCACAGCCGCTTTTTTCCGAAACTATAAGAGCTATACTGTTGAAACTTGGTAAGTAGATGTATTCTGTGAACCGCATTAAGATTTTCACACAAAAATAGAAAAAAAACAATAAATTTTGGGGGTCCCCATACTTAGAACTGAAACTCAAAAATTTTTTTTTTCTTCAAACCCTTACGTGTGGGGTATCTATGGATAGGTCTTCAAAAATGATATTGAGGTTTCTAATATCATTTTTTTCTAAACTGAATAGTTTGCGCGAGAGACACTTCCAAAGTGGTAAAATGTGTGTCCCCCCCCCCCTGTAACTTCTAAAATAAGAGAATGATAAAACTAAAAAAAATATATGATGTACATTACCATATAAACTTCCACCGAAAATTGGTTTGAACGAGATCTAGTGAGTAGTTTTTTTTTAATACGTCATAAATCGTAACGTAACGGAACCCTTCATGGGCGAGTCCGACTCGCACTTGGCCGGTTTTTAAATAAATTACGTTAAACGAAACTTTTGGCTATAACTGTACAATTTTATTTCAAGACTGTCACACAGGGTGTACTTTTTTAATAAATTTGATAGTTTGACCACGAAGAATGTTAAAATTCCTCGTGGTCAAATCAGTTTGACTACTAAGTTAGACCACGAGGAAGGAACGTTAAAAATAGGTGTTATAAATAAAATTGGTACAGAGATCTCTATGTTTTGTGATTGTGGGGAAATATTTATATCATTTTGATATGACCTTATATTTAAGATTTGATATGTACTTATATTTAAGATTTGATATGTACTTATATTTAAGATTATCGCTTGAAACGACTGCTGTGAAAGAGAGAAAAAGAAATACGTTTATTGGCATTACAGCAAAATGAATACACCTCAAAACTATAAAAACAGAAAACAAAGATTATGATGCCAACAGGGCCTCAGCTCAGCATAATGTCAGATGACAACACAAGGTGTACCACCTGACGCTGATTTTCAGCTGTGGGTTGCAGCTATGCTGTCATCGGCAAACAGAATAGTTTGGTGTTCAGTGCATTTTGGTAAATCATTAATGTAGATTATGAACAGCAAGCATATTGTTATGATTGTTGATGACGTACGTAATTTCCGCCTTTGTCTTTGGACAAATTCTATTTATAATAGTCAATGGTTTCCTGTCAGGTAAGCTTTAGAAAAAAATAATACGTTGCCTCTAATGTCATATCGTTCTAATTTGCTTAACAATACATCGTGGTATACATAATAAAAAAAAGCAAGTACTTCCATGGTTATAATAGCTCTATATTAGATCTTATCATCGCGCGTTCGTTTTTCCGAAGTAAAACGATGAGTTTCGAAGCGCAAAGGAGGTCAGCAAAAGCCCATACAACTTTGCCCAAACATGTACCTCGAGGTACACGTGCACCAAATCGTAGAGAAAAAATAGAGGAATTCGAAAATAATTGTGTTTTTATCCACAAATCATTAAAAACTACATAATAAATTATTTAAAGTTTTAATAAACTGTAACACAATTTATTAAATCATGTGGCAACTTTGCATGTACGGGTTGACATTGACATTATTTCGTGGGTAAATGTCATTCACATGTCATTCCGTCCGTTCCTGGCTTTTTTTTTTTTGAGGATGGGAAATCATCAAATGACTCCTCCCGCTCTGGGTGGAGCAGGAGGGAGTGTCAGACTCTTACTGACTAGAACCCACCCGTGTTCCTTCCTTAGCCCTTTATGTTCCAGGGCAGCGGTAACCCTTTCGGACAATCCCGTCACATTCGTTCCTGGCTTGATCTATGTTAAGCTGAAATATGACGGAGATCAGAGTCCCATCAAGTTGGAACCCTTGGATGTCGTCGCTAAGGAACTCATTTATTTATCGAGTTTGTTAATCGCTCTGATAGACTTCTAATATTAAGTAGGTACTGTTCATCAACATTCACGCCTTATATTCAGCTAATTTTGGGTATAAGCATCCTTTCTTAAGTTAGGTAGATACATAACTTTGCCTTAGGTACGAAAATGGATTATACAACGAGAGTTATTATTGTATTCAGATTGAATTATTTGAAATGAAACAAAAACAACAGCAGCTGAAGCCGACAGCAGACAACTGTCAACTTGACAGTTTTTTTTTTTAATAGGTAAGGTAATGGACCAAATATAGTATAATTGTGCCCAAAATGGCGAGCTTTTTGTTACGTTAAAAGTTATTTTATTTTCGTCTACGGGTAACCATAAGAAAAATATATAAATGCAATATTATTCAGTGTAATCTAGTGTATTTTATGCCACTAAGTGTACCTCGGTACTTCGTTTGGGCAGATTTTGGTGACATCCTTTCTATGGGATGACTGTAATAAGTTTGTATTGTTACACTTGTATTGTTACAGCATAGTTTGGTGTTCAGTGCATTTTGGTAAATCATTAAGGTGGATGCTCCAAGGTAGCCCGCGAAATTCAAATTTTCTTACGTTTTTTGCAATTTGCTGGTCAGTACTAAGTCGTCCGTTGATTAAAATATGATTCGCGGCCGTAACAAATATGTATTTAAAGAATTATAATCATTACAATCAGTAATACAACTTGTTAAGTTAGCATAATCCTAAAATGTCAAGATTTCATGAAATAGTCATTCAGTAGGATTACTTGATCTTAGAGAGTTGTGTTGATGACTTTAATGATTATAATTCTGTAAATACATTATTTGTTTCGGCCGCGAATCATATTTTAATCATCGTACAACTTAGTACTGTATTATGGCAGCTCGGCTGTCATTCGTGGATCTTTGACAGTCGTCACGGGTCGTCAGAAGCCCAAAACTCTGACAACTAGTCTTACCAAGAGGTATTGTTTACCCAGTAACTGGGTTGTGGAGGTCAGATAGGCAGTCGTTTCATGTAAATTACTGGTATTCAGCTGCATCTGGTTAGACTGGAAGCCGAAACTAATATAGTTGGGAAAAGGCAGGCAGATGATTATCATTTACTAGCCCTAGCCCACTGCTGGGCAAAGGCCTCTCACCATGACTTCGAGCTCTTTCGATCCAGGGCTAAATTGGACCACTGGTCGTTTGTTTTGTCCAGCTCGTCCCGCCATCTTCTACGGGGTGTGCCGCGACGCTTCTAGCTGTGTCAGGGCTCCACGTGATGGTTATGTTTGGCCCACAGCTTATTGGGCATACGGCAGTCGTAGCCAGCCCAGTCCCACTTCAGCTTAGCGGCCTATTAAGCAACGTCAGTAATCAGTACCTTTACCTCTGTGCGTTTACCTTTATTAGAACACTGGTACGGTACCCATAATACAAGTTAAATCTTACTTTGGGTACCAGGGCCCACCCTGGGGGTGGGGGGGGTGGGTTTGGTTTTAATTATTTATTTTTATTTATTTATTTAACCATTTATGTACACACATATATAAACAGACATTGAAAGACAGAACAGAAAAAATAGGTACAGAGGTGATGCTTATTTCATAAGAAATCTCTTCCAGCATACCTGAGATAGGACAATAAATACAGAGATGTAGACAGCGTGTGATAGAGCAAAGGAGACAAACAATAATACATAGAATCAAAAACAAACAATTCACTTAAAAACTAAACAAATATTACGAGAATATATACATACAAATAAACATACTTAAATACTTCTAAAATAAAATAAATACATACACAACTATGATGAAGTGGACAGATAGTGTTCTTTCACTCTTCTTTTGAAAACTGCAATAGTTTGGCAGTCCCTAATGTCAGGCGGTAGTGAATTCCACAATCGCACCGCGTGCACTGTGAAGGAGTAGGAGTAGAAGTCGGTGGAATGGGGAGGGGACTTAAGACGGTTTTTAAGATGCGACCTACAAGGTGCATCTGAAGGACGGGCGTAGGAAAAACGCTCCCGCAGATAGGATGGTGTTTTGGGATTGTGAAGGAGATTGAATAGCAGACATAATATCCGAGAGTTCCTGCGAAGTCGAATGGGGAGCCACTTGAGTATCTTGCGAAAGTTGGAGACATGATCAAACTTTTTAAGGTTAAAAATAAAACGAATACAAATATTTTGCAAACGCTCAAGTTTATTTAAAAGCTCCTCCGTGGCATCCAAGTAACAGGCATCGGCGTAATCAATAATGGGTTGAATGAGGGTTTGAGCTAGAGAAATTTTGGTGTTCAGGGGCAAGAGGCCCTGAAGACATTTCAAGGAATGGAAAGTAAAGTGCACTTTGCGACTGACTTGAGCAACATGAGCAGACCACGACAGGTAGGAGTCCATGGTCACTCCCAGGTTTTTAACCGTTTGAGCGTATTCAATCTGAACTCCATTCAGACAGAGTGGAGTCAGCGACGCTACATTGAGCCTATTCCGCATATACCTGCCGCCGATAATTATGGCCTGGGATTTCCTAGGGTTGATTTGCAGTCCAAAAGACCGCGACCACTCACTAATCAAATCCAGGTCACTGTTCATGGCTGAAACAGCAGCTTCCGCATCTTCCCTTAGGAAATTATTGTAAAGCTGCAGGTCGTCAGCATAGAGATGGAAGTAAGAAGAGATGACTCTGGTGACAGAGTTAATAAAAATAGAAAAGAGAAGAGGAGAGAGAACGCCACCCTGAGGCACACCTGCGGTAAGAGAGCACCAATCAGAAGATGACTCGTCAAGACGAACCCGCTGTGAGCGGCCATTAAGATAAGAGTTAAACCAACCAATAGAGGAAGAGGAGAAATTTAAAGATTTAAGGATCCCTAGAAGGATGTCGAAATCGACAGAGTTAAAGGCACTGCTAAAGTCGAGAAGTACAAGTAAAGTAAGAGATTTGTGGTCCATAGCCCAACGGATGTCATCAGTAACCTTCAAAAGAGCCGTTACTGTGCTATGACCAGGTCGAAAACCAGACTGAAAAGGACTAAGGAGGTCATTCGCAGATAGAAAGGCAGAGAGTTGTTGATGAACAATATGCTCAAGAACTTTAGAGAGAAATGGGAGGATAGAAATGGGACGGAAATCAGTGGGTGAGACCGGCTTAGGAATTTTGGGTAAGGGGATGATATGAGCCTGCTTCCAGACCTCAGGAACAGTACAAGAGAACAGAGAGAAATTAAAAATGTGGGTCAAGACAGGAAGTAGTGTAGGGAGGATAGGAGAAATCATTCTTGAACAGATATTATCATTACCAACTGCAGTGGAGGAGATAGCACAAATAGATTTTTTGACCTCACTTTCACTCACTTGATTTAACTCAAAAGAGGAACACTGCGGCAATGGCAGACCAGAAAGTTTATTTAACGTAGCTGATCTGACGTGCGGATCAAAAGTGACAGGGGGATGAGAGAAATGTTTAGTTATTGTTCTTTTGGTAACATAATTTGTGCAATATTATCACTACTGATATTGTATACCTTATGCTCAATAAATAATTTTAATTTAATTTAATTTTAATTAATAGATAGATAGATATATTTTAATCATATTATTTAATCATATTGAAATATTATTATTATTAATTTATTTTTTAATCATATTATTTTTATTTTATTATTTTAATCATTATTATTTTAATCTATGTTTTGGTGCGCAGTGTGGTGTTGCGAATTATCATTTACATAATTAAATACCTAGTTCGTGTCGCTGGAATGCTTCCGGGTTGGTGTTACATTTATTCATTAATTAAAACAGTGTACTTGGCCCCGAACTTTCGAGTTGTAGGTCGTACAATTGGACCTCAGACTTTAATAATAACGGCCTGTTATTGTACCCGCATGGTGGACCACAACCCACTCCCTCTCACAGAGAGGAGGTCTGTCTCCCAGCAGTGGGACCACGGCCCACTCCCTCTCACAGAGAGGAGACCTGTGTCCCAGCAGTGGGACCACGCCCGCTCCCTCTCACTGAGAGGAGACATGTGTCCCAATGCAGTGGGACCACGGCCCACTCCCTCTCACAGAGAGGAGGCCTGTCTCCCAGCAGTGGGACCACGGCCCACTCCCTCTCACAGAGAGGAGACCTGTGTCGCAGCAGTGGGACCACGCCCGCTCCCTCTCACTGAGAGGAGACATGTGTCCCAATGCAGTGGGACCACGGCCCACTCCCTCTCACAGAGAGGAGGCCTGTCTCCCAGCAGTGGGACCACGGCCCACTCCCTCTCACAGAGAGGAGACCTGTGTCCCAGCAGTGGGACCACGCCCGCTCCCTCTCACTGAGAGGAGACATGTGTCCCAATGCAGTGGGACCACGGCCCACTCCCTCTCACAGAGAGGAGGCCTGTCTCCCAGCAGTGGGACCACGGCCCACTCCCTCTCACAGAGAGGAGACCTGTGTCCCACCAGTGGGACCACGCCCGCTCCCTCTCACTGAGAGGAGACCTGTGTCCCAGTAATGGGACCACGCCCGCTCCCTCTCACTGAGAGGAGACATGTGTCCCAATACAGTGGGACCACGGCCCACTCCCTCTCACAGAGAGGAGGCCTGTATCCCAGTGCAGTGGCACCATGGCCCACTTCCTCTCACAGAGGGATTTTTGCAGTGCGTTGCGTTGCAGCGCGGCCCGCCCAAACGAGCGCGAGATCATTGCACTGGAGTGAAAACAGTTCTAATTCAAATTCGAAAGGACATTGTCCGGAATCGCCCTGTGCACAAGAAAATATATCGGACATACACGATAATTGTTTATTTTATTATATTATTTGCAAATACTTTTGTAACACGGACAAGGTGCATGCCAAAATGAACATTTTAAAGTATTTTACGCGACTAATAACATTAATCGCCGCCATCTTCACCAAACGTCAAGTCGTATCAAAAAAGATTAGGGATGCCCATAAATAATTTAATGTCTTTGGGGATGCCCAATCGATTGCAATCGATTGATCGAATTTTTTAAATTTAATTGCTTTAGAACTATCCTAGCTGGTCCGGAGGAAGGTGATGGCATTCGTGATCAGGGTAATCCTAGTACCTACGAGTGCCAAAGCACTCCTTTGACATCTAAGTGCACATTATTACATAAGACCAAATTTGTTTGTTTTTAAGGAAATTTACTGTACCCATTCTTCTAGTAATAATGATTTTTATTATTATTTATTATTATTACCCCAAAACTTCTAGAAATTTTTGTAGATTACCTTTCAAATAGAAAACAGTAAGTGAGCCATAGATCCTTTATTTCGAAGTCATATCATACGCGTTCAGGTGTAACCCAGGGTTCGGTTTTAGGCCCCCTTCTCTTTCTCATTATGGTTAACGATCTCATTAAAGTATATTAATAATATATAAAACGATTATTTTCTCAACACAAGTTATGAACATAATGCTATAGTTTGACAGTAGTGCACGTACAAGGAGCTAACTTTGTGAGAGACTAGAGCCTGAGATAGGTTTATATAAAACCCTGTATTACAGGTCACCAGAAAAGTAGTAAAGTATGCCAAATGCCTCCTATATGCTGACGATTTAAAATTAGTTCAAGTAATTAATAAAGATGTAACTCCCGAACATCTTCAAAGTGACATCGACCGAATCCATAAGTGGAGCATAGACAATAAAATGATGTTTAATGCCGGTAAATGTTACGTCATGACCTTTAGCCGCAAGTTACAACCCACGCATGCCACCTATACCTTAGCAGGTATTGAAATAAAGCGCGTGTCAACCATTAGTGATCTTGGCGTGACATTTGATTGCGGATTGACTTTCCACGCACACATGTCTGCCCTAGCTTCAGAATCTTACTGTCGCCTCGGTGTTGTCACGCAATGTCCGAGAATTCAATGATCCCATTGTCATCAAATTATTATTTAACTGTCTAGTTAGAAGTAAGTTAGAATTTGCTGCAGCCGTCTGGAATCCCCACGAATCCACATATGAAATAATAATTGATGGAAAAGGTTAAAAAAGCCTCCCTGCGTTTTTTTATATAAAAAGATTTATCGATTTATGTACCTATCCTACTCATTTCCTGCTGGGAATGTAAGGGTATAATTCCCATTCAGTGCGTAGAGCCAGAGATCAGATCCTAATAGCCATAAAAATGTTAAGGAGCATGGCATTCCCCAGAGCTACACAATACTTTGTGTACACTTTATGTGCCCGACAACCACCTGCGTCATAGGCCTACTCGCCGACACCGACTGTTCGCCACATCCCATTGCCGCACTGAGTCGCGCGCGCAACCCGCGTTGTGCTATAAACTCCTTAATGGAGACAGTCCCGGATTGTGACATCTTTAATGACACACTCAGGGTGATCATGTCAAATTGTCTCATGTTCTGTGAAAGCTATGTTTGTTAGGTAAATAAGTTGTATCTTGTTATCACTTTATTCGATTTTATTTTATTTTCTTTTCTTAAAGTTATTGTTAAGTACTTACATATGTTTGATCTCTGACTTGTTATTTGTTTTTGAATTATGTTAATAGTGTAATATGTTTAGTTTTACCTGGTAATTACTGTCATTGGCGCAAGCCGTTGTAATCTTCTATATACAGGGTTATTTTTCAAACACCAGCCAAATTTAAGGATGTGGTACAGACCATCAAACTGAACAACTTTCTCCATGGGACCAACATCGTAATCGCGAATAAAAATTCAGCCGTCCCATACATTTAGGTCGAGTAGGTATTGAAGTTTTCTATGGGACAGTTAATAAAATTTTCGCGATTACGCTATTTGTCCCATGGAGAAAGTTGTTCAGTTTGATGGTCTGTACGACTGTACCACATCCTTAAATTTGACTGGTCTTTGAAAACTAACCCTGTATAAAAAAGAAAGTCGTGTTAGTTACATTATTTATAACTCAAGAACGGCTGAACCGATTTGGCTGAAAATTGGAGTAAAAAAAAAGAAAAAAAAAAGACGACAGGATACTTTTTATTTTATTTGTTATTTAATACTTTTATTTACTTAAAGGAGTAGGGTAGGAGTAGAGGAGTAGGGTAGAAGTAGGGTAGGAGTAGGGTAGGAGTAGGGTAGTAGTAGGGTAGAACTAAGGTAGGAGTAGTGTAGGAGTAGGGTAGGAGTAGGGTACGACTAGAGTAGGAGTAGTGTAGGAGTAGGGTAGGAGTAGGGTAGCGGTAGGGTAGGGGGTAGGACACCACGCGAACGAAGTAGCGCCGGGCAGCTAGAAATAATTTATATGGCAAAACAACGTTTGCCGAGTCAGCTAGTTAATTATAAATTAATTAAATATATCTATTCTGCAGTTAGTCCGTAATAAAAATAATCAAATAAGATCTAATAGGAGTTTACTAATGATCGGCAATACAACACATAATTATCCGATGCTCTTGGTTCCAGGGCGAACAATGTGTGGGCGCAGAGTCTGCGCCCATACATTGTTCAGACATTGCTCTGCTCCGCAGATACAATTATGGCCTTACGGCGCGGCCCGTCGCGGCTCCCAATGAGGTTTGGCGCATTTTGGCAATGCGGCACTCTGCGGCTCGCTGCAGCCGGTAGTATGAGCTTAGCTATACCTACAGTCGACGCGCAAACTATAAGCGTAGAAATATTTCATCTCGTAATAAAAAAAAAACATGCTGTTCCGACGAAAAATTTCAGTGCAGGGGAAGAACCCTAATTGCGTAAAAAACTATCAATCATCATCTGAATAATTTTGAAGGATATTGCTAACCCATTGCTTCAATATGTTTATATATTTATTATTCCCGTCACAACTATCATTACAGGTTGCCCCGAATCGGTGCGTTTATTTATGTTCAAAAAAGTCTGCTCAACAACGTAAAAAACGCAATGAATGTTGTTGAACTGTCAAAATTAAAGCCAATGCTACTGATAGACTGTTACTCAATTACCCCGCAGAATCATGTAAGTACTAAATCCGTGTTCTAAGGTTGCACGTCGATGTTCCTGCCACCCTTATTACAGAATACTAAAAATAATCTCAAAATAATAAGGTGCGAGATTGTCGAAGCAAACTACACGTATATTAATTTATTTCCCCTTGAAAGTACGAAACTGAAATATATAGTAATAAGTATTTTTAACACATCATAAAATATTAATGTTCCTTCAATAAAAATACACAATAAAAATCCTTTTAATGAGTATTTTAATGACCTACACGCTTACGTGTTAATGTATTTATAATTACAAACGGTAAAGTTACTCCTTTCCTTTGGTTGTCGCGCAATGATGGTGCAGCATGTAAGTAGGTATTTTTTTAAATAAGTACGAGTAGGTAAGGATATTCTTGTAGGCTAGCGGTACAATCTATAACTATACTAACAATAAAAAATCATGAAACTACATTCCCATAGCCCCTAAGTAATGTCCATAAAAATATTTAATAAACTACCAGATGCAATAAAGGATGAAAGCAACGATACGACATTTCTAAATAAGCTCAAGCAAATATTTATTAAAAAAGCATACTACACGATAAACGAATACACACAAGACAAAAAAATCTATCGAACACAAACAGACGCCACGCACAGTTAGTCGTATAGATACATTCATACATACATAGATAAATAATATAATATGATAGATATTATGTTTAATTGACCTTACCAAATAATTAATATGTACCACCTATAACAGACTGATCTCAATAAAATAAAATGTTATATTTATCTATAGAAATTGAATGCTAATAACATATTCTAAAGATTGCTTATTGTTAATTTGTGTCGTAAATTAATTTTATTTTAATAAAATTTATTACTAGTTTTTTTTATTTTTATTTATTTACCATTTATGTACACACATATATAAACAGACATTGAAAAACAGAACAGAAAAAAATAGGTACAGAGGTGATGCTTATTTCATAAGAAATCTCTTCCAGCATACCTGAGATAGGACAATAAATACAGAGATGTAGACAGCGTGTGATAGAGCAAAGGAGACAAAAAATAATACATAGAATAAAAAAAAACAATTCACTTAAAAACTAAACAAAAATTACGAGAATATACTAACATACATACAAATAAACATACATAAATACTTCTAAAATAAATATTACTAGAATGGTAATAATTAATCATACTCAAAAAAATATTTATTTTATTTATTTATTTTATTTATTTAACCATTTATGTACACACATATATAAACAGACATAGAAAAACAGAACAGAAAAATAGGTACAGACAGAGGTGATGCTTATTTCATAAGAAATCTCTTCCAGCATACCTGAGATAGGACAATAAATACAGAGATGTAGACAGCGTGTGATAGAGCAAAGGAGACAAACAATAATACATAGAATCAAAAACAAACAATTCACTTAAAAACTAAACAAATATTACGAGAATAAATATACAAATAAACATACATAAATACTTCTAAAATAAAATAAATACATACACAACTATGATGAAGTGGACAGATAGTGTTCTTTCACTCTTCTTTTGAAAACTGCAATAGTTTGGCAGTCCCTAATGTCAGGCGGTAGTGAATTCCACAATCGCACCGCGTGCACTGTGAAGGAGTAGGAGTAGAAGTCGGTGGAATGGGGAGGGGACTTAAGACGGTTTTTAAGATGCGACCTACAAGTTGCATCTGAAGGACGGGCGTAGGAAAAACGCTCCCGCAGATAGGATGGTGTTTTGGGGTTGTGAAGGAGATTTAATAGCAGATACAATATCCGAGATTTCCTGCGAAGTCGAATGGGGAGCCACTTGAGTATCTTGCGAAAGTTGGAGACATGATCAAACTTTTTAAGGTTAAAAACAAAACGAATACAGATATTTTGCAAATGCTCAAGTTTATTTAAAAGCTCCTCCGTGGTATCCAAGTAACAGGCATCGGCGTAATCAATAATAGGCTGAATGAGGGTTTGAACAAGAGAGATTCTGGTGTTCAAGGGCAAGAAGCCCTGGAGACATTTCAGGGAATGGAAAGTATAGTGCACTTTGCGACTGACTTGAGCAACATGAGCAGTCCACGACACCAGTCCAGGTAGGACAGGTATAGGTAGGTCCATGGTCACCCCCAGGTTTTTAACCGTTTGTGCGTATTCAATCTGAACTCCATTCAGACAGAGTGGAGACAGCGACGCTACATCGAGCCTATTCCGCATATACCTGCCGCCAAAAATTATGGCCTGGGATTTCCTAGGGTTGATTTGCAGTCCAAAAGACCGCGACCACTCACCATGGCTGAAACAGCAGCTTCCGCATCTTCCCTTAGGAAATAATTGTAAAGCTGCAGGTCGTCAGCATAGAGATGGAAGTAAGAAGAGATGACTCTGGTGACAGAGTTAATAAAAATAGAAAAGAGAAGAGGAGAGAGAACGCCACCCTGAGGTACACCTGCGGTAAGAGAGCACCAATCAGAAGATGACTCGTCAAGACGAACCCGCTGTGAGCAGCCATTAAGATAGGAGTTAAACCAACCAATAGAGGAAGAGGAGAAAGGAGATGGCTAAATAGAAGTATGGACAACTTTTCAGCAATGAATAAACATGGCACCTAGCAACATGTAATTCTGAATAGCTGGATATTAGTATTTCATATAAAAAAAGTTTCAGGAACTTTTAATATCTTTATAATCCTGAAAATGAAATCGTGTAACTCCTACGTCAATAGGCATACAAAAACTGCAAATAAAAGACATTGCTATGAACTTTTACCAAATACCGTGATACAACGAGCATTCTACAATCCGCGTAAAAATCACTCCCCGCCCGCGTGTATTTAAGTATTAAACTCTTATAAATCCTAAACTACTTATTCAAATGAGTTGAAATAAAGACAGTTTTCACAGACAATATAAGTAGTGGTTGAAATGATGAAAGTATTTGAAAATAAGGATTAATATTAACTGAAAATAAATGGACTCGAGAGGCGGATTCTGGGCGCTGATTGGGGCAACGCGCGCAAGAATAACACTCAGGCGGCAGGATTTTTCTGACTTGAATTACATTGGTCAATAAAACCTACACGAATGTATACCTAAACTTCCGGAAGAACCAATCTACCTACTAGTGACAACCCCATAAAAATCTGTTTGTCAATACATCCGTACAGACAGACTGACAAACAAATGCACCTGGGGGACTTAGTTTAATTAGTATGTGGTGATTGTTAAATCCTGGGAGGACATAAAAGATATTGAAATAAAACAACAAAAATGCGATTTATTTATTTATTCTGTGAATCTTATAAGAACATTATCTAAAAACGTTAGTTTAGGTTATCTGTCCATTTGATCAAATCATTCTGATTGGATGCTAGCCAATTAACACAACCAGAGAGAGAGAGGTCAGGGACAGTAGTTCTGACGATTTAGGCCGAGAAACTGAATATCTGAAAAGGAAGATGATCCATGCTACCGGATGGGCATGTAAATATAAAAGAACACACTGTATTTAAAAAACAATTTATTTCCTTGATGGAAAGCTGGATGTGACGTTGGTAAATTCTGTAACATTGAATCGTTTCTTTCCACTGCATTATATACTTCTCACAGAACGGCTACAAGTTATGCGCACCATTGTATGGCCAAATAAACGTACATCACTAGTTGCTTCTGAATTCAGCAGTTCATAGCAAGAATGACAAATGTTGGCATTCCTTGGAACCTAGAACAAACTTAATTACCTTAGTACCCACATGAATTATATATAGTAAATAAAGCAACCAGTCTGCAAGCAACCACGTCGTCTTAGTTTCAGAAAATAAATCGTTTTGATACCTGTTATCAAAAATCGATATAGGTATAGTTTTGATTTGACATTCTAGAAAAGCGACATGACCCGTCCCTAGTTTGTAGTACTGTATTATTATTCTCCTTGAACTTGTCATGTCAATCAAAAAAGCAACTAGGATACTTTTTTATGTCTAACAGTTCAGGAAAGTTCTAGGAAATTATTAAACGCTTCATAATTCATGAACAAATATTTAAATATTACGAGTTAATGTGAGGTTACTATTCATGCTTGGGGCAGTCATTTAGCCATGTCCTTTAAAGATTTAAGGATCCCTAGAAGGATGTCGAAATCAACAGAGTTAAAGGCACTGCTAAAGTCGAGAAGTACAAGTAAAGTAAGAGATTTGTGGTCCATAGCCCAGCGGATGTCATCAGTAACCTTCAAAAGAGCCGTTATTGTGCTATGACCAAGTCGAAAACCAGACTGAAAAGGACTAAGGAGGTCATTCGCAGATAGAAAGGCAGAAATTTGTTGGTGAACAATATGCTCAAGAACTTTAGAGAGAAATGGGAGGATAGAAATGGGACGGAAATCGGTGGGTGAGACCGGCTTAGGAATTTTGGGTAAGGGGATGATATGAGCCTGCTTCCAAACCTCAGGAACAGTACAAGAGAACAGGGAGAAATTAAAAATGTGGGTCAAGACAGGAAGTAGTGTAGGGAGGATAGGAGAAATCATTCTTAAACAGATATTATCATTACCAACTGCAGTAGAGGAGATAGCACAAATAGATTTTTTGACCTCACTTTCACTCACTTGATTTAACTCAAAAGAGGAACACTGCGGCAATGGCAGACCAGAAAGTTTATTTAACGTAGCTGATCTATTATTTTATTTATTTTATTAACTTTTTTTTTATTATGAATTATTTTTTTTATTTTATTTTATACTTTTTGCTGTGCCCTACAGGGTCCATAATTGTACCTTAGCTTTAAGCCATTGTAACACCTCTACAACATTATGGAATGCAAATAAATATAATTATGAATATGAAAGCTGAGGAATGTGTTTGTTTATTTGAACGAGCTAATCGCCGGAACCACCAGTTGTATTTGAAAAATTCTTTAAGCATAGCCCAACTTTTTGAAAATATGACACGTCACACAAATATGAGGCTTCCAAACTTATGAAATTCGTGTGACGTGCCACTGCCACTATCTGTCCTGCGCAGACATGTTCCGTCGTCCTGCTCCTAGTGTCGGCTGCGCTGGCCGCGATCGGGCTGCAGCCCACCGGCTGGCTGGACCGCGTGGTGCAGTACCAGAAGGACAAGCTCTTCAACGAGGTCAGGGAGCTTGCCCCCATCAATATTAATGGTACGACTTGTTTACTTTATTTTTAAAAAATATACAGTGTGGCAGGCACAACGACGTGCAGCCTGTTGCTATGGATTTCAGCACATGATTCTGAATTTCTACGTCAGTTATTAAAAAACATAATTAGCTGTTCTATACATTTTGACCGCGTACGTATCGCACTCTATAAAACAGCTCTTTTTAGGGTTCCGTAGCCAAATGGCAAAAAACGGAACCCTTATGGATTCGTCATGTCTGTCTGTCTGTCCGTCCGTATGTCACAGCCACTTTTTTCCGAAACTATAAGAATTATACTGTTGAAACTTGGTAAGTACATAGATGTATTCTGTGAACCGCATTAAGATTTTCACACAAAAATAGAAAAAAACAATAAATTTTGGGGGTTCCCCATACTTAGAACTGAAACTCAAAATTTTTTTGTCATCAAACCCATACGTGTGGTGTATCTATTGACGGCACGGTTGGCGCAGTGGTTAAGCGATTGACTGCTGCGCTGCGTGTCGCGGGCTCGATTCCCGCACGGAACAAATATTTGTATGACCTACATGTATTTGTTCCGAGTCTGGGTGTTTTTCTATCTATAATATGTATGTATTTACAAAAAAAAAATGTATATAAGTAGTTTATCAGCCATCTTGTTACCATAACACAAGCATTAGGTTGCTTAGCTTGGGACTAGATGGCGCTGTGTGAAATGTCCAGGGATATTACTATTATTATTATCTATGGATAGGTCTTCAAAAATGATGTTTCTAATATATTTTTTTTCTAAACTGAATAGTTTGCGCGAGAGACACTTCCAAAGTGGTAAAATGCCCCCCCCTCCCTGCAACTTCTAAAATAAGAGAATGGTAAAACTAAAAAAATGATGTACAGACGCCAGCGCCTCAAGCTACTACAAACTGTCAAATTTCTTTAATAGATTTTCAACTTTATCACTAAAGTATTAAGGTTCAAGGTTGATTGGGAAAATTTGACAGTTTTGGGTAGCTTGACCTGCTGGCGTCTATACATTACCATGTAAACTTCCACCGAAAATTGGTTTGAACGAGATCTAGTAAGTAGTTTTTTTTAATACGTCTTTGCTCTATATCAATAATGGCAACAGGTAGGCACTTAAAATATTCACAAAATACTTAGTTGTATTTTTACTTTAATAATAAATCATAAAAATAAAATAAATATTTAAGGGGGGGGCTCCCATACAACAGACGTGATTTTTATAGATAAGGGTACGGAACCCTTCGTGCGCGAGTCCGACTTGCACTTGGCCGGTTTTTTATTTTTATAACTGTTCAATTATTTCTACGCTAGGGTTCTAGAACTATGTGCTGAATTCATGATTGCAGTTCGCGCGTCGATTTCCCTGCAACCCTGAATTATTTTTTAAATAAATGTCATCTCACTGGCGTCATGCAAAATCCTGCATCTCGCAAGCAAAGTTTACCTCGCCATTAGCATATATGTGCAGGCTGGATCGAAATTAACCCGTTGATTAATGTCGGGTCCCTTACTGCCTTCTTCCAGCGATGCCCTAAGCCGAGGCCCGTACTCCACAGGGGGTGCCCTTGGCGAGCAGTCGCTTAGTTTTAAAGTTTTTTCATTCCTGGCTGGAGCCCTTAATTTATTGACGCATCCACAGGCAAGCCCGGTTAAGCAGATGACAACCTCCTAGGCTGAACAGTGAGATGCCATTAAAAATACATTATTAATGTAAAAGAGGATTTAAAAATAAAACATCTATTTTGTAATGAATGTCTTAATGTTGTTCGCAGCCGAGATCCGTCCAAAACCAGAAGGATACGAAGATTCCAAACAATGGGACTACGACTCAGTCATACGGCTTCTGACTCTCATAAGAGGGAGCGAGACAGCGAAGCCTGTTCATAAGGCGTTGAGGAGAATGCTCCAGCCTACCAGACGACTCATGATGTCCATGAAAGAGAGCATGCATAGGTTTCCAAGCATTAAGGTAAGAAAAAGACAGAGGGAGAGATAGATATAAAGTAAAGGTTTCTCACCTTTACTTTATATCTCTCTCTCCCTCTGTCTTTCTTTCTGTCTGTCAGAAAGGGAACCATTTAAGTTTACACCATCTTTCTTTTTCATGGAGATGTTTCGGCTCGATACCTTCTCAAAAGTGTGGAAGGAGATGAGAAAATTGTCTACTTTTAGACTGTCTTAAGTAAGTAGGATATTAAACTGGTGAGCAATGTGGCTACAGATAACGTAGTAGATGGTATCTATGGTAGTTATTTACTTTGAAGCAAGAACTCATTTGATTTCTCGTGTTCTGATTCTGAACTAAATATAAAAGTTCCTACATATTTCAGGTAACAGTAAATAATAATGATTAATGATTTTATTTTGTAAATAGGTTTGTACTACAAACACTTTTACACGTCAATCATATTTTAAAACCAGATGATGTCGGCGTTTCCTATCTGAGTAGTCAGAGAAGAAAGGCCGAAACAAACTCAGGTAAAAGGTTAAAGGTTGTGGTTGGTTTTTAGCGGTATCTACAACGCCACATGCAAATGTTGCGTTGTAGATACCGCTACAAACCGCGCGATGTTCGCGTTGTTCGCACAACGCGTCATACTGACGTCACGCAAATCCTGCACCTCGCAAGCAGAGTTTACCGCGCAATTAGCATACATACGAACTTCCCAACATCAATCGTTGGTCAATTGCCCGCCAGACACAACACCGGTCTGGTTCGAGGATCCTCCCTTTTCTATGGAGGATGAGTGAACTTTACACCCTGTTCCTCATACCTCTATAGGTTTATTTATGCCAATAATATGTGTGCGTGTATGAGAGTAGGGGGAGACCAAAGAAATAATGGATGGACTGTGTGAGAGATCAGAAGTAGATGCCAAGCCTTTTCCCAACTATGTTGAAGTCGGTTTGCAGTCTAACCGGATGCAGCTGAATACCAGTAATTTACTTGGAGCGACCTTACCTGACCTTTGGTTGGACCTTAAGAAGGTTGTTGGGACGGTCTGGATGCGGAAGGTGGAGGACAGGGTGTTGTGGCGTAGCCTGGGAGAGGCCTATGTCCAGCTGTGGACTGCGATCGATAGGCTGAGTTGATTGGTTGATTGACATGGAGCGACTGCCTATCTAACTTCCACAACCCAGTTACTGGGTAACACAATACCCCTTGGTAAGACTAGTTCTCAGACTTTCGGGCTATCGACGACCTGTAACGACTGTCAAAGATCCACGAATGACAGCCGGGACCAACGGCTTAACGTGTTTTCCGAGGCACGGAGGGGTCTTGGTATCTGAAGATGGTCACCCATCCACGAACTAACCGCGGCAAACGTAGCTTAACCTTGTTGATCGACCCGTGTGGCTGTTGTTACTTGACCACAAGCCCTTCGTACTGTGTGAGACGTGATGTCGAGAATGAAGGTGAATACCGAAATGATTACTAATAGAGAAATATAAAAAGACATGTTGCAAGAGAATACTACTGATGATGTGTGTATAAGATTAGGGGAAGACCAGAGAAACTGTGGGGACTATGTGAAAGAAAGAAAATAAGTTCATATGAACCAGGTTAAGTAAGGCACACAAACACAAAAAAAAAACAACTCAAAATCGTATTGTGTGCCTCGGCTGCGCCAAACAGGCCCAGTTCAGCATGAATGATCAGATAACTAATGCCTGACGCTGGTTTGAGCTTGGTGGAGGTTCGGCTGGTGAATGATGAAAAAGGTTGTAAAAAAGTGTGGAATAAAAAAAAGACGCTGCGCCGACACCAAATAAAGGATGGGAGCAGGAGTTTGATGGTTATGATGAATATGTACTTCCCAGTACTACGGGTCGTCTGCTAGCCGCCAGGCTTACAGGCGTGACCTCATCCACGTTCCTATTACAGAAAGACGACAACGCCTTTTACTACGATGTGGACTACTCCAGCTCTGAGGAGGGCAACCTGCCCGCGCCACCACCTGTGCCCGAAGACCAGGTGGTGCTGGTCGTCAGCAACCCAGTGGAGGCACGCCTGCCCAGCGCCAGGATCAGTGTCAAGTTGCTCAGGTGAGTGTCAAGCTGCTCAGGTGAGCGTCAAGCTGCTCAAGTGAGCGCCAAGCTGCTCAGGTGAGCGTCAAGCTTCTCAAGTAAGCATCCAGCTGGCTTCAAACTAGTGAGGTGAGCGTCAAGCTGCTCAGGTGGGCACCCAGCTGCTCAGGTGAGCGTCAAACTGCTCAGGTGGGCACCCAGCTGCTCAGGTGAGCGTCAAGCTGCTCAGGTGGGGACCCAGCTGGTCAGATGAGCGTCAAGCTGCTCAAGTTAGCGTCAATTTGCTCAGGTGGGTGTCAAGCTGGTCAGGTGAGCGTCAAGCTGGTCAGGTGAGCGTCAAGCTGCTCAAGTAGGCGTCCAGCTGGCGTCACGTTTGGCTTAGCTTAGCTATGTCCTACTGCGATGTCGCCTACAGAACTGGCGCAGTTGTATGCAGTGGTTGCCAACGGCGTGCTCAAAGAGCAGGTGGTGCAGGTTGACAGTAAACCCGTGGAGAAGTTTGTTGAGTTAAAAATACACACGAGCAAAGAACATTTTGAGCAGACAAATAATTGTAGGTATGTATGAGCTTCGAACATACAATTATGTGTCTGCTCAAAACCTTCTTTACTCGTAGCGTAGCACAACTTCGTACAAATGTAGGCTTGCACCGCACGTGATACTACATCGCATGAAGTAGGCACATCACCTCCGATGTCATCGTGTTTCATCTGTATACATAAACTTGTGGGTGCACTAAACTCCTCCGTCAGTCCTTCAAGTATACAGTCGTGATATTATAATTTGCAGACAGATCCTGGAAGCAAGGGCGCAAGCTGCGAGACAGATGCCGAGCACCACACATATCATGTAAGTTCATCATTTACACCTGCCCAATCTGTTGGGGTCAGCTTCCAGTATAACCGGATGCAGTTGAAAAAAAATATAAACCTGATCACTTTTCATAGTAATTTAGTTAATTTATACTAAAAATAAAGCTGAAGAGTTTGTTTTTTTGTGTGAACGCGCTAAATGAGCTAAATGAGCAAGGTTATAAGCAATAGCCTATAACCTTTCTAAAGAATTGGGCTCTTTCTGATCGTCACATCATGCAACGACCCTTAGGAGTCCCCGGAGAACCCGTAGGAGCGGTTTCCTATACAGACTGACTTTTTTTACCATCTGGACAAAAACAGGGTATAACAGGTGAACGGAGTAGAAGTCAAAACTAAGAAATATCTGTGTCACAACAAAGAAATTCCTTCTTTTTCCACAAAAAAGAAATGTAGTATATCGATAAATAGTAATAGGAATATAAATATTCAACTTAAAGGCACATTTCTCTACGCGCGGAAATTATCATCGAATTCGTAGTGACATTCAATCCTTTGATTGAAGCCGGCCCATAGCTTAAAAAAAAGAGAATGAGATGATGATGACAAGAGAAAGGTAAAAAAAAGATCACACCGTTAACCTTTTATACCCTGTGTTTATCCAGCGGTAAAAAAATTCTGCTGTTATATTTTACGAATTTTAGTCCTGAGCGTTTAATGACGTGATTGTGACTGCTAAAAAAATGAAAAAATAAAGTGTTAACTAATTTCTTAATTACAGACCTTGGGTAGATTTTGTTAAGAGCAGGAACTTTACAACGATAGCATCGACAGAAGCGATCGGGACCACGGAAGGAAATGCGACGGACGACGCAAATGCTACGACCGTCGCGGATGGCACGGACGGCACGACCGTCGCAGATGCGGGCGGCGAAGGGGATGTCACCGACCTGGACGGAACCGGCGGCGGGGCTGGCGACACGACCGCTGCGGAGGGTGCGACTGGAGACGGTGCGACGACCGACGCCGGCGGGGAAGCCGAAACTGAAGCTGAACCTGAAGCCAAACGATAAAATAAAGTATTATAAAAATCTAAATATTTTAACTCACATAAACCTACGGTGCACGGTTCCAATTGGTCGTTTCCTATAGAGAAGAGCCGGCAAGAAATTCCACGGTTACTCTTTTAAAAATATATTTTTTTGTTTTTTTTTTTAAACGTTTTTACAGTGTTTTCAAATTACAATAGGTATGGGAGGACAGCCTGCGTAGGCCTGTCAAAAAGGTACTTGATAAAATACAAAATGGTTTACAGATCTAAAGTGTATAAAGTCCTCACATTTACAAAATAAATATAAAAGGATCTATCAAAAGGATAAATAGAGAGTTTGGAGTTGAGTAGAGTAATGGTATTTACGTGTACTTATTTTTACTAACACCCATCCGCGGACCAACCGCGGCAAGAGTAGCCGAAACAGCACCCTAATTACGTAACACACTATCAATCTCAATCTGATTGATTTTGAAGGATCTTGCTAATCCATTGCTTCATATGTTCGAAAAACTTGTCTGCTCAACAAGGTAAATAACGCAATGAATGTTGTTGAACTGTCAAAATGAAAGCCATTGCTACTGATAGTGTGTTACGCAATTACCCCGCTGCGTTTTCGCTAACATCGATCACCCGGAAGGTCCCTGCCTACTTAATTAATAAAAATACTAATCATTGCCTAAGCCCTAGGCATTATACCTACGACGCGTCAAGTAAAGGTTAGGTTCAAGAAATAACTTAATACTAATGAGATCTAGTTTACTTATAAAACATTGCTATAGAAATATAATGGACTCGGGAGGTCAATCCGTGAACCATCGCGTTTTCTTCAAGTTCTAGTTATCCGTTTTGAATATTAAACGTTTCATAATAAATTATTTGTAAGTTGTGATCAGCCTTACCAAGGAGTATCGTGTTACAGCTTCTCCATGGAATGTAGCGTGTAATATACTGGTATTCAGCTGCATCCGGTTAGACTGGAAGCTGACCCCAACATAGTTGGGAAAAGGCAGGCAGATTTTTTTTTATTTGTTGGTAAGTTGTGAAACAGGAGTGTTTATTTATTTATTATTCACCAAATCCACAGCTCCAGTTTAACCCAACATTTTAGTTTTTATCATTGTTTTTTTCATATTTTGTGTTGCGCAATTACCCTGCGGATCCTGAAAGAGGTTTGGTCTGTTCCAAAAGTAACTGATGAAAGTATAAACAAACCCTGTCCATTAGGTTAACCGTTTTTTGACAGCTGTCTTAGAACGTACACATTCCAGTTCCAGATTACGTAAAAGTTAACTTTAAAATAAATATATAAACTGCCTTATCTTATTGAATTATCTTATTTATGGCTTCTTACAGACATTATAATACCGTACATGTATCAATATAATATACTTAATAGGGGTTAAAGTATGAAATTGCCGTTTTATTGTAATAGGTACTTCGAATTGACATAGAACCTTCATGGTTTGAGATTTTTGAGTGAAACTTTTTACACATGGAACCTTTCCATTCGATTATCGACTTTCAGTTGTTTTTTCTATTCAGCTTAGACAAGAAAGATGGATACTTCGAAAATTCGAGTTATTTTTTAATACGAGCTCCGACGCGGAACTAACGCGGCAGAAACAGCTCGCAATATCAATGTTGCGTTTGGAGAGAGGACTGCTAATGAACGCACTGTGTGATTTTGGTTTACATAAACGCTTTCGTGGTGGAAACTTTGAGTTGACGAACGAACCACGTGGAAGACCTCCCACACAGGTGAATACCAATGAATTGAAAGAGATGGTGGAAGCCGATCCGAGCCAAACTACCCAGGAATTAGCGGCAGGGTTTAACGTTACCTTACCAACAATATTGACTCATTTGCGTCAAATCAATAAAATAAAAAATATGAGAAATGGGTGCCTCATGATTTGACTGATCTGCAGAAAGAAACGCATGTTGACACTTGTGTTGCCTCGTTGAATCGATACAGAAATAAAGGAATATTGGATCGAATTGTAACATGTGATGAAAAGTGGATTCTTTACGATAACCGTAAGCGAAAAATGCAATGGCTGACCCCAGGTCAAACGCCGCAACAGTGTCCTAAAGCAAAGCTTACCAATATAAAGGTAATGGTAACTGTTTGGTGGTCTCAGCATGGTGTTATTCACTATAGCTTTCTCCGATCTGGTCAAGCAATAACGGCAGATGTCTACTGTGCCGAACTCCGAACAATGGTAGCAAAACTAGCAGTGAAACAGCCCCGACTCATGAATCGATCTTCACCATTATTGCTCGATGATAACGTGAGACCTCATACAGCACGAGAAGCTGTTTTAACTATAAAGGAACTGCAATTAGAAATCATTCGTCACCCTCCGTATTCGCCAGATCTTGCTCCAACGGACTACCATTTTTTTCGTGATTTGGACAATTTTTAACCCCCGACGCAAAAACGACGGGGTGTTATAAGTTTGACGTGTCTGTGTGTGTGTGTGTGTGTGTGTGTGTGTGTATGTCTGTCTGTGGCATCGTAGCTCCCGAACGGATGAACCGATTTTAATTTTGTTTTTTTTGTTTGAAAGGTGAATTTGTCGGGAGTGTTCTTAGCTATGTTTGATGAAAATCGGTCCAAGATGGCCGCCGCTACAAAATGGCGGATTATATATTTTTTCACAACTCCCTCAATATGGGTATCAAATGAAAGGGCTTGACTAGTAAAATACTATACACTATGATAAATTTCAAATCCAAGATGGCCGCCACCACAAAACGGCAAATTACATTGTTTTTTTCACAACTCCCTCAATATGGGTATCAAATGAAAGGGCTTGATTAGTAGAATACTATACACTATGACAAATTTCAAATCCAAGATGGCCACCACCACAAAATGGCGAATTACAAAAAACCTGACTAAATACCAAATTACCTGAATCTTAAAACGCAAGAAAATAAATAATGAGTCCCTACAAAAAGCACGAAATAAAAAATTAAATTAAAAATTTAAAAAACCCCCGACTACGTGAAACCCTATAAAAAGAAAAAAATAACCTTGAAATTATGACCCTACGTAAGTACGTATAAAATTTTTTGATTAAATATTGTCCTGTCGGGGGACCGCTACTATTTTAAACTTTAACAGAACGTTAGGGTAATAATTAGAGCGGTCCCCCGACGGGACAATATTTAATCAAAAAATTTCATACATACTTACGTAGGGTCATAATTTCAAGGTTATTTTTTTCTTTTTATAGGGTTTCACGTAGTCGGGGGTTTTCAACGTGATAAAAAGTTTTCTTCTCAGGAGGCAGTACAAAATGCTTTCACACAGTTTGTCGAATCTTGATCACGAGAGTTCTATCGCAAAGGCATAAATGACCTTCCTATTAGACGGCAGCAATGTATAGATAATAATGGTAATTATTTTGATTAAAAAAAATATGTTAAATTAAAAAAAAAAACTAATTTCAATTTTTCAGTACAAATCGGCAATTTCATACTTTAACCCCTAACAACATCACGCCTTGTGACAATGACGGGGCCCGATAGGGCCGAAGCCTGCCAGGGTAGCGGGATCGTCCGAAAGGGTTACCGCTGCCCTGGAACATAAAGGGCTAAGGAAGGAACAGTGGGTTTTAGTCAGTAAGAGTCTAACATTCCCTCCGCTCCACCCGGAACGGGAGGGGTCATTTGATGATTTCCAATCCACAAAAAAAAAAAAACCCCTAATATATATCAATGTATTGTGTGTTGCTGCAATCACTAGTTCCATCTGTCAAAAAAAGGTTTACCTAATGGACACGGTATAAGTAATTGCGTAACACTTTCAATCGCAATCTGAATCATTTTGAAGGATATTGTTATTTTCGAAAAAAAATCTGGTCTACGACGCAAACCTTTTTTTTATTTCCTTCTACATAGTTGTTGTTAAAAGTGTGTAATGCAATTGGGATGTAGTTTAATACGAAACTAAGACTGCACTGTCTGACATATAAAGGAAGGTTCTCATTTAGAAGGCGAGTGGGAGAAAGATGGATGCAGGGGAGGCAGTGATATGGAAGGCTCTAGAGCGGCAGAAAGGGACAAAAGATGTGCTGGAGCGTGGAGACTCACCTGTACAGCAGTTCTACCGCGGCGCGGCTGTGCTCGTGACGGGCGGCTCCGGCTTCCTCGGCAAGCAGCTCATCGAGAAACTCATCAGGTGAGGGATTACAGGGAGACATTTTTGAGCTCAAGACCTTTCGATTTTCCAAGTTATATCGTCATTATTGGCACCGTTGCTTCACCTCGTACTCCCGATTACAAGGCTTCTCTCTTTTGCATCTCGTGCAAGTCTCATCCAGTACTAAGCAAAGTAACTGACCCATCCAACTATCGGTCGTTCCAGAGATGAGCGCGTTCAAACGAAGGCGCTAATCTCTGAACCGACCAGCCGATCGATTCTGTAAAAATCTCACCGTGAAAAGTTAGGTGAAGTGGGCTAAGAGTGAGCTGTGAAATGGTTACAGAATCGCACTGCTGTTGAATTGAAAAAATATTTTTGCATTTGATGGCTCAATTCATGAGGAAGGCTATTAAACATCACGCTAGAATCTTTAGGAGCCGAGCAAAAACAAAAAAAGTCAGAACTAACGCTAAGCGAAAAGGAAGTAATAGCGCGGAAGGGCGATGCGATGCGACGCGGCAGGTTGGGGGTCACTCTGATCCCGAGCCAGGGGGGTCCAACCTCTTCTGAAATTGTCACGCAATGTAACAACTTTAATTTTTGGTGTGAATGCATACATACATCATGTATTTTTTTTTTAATGCTATTATTACCTAGTCGTAATTATTTTGTAACAGTTGAGAGTTTAGTCTTCCATTATTGCCTTGATCGTCGCTCATGATTTAAAAAACCGCGAGTCGGACTTGCGCACTCAGTTCATAGAATTTTACAAAATTTAACTTTATGCGATTTTTTTTTATAAAGACTGCCCCACACTAGGAATTTCTCCTGTATCGTGGGTGCGTTTACAAACATTTAAACTCACATACACAAACAGCCAGACCCGGAACAACTACTTTTAGGTCATACAAATATTTATTTTCGATTCGTGCGGGAATCGAACCCGCGACACGCAACGCAGCAGTCAATCGCCAACCGTGTCGTCAACCCCAACATAGTTGTTTATAAAAATGCTAAATCTTTATAACTCCTTTACAAACGGCTAGTAAAAAAAGACATCGTTATAGGGTAAGGAGCAATTAAACGGCGGTAATACCAGTCTATTTATATTGTAAAAGGTACCAGAGAATAGGTGAACACAACATAGGTAAAATAATGTAAAGACCGGGTCGGCGCGCGGCCAGAGCGCGCGTACGTGCTCATCGGTTGCTAGCTCGCGTAATACTACTGAGGGGGCCGCGCGGATATGCTCAGAATGTCCCTTTCCCAAAATGTCCCTTGGTTTCAAAACGTCCCTTTCTCGAAATGTCCCTTTCCCAGAATAACGCGCAGCTGTCGACGTAGGAAAGGGAGGGACCTTTTGAGAAAGGGACATTTTGGGAAAAAGACATTCTGGGAAAGGGACATTTCGGGAGACTTATTGAAACCAAGGGACATTTTGGGAAAGGGACATTCTGAGCCTGATCGGATATAATGCAGAATTTTCGCTTTGCAAAGAACAATGCCCATTTAATTTGGACTAGAAAAAAAACCAGGATTTGTTACCGAGCTGAGACTATTACCAAAATTAAGTACTTAACTACCTACATTGTTAGTGTAACCATCAGATATTATTAATGTAAGTATTTTGAAAACCAGGGGATATAATTGAAAATAGTCTTCAAAAATACAACTTCTGCTTATCAGAACGATAATAGGTAATTCTTATTTCTTAAAGCATCCGTAATTCTTTTGTTCCAAGAGGTATGTATGTATAGATACTTTTTCAAAGTTCGGAAAGGAATTAATTTCTAAATCCAAATTAAATCCCAGAGATTGTCGACTGTATAACTATAAACTCATGTCAATTGTTTAAATAAGATAAGCCACTTGCAGAATTTGATGTTACAGTAAAAAAAATCCTACTAATATTATAAACGTGAAAGTTTGGATGGACGGATGAATGGATGTTTGTTTGTTACTATTTCACGCAAAAACTACAGAACTGATTTGGATGAAATTTGGCACACAGATGGTGTATAAGCAGGATTAACATATAGGATACTTTTTATCCCGATATTCCCACGGGATCGAAACTTAGGCGGGTGAAACCGCGGGGCGCAGCTAGTGATTTAATAAAGTTGGTTATGAACATGATTTTACGTTTAAGAACCTGTAATTACCGTAAATTGATCGATAACGAAGCCTACCCTTTTTTGGCATTCATTATTTTGTGAAAATAAGTGTATTGTAGAGTATATAATTATATACGTAGGTATGTACTCTACAATACACACAAGAATTGTCACGCGGATGAAATTGCGTAAAAGAAGCTTGTGCTACATAGGTAATTATGTAATATTAGCTATGAGAACAGCAAGTGTGCTGTGACCATAGATGTAGAAGATTTTTTACATTTGTTTTTTACATTTCTATCATATGGCCGTGACAGATTGCTAGAACAAATCAAGTAAGTAAAGCATTTTAAGCCTTCGTTAGAACTGTGACCAAACGTTAACTTACTAAAACTAAAAAATATCGTCACAGGTCTTGCAGACTGAGCAAAGTGTTCATGTTGATGAGGGCCAAGAAAGGGAAGTCTGTTGAAGAACGACTTGCTGAAAATTTCAAAGATCCTGTAAGTACCTATTCGCTTATAAAAATATGATAATTATAAAGTCTATTCAAACGAATGTTTCAAAACAAATATCAACTTTATTATAATGGAAATTAGGTTGATTTCAGAGTGACTAGCACTATTGAAAAAATTATAAAAATGTTGGAAGTTGTAGCGTGAACTGAACCTTATACCGTAGTGTAAGAATTAAAGTTATTTTTCCATAAACTCATATTTATTTGCATTTTGGCCAAATAAATCGCGAATGCAGGGCAGTACAGAAACTTGCTCTTTTGTGATTGTGTCTTTGCTTTGCGTCATGTTTTACTGCAAACAGACGTATTTTCTTTCTTTCTTCAAATACATTTCAAAAACTACTTTTAACCCGGCTTTTTCTTTCATTATTAGCTGTTTGACACGCTCCGTGAAGACCAACCAAATTTTGTGGATAGAATAGTGCCAGTAGTTGGTGAGTTGGCTGAGAAGGATCTCGCTATATGTGAAGATGACCGAGAGGCCCTCATCAAGGAGGTACGTAATTAATTACTTCCATATTAAATACTTATTTTCTTCAGTAAACTTCGGTGATGGCAACCGGTCTCAACGGAGACTATAGCCAACTACGCAGGAGAGAGGACAGTGCCCAAGTGTATGCGCAAACAGGTGCGCTCCCCCTTCCCTCAGTCTCATAGTCTGTTAGGACGGCAATAATGCGAATCGTCCGGGGAGAGTTCAGACGCAGCCAAATACCTGAGCAGTTTGGAAGTCACATAGCCAAGACGCCATTTTTTTTTACTCTGGGCTACTAAGGAGAAATTACTCAAGGAAAAACCGTAAATCACGCTTCTCAAATTGAGAGGCGAGCCTAATATTCCATGCTCTGCAGTCACTAGACCAGCTAGGTTGTAAACAATGACAGAAAAATTAATCACAGGTGGATGTGATCTTCCACGTGGCAGCTACGATATCGTTTCAAGAGCCGCTGCGGTCTGCGACCCTCACCAACGTGCGGGGCACCAGGGACCTCCTCGCGCTGGCTAAGCGATGCCGGAAGTTAAGGTAGGATAGTTAGTAACAAGCCGCATGCCCGATGGGTTTCCCATCGCAAAGAATGACGAACTTCCATACAAACTTTAATTCCTTAATTAATTAAAAGGAAGATTTAACAAACATCCTCAAACAAACATTCATTTTCGTTACATCCTTGTGCAAAATTTCATGCGTCTAGAGTCTAGACCCAGCGCTTTAGATTTTTATTTTTTTAAATAGTTTGGTTTTTAAGAGTCATTACTACTGGGTGTCTCAGGATAAACTCACTATTTGAATGTGTTCTAAGAACAACATGTTCTTGGCACACGTTAAAAAAAAAAAATAGTGAGTTTAAGCGCGGAATGCGGGAGGGAAACTAGCCATGTCGCGCTTCACGGGGCAGCAACGAGCTTTTTATAATATGAGTACAAAGGTAATGTTATTTTTTTAAAGTAAGTAATTGTCTCATGTATTCAGTTTCTAATTTTGTAATTTAATGTGTAGGTATATAATTATTACTTACGTATTTGTTAATTTTTTATGCATCTACAAAAGTTAGTTATTTTCTGAGACCGCCCGTACTTCGGCACCATAATTACGTAACACACTATCAATCTCAATCATTTTGAAGGATATTGCTATTACGTTGCTTCATATGTTCGAAAAATGTGTCTGCTCAACACCGTAAATAACGCAATGAATGATTTTAAACTGTCAAAATGAAACCCATTGCTACTGATCTGATAGTGTGTTACACAACTACCCCGCGGGACAGTTCAGATCAAAGCGAGCCAAGTACTTACCTACTTTTTTTCTGGTGGTGGTTATGTGAACTTCGGGCAATCGTTTACCGGAATAAGCGTCTGACCGATGAAATTTTGATCGAAATTGATCGAATAGGTAATAACTTGCTTTACTTATTATGAGTTCGGAACTTGTTAGGTTAAAATAGTCACAAGAATTTGCATGTTTTTTTTATTGGATGTTAATTTTCTTAATTTTGACTATTTTTAATTTTTTTATTAAAAAGAACCAGGTTCTTAATAATTAATTACAATCTAGCCTAAAAGACTAATAAGCAATTTATATCTACTTAACTTAATTTTTTTAGATAATTATTTTTTAAACTTAAAAGTGTTGATTGCACAGACGCCAGCACATCAAGCATAGATTTTCAACTTTATCACTAAAATCTTAAGGTTCAAGATTGATGGGAAAATTTGACAGTTTCGGGTAGCTTGACCTGCTGGCGTCTGTGCCTTACACAAGTCCGTCCCACTTTCTTAGTCTGTTATGATGATATAAGCACTTTGTTCATGTGATCTGTGTCATTGTCACAGTTTCAGATTGAACTGCGTATTTTAAATTACTAAATAAATCACGCAGAGTTCACAAAGAACATTACTCCGAAAATGGTCAAGTTAAGATTTGATAATTATCCTAACTTTCCAGAACATTCGTGTATATATCGACGGCGTACTCCCACGCCACGTTCAGCCGCTGCGACACCGAGCTGCTGGAGCAGTTCTACCCCAGCCCCGTGTCGCCCGAACTCATGATACGCATGGCAGAGACCATGGACGAGGACCAGCTTAACAGGATCAAGGATGGGTGGGTAGTTCAGAATGCTGGTGTAATCGCGCTTAAGCGGTTATATTTAGGAGAAAAACAGTTCTTGGGTTTAGTGGGTCGCTTCATTTACTACTCTAGTGAGAAGGCACGCTCCGCTCACTCGCTTCTTAAGTGAGCATGCTCCGATCGCTCTTATTGCGAGCATTGGTTACAGTCCAATTCGGGGATCGCTGACGCGAGATTTAAAGTTGAAAACTTGTAAGGCCCTATCATAGATCTATGGTAAGAAAACGTGAGCACAGCTGATGTTTTTAATGCTTCCAGATTGATAAAGGACTGGCCAAACACGTATTCTTTCACGAAGGCACTGGCTGAGGACTTGGTACGCGCTAGTTCAGAAGATTTACCTATATGCGTCATCAGACCTACAGTTGGTAAGTTCTAACAAGAGATCAGCTTCATCATTACTTTTCTGTCCTCAACATCGTCATCATCTGCCTAGTCTTTTCCCAACTATGTTGGGGTCGGCTTCCAGTCTACCCGGATGCAGCTGAATACCAGTATTTTATATGGAGCGACTGCGGCTTATTCTAAGTTATTACTGGTCGGCGCAGCATGTCTTCTTCCATACATGTCTGTCAGCCGTCATCTCAGTAGTCGCCCCCTATCTAACCATATAATTATAATCTTTCATTACCCTTACTTAATCCGTACAAGAAACAACTTTTCTCCAGCATTGAGACAGTAAGTTATAGCAAGCTTTTTACAATAAATAGCACATATTTCAGCTTGGTGTCTGTGATGGTACCGCGATGCTTAGCTGGTATTGTAGATATCCATAGGCGGCGGTGACCACTTACCATCAGGTTGACCGACTGCTTACGTTTACCACTCAATATCATTAAAAAGTAATATTGCTTCATTTGTTTTATTTCACAGTGGTGTGTGCACGAAGAGAACCTTACCCTGGTTGGATCGACCTGAGCAGTGTGTACGGACCGAGTGGGGTAAGCAGTCTATTTTATATTCTTTAAGGGCGCCAATCTATATTTAAAAACCAATATAAAGGAAATGAGTACCCCAAGAAATAAGGATCGCATATTACAGAGAAATGTAACTATGTCTGTGTCTGTGAAAAAAATCCATTGGTGTAGTGGATGCAAGTACCTACAGCTGTTGAGCATGGGGTCCTGGGTTGATCCCGTGCTCGGGCAAGATGTTATTATTGTGTTTTATAACAGTAACAGCCCGGATGCTGGGTTTCTGCCTAGCAGTCGAGGACGAAAACATGTCTGGCGAAATGTGGGTGCACTACTTACTACACCGCTGCCTATCTATTTTTGTGGCATAAAGCATTAATGTTATGTAATCTTCTTAACCTTTATCTACGCCCTGTTCCAGATAACTCTCGGCTGCATGCTGGGCGTAATCCACGCGCTGCAGTCGGTCCAGGGCATCAGGATAGACTTCATCCCAGTGGACTATGTGAACAACGCTGCCATCGTCGCCGCGGCCACTGTGGCTACTGCTGGCAAACATGTCAGGATTTATAACGTTGGGAGCAGCAAGAGGAACCCTATTACTTGGGGTATGTGCATTGAAATCATGTCTGTATTCCCTAAGGGGGTTAGCAGTTGCGTAGGTAGAGTAGGGACACCACATTTCGCTTGCTGGTCTAGTTTTTACTGCCTAGTGCCTCGGTGGTCTAGTGGCAGCAAGCGCGACTGCTAAGCAAGAGCAAAAAAAATCCGACCTGAAAATGAACTAGTACCTACCGTTCATCTTCAGGTCGGATTTTTTTTTCACATTTAAAACCCAATGTTGAAGGCGATAGAGCCAGCGAAAGCAAAAAAAACTTACGTTTTTTGCAATTTGCAGCTCTGTATCAGGTTTTTTATGTTTTTATTTTACCTTTTCTTATATCTGAAGCATACTATATTACTGTTTCATGAACACATAACATTTCAGGCCAATTCTAAGACGCAAACTTAGGGCTACCTTAGCGATTTCCCCTTAACAAATAAATGATTTTGATTCTGAAATGTGGATTAACTTAGATTTACTTTAGTTTGTATTTTTAATTAAGTATTTCTCCCTTACCTATTATTTCTATCGAAATCGAATCTGTGACTAGGCCGTAATTACAACAAAGCCATAAATTGAACTTAATACTTTACCTTTCCAGGAGGCCTCTCCTACATCCTAAACAACGTCGCCCGCAGGACTATCATCTCTTCGCAAGCTATCTGGTACTGCTTCGTAGTCCAGTCGCCGTACCGATGGGTGCACCTCCTCTTCAGCTTCCTACTGCACACCATCCCTGCTAACCTCGCCGACGGCGCCTGCGTGATGGTCAATAAACCTCCACGGTATGTTAACTAACACTATTTGACCATGCACGAGTGTCTGTGGTCACGTGAGTGTCTATAGTCTGTTCCGAAAGTATGTGATGAAAATGTAAACTAACGAATCAGAAAACGTACCTGTGGATGCCAAATTGTAGAGCCATGGTCCCGTGAAAGTCTGTGCTCACGCGTGTGTCTGTTTTCACGTGAAGGAGTGTGATCATGTGAGTGAGTGTGGTCCCGTGAGTAAGGTCTCGTGAGTGTATATGGTCACGTGATTAAGGTCTTGTGAGTGTGTGTGGTTACGTGAGTGTGCAGTCACGTGAGAGGGTGTGTTCACGTGAGTGTGTGTTTACGAGAGTGTGTTTATCTGAATGTCTTAGATATCCTACACAAAGTCTCTACCAAATAAGCGATTTACTCTCGGTGCGAAAACTTTACATAATTAGAACTGTTCTAAAGAAACACAAAACTCTTCCTTTTGACCCTAGCTTAACTTTGAAAAGAAGAAAAGATATCATAGCGGAAGTTCCTCAAACCAAAACCAAGTTCGCCCGTAGGTATACAATTCAAAAAACGCTCAGCTCAGCTATACAACAGACTTAACAGAGAGATTTACGTACCTATATACTAAGAAACAAATTGAATTTAAAAAAATTGTAACTAATTGGATAAAACCACTAACCTATGATGAAACGGAGGCGCTGCTAGAATAAAATATAACGCTACTGCCTAATACCTGCACCATTCATAACCATAATGCAATTATGCATACACTCTGATTCATTCGTGAACACATTCACACACCCTCGCATTTAGGTACATTCTCACACACACCCCCACCCCCTCTCACTTACACACTCGCATGCCTGCGTGCATGCTGCATGTTTAGCTTTAATTCTTTCTTTTTTTTGTATTATTGTTCCCTTTAGATCTGCATACAACAAGTAGGTACAGACACCAGCAGGTCAAGCTATCCGAAACTGTCAAATTTTCCCAATCAACCTTGAACCTTAATGCTTTGGCGATAAAGTTGAAAATCTATTTAAGAAATCTGACAGATTGTAGTAGCTTGATGTGCTGGCGTCTGTACATACCTAAACGTTATTTATTAAGTTATGGAAGAGCGGAGTCTCCTAACACAGGCTTATCTGCTTAAAAGGAGGCTCCAATCACTAGTTTTTAAGGTTCACTTGTTAAAATAATAAACCATTTTTCGTTTTCATTTTCATGTCTCTGGTCACGGGAGTATCTTTAACCACCTCACCTGTGTCTTCTTTCACTCATGTGACTTTATTTTTAACAGATTGAAGAAAACATACGCAACAATAACCAAGATGGCCACCACAGTTGCTTTCTACACAAACAATAATTGGATTTTTAATGACAGCAACACTGTTAAACTGTACAACAGTTTGTCAGCCAGCGACAAAGTCATCTATCATTGCGACATCGCCGACGTGGACTGGACAGAACAGATTGTGCTCTGGTGCGTGGGCCTTAGAAAATATATCGTGAAAGATGGACTGAAACATACTGATTGGGGGATGAGAAAGCAGTTTTACTTTCGAATAGCTACTTACATTATAACTGGCTTGTTTATTTATATGTTGTATTATTGTTTTCGTACAATTTGTTTGTTTGTGTTTGCTTAAAGTTCGGTTATAGGTTCTTAATAAATATTTTTAGGATGATTATTTTCTTTTCATTTTTTAAACTTACCTGTTACGTAGCATAACCATTCTGACAGATGACATTATACCTACAGGGAGGGTGGATATTAGAGCCACTTTTCTTATGGTGCGGACAAACAGCGCGAAGCATGTGCATCAAAATGGTAAATCACACGTGTGACGCATGGCGCTGGCGGAGGCATCTGCATAATCAGCATAATTATGTTTGCACTCTTGGGTTACAGGCCTCCTCTCTGTGAGGAGTGGGCTGTAAAGCACCACGCGGGGCCAGTGCAGGTTGGTGAATGTCACATGTCTTCGAAATTTAGGTTTTAGGATATGCTGGTTTCCTCACGATGATTCCTTCATCGTTTTGAGAGCAGTGTTGATGAAATAAATTACACAAAGTTGTGCCTGCCTGGATTTGAACCCACGACCTACAACTCGTAAGTCGGGTCCGATACCACTGGGCCATACAAACAAATACATACAGCGTTTTGCCTCGTCGTTTATACCGCGTACATCGAAGGACTAGAACAATTTGCCTGCAGCGCGGTCTTGCCGTTCGATTATAATTTAAGTGTTTTCAAGGCTAGAGTGTATAGGCTCATAATAAATTAGTGCGCTTTACCATCAACGATTGCATCACTGCTTTCCATCAGGCGGCACTAGTTTACATCATTAAAAAAAATACTCTTGCACCGCATGTCTCGCATCGCCTGTACGCACCATTCAATCCATAAGCCCGCATTAGACAACGATTTAAAGCTGTTTTAAGAGCACAATGATAAAAACAAGGCAACTATACAAAACATATAATATATTTGGAAAATAATAGATATTTATGTACAATTTCATTATTTCTGTTGAGGTTTGTGTCATTTAGCTTCTTCCGTCTTCTCCTGGTAGGATATCACACCTTTTTCTATCAGCTCAGGGATTTCTACCGCCAACCAGGGTCCGAGCTGGGGAGACAAATATTGCGTGTTAGAAATTAATGACGGCAACCTAAAGGTCACTGTGACGTAAAATCTGATAAAATAGAGAAAACAAAAAAAATGGAAATTCATGTATTTAGCACAGACTACAAGGCACACAAGATATTCTGCAAATAAATATCTTTCTATTTGATATTTATTTGCAGAATATCTTGTGTGCCTCGTAGTCTGTGCTGTACAGTGCGTTGCGTTGTGAGGCAGGAATGTGTGCCTCACGGCTGCGCCACATGGGCCTAGGGAAAATTACTGTGAAAGGATTATGATTACATGTGAATGCATCAAAATTCTGGTACATTATATAGGTCTGTATCTACTGGCTACTAGCAACAACATAATATACAAATAGTTAAAAACATAGTCTGTAACCATGACCAACAATTCGATGTTTTAATACCGGGCACTATATTTACAGAATGCTGTTGGCTGTTTATGTATGTGAGTTTAAATGTTTGTAAACGCACCCACGATACAGGAGAAATTCCTAGTGTGGGGCAATATTTATTCAAAACAAAAACAAACAGAAATCTCTTTGTATTTTTTAGCGAGTTCAAGAAAGGAAATTTCAATTCAGTTCATTTATTTTTAGTCGGACATAAAAATATTAGATAGCATAATCAAAATAGGCAATTTAAAATAACAAAATAATTAACTTAATTATACAACATACTCATCTATATAAATAAAAATGAATCACGGAAATGTATGTATGTACGCGCAAACTTCCGATCGACTGCACCAAATTGGATAATTCTTTTTTTTTCGCGTTTGTTATTGTCAGGACAAGGTTTGTATACACAGTTGGACCCGGTAGGTGGCGCTGCTTTTTCGGGCAGGACGACGTCTGCCGGGTCCGCTAGTTTAAAATAATAATAGGTAAATAGGAATAACCAGTTGTGTTTGAGTAGCTGTGTTTGATAAGTACATTACGACTGCATAGTAAACTCAAACAAAAAAAAACTCATAAACTTAGATAGTTTTTAACAGCACCCTTATTGCGTACAGCACTATCAGCCTCAATCTGAATCATTTTGAAGGATATTATACATTTTTCGAACATATCAAGCAATGGGTTAGCACCCATTGCTTGATATGTTCGAAAAATGTGTCTGCTCAACAAGGTAAATAACGCAAGGGATGTTGTTGAACTGTCAAAATGAAAGCCATTGCTACTGATAGTGTTACGCAATTACCTTAACTCATGTTTTTGTATTTACGTTTTGTAATATTTTCGTTTATTCTTTTTGCATGTGGTTTTATTCATTAAATTCACATAGGAAGTACTGGTACAATCCGTGTGGGTACCGCTTACTAAAAAGCGCAAATTAAAATACTGTTTTACAAAAATAAGAAAAATCAAGTATAAAATTAAAACCACGTGTTTTTAATTTAGAAACTTACCCCTAGAGCCATAGCATGGGCTATACCAAACCTAGGTATATTCCTCGCCCAGAGAGGCTTGAAGTGGTCCGTGAGGCAGATCTTGCCTCCTCGGTACATCTTAGCTGTCTTTCCATCCAGACCAGGTAAAGCTAACTCAGGAGCTGTTGTTGGATAGGTGATGGGAATCTGAAAGTACAAACAATATACAATCAACACAGTATTCTCCATCAGAAATAGGAACAGCTGTATAGAAACGTACTTGTACTTCATTTTTTGGCAGTTATGTGCCAAAGTTCCAAGTAACGGTGAGCCTATTGCCAAAAGGCTACAAATCTCTATTCTCGTTGAAAAATCTGAAAAACATTTTGCATGCGCTGGAGCATGAACCCAGGACCCTTGACTCGGCAGCTGTGCTTGTACCCTCCAGCCTAACGAGGCAGTCACAATATACTGGGTGGAAAGTAAAGATGGTCAGTGGAGGGTAAGTAGGAAGAAAAGAAAAATTATTTTATTATAACTTTCAAAACTCAATGTGATAAGTTCAACATGTCAAACCAATAGCACTATTTAAGCTCTAGAATTGATTATGAAACATAGTTGGTCTAAATTTAAAAAAATATCTCTGAAACATACCTCCGGAGGGCACAACAATTTATTATAAGTAAACAATAACAATATTCTACTAAGGAATTGCAGAATGAGGCATAAAGGCAAGGCAAGGCAAGGCATTAAGTCCGCCTTTGTACCTTTTTTGTGCGAAAAGTTTAAATAAATAAATAAATAATAAATGAGCGACAATAGTTGCTACCAACCACTCTCATCCAGATGAGAATGGTCAAGAATCATGCTGAACAGTGTGCAATTAGAGGCCAGTAACACTGCTATTGGCTGATGATGATGACGATGATAGTTAAGAAAAAGAAAATTAAATAGTAACTTACATCAAATTCTAAGTCAAACTCGTACTTCAGTAGGTTGTGCACATACCAGCATTTGCCGAACCACTTGGTGCCGGTCTTGTCCGACTCCAGGCGGAACCAGTCATTGTCAGCTGTTTTATTATTCTGTACATACTGGAAAAGCAATAAAAAAGTGGTGAGATTTATTTTTAAAACCTTTGAAATATTGATGTGGTTGGTGGTGTTAGGTACTAAATTGTTTTAGTGAGCGGTTGTGTAAAAAAACTTAATTAAAATAAAACAACTCAAAAAACCAACCATAAAAACTTAAGTTTCGGAAATTATTTTTAACTTTGTAGTGGTTTTTTGAAGTCTCGCCGAATGCATAACATTCTCCTTTTTTTGAAGTCAGGTAATTTATTAAAGAAACAGGTTTCTCTACTTTCCAAACTAATTGGATTGAAATGTTTTATTACACCTGTTTACTAGTGACTTGCACATCTTGTGTTGTAACAATGAAGAATTAGCTTGTATTTTACTTGAAAGAAAGTTAATCAGTTAGGTACTCAATGTTCAGTAATTCGGTACATAAGTTAGGCCTGAAGTACTTACATACCGTACTGATTTATTTATAAACCATAGTGTAATGGGCACAGAACACTATTACTCCTAGCGGTAACGAGTTCATAATGACCATAATAATATGATAAACTTTTTTTTACCTTAATCAGTGCCTGATATTCCTCTTTCAGCCTGGTAGGCCATAACTCCTTGTCTCTAGGCCCTGCTTTAGTTTGAAGCAAGGGTATGCTGCTTAACGTTTTCCTAGTACTTTCGTCTACCATTGTTGGTATTTTAATTTATGTTTTCACTATAATTCTTTAAAGAAAGTTTCGAAATTACTCACATACACTCACAAAATTTCCTTTGGGTTTGGGCACTAAACGTCAAACGTCAACATGGAGCAGTGGACGTGTCACTTGGTGTCACTGTCAATGTGACAACTTATCGCTGTAGAGTAAGGCTTTGCTTTGATTTAATAGAGATGTACAAATCGACTAAGTTAATAAAGGGAAAACAACTACAAATTATTTTTATTTTTATGGTGTCCATGATGTACATATATGGAGTTTACAGTGCAGCAAGTTCATTTAGCTCGTCGATGGCAGCATTATCGGTGAATAAAAAAAGTCAGAGCTTGTCGACCTCGAATCACTATAAAAAAAAAAATAATCATTAGATAAAATTAATACCACCAGGTCGTAGACAGAGAATGCTATAGACTAATTGATATCTTTGGTCGCATTTACACAAGAAAAAGAGTGACTTACGCCGATGTCGTGTAAAGAAATGAAACAGAATGATGAGATTTTTTGTTTCACGGCGCGTGCCATGTTTTTCAAGGTTAGCATACTACTTTCCCAAACAAATTTGACAGCAGCGTGCAGCTAGGTATCATCTTTCTTTAAAATACAGTTTTATGTGCTTTAAAGTTAAATAATGTATGGTATATTTTGTTGTGAACAATTTAGATATAGTATATAACCCTTTTTAAATAAAAGACATGGTGCGTTGTAGCGCTAAAGGGTGTAAAAGTGATAGTGGAACGAAAATGCCAGACTTGTCTTTTCATTCGTAAGTATACCACTCTGTATCAATTAATATACATATGTTGATAACATTTTATGGTGTTCATATATTGTATATAATGTACCCTAGACATAAATTCATCGACAAAAAAGCACAATAATAATAATTATTAATTCTAACTATGAATTTTAGTGTTGCTAATTTTTCTGTAAATTAATACCCAATATTATGGGCAATGTGAATTAATTATAATAATAGTATCTGAAAGATTTAATGACTTGTTGCAGTTTTCCTAAACATGATAATTTACGTCGGATATGGATTGTAGCTACAGGACGAACAGATTGGACACCAAAACCGTCATAAAAAAAACCAATAAAAGCTAATTAAAAATAAACAATGTTGTATTATTTACTCACAAAGCCAGAACCTTCTCTTCTTCTTCTTCTTCTTGAATTACTGTATATTTTACATAATCTAGTTTTAAATTATTCTAGCCAGTATACCTTCTTTTCAATTTAGCTTTACTGTTGTCATTTATTGTTGTCTTCTTTTTAAATGTTTGGTGTAAATTGATGGCCTGAAACACAGGTTTTTCATAAACCTAGATCAGGCAGGTCTACATTACAGTTAGCATTTAACTTTCCTCGATTGTAATTAACGTAAATCTTATTTTTACTTTACTTTACTTTTACTTGAATAAAAATTTTATTTATTTATTTATTTACTTCTATCACAAAATACACGCTTTGACGTGGAGTTGCGGACACCAGGCCGCTATACAATACAATACAATAACATCCATCGTCATCCTGCCTTCATCGCAATTTATTAATTGAGTTCGGCAGCACATCCATACACCTTCATTATTCCTCCACATCACATGCCTATAATATAAGTGTTATTTTCAGGCTCTCTTACATAATCATTTCTGATTCTATCAATTCGTGGAACACCACCTTATTTAGAATCACACAAATTGCGGGGTAAATTTTTCCTTACACGGTAACCCTAAATATGATGACGTTATTTTTTTTTGTCTCTTTCTGTGACACGCTTTGCAGGTGTCTATAGCATTCTCTGTCTACGCACCAGGTACAGACGCCAGCAGGTCAAGCTACCCGAAATTGTCAAATTTTCCCAATCAACCTTGAACCTTAATGCTTTAGCGATAAAGTTGAAAATCTATTGAAGAAATTTGATAGATTGTAGTAGCTTGATGTGCTTGCGTCTGTACACTATTTTAGTGAGGTTGCCCTAGCAATTTTGAAAGTTCCTAATCTGCTTAGACTAGCTCAGTCGAATCAAAATTATTTAGTCGATTTAAATTTCTATTTCTTTGTTGAAACTCTATGAAACGTAACTGTCATCTGTCAAGTGTCAAAGTGAAGTGACTGAAAAATTTATCAGTTTTGTGTGTGATGATTATTTTTCCGAAAAAATCAAACAAACAAACTATTGATCTGTCTTTGTGTAATAATATAAGTATCTAAATGGGTCGAGTGTAATAGAAATACCTGCCTTACGCATACTTAAACAATGTGAGTAAAAGTGCATATTTTAAAGTCTTTTTTCCTTTCAATGTCTTGAAGGAGAGAACTAATTTATTTATTATTTACAAATAGGATCCGATTACTTAACTCTGCCCCCATTGGCAACTCTGACCAAAATCACTGATCATTTTAATTTTAATGTCATGATTCTAGAGTTCCTTCAAAGCCATAATTTCAGCAATAGAACATGTAAGTACCTATTTTCTCTCTGCTCAGCGTCACTATGGGCTCTGAGCAGTCTACCCTGCCTCCTAAGAAGCAGGCACAGAGGGCGCCTCCAGTGCGAAGAGGTCACACCATAGCTGTACCTAATGTATCAGGTAAGAACTACTGATAATATAAAAAGGTGTTTAATCCTTCAATTCTATTTTCAAAATGTCCACAAAGCTACTTTAATTTTAAGTGTTAGCATGGTAATATTGATTGCTCTTAGAGATAAGACTGCTCATTGCGTCACACTTTGTAAAATTTCTATATTTATATATATTTTCTCTAATTTATACGGTGTACATAATAAAGAGTATTCTATTCTATTCTAATGGTGATCACGGACCCATCTATATTTTGTAGCAATATATACATAAACTCACACTTTTCACTTTGCGCAAGGCGGTAGGCAAAAACTACAGAACGCTACAGAATGCCACCTGTGACAATCCTTTCTTTCTCCTTTTTACTCATTTACGTTCATACATCAGAAGACCAATTCCCGCTATTCAACATGTTGGAAATCTAGTCGCAATCTCATCTCAGCAACAATCAATTTAAAAAATGTAGGGAAATCAGAGGTATTGTTTTTTTTATGGGAAATCATCAAATGACCCCTCCCGCTCTGGGTGGAGCGGAAGGAGTGTCAGACTCTTACTGACTAAAACCCACCCGTGTTCCTTCCTTAGCCCTTTATGTTCCAGGGCAGCGGGTACCCTTTCGGACGCCCGCTACCCTGCCCCGCCTTTCGTTTCTTTCCCGCTACCCTGGCAAGAATCAGAGGTATTTTTGACAGATTGATGCTGAGATAAGACTGTACGTTCTTAAAATGACAAGAGTTGTCGTCTGGTGCTTCACGCATGCCAGTTACGAGCCCAACAGAGTCCTTAATTATTTCATTAATTTTAAGTTATAAACTTTGTAACCATCCTATGTTGCTGAATCTTCAAAAGAACCTATACATAAAAAAAAAAAACTGTAGTTTTAAATGTACTATAATATTGAACAATTGCAGACCCCTCCAGATCCACTGATATGCCCACCAGCGGCAACAATTCTCCCGGCACCAGCATATGTTCAGACTCTGAGCTGCCCTACATATCTTATACTGTTGACCGGCCCATTGGAGGTATGTTTACAGTCAGTTGTGGTTTGTTTATGAAACAAATCTCTCATCTTTTAGTATTTCAGTGTAATAGGTTTTTTTTCTGTGGTGCTATGGACTGCATTCTTCATTTCTTTTCCAATTTACGTGATTTTGGATAAGTAACTATAGTGCCTGCTTATAAAGTTTAATTTTCAATATGACATTAATATTTTATTGTTTTATAACACGCTTTTATTAGCTTCACTTGTCACTAACTACCAGGGTAAGAAAATCTTACAAATCAACTTTAACCTACTTCTAAAGGTCGTATCGACATGACACTTCGTATGTATATGTAGTTCGGAAGACAAAGCTATAATTTGGTTTATTGGAGCTGATCTGATGATGATGGAGCCAGGAGGTGGATAGTGGAACTCTTCAATGGTTACTAGTAAACCCCTCGTGTTTGGACTCATATGATTCGTTTTGACGAGTCCAATAGATACTTGTAGATTTCACTTGCTATCGAGGGTTTGACGATGGAGTCAGGAGGTGGAGGTGGTGTCAGCACAAGCTCCGCAGAGTAGAATCTCTTGTAGATCTGGTCTTAGGACCGTTGGTACCGTGTGGCTAATTACCACAATTTGACATTATTTTAAAGAAAAATCTGCTGTTAGCAACAAAATATAGAACCGTTTGTCGCGCTGGCGTTCGTCAATTAAAAGTCCCATTGACTTGTCGAGAAAACAATGAGTCAAACTAACGTATGTCGAACTGATTACACTACTGGTGGTCGACACATCGTACATTTGTCGCGTATTAGTTTGTCGCAACTATGATGCGGAGTCAATTTACACAGTTACAAAGTTGATATTTCTTCTAGTGTAAACAACACAATCGGCACAGACTTTAACGACTTCTATTTCCTCTCAGATTCACCAAAAGCCTCAGCTAAGTCCGCACGCGGTCCGGACAACAAGAAGTCCTTACTACAACGTAGACAGCTGAGCTTACAGGCACGCAAGACCAAGCGAACCCGGGACATAGTGGTTGTCAAGCAACCCACGGACGAACTGCTGGACGAACACATACAGAGACTGCAGGTACTTATATCATCATCTGCCTGCCTTTCGCAACTATGTTGGGGTCGGATTCCAGTCTAACCAGATACAAAGGGTGTTGAAGGTCCTTGGCTTACCTACCTGTCCGCAGATGCAGATGTTTGATTACTCTAAACTTTCAGAGTAATCATTTCAAGCATCTAAGCAACAAGATGTACGCAAACACAGAATAACTAATAGAGGCAAGTTCAAAAAATATGATGCCACGTGATCAACTTTGAACGTTCATATCTCGCAAACGTGACGCTTTACGGGGTTTCGTCTTGTAGTGTTTGTATACTTGTCTCGGGTGCACGGGCAGTGGGGAAGACAGTCGCGTGCGAGCCGGTGAGCGAGAGCGGACGTGTTGACCCTGACTGCTGGTGACGTAACGAGCCAATACCTACCCCTGTGTTAGAAAGAACACAACAAGTGGCGACGAGTCAAAAGGTTAGTGCGAAACAAAAAAAAAAAAAAATGTGTTTTCGTGCTTAATAATTTTCATTGAAAAACAAAATATTTATAAATAATTAGAGATATATGTAAAAAGATATATGTAAAAAAATAACACCCTTATAATTATATTTGCAGTGGATTTTAATAACACAGCTTCTGGCTTGTAAATCAAATCCATGAATAATTACAAATACAGTACCGAGTTAAACAGGGTCGGATAGTTACTTTGTTTACATTACGGAATAGATGTAGGTAGGTACTAAGCAAAGAATGTCGCATGAGTTGATACGCTTTTAAGGACCGGAAGTCGGTCCGAATCAAGTTCTCCACACAGTCCACACTCTTATCCCAGAAATAAACAAATGTTACTGTCGGATATCGAGTAAATGATTTCAATTTGTTATGTTGACAATAATTGTACATAATTTACATTTTCAGTTAAAATAGATATTCTGTATTATAAATGGTAGTGTGTTAGGGTAGGTTAAGGTAAACCTATTAATTACACACTACTTTATAATAAAATATAAAGGTTCACTAACAATATAAACTTCTAACCAAAACGCGCGGCGCGAGTTACAAATTGGCATACTTTCGCCATAGAGGTCATCTTATATACACATATTAGTCTATGGTAGAGGTTTCTAGCGGACTGGCGAGGATGTCCCAGGAACGCGGCCGTGTGCGGGAGACGCAGCGGAGCGGGCGGCGTCGATTGATCGTATTCCGCGTATTTGCCTCGGTCGTAGGTATGAAGCGGCTTACGCAGGACTCCGATAGCCGCGGCACTGTATTAGAAATAAAATACAGGGTGGACTATGGAAACGTGATTTGCATTTTAATGTGTGCGTATTTCCTAGCTTAGTATATTGAAAACTGAATTGGGTTATCATTATAACAAGTATATTATGTATTGGTTAAAACAATAATATAAAAAAATGTAGGCAGTACGGGCTCTCATATAAATGAAAACCGTGCGTAATTGTGAGTAGGCTGTACGGGCCTTCCAAGTAAAGGAAAACCGTGCGTAATTGTGAGTAGGCTGTACGGGCCTTCCAAGTAAAGGAAAACCGTGCGTAATTGTGAGTAGGCTGTACGGGCCTTCCAAGTAAAGGAAAACCGTGCGTAATTGTGAGTAGGCTGTACGGGCCTTCCAAGTAAAGGAAAACCGTGCGTAATTGTGAGTAGGCTGTACGGGCCTTCCAAGTAAAGGAAAACCGTGCGTAATTGTGAGTAGGCTGTACGGGCCTTCCAAGTAAAGGAAAACCGTGCGTAATTGTGAGTAGGCTGTACGGGCCTTCCAAGTAAAGGAAAACCGTGCGTAATTGTGAGTAGGCTGTACGGGCCTTCCAAGTAAAGGAAAACCGTGCGTAATTGTGAGTAGGCTGTACGGGCCTTCCAAGTAAAGGAAAACCGTGCGTAATTGTGAGTAGGCAGTACGGGCCTTCCAAGTAAAGGAAAACCGTGCGTAATTGTGAGTAGGCTGTACGGGCCTTCCAAGTAAAGGAAAACCGTGCGTAATTGTGAGTAGGCTGTACGGGCCTTCCAAGTAAAGGAAAACCGTGCGTAATTGTGAGTAGGCTGTACGGGCCTTCCAAGTAAAGGAAAACCGTGCGTAATTGTGAGTAGGCTGTACGGGCCTTCCAAGTAAAGGAAAACCGTGCGTAATTGTGAGTAGGCTGTACGGGCCTTCCAAGTAAAGGAAAACCGTGCGTAATTGTGAATAGGCTGTACGGGCCTTCCAAGTAAAGGAAAACCGTGCGTAATTGTGAGTAGGCTGTACGGGCCTTCCAAGTAAAGGAAAACCGTGCGTATTTGTGTTGCAGGCAGTATGGGCCTTCATATAAATGAAAACCGTGCGTATTTGTGGTGCAGGCAGTATGGGCCTTCATATAAATGAAAACCATAGGTACGTAATTGTGTTGCAGCAGTATGCTTCGTATAAATGAAAACCGTACGTGATTGTGTTGCAGGCAGTATGGGCCTTCATATAAATGAAAACCGTATGTATTTGTGGTGATAAATGAAAACCATACGTAATTGTGTTGCAGGCAGTATGCTTCGTATAAATGAAAACCGTACGCAATTGTGTTACAGGCAGTATGGGCCTTCATATAAATGAAAACCATACGTAATTGTGTTGCAGGCACTATGGGCCTCATATAAATGGAAACCATACGTAATTGTGTTTAGGCAGTGCGGGCCTTCAAACAAATGAAAACCATACGTGAATATATTGAACGCAGTATGGGCCTCATATAAATGGAAACCATACGTAATTGTGTTTAGGCAGTGCGGGCCTTCAAACAAATGAAAACCGTACGTGAATGTATTGAAGGCAGTATGGGCCTCATAATTATAAATGGACACCATACGTAAAATGTGTGTTGTGTGCAAATGGAAAAAGAAAAAAAAAAATGCAGTATGGGCATACCTATCTATGATGGTAAACCATACATACCTACCTACTTATAGGTTGTTGTCCTTGCGGTTCCAGGTTTTTGGTTCCGGGATTATCTTAATAGTAACTAATTATCATAGTTAGTGGTTGCAAGTGCTACTGCTGAGTGTGGGGTCCTGGGTTCGATGCCCAGGTGGCACCAAGTGTTGTGGAGTTTTATCAGGAATTTCTTGGTGCGACATCGGCGTAGTCTAGATTTGTACAAAATTCATGGTTGTAGGCTCGCTCCCGGTTGCGTGGAATTTATTTTATCACAAAACTTGATAATACTCCTCTGACAAGGTCCTGAGCTCTGAGGTCTTGTTACAAGTATTACTATGGTCTGTGTGAAAGTATCGGTATTGGTGCCTTTATTAGGAGATTGGCACCATCTTTTGTATTGTTTGTCACATTAGGAATCAGCATGTATTGCTGGAACTTTCGTTATTTGTACACATAGGTATACACCATAGTGATACATGATGGTATAAAATAAAAAATATAATATTGTGTCACTATATGCTGCCTGGCAAGACGTAGGTACAAAGTATTGCTTACACAATAGGAAAAAAATAAATAAATAGGTGTACAAGTAGGCCCATAGAATTATAAAAATGCTTACTGCTAGTTATTATACTAATTTCGATGTCCGTGCACTCTGGGCGGTGTCATTGGCTCCATGTGAATTTGATGTGGTGTCGAAAAAGATCTAAATAATACTATTGTTTACCAAACAAGTTAAGTTGTGTCAAGTCAGGGTGCCACTCACCGTGTCATATACACAGAATTATAGCATTTCATTTTAGCACAACAGTGGTGGTGGTCTAGCCCGACTTAGGTCGTGGGTTCGAAACCAGGCAGGCATTTTGTGCATTTTCACTCATCACCACCGTTCATCAACGGTGAAGGGAAACACCGTGGGGAGACCGACATGTCTGAGAACCAATACTTTGAAGACATGTGACATTACCAGTACGCACTGTTTCCGCGTGGTAGTTGGGCATCCATTAAATTGGACGCATTGGGCATCCATTAAATTGAACGCATTGGGCATCCATTAAATTGGATGTAACAAAATGGTGAAGGAAAACATCGTGAGGAAACCATTATGTAACACTCCATTAAATTGGATGTATCAAAACGGTGAGGGAAAGCATCGTGAGGAAACCAGATGGTACACTCCATTAAAATGGATGTAACAAAACGGTGAAGGAAAACATCGTGAGGAAACGAGATGTAACACTCCATTAAAATGGATGTAACAAAACGGTGAAGGAAAACATCGTGAGGAAACAATATATGTAACACTCCATTAAATTGGATGTATCAAAGCGGCGCGGCGAAGGAAAGCATCGTGGGGGCCGGCGTGTCTTGGAGCGACATGCTTCGGGGACATGGGCTTCCTTGGGCACGCGCCGGGCCCGCGTGGTGGTTTGCAGCCATTATTTTATTTAAACATGATTTCATGTCCCTCACGAAAGGGATGCTTGTGTCCCAGTACTGTGGGAGAGGTATATCAATAAAGAAAGCATCGTGGGGGCCGGCGTGTCTTGGAGCGACATGCTTCGGGGACATGGGCTTCCTTAGGCACGCGCCGGGCCCGCGTGGTGGTTTGCAGCCATTATTTTATTTAAATTTATGATTTCATGTCCCTCACGAAAGGGATGCTTGTGTCCCAGTACTGTGGGAGAGGTACATTAATAAAACAACACCTTTCAGGTCAAATAACTGTTACGGAATCGTATCATGTTTTTTAAATTTTTTCCTTATTGAGTCTTAGCAAGTTTTAGCTTGTCAGCTAATTCTCACGCCTACTGTACTGTTACCTCCTCAATTCGTATTGGCGTTTGGTTCTGGAGTGTTATGCCATTCTGAAGGGTTGCATGCCACAAACCATGATCATCTTTACAGTACTTACCTAAGGGGATGTTATAGGCTGATTAAGTTTTCTTTGGGCTTGTTTTGATTATGATAATGGGCAGTAGTCAAAATAAAAAATATTTTTATTGATGAAAGGGAAATGGATATCGGAAGAGAATAGCTACAGATTTGGGAATCACGCCAGGTGATATGGTTTAGGTAGAGAGGGAATGATTGAGTCCCATTCCACACTATGTAGAAGAGGTCAATGAAAGAGATGTAATTATAATATCCAGTAATATTACTTCTAGTCACTGTTTATGATATCAAAATGATCATCATCTTAAGAAAGTTTGATGCAAATCCTAAAGTTGTTGATTATGGATAAAGTAATTAATATTAAAGGTTCTTGTTTGAATTAATCTTAAGTTTTGTACTATCTAGGTACCTACATTAAGCAACTGATTTGTGATAAAGGAAATAACTTTCCATAAATATTAATAAGGTCTAGGTACCTACATTAAGCAACTGATTTGTGATAAAGGAAATAACTTTCCATAAAAGTTAATAAGGAAGGGATGTAGTGTTTGTATACTTGTCTCGGGTGCACGGGCAGTGGGGAAGACAGTCGCGTGCGAGCCGGTGAGCGAGAGCGGACGTGTTGACCCTGACTGCTGGTGACGTAACGAGCCAATACCTACCCCTGTGTTAGAAAGAACACAACACGTCTTATTATGTTTTCTGTTTGCATTGGTTTATATAGATTTCGTTCGAGGCCGCCATTTTGAAACAAAAAACAAAATGTCGCGACAGTAGATAGGTATGCCAGGTCCCATATAAAAATGTTCAATCCCCTTATACCTAATAAATATTGAATGTGTTTTGCAGGAGATATCGACTTTCCTGCCGATAATGAGAGGGACCCTAGGCCTGCCCGGTGCCAGAGACCCCGAGGTGCTGGAAGGTAAGCCATAATTTATTTTGATTTGGAAGTGTCCACGGAGTTTCTTGCCCGTTCTTCTCCATAGGAACCTACTACGCTTTGGAATGGCAAACTAGCTTCATCTTTCACACTGAGCGAATCTTTGTCAATTCAAACGTGCATGTAATTGGTTTAATCGAAATAAAAATGTACAGACGCCAGCAGGTCAAGCTACCCGAAACTGTCAATTTTTCCCAATCAACCTTGAACCTTAATGCTTTAGAGATAAAGTTGAAAGTCTATTAAAGAAATTTGACAGATTGTAGTAGCTTGATGTGCTGGCGTCTGTACTTTGACTTCCCTACTTCTTCTGACATAGTTTACCTTCATTATTATTGTCATCCTAGACTGTCGTAAAAATATAGGGTGGCAGGGACATCGACGGGAGCTCATGATTCTCTGGACCCACTTAAGGCGATGCCACGCGGGCGTTGCCAATGCGTTACGTTGGCGCTGCAATGCCTGAGCAGTGACGTCATTGCAGTGCTTGTGTAGCACTCATTGCGTCGAAATCACTGCGCAACGCCCGTGTGGCATTGCTCTTACGTTAAATTTTTCGTCGGTTATAAAAAAAACGCTGATCCATACATTATTACCGCGTAGGTAAGCGCACTTTTTTTTTTTTATAACAGCGACCAATTTATGTGCTAGTTCTAGAATCACGTGCTGAATTCATAGTGATAGTTTGCACGTCGATGTCTGCTGTCATCCTGTATACAGTTATTCGTTGAGATATAATTTCAGGGCGAAATACGAAACTACGAGATTAGTGCCATTTCTGATGGGTTGATATTTAATTACGATAAAACATAAAACTCATTTCAAGTAAAAAACTTACAGCTGACTACAGCCGCTAGTAGTGTGGCTACTTGAGACGTTGTTTTGAAAATCTTTTTGTTTTATCGACATAAGAATGGTATCGATGACATCTGCGGAGTTTCGCTAGCTGCTTTCATTTGATCCATTGCATTTTTTGGTTGTGAAATAGGTTTGGATTATCGTCCGTGGGTGCGTGTGACGACTCGCCTGCAGGCGCACCTGGCCGCGTGCGCACATCCACTCGCCAGCATTGAGGTCGGAATAGCTGTCAAGATCAAAGAGGTATTTTGTATTTTAATGATTATACCATTTTAAAACTAAATACAGGAATATTTTTTAAGCACTGCGCAAAAAATTTTTGGTGGTTCAGTATCAGTAATAGAACACATTTCCATTATTTGTTCAAAACTTTTTTATATTTTTTTATCCGACTTTAAATCAGCAAAATATGGACACTATCTATTCGTAATAATATCAATGAACGCGGGCGCCGTGCGGCTTACGAGTGATGTTGCAGAGGGGGTGAAACCCCCTTCCGGGCGGCAGGGTGGCGCCAGGCGGCGGCGGCCGGCCGGGCGCTCGACAGTCTGCGCTTGCGTTGTCGTTACGTCGCGTCTAGTCGCTTCCCGCGTACTCGTGTGTCGTAATTACGATCGGATTTTAGTAACCGCGAGTTCTAATGTGATGGTGCGGGTCTATTTATTATGTGGTGAAAGCCTACGAGCAGCTCGCAGAATGTATGCTAGGGGGTAAGGGGTAAGGACCCCACGGTCCCTAATGAAAGGACCATTTTAGCAGCCACTCAGAGGCTGCTTGATCACTGTCAGTTCAGGACCCCAAATCACGCACTAGGGTCTGGCAGACCTCGACTGGCGGTAAATGTAAGTATTAAGTTTTTAAAAGTGCCTTAATTTAATTGATTATAATGCGTTATTTTCTGCATTTTGATGGTCCTAAGCCCATGAAAGTATGAAGGAAAAATTGGAATTACTCTTCAAATAACTTCAGATCACGGCCTAATCTTAAAAAAGTCTAATTCGAACCTGATAAAATCAGCGATCAGTACATTGTATGTAACCCACGTAAATATCTATCTACCCACGCCTATGCACGAAAAACGACCGAGCGCAGCCGCGCCGGGCGGCGCGTAGTGGCCAGAAAATCAATTTCAAAATAGACATCTTTCGTTAGCGATAACTTTATTTTTTTGTACTAAGACTTATCAAAATAAAAAATAGGTGTTTAATAAAACTCATTTAAGTTTAATTTGTCAAAGGACAATGTCCAAATTGGCCCTGTGCAATAAAGAGTATCAGATTAAACGATAATTAATCGCCTATTTTATTATTTAAGTTGCAAATACTTCTGTATCACGGACTAGCTGTATTCCAAAATGTACTTTTAATAGAATTTAACGCGACTAATAACATTAGATCGCCATCTTCGCCTAATGTCATGTCGTGTCAGAAGTGAAATAGGGATGTCCAATCAATTATAATCGATTGATTGAATTATTATTCGATCGATTGTGTTTTCTTTTCTAAAGTGTATTTTTAAAAACCTAATAAGAATACTTTATGTATGCAGTCATACTCCAATTTTAATAGGTAGTAAGAATAATATTATACAGTAATCAAAACTTTTTATTTTGATTATCTAATTCATTTTTTACGACAATTAATACAAAAATAACATTTCTCTTTCGGCGTAAAATAAACCATTGTCATACATACTTGTAATGTTTATATGACAAAGGTGATGTAACAGACAGTTTGAAATAATTTAAGAACACAGTAAATCTTAATCGAAAAAATCGATTATTGGTGTGGTGTCGTACTACATCCCTAGTTTTGCTGTGAACGTCACGTCGCGTCGTCCGTTATTATTGTCACTTTGGCAAAGTTACAGTTCCAGATTATAACCTCAAAATCTGATACTTTTTTGAAATATACCTTTTTTGCAGCTAGTCCGCTACAAATACAAGATCTTTTAAGAATCTACTAATGATAGAGAATACAATACATAATTATCCGATGCTCTTGGCTCCAGGGCCAACAATGTATGGACGCAGAGCAATGTCCTTTGCGCACTGAATAAAAATTATTCCTGTATACATACATGAACCCTGAAAACAACATTTAATATCTATCTTCCTACTTATCCTATCCTACTTCCTAGTAATATTATAAACCCGAAAGTTTATATGGATGGATGGATAATAATAATATATATAATAATATCCCTGGACATTTCACACAGCGCCATCTAGTCCCAAGCTAAGCAACCTAATGCTTGTGTTATGGTAACAAGATGGCTGATAAACTACTTATATACATTTTTTTTTTGTAAATACATACATATTATAGATAGAAAAACACCCAGACTCGGAACAAATACATGTAGGACTTACAAATACTTTTGTTCTGGATGGATTTTTGTTACTCTTTCATGCCGAAACTACTGAACGGATTTGAATGAAATTTGGCACACAGATAGTTTATGACCAGGAATAACGCATAGCATACTTTTTATCCCGATATTCCCACGGGATCGAAACTTATGCGGGTGAAACCGCGGGGCGCAGCTAGTAAATCCAATGTCCCTTACGACATTCGAAATTTCCACCTTCGGTAACACTCCTTTTTTTGGCAGTAAAAGACAGCCCGCACAAATGTATAACACAAATGTACAACCAATAGTGACGAATATTATAGAAAGAAACATCTAATAAAAATATGGCGCGTCGCCAAAATCAGAACCAAAACCGCCATCTTGTTTTTTCAATACATTTCACAAAACAATTTCACAAATGTTTATCAACAGCATCCTCTGTCAACGATGCTCGAGAACCAAAAGATATTTGTACCAGTGTAGTATCTTGTTTTAACTGTCAAGTTACTTATTTAAAATTAAAAGGACTCATCAAATATATTTATTTCCAGGCGGACTCAGAGGTGTCCCGGCTCTACGCAGTAATGGTGGAGAAGCAGAGAGCTAACGCGCGTCACGCCGAGCGCCTGGCGCGCGTGCACGAGGTGTCGCACCAGCTCACCAGGTGCCACTCGCTGCTCAACCAGGTAGGCACGCCGTGGTCCCCAAGGGTTAGGCAGTTATGTGTAAGTCCCATGTACCATGCGGCGAGCCTGTTGCCAGCTTGCCATGCTTAAATTACTTTAAAACTCAAGAAATATCTAAATTAATTGTGTTTTGCATTTACGAAGAGCTTGTGGCTAAGAAATAATAGCCGCACGGTTCGATCGATGAGGTTAAGCTACGCTTGCCGCGGTTGGTCCGTGGATGGGTGACCATCTTTACGTACCGAGACCCATCCGTGCTTCGGAAAGCACGGTCCCGGATGTCATTCTTAGATCTTTGACAGTAATTACGGGTAATCAGAAGCCCGAAAGTCTGGCAACCAGTCTTTGGAAAGCACGTTAAGCCGTTGGTCACGGCTGTCATTCGTTCATCTTTGACAGTTGTTACGGGTCGTCAGAAGCTCGGGAGCCTGACAACCAGTCTTACCAAGGTTTATCGTATTACCAAGTCACTGGGTTGTGGAGGTCAGATAGGCAGTCGCTCCATGTAAAATACTGGTATTCAGCTGCATCCGCTTAGACTGGAAACTCACCCCAACATAGTTCGGAAAAGGCTAGGCAGATGATGTTTTGAATTTACAAAAAATCATAAACACTTTTTGTATTTTTTTCAGACTTTACAAGACATAGAAGAAATAAACGCGTTGCTGCCCGAAGACAAACGCTTAGAACCATTTGTTTGGAGCACATAATAGAATATAATCCAATAACTATCCTACCTCGGTATGTGACGGGACTAAACACTTGTATGGGTCAAAGTGGGACGGTAAAATAGTCATGACGGAGCATACAGCCATATTTTAAATACTGTGGGTGTACTATGGGAAGTTTTGGTTATTGTGCAATAGAAAAACCGTTTGATGCATAAGTCAGATTATAATTTATTTACGATCAAATTAATCACACTCGAATCACGACACATCAACGCGAGACAGTTTCTAAACGTGTTCACTGGTCGACCGCTACTGACCAACTGAACTTCACTCTGGTCGAGCGTTATGTTGTAGACTGTCGGGCGCCGCTAGGTGGCGCTGGCGTCCCGATTAGTCAAACGAGTGACTAACGTATTTCCGACATACATGTATCCGGACCGCCCGGCTGACTTGATCAAGTGTATAGAACGCCTGTTAGCACATAAGTCAGTAATTATCCCAGTGCTGGGCAAAATCTCTTTATAATACGGGGTCTAATTAAAAAGCTAGCGAAACTTCACAAACGTGACGGGTTTCGTCATTTCAGCCGAAACACGTCCACTGCTGGACATAGCCCAAGCACCGCCACTTCGACCGGTTCTGTGCTTCCCGCATCCAGCGGATTTCTGTGACCTTCACCGGGTCATCAGTCCACCTTGTGGGAGTTGTCTTCCGGTCTGCGATTGCCACTCAGAACCTTTCGGCCCCATCGGTCATCTGTTCTGCGTAAAAAGGTTGTTTTTATAATCTCGTACTTTTTAGTTGCACAGTTGCTTGATTAACGGCCGCAGGACGCACGAACTAAGAATGATAAGTTTGGAAAATTATATATTTTTTTTTATCAGCGATCTATGGAACGGGCTTTGCTTGGAGTGTCTCTGAGGGATCGAATCCGCAACGAGGTGATCTGACAGAGAACCAAAGTTGTAGACATAGCTCACAGAATAAGCAAACTGAAGTGGCAATGGGCCGACCATATTAGCCGTAGATCCGATGACCGTTGGGGTAGACGTATTTTTGAGTGGAGACCGCGAATTGGTAAACGTAAGGTGGGACGCCCTCAGGCTAGGTGGAGCGACGATCTTCGCAGGGTGGCTGGTAGCAGCTGGATGAGAGTTGCCGAAAATCAAATTGAATGGCGTGCCATAGGAGGCCTGTGTCTAGCAGTGGACTGCTATAGGCTGATGATGATATTTTTGTCAGTATTTGATGTCAATACCCGTCGGGTCTCTGAAGTTTCACTAGCCAATTTAATTTGGCCTTGAGTACGGCTATAGTTCGAGACATGATCATTGTGCTCATATGTTAAGGTAAAGAATAAGAATATAAATAAATAAAAATGTATAAATCACCATGAAAACATCAATGACATTATTATTATAAGATTTGTACTTGCGCTAGGTTTGAATAAGCATAATCAGCCTATAATGTTCCCACAGCTGGGACACAGGCCTCCTCTCTGTGAGAGGGAGTGGGCCGTAATCGACCACGCGGGGCGGTGGACTGGCTAGGCTTGAATGAATGAGAATCATAAATAAGGCAAGAAGATTATGTTATGAACAATGGGCCTCGTAAATGTTTTATCACTTTTGACAATAACTCGGTAAACTGACACTTTACTACTTGGTTGAAATTATCTAACCGTCACATAGACAAAAAGAATGCTTTAAAAATGGTATGGCGCGCGAATAAATGTGATTTTTTTTTTGTTGAGGGAACAACATGACGTTTGTTTCATTGTTAGTTTAAATTTCGGTCACGCGGCAAAAGATCCTTGAACAACTATAGTAAATATATCATTTATATTTTATAATTATCTTGTCACTTTATGGCGTGTATTTGACATTTAACCTTAGGGTGGTAAAGTAATTACGAGGTCAGGAACACTCGAGTTTAGTTACGATATGCTTGTAAGAGTAATTGTTCCAGCTGTGTAGGCGATCGATATTGCGTAACACACAATTGGAATGCCAGTCCTTTTGACAGTTCAACAACATTCACTGCGTTATTTACGTCGTTGAGTAGATGAGTTTTGAAATATATGAAGCATTGGATTAAGAATTTCCTTCGATTGTGAAAGAAATTGTGTTACGCGGTTATGAAGATATAATTGACCATGTAGTCTTTATAATTAGGTATAATGTTAGGCTTTCGTGATGCCGTTTGCTTTTCCGAAGTTGGCTGACAAACTACCGTGTGTCCTTTTTAATTGTTTGCAGATTTCTTATTAAGTATAATACTATGCAGTTATTTCAAATCTACAGTCAACCGCATGTCAGTAGTAATACTTGAATTAAAAAACAACAGCCCTTTCTGCTACGATATAAAGGCGTTTTTAAAGTACAATTGTTACCGTGGATATGTGATTGAATGTACCAAGGCTTAGATCTCATCATTATGTATTTGTATACAATAATTTTATAAGTATAGAAGATAATTAATATATTAAACTATTGATATAGTACAATCGTAGTTTTATTTAATGTTTTATTCACCTCTAAAGTTTTAACAGTCTTGCCCGTTTTCTTGAACGTGCAACATTCCCAAAATGTTAAGTGTCACCCAAGTCAAAGTCAAATCTATCTATACTAATAAGCCTGATTTCTCAATCGACAGATTTATTTATTTAGTTATTTAGGCAAACCAAACCAACAACCAACAAATACAAAACATTCAAAGTACATATCATTTACAAATACAATAATAAAAAACAAAATAACAACAATACAATAAAACAACAACAATATAATTTTTATTCGTAGAATAAAATTGACGTCTGGCAGATTTTGCATAGAAGAACTATTAAAAAAAAACCGGCCAAGTGCGAGTCGGACTCGCCCATGAAGGGTTCCGTTACGTTACGATTTAGGACGTATTAAAAAAAAACTACTCACTAGATCTCGTTCAAACCAATTTTCGGTGGAAGTTTATATGGTAATGTACATCATATATTTTTTTTAGTTTTATCATTCTCTTATTTTAGAAGTTACAGGGGGGGGGACACACATTTTACCACTTTGGAAGTGTCTCTCGCGCAAACTATTCAGTTTAGAAAAAAATGATATTAGAAACCTCAATATCATTTTTGAAGACCTATCCATAGATACCCCACACGTATGGGTTTGATGAAAAAAAAAATTTTGAGTTTCAGTTCTAAGTATGGGGACCCCCAAAATTTATTGTTTTTTTTCTATTTTTGTGTGAAAATCTTAATGCGGTTCACAGAATACATCTACTTACCAAGTTTCAACAGTATAGCTCTTATAGTTTCGGAAAAAAGCGGCTGTGACATACGGACGGACAGACAGACAGACAGACAGACAGACATGGCGAATCCATAAGGGTTCCGTTGCCATTTGGCTACGGAACCCTAAAAAACCGGTCAAGTGCGTGTCAGGCCACGCATAGAATAGGGTTCCGTAGTCAAGGTTTGCCATTAAAATTCTACTTTACTTACCTATATGTATACCCTGTATTGTAACGAAACCTTACCGCGATTCAGAAATTTGGAATAAGTAAATGCACAACGCCATCTATCGAGTGTCGTTGTAACCTTTTTAAGCCCCTAATTTTATTTATCCTCTTTATAGGATTCAAATTGAAATATAATCGTCCGTCCGTCCTCGGCTTACCTTCCAAACAGTTAGCACTAGAAAGATTAAACTTTACATGGATGTGCATTTGCCATGTCGACAAAGTGCTAAAATAAAATCACGAAAAATATTTTTTTTGGGGTACCTCCCCTACACCTAACGTGGGGATGATGTTTTATTCACGCGTCTACTCCATACTTCCATAGTATGGGGTATCATTAGATAGGTCTTTTAAAAACATTGAGAGGTTGCTAAGACGATTTTTTTATTTTGTTTGCGAGATATTCAACTTTAAAGCGTTTTTATGTTAAAATAGGGCGTGCCCCCCCCCCCCCCCCCCCTCTAACAGCTAAACGGCGGGCTCGAAAAACTGAAAAAAACATGATATTAGTCCATGTGATGAACTTTGAAGGAACACTATAAAAGCCGGTCGATTCTGTAAAAATATCTCACCGTGAAAACTCAAGTGGAGTGAGCTTGATGTGAGTTGTCACTAGTGTCAATCCCTAGCATTATTTGGAATGGCAGGGGAACAAGAACACGCGGACGAAGTCGCGGGCTGAAGCTAGTGTTAGATACCTATGAAGACAGATTTCTCTATCTCTGCACCCGGCGCCTGCTCTGTGATTGTACTGAGGTGGAGAGCCAACGCCAGGTTTAATAGGAGACTCCAAAGGAAGCTGAAAGTAACAACAAAACTTCCAAGATAAAAAAAGCTCTAACGATAATTATGATGTGACGCACGTGGAGCTAAGATCGTGCCCTTGACCGCGCAGTGACGTAACGACCAGTCGACCAGCATTCGTAACATAGCTAGGTACTATGGAAAATACGTCTTTAAACATCGCAACAACATCTTTGTATCCCCCCAAAAGGGTTAGACAAAGGTACCTTTTTTTTGTTGCTCCTTGGAAATCCTCATGGAATTCCTCCATCGTGGGGGTGACGGAGGGGTATGCCAGGTTTTATAGTCATTGGGTATGCCGGACTCTTACCGGCTAAAACCACCGCGGTGTTCCACCTCTGCCTTTGGCCGGGGGTGCGGGATTCGCATAAGCATTCACCACTCAGGCAAAGGTACCTACATTCATCATATTATTGTTTTTAAAAAAGGTTAATACAAAAAAAAAAAAAAATGACAAAAAAACTACAGATAGTACATTCATCAGATTGTTTTTGACAACTCCTCGTTGGTAGTCAGAACATGACGTCTGGGTAATGAATGGGTTCGGTCCCTAAGGCCGGATTTACATTACTGTGTTGTGTCGCCTTCTGACGCAGTTTCAGCCAATCAAAACTCATTGTGATTTGACGTCGTCCTGAACAGATACGTTTGATTGGTGCATTCCGCTTCACGACACAACACAACACAGTAATGTGTTGGTGGCTTAATGCTCGGTTCCCAAACGCACTACAAAATAAAAAAAATACTTTAATGTCGGAAGTCGGCGTCTTTGGATCTTATAATTATTTTTTGCCTTGTAGTGATTTTTTTCGAAACCGTTTTTTTTTTTTTATAAAAAAAATATTTATTTTTCACTTTTCTTTTTTGTGGGGGGGGGGGGGGGGGGGGGCTACGCCATACTGACTCGTATACCTGCAGTGCGATTCTGTAACCATCTCACCGTGAAAAGTTAGGTGAAGTGAGCGTGGAGTGAGCTGTCATTCCAACTAATGCTATGGATTGACACCATTGACAGCTCACTCTAAGCTCACTTCACTTAACTTTTCAAGGTGAGATTTTTACAGAATCGATCAGCAGTACTTAAACAGTAGTGACAGGAGATATTATAACATCATCAAGACACATGAATTACATACCTATTATCGAAGCTAACTCAAAACTCCCCAAGCTAAGTTAATACAATTTATATGGGACCAACGTCCAACGGGCAAACTTGCTCTACCAAATAAAAAAAATTAAATCGGTCCACAATAATTGACGGGAATAACGATGAACATACATTAAAAAGAATACACACAAAATAATAAATGACGGAGCTATGCCCGAATATACATAAAAAAAAAGAAATATAAATATCCGAATTGAGAACCTCCTTTTTTTGAAGTCGTTTAAAAAATAAAGAATTGAAAATAGGTAGGTACTTACGTTTATTTGCGGTAAACATGACGCAGATAAGAACACAAAAAAAATTGGGGAAAAAAATACGTCACATCCACGCAAAACGGCCATCGCTCAGCGAGACAGAGCCCCGCGCTGGTTGGTGGTACTGTCGACCATTTTGAAAACAAGATCCCGTGCACATGATGACCACAGCTGCGTCCGTCAAGCAGGAATAGCCGTTACGGTGGTCAGATATAGATTTTGGGGATAGTACATACAGACGAACATATAAACACCTCCTCCTTTTTTGAAGTTGGTTAAAAACGAATCGGTTTGCTTACCAATGGTAGCATTTTTTATTGCCAAACTGAGCATATAACTAGATTCCTATGCTAATTTTACCTGTGATAGCTACTTCGAAAATAAAGCTATGACGTCTTTGCTCCGTTATTGGTGGTCCGTTATTGGGGTGGATACAAGAGTTCATTTATACCAATAACGGTCCGTAAGTTATAAGAACCGGCCACAAGTCGGGTCGGGTCAGTTTTGAATTGGGTTTTCCTGTACGAAGAGCTCAGTGACAGGTCTGTGTAGACTCATAATTGGTGAAATGTGTGTGTCCCTATATATATACCTATAGGTACCTGTGATTGTAATTAGACTTCCTTTGCTAATTTGTATACTAACTGTAAGTCAAGACCGAAGAAACGACGAGTAGGTACGTACCTACCTAATATTCTTGCTAACTTGCTTTTTGGCCTCGCACAGGTCGTTTTTATTCTTGTTTTTTTTTTTTTTTAGTGGTTGTTTTTAGTGTAATTTTGTTAGTTTTAAATGCTCCTTTTTTAACCGACTTAAAACAAGGAGGTGGTTCTCAATTTGGATGATTATATATTTTTTTTATGTGTATTCAAAATCAAAATTCATTTATTCAAATTAGGCTGAGAATCAGCACTTTTCGAACGTCAAAATTACAAAAGACAGTCCCCCAAAAACGCCCGCCCTTCGCCACTTCCTAGAGCTATCGCTGGGAAGAAGAAGTGGCGCAACAAACTTCCCAGCAGCACAGCTGTCTGTTCAGTTAGAAAATACTTGATAAGTACTTGATTGTATACAATACTAGGTGTTAAGTACCTAATTAACATTACAAGGCACAGAACATAAAATTAAATTATTTGCCCTATGTCAGCTAGCCACGCCAATATACCAACAAATATAATAAAAACTATACATACTCAAGCTAAAAAATAATTAATTAAAATTAAAATGTAAATAAAAACTTACTACCTACCTAAATAGAAGCCTCCAGGCATAAAGGGCGTGACAGCACAGCTTACATATTTATGCATTGCTGGGTTCTGTTCAAACTAGGACCATCGAAGTAAAATAAGTTAACCAATAAGTTAACAATAACCTGTCAGTAAGCTAATTCTGAAGAAAGAACATAAATATTGTCTTATGTTAATTAGGGCGACCAACTATTCTTATCGTGTAAGTACCTAGTCGTTGATGGAATAGTATGCCTTTGAACAAAGGTTGGATTTTACTTGCGCTTTATACGCATTAACGCAACATTACGCAATTCTAGCAAAGAAGAGGGTATCTTGTTATAAAAGGTTATACCAAGCCCAACAAATGAGTTATGAACCTTATGAAGCCGGTGAAAGGGGGCACGTAGTTTGTCCTTATTTCCATTGTTAACACTGTGAATATCACTGTTTTTAGTGTACAAGTGTAAATTTTGCCAAATATATAAGATGTTGGCGAAGATGAATTGTGATGCAACCGTGAGAATACCAATATCTTAAAAAAAATCTCTTAGAGAAACTCTGATAGCTGGTAAATTGTTCGGGCATTACTTCGTCATACGTCAATTTCAGAATCGTGTCGTTGGTTCTGCATTTTCGTTTTTTGACACCGGCTTCCGAAATTAAAGTAATTTTTCACGTTGTAGGGTTTTGTTTTGGAAGTTGGTTGTAGTTTGTAGTAAAATAGTTTTTTACGGTTTGTATTTTCTGTGTGTGTCCCATTTTCTTTATTTCTACTTAATTGTATAGAATCAAGTTCTAACTGAACAGTTCTGACGTTCAAAAAGTGCTGATAAATGCCTAGTTTTAATAAATGGCTTTTGATTTTTATTGTGATGGACTGTTTGAAAAAAAAAAATTAAATTTAGATTTTTTTTATTGATATGGCTAAAAGGAGGTGACTAACTAAGATGGCGACTAATAGAGAAGAATGGATGAAGAAGACTTGTTGCGATGACACCAATTATCTTAGGATATAACACTCGTAAGGGCAGGAGCATGATGATAAGCTGCTGTTCCTACCTGGAGGTTTTCAAAGAAATAAAATATCTGCCTACCCCTCCGAAGATTACAGTATTTTTAGGGTTCCGTACCCAAAGGGTGCCAACGGGCCCTATTACTAAGCCTCCGCTCTTCGTCTGTCTGTCAGCGGGCTGTATCTCACACCCGTACCTCTCACAAACCGTAATAGGTAAACAGTTGAAATTTTCACAGAGTGTATTTCTATTGTCGCTATAACAACAAATAATAATAATAAAATAAAGATAAAAATTAAAGGGGTATTCATACACGAAGCGTGTTTGTTGCCTCGTGGTACGGAACCCTTCCTGTGCGAGTCCGACTCGCACTTCGCCGCTTTTTATGTTATTGAAAGGCTAAACAAGCTGACTGCCTATATGACTTGAAGTGGTCACCACCGCTTGTGGACATTTATAACACCAGAGGCATCACAGCATAAGCATAATCAGCCTATAATGTTCCCACTGCTGGGACAGGGTGTGGGCTGTAGTCCACCACGCGGGCCCAGTGCGAGTTGGTAGATGTCACATGACTTCGAATTTTAGTTCTAGGACATGCCGGTTTCCTCACGATTTTTCCCTTCACCGTTTTGAGAGCAATGGTGATGAAATTAAATATTTACACAAAGTAAAGCGCTTGCCTGTGTTCGGACCTACCTACGACTTAAAATTTCCACTGCTCTACATCGTGTATTACTTATCAACTGCCATTCTTTCTAGGTTCAATGCTATGCCTATAACTACACCGGCTCACATACCCTTAAAACTGGAACACAGCGACGCTGCTTGGCGGTAGACATAATGTGTGATGGTAGTACTTTCCGGACGAGCTGCTTCACATACAGCCTACTATACCCTTTCAGATATGGGTACAGACGTAAGATTCTGCATCTTCCTGTCCTTATCTCAATGTATTAGTAAACGGCGCAGCATATCTTCTTCTAGTCAAGCGGGGTGAGTAGGGACGCAGAGGTGAATCGGGACGAAGCTTTAAAAGGGATTTTAACATTGAAATAATATAGAAATAAAAAGGACTCTCATGTATTTTAATCAAGTGATTATTAGATTAAGTGCCCTTTTTGGCACCAAACTATATTATTTCAACGTTAAAATCCTAAAGTTTCGTCCCGATTCATCCCTTGCATCCCTATTCACCCCGTTTGTAGGTGCTTCTCTATCAGTCATCGTCTCAGTAGTCGCCCCTTTAAAGTCATTTCATCTTGTAGGCTTTTACACAGTCCATCCATCGTTTCTTTCGCCTCTTTTTGGGCATTTTAAGCACACGTCAGCATTTGTTTTATTACTCATTAATGTCCCACTGCTGGGCAAAGGCCTCCCAACTCTTTTTCCACCTCTCTCTGTCCAGAGCTGCCAAGGATCAATCTTTATTAAAGGAGTCCAGCTCATTCCCGCCATCTCCGTCTGCGCCTGCCGCGATGTCAAGAGACGTCAGCATAATTATGTTAAAATTATATTTTACTTACACTAATCTACTACACGGGACGTACTTAACTTTAACTCAATAACCACAAACTTTTTGTGTACTTTTTTCTCTCGTCATATTCCCCGTATTGCAGTACAAATAACAAATAACTAACTTGTACAGTCGAACACGTTATTTGATGTACAGTCACGATATATTCATCTTTACACTGCCAATATTGACATCTACCAACCCGCACTGGGCCCGTGTGGTGGCTGACGGCCCAGTCCCTTTCACAGAGAGAAGGCCTGTGTCCCAGCAGTGGGAACATTATAGGCTGATTAGGTATACTTTGTTATGTTGTCTACTCAGCAGATTTACAAGATTGTTTGTTAGTTGCACGTTAGCTGAACACACTTTAAATTACAATCCGAAGTTTGAACGAAATTCTTAACCCATTGCTTCATGTGTTTGAAAAATTCGTCTGCTCGACAAAGTAAATAAAATAACGCAATGAATGTTGTTGAACAGTCAAAATCAAACGCAGTGCCCTGCTATAGATTTTAAAGTATTTTTTGATCACATGATCCCAGTAGTCATAATTGTAATTTAATTTGTTGCTGAATTATATAAGCAAGATTTGTGGAGCCAGTTATATTTATGTAAGTAAAGATATTCTATCCTATTCTACCTATATACCAAAAACCTTGACCTCGTGTACTTACACTTCTCAATGCGACTATAGTTGCGAGGTTGCGCCAGACGAGCAAACCCGCCGCGTGCGCAATCGTGTCGCAATACGCAGCGCAGGCCGCCAGCCCTCGCAGTAGACCATCTAACACTTACACGTCGTGTAGTGCCCAAGTTGACTCGAGAAATTGCAAGAGGTTTTTTTGGAAAATTCATTTTAATTGTAAGTATAATTCCGCATGTCTTTTACAACTGTTGGCATTATTTTTCTGTGTTTTAAAGTTGGGTTCCTAATTAGTGTTTAGCTTAATCACTTTGTTGTTTTATTGCGAAAGTCGTCATCATTAGGTTGGCATTTTATTACTTAAATAGGATTTCATATAATTTCCTAATTACTTAGGTAAATATTTATTTTAGACGTAACTGTTGTCTTTTAGCATTAAGCATTTAAACTTTAGGTAGGTAAATATAACTAACTGTACTTAATAATTATTTGTGTTGTAATCGGCATTACGAATACAAGCCGAAATTAAATCTAAATATTTAGGTGGGTATCACTTCAGTAACCTATCCGGTCTGATAATCTTAGGTAGGTACCTACCTAATTCAGAGCTAATATTACTCAGCCGACCTCAAAATAGGTACTTTGGTACCTTTTTTTGTAAAGTTACATAAGTCAACAAGTAATTCTTGGAACTTACTTAGTCGTCCTAAGACCTGTCATCTTGTCACAATGTCAAACATTATGTCTACCGCGCACACACAACACAACGTTGCAAAATATTTGGTTATTTGCGTTTTACTCCACTTTTTAATATCGTAGTATTATTCATATGCACTGGAATATATCGCTATATCGTTACGGGTCGTCAGAAGCCCGAAAGTCTAACAACCAGTCTTACCTCTGTAACTGGGTTGTGGAGGCACTTGTTCCATGTAAAATACTAGTACCTATTCAGCTGTTTCCGGTTAGACTGGAAACTGACCTCGAAAATAGTTGGGAAAGAGACACCTTGACAAGTTCTTAAAACATGCTGCCTTTACCTCATAATCATCATTTCAGAAAGTCCTCCACTGCTGCACATAGGCCTCCCCCAAGCACCGCATCTTAGACTGCCACCCTAATTGCGTAATGTAATACTATCGATCTCAATCTGCATCATTTTGAAGGATAATTGCTAATCCATTGCTTCATTTTTTACAACAAGATATAAATAAACCTTCTAACATTAATTTACATCCGTAAAGGTTTACCCAACTACGCTCATAATAACAGGATTGTTTGGAACACCTCCACGACCGGTCCTCCGTCACACGTGTCAGGTACAAAGTTCATATCCATTGGTTATACAATATTATTATACTCATAATCATTTATTTGTCAGAATATGGTACATTATTAATATTATGATCTTAAGATTAGTCAGGAAGGGCCCGTAGCTAAATAATAACAGCCGCACTGGTCGATCGATCAGGTTAAGCTACGCTTGCCGCGGTTGATCTGTGGATGGGTGCTTTACATACCGAGACCCCGCCGTGCCTTGGAAAGCAAGTTAAAAATAAAATGGTCTTAAGATTAGTCAATGGTAGCATCACATCTATCAAAGTACTTCCATTCCGGAAGGTGCCTACCTCGATACATTATGGGAGACCCAGTTGAATTTTTGTCTATAGTAAACTATCACGTATTCGTATTCGTATTTTATTGCAAGCAAAACAAATAGTTATACGTACGTACGTATAACTATTTGTTTTGCTTGCAATAAAAAAATTGCATTGGGAGAACTCCTGAAATGTACTGGATGCAAGACAGTATACCATTATATCTGTCTAAATATTACTTCGGCTACATTTACTGAGCAAAAAACCCAGCTGGAAAGTTCGTATAGGTGTGATTCCTGCTCGAACATAACACATCGTGTACGGGTGACAGATGATACACCGACACGCGGCTCCCGCTCAGGAGGTGAGTTGATAGAAAAGGAAACAAATAAAAGTTGTGAAGAGACTAATATTAAGGAAAATACTACGCCAGCGGCAATTAACATGATGGAAAGTATCCAGAGTGTTACGGATATCTTAAAAGGAGAAATATCTGCTAGATTGAATACTATTGAAACAAAACTTATACAAGAGATTAAGAATTCAGTAGAAACTTTGGTCTTAGAGAATAACAAATTGAGAGAATATTTAAGTGCAGCTAATAAAAAGTGCACTTGTTTGGAAGAGGAAATTAAAGTTCTCAAGACCGAAAGGATTGTCACTACGCAGCCGAACGCTTGTACCAAGTTAGTCCGCAATTCTTCACATAATCAAACTGTTGCCGAGCCAGGCCCCGCGAGCGCGAGACCGCTGCCGGCCGCGTCGCTTATACCTACGAAAGCGACGGCTCAGCTGAGCGCTACCTACGCAGCGGTGGCCAGAAATACAGCGGTTGCGGAAAATATCGAAAATATCAATGATAAATGGATTGAAGTGAAAAGCAGCAAAAGAAATAATCCGGTGAAGAAAGGCGGTAACACTTCGGTTACATTATTGAAGGCGGTAGAACGGAAAAAATATCTACATGTATGGAGGTTGGACAAAAGTACTACAGAAGATAGCATTAAGGAATATATAAAAGATATATTAGGAAATAACTCGGAATTTATAGTAGAAAAGATAAAAACGAGAACTGAAAGAAATTATTCGTCATTTAAAATAGGTTTACCAGAAAACAGCTTTGAAAAATTATGTAACCCTGATGTTTGGCCGCTAAATGTAGAATTCAGTGAATGGATTTTTTTTCGACGCTCAACCACAACTACATCGAATCATCCACGAACAGACACACAGTAGAGCATACAACATTTTATACCAAAACGTTAGAGGACTAAGAACCAAAACAACAAAATTTTTATCGTTGCTGGAATCGTCTGATGCCGATATATTTGCTATTACTGAAACGGGATGTAACGAATCAATTTACGATTCGGAAATTTCACTGCCAGGATACCAGATCTTACGTTGTGACCGAGCGGACGGACGCAAGCAGGGCGGCGTACTTTTAGTGGCCACACCGTGTTTTGAACTGCGGCGAATACTAATGCCACCTGATATTAATATTGATACTCAACAATTCGAAATGATATGTGCAAGTGTTTATAAGCAGAGTCGTTTCTTATTTCTATGCTGTGTAGTGTATATACCACCAAAGGCAGAAGAGACTGAGTACATGGTAATGTTTACTTTATTAGAGAAATTGTGTATTAAGTATAGAAGTAATATAGTAATCTTAGGAGATTTTAATTTAGTTTCGTGCAATAGTAATGTATGCAGTTATTTTGAATATTTTGTGGCCTTTTGTGAGGTCGCTCAGTGTAACATGGTGCCGAATTGCAATAATAGGCAACTGGACCTTGTGTTGAGTGGGCGCGTTGGGGTGACGGTGCGCGCTGCCGACGAAGGTCTGCAGCCCGTGGACGTGTACCACCCGCCGCTTGCGGTCGGCGTCGCGGCGTCATGTGCGCCAACACTAACACAATCCACATCTGCAGCTCGCGAATCACAGCCACACCCTCAGTCACAGTATAGGAAATGGAATTTTTGTAAAGCAGATTATAATAAGTTATATTATTTAATTAATTTAATAGACTGGAAAGATTTATACAATATTCAAGATCCTGAGTTGGCCTTAAACTTTTATTATGATAAAATTTATGAAACTTTTGAAGCTAGCATTCCTCCGAAAACTAAAAATATTAGTAATAGAAGATATCCAGAATGGTATAACTTAGATCTTATTAAAGAAATTAAATTAAAATACAATTTGCACAAAAAGTATAAAGCTACTAAATCTCCTAGTGATTATGAGGCATTCTCTCAGTGTCGGGCAAGGGTGAAGGTGGAAACAGCGACGTCTCACCTCCGGTACAGAGATCGAGTACAGAACCATCTCGCTACAGACCCTAAATCATTCTGGAATTACGTAAGGTCAAAAAAAGACACTTCTAGTCAATACAAATTGATCAAAGAGGGACGAGTTCTGTCTGGTGCTGAATCCGCTAAGGAATATGCACGATTCTTTCACTCTGTGTACAGCGCGACAGCGGGCACACTGAGCGCGGGGGCGGCGTGCGGGGAGGCAGCGCCGAGTGGCGGCGCGTATGCGCACCTCGCCTTCCTCGAGCGGGCGGCCGTCTGGCGCGCGCTGACTGGTCTGCCGCCTAAGCGCTCAGTGGGTCCGGACGGTATTCCGCCCTTCATTTTGAGAGATTGTCGCATGGTACTAGTAGAACCTTTGCTGCACATATTTAATGTTTGTTTGTCGGAGGCATACTTTCCTAGTCGTTGGAAACTTACGCGGGTGGTACCTATACCGAAAGGTCGAGGTGGTACGGATGTCAGTGACTTCAGGCCAATTGCAGTACTAAGTGCACCAGCCAAGGTATTCGAGATGGCTGTTCACAATTGCCTTTATGCACAGATTGGTCCTCATTTGTCGGATACGCAGCACGGCTTCCGTCCTGGGCGCGGTACAACGGGGAACTTGCTTCACCTGATGACACAGTTGGTACCAGCTGTTGACGCTGGGCTTCAGGTTGACGTAGCCTATCTGGACTTTAAGAAGGCGTTTGACACAGTCGACCACGACAAGCTCTTATCAAGGCTGGCGGGTATAGGCTGCACATTTCATACTGTAAAGTTCTTCGCCAGTTATCTTCGAGATAGACGTCAGTATGTGGACTGTAGCGGACACTTCTCGGAGCCCTACTACACCAGATCGGGCGTCAGTCAGGGTACAAATTTGGGACCCTTATTATTTATTATTATGGTAAATGATTTACCAAAGGTAGTCAGGTCAACATGCATGCTATTTGCTGACGACCTTAAGTTGTCTGCAGTCATAAAAAATACTGCAGATCATGACATGCTGCAGCATGACTTGGATAGGGTCACTGAATGGAGTCACTGCAATAAGCTATACTTTAATGTATCAAAGTGCTCGGTGCTTTCATTCACACGCACACGAGTCCCACACCACCACCAGTACAGCATGGACGGGGAGCCGCTGCAGCGTGTCATAGAGATTAAGGATTTAGGCATTCATTTCGCCAGTGATCTGCAGTTTCGCAAACACGTGGTACTCGTTTGTAAAAAGGCGTACAGGAATCTGGGATTTGTGCTGCGTCAGGCAAATGACTTCACAAACATCAGTGCATTGAGGGCTTTGTATGAGGCTCTTGTGAGGAGTCATCTGGAATATAATGCGGCCGTCTGGAGCCCGAGTGAAATAAAATACAAAAATATGCTCGAACGGATACAGAATAAATTCGTCAGATTTATTTATTTAAAGCTGTATGGGAGATACCCGGGATACCCATTACTGTATCCTACCTTATTTTGTCTCGGTATGGTGGGATATTACAAATTAGAAATAAGGCGTGAAGTGGCACTGGCAACGTATCTTTTCAAAGTTTTAAGAGGTAATATACAAAACTCAGGTATACTGTCAGAAATAGGGTTCAATTTACCGGATAGGTACGTGACGCGGCGGCGCAAGCCGCAGCTGCTCGTGGTGCCAAGTGCGCGCACTAACCTGCTGGAGCGCGCACCGGTGACTCGTGCGCTGCGCACTCTCAACACGGTGGCGGATGCCATAGACTTATTCACCTGTACACTGGGTGAGTTCACAAGGGCCACGTACTGTGTAGCATGTAAGGTTTAGTTAAGTATATTTTTTAGTTACTTTGTCGCATTAGATTTATCTGTAAGGGCAAAGGAAACATTTCATGAAATAAATAAATAAATAAATCATCTGCCCACGGTTTCGCCCGCGTTAATGTCGGAAATTATCCCACGGGAACGTGCTACCGGGACAAAAAGGATATCCTTTTCCAGGATGCCATCTATCTCTTTGCCAAATTTTATCGAAATCCATTTATGGTTTTAGACGTGACCAAAACCCATAGCCCAATTTGTTTTGTTTCCATGTTCTGCAATAGTCCTACACCAACCCGGGGATATCCTTGGATGCACTTGCATAGTGTGATAGTGCAAACAGGGACAATCGTCGATTGATGCCTTATTTCATTTAAAACGTCTAACGTTCGACCTCTGCGAGTTGGCTTCGGCCCCTCTTCCTCTCTCTTCGGGACCATGGACTCCGGTCCTTTGGAAGGCGTACGGCCTTCCAAAGGACCGGAGTTCATGGTCCCAAGATATGTCAAAGACAAAAATAGTTTGATATAAGTAGTGGTAGTACCACTGTTTCATAGATCGATTAGTGCGCCGCGCAATGTTTGTCGACGATACCATTCCACATGATGGGAATCTCGTGAAAGCTGAGAAAGAAAAACAAATCAAATATCTCGACTTAGCACACGAGGTTGTTGACATGTTGAATGTGACTCCAGTCAATCTAGATACATCCGTAATCTCAGGGATTACCCGTTTTGATTCGACTAAATTATACCTAATAATAAGGTATTGATAATATCTAGTAATATTATAACGAGGTATTTGTTTTTTTATAAGTTTGTATGTAGGGTCTGTCTGTACCTACTGAAGCCGGATTTGAAAATTTAGTTTTGCATTTGATAGCCCAATTCTTGAGGCAGGCTAAAGGTTACTCAGCACGCTATGATCCTTAGGAGTCGAGCAAAATGAACGTCAAGCGACAACTAAGTAATTTATGAATAAGTAATCAATCTCTTTTAAATTTTTGTCTCTCCTAAATACAGATTACTCAGTGGTCTAGGTGGGGGAGCAGCGATTCCCCCAACAATTCGTTTGACCTACACCATGTATGTAATTAATCCTACTAACATTATAAATGCGAAAGTTTGTATAGATGGATGGATGTTTGTTACTCTTTCACGCAAAAACTACTGAATGGATTTGGATGAAATTTTGCTCACAGATAGTTTATAACCAGGATTAGATATTCCCACGGGATCGAAACTTATACGGGTGAAATCGCGGGGCGCAGCTAATAATGCATACTTTTAAGATTAATAATAAGATTTTAAGATTAGTTCCCTCAAACTAAACGGCAGGTAAAACCGCGGGGCACAGCTAGTGAAATATAAAAACCTACGGCTGTATGGCATTGGATTACGGAAAAACCGGTTAAATACGTAGATAGGTAGGTATCTAATTATGTTATTTAGTCAATCAGTCGTCTATAAAAAGTCGTAAACAAAGTTTGGATTTCCCGTATACTTTGATTTGTTCGTTTTTTTACAAGACTTACAACTAAAATGTTAATTTCATCATCAATAATAAATTTGTGATATTTTCATTAAATACTAGCTAGATAGGTGACTGTAGATACCTATCTAGCATATATTTAATTAAAATATCACAAAAGAGATAAGTAACCAAGGTGGTTGGATATAGTTGAAGTTTAGTAAGAAACCAATCGATGTTATCGAATAAAATTTGTGTTTTCTATTAATTTTATTTTATTTTACTCAATAATAAGTATCCATCGGTCTCTTACTAAACTTTACTTATATCCAACGACCCTGGTTACTTATCTCCTTTGGTGATTGTACATACAGCGTGTATCAGAAAGGTGTGGTCAAAGGAGGACCGGACAAAATGGTCCCCACGACCAACAACAAACAAACCATATTTCATTAGATAGGCATTTTAATATAGAGCAATACCTACTTTGGCGGTTCATTTCAAATCGCTGTGTGATGAAAGATATTCATGGCTATGTTTCGTACGACGTACCTGGACGTTGGGTAACGGAATATTTGGATAGTTAATGACTTCTAGTAGTCTTAGTTTGAATATTCGCAAATGTATGCATTCCGATGATAACAAAATAATATGATGTCCTCGAGCTGGTCGCTGATGGACCTGGACGCTAGATATCAGTCGGTTATCTTTAAAAGTGAAGGCATGTGAACATATCCGTCAGAAGTTGGCCGTAACATCCCAGCGCTGATTTGCTGGATTCGTTTTCTCCTCTACCGATCATTTTTTCTCCTGACAGTTCATTTTGTTTATATTATGTATCTATGTATGTATTAGTATTAATTCTTGTATTTTATAGTCATTTCCTAGCTATTAATTCCGTATGTTGCACCTGCCATGTTTTGTCTCTGCATCACCCTAAGGTCGACTGGTAGAAAATACCTCAGGCATTACGTCCGCCTTTGTACTTTGTACAGTATTTTTTTAACTTGTGCATAAAGTTTTAATAAAAATAAGTAAAAATATCGGAACTCTTGAATAACTACTAGGAAACCTATCGAGTTCGGGCACATTAGATGTGTCTCAACGGGTACTGTTTATTTTACCTGATGACGATGACCTGATGAATGACCTGGACACCAGGATAATGGAACCCTTGAATGGCTACTAGTAAAGTCATTGTCATCAAGTAAAATGAACAGTAGTCGCGTTTAAGGGTGTCGTAAGGACAGAAATCTTTTATCCTATATCTATGGGTGCAGACCATCAAACTGAACAACTGTCTCCATGGCACCATCATCGTAATTACAAAAAACTTATCAACTGCCTCATACTAAACTTCAATAGGTAGCTTTAAAAAAAAAAAAACTTCAATAGGTACTCTACTCGACCCAAATGTATGGGACAGCTGATTATTTTTTCGCGATTACGATGTTGGTCCCATGGAGACAGTTGGTTAGTTTGATGGTCTGTACCACTCCTTTAAAGGACGTCATTTCGTACCCAAAAATTAAAGTGCCAGAATAAAGAGTACTGTTTTCTTGTGGGAAATAATATGTATTGTTACGAGCTTCGGGTTCGTGACAATAAAAACTGCTGATAAAAATTACCAAAAAAGTTACACTTTAATTAAACAACACTAATAACAACTCAAACACACTATTATAAAACACAATCGCTCTTAAGTCGCACTTGAAGATCGCTTTCGATGAATTCGCTTCTATAGCAGAACCAAGTCTGATTGGTCGCGGCGCTAGTCCCGGCCTTATATAGTGCTGCAGATAGTTCCAGAACCTTCTATTGTAGAAACATCTACAATGTTCGAGTACATACCGGCCCCGACTGACCAGATGTCGACAGTTCTAGTAAGTTCTAGCATCGACATCTCTACTCGATAATAGATGGCGCCAGTGACTCTATTAGTTCTGCCATTGCACAATAGATGGCGCCAGCGACTCTATCAGTTGCGCCACTCGAAACCAAATGGCGCTAGTGGTAACTAATGTCACCATGTATCAGGTATTAATTGTGGCGCGTAACAGTATATTGAGCATGTTTTACTAATAACTACGAAACTCTACAATTAACCACCGGCTGTGTGGTTCTTTCCTCTAGAAACCGTCTCAAACATTAACTTGCATCATGGTTCTCACAATCTGACTTCTAACAGAGACTTTGAGTTGGTTTTGTGGCGACATCTAAAACGCCACATGTTAATTACGCATCAGAGTGACGTCACGTAAAGTCCTACATCGCGCAAGCAGAGTTTACCGCGCAACTAGCATGTATAAAACTACACAATATATCAATCTTCAGACAGTAGCCCACCAGACACAACACCCGTCTGGATCGGTCACCCGGAGGATCCTCCCTTTTCTATGGAGGATGAGTGAACTTTACATTCTGTTCCTCATACCTCTATAGTTTTAGTGTTTCTTCTCAGAGTAGTCCAGGTGTGATTGAGATACCGACCTCATCTTGCTTATTAATTCAATCTCGTCATCATTCTCCTGCCCTTCTCCCAATTTATTCGTGGTCGGCGCAACATGTTTTTTCCTTCCATACGTCTCTATCAGTCGTCATCTCAGTAGTCCCCCTTACTAGCAACATCATCTCGTTTCGAACCCATCATCATTATCTGCCTCAATATCGCCATCATCTGCTGCCTTTTCCCAACTATGTTGGAGTCGGCTTCCAGTCTAACCGGATGCAGCTGAATACCAGTATTTTACATGAACCGACTGCCTATTAAACAACAACCCAGTTACGGGTTTCTGACAAACGTCCGTTCCGTTACGACTGGCAAAGATCCACAAATGACAGCTGGGACCAAACGGTTTGACGCACTTTCCGAGGCACGATATGTAAATATGGTCGACCATCCACGGACCAACCGCGGCAAGCGTAGCTTATTGCAAACTAGCTTTCAAAATTTCAATTCAGCATTAAACTGTTTCTATTTCTAAACTATGTTACAAAAATAGCCAGAAATAGCAACCAACAATTTTATTATTGGAAATCCAAAATACCAAATCTATTTTCATAAAAATTTGCAAATTGCAAAATTCTATTCCGAGCCACATTAGCAATAGTGTTACCTAATACATAAATACTCAATGTTGCCAGGTGAATGATTGATTGGACAACCATAGAGCTTGCGTTATTTATAAAGTCATTCATATTTATCATTCTATAAAAAGATTCGGAAGAAGTTATTTAATTTTTTGGGAATCGTATCGAAAGTTCCTGTTGTTTTGGTTCCGTTTACCTTTCAGGACTCGAATGGTAAAAGTGTGCCAACTGGACCTTAGGACTAAGCTTACGACGTGTGTCGATCTGTCACAGGGATGAATCTCCGGAACCTAAACACACACACGTGACACACTATCAATCTCAATCTGAATCATTTTGAAGGATATTGCTAATCCATTGCTTCATATGTGCCAAAAAAAAATCCTGCTCATCCAAATAAATAACGCAATGAATGTTTTGGAACTGTCAAAAGGAAAGCCATTACTACCACTGTTAGTGTGTTACTGAATTAACCCGCGGGTGCAGATTATTTTTTACAAAATTAGGCAATCTTACATTGCCAAATTTTGTAAAAAAAAATCTGCACATTAGTCAATTAACTAATTAATATAACGAACTCACAGCCTTGAATATAATCCACAAGATTGCGAATGGTTAAAAAAATATGTTAAACTCATTAAAAATAATCATAAAATCATACGTCATGATACTGACATTGAAAGCCTTGAAAACGTGAGCTGAGATGACATAACACAAGCTAAGCTTTAAGAATACATAGATTGTATCTATAAAACATAATGTGTTGCCAAAAGAGATGTTAATGGTGTAATTTCTTTGTAGCAACCCAGTGTCTAGATTTTTACGTGGTTTGTAGCAACAGGCTCGTCCCCTATTCCAGCATCATCATCTGCCTGACTTTTCCCAACTATGTTGGGGTCGGCTTCCAGTCTAACTGGATGCAGCTGAATACCAGTATTTTATATGGAGCGACTGCCTATCTGACCTCCACAACCCGGTTACAGGGTAATACGAAACCCCTTGGTAAGCCTGGTTGTAAGACTCCCGGGCTTCTGACGACCCGTTACGACTGTCAAAGATCCACGAATGGCAGCCGGGACCACACACTTTCAACCACAATCTGAATCATTTTGAAGGTTATTGCTAATCCATTGCTTCATATGTTCGAAAAATTGTCTGTCTCAACGACATAAATAACGCAATGAATGTCAAAATTAATGCCATTGCTCCTGTTAGTGGGTTCGCTATTACCCTGCAGGGTGGATTACGGCTCTTTCGAAGGATATAGTTAACTATACTATTGCCGAGTGACGTAGGATACTATGCATTTACTACGCGGACGAAGTCACGGACAGAGGATAGTCTAAACTAATATTCCCTATAAAGATTATGTCAGAGTAAGTCGCAGATATTTTGCGTAAAAACGTTATTTTATGTATAGACTGTGTCTCTTTCGTGTTTCACAAATTACCGTCAGATTACAATCGCTAATAACTACGACACAATTATTGACAGTATAACTCCTTCTGCATAGTTATTCACAACCATTCGATACGCTTCTATGCCGAATCGAACATAATCAATTTTATCAAAAATATCCAAAAAACAGTTCAAAATTCTAAAACCCGGAAACTTTGTCAGGGCTGGTTTTTCAATCGACAAATAATTTTTATTCGTGGAATAAAATTGACGTGTGACAGATTTTGTATGGAAGAACTGTCAAAAATTCTAAATTATTCCTCGGATAAAGATATGATTGAAAAATCAGCCATAAATCAAATAAACGACTGCTGCCAATCGATTCTGTAAAAATCTCACCGTGAAAAGTTAGGTGAAGTGAGCTTAGAGTGAGCTGTCAATAGTGTCGATCCCTAGCATTAGTTGGAATGACAGCTCACTCCACGCTCACTTCACCTAAGTTTTCACGGTGAGATGGTTACAGAATTGCACTGCTATTCTTCCGACAGTTACTTGTTGTCGGGGCAAGGCGTATTAGTAACTAGTTGAAAATGTGTCATATTCGATTCGATAACTTGTCGAATGGTTGTGATTTACTATGCTGCTGTCAATAATGTCTGTGAATGTCTCAAGTACTTCATTAAGTGATAGCAGATATGTTAGAAGTAACACTTCGTAAAATCATTGTGTAAAGTGACCGCAATATATTAAGTAGTAGTTAGTACAGTCGCCAGCACATCAAGCTACTACAATGTGCCAAATTTCGTTAATAGATTTTCAACTTTATCGCTAAAACATTAGGTTCAAAGTTGATTGGGAAAATTTGACAGTATGGGGTAGCTTGATGTGCTGGCGTCTGTACAGTAGGCCACATAGTTGAGCTGGCTGGCGTAGTTCGGAGTTTCAATAGAACAACGAAAAGTTCTGAATCATTTTGAAGGGTATTGCTAATCCATTGCTTCTTATGTTCGAAAAATTAGTCGGCTCAACAACGTAAATAACGCAATGAATGTTGTTGAACTGCCAAAATGAAAGCCATGACTACTGATAGTGTGGTACGCAATCACCCCGCTGGTTGTGGACCGGTGAGGTGCGGCTGACTGTACCTCTTGCAACTTTGAGGTATGTGGGTTGTTTTGTTTGTTTGGTGTCGCGATTTCTTGCCGACTGGCCTTGGCCTGCTGGCCCCATTCACATACAATAATACTGAAGAAGCGAGAATTTTTTTGTGTTAGCTGATGGTAAAAACAAGCTGACGGAACAATGGCCCACTTGATGGTAAGCCCAGGGGGAGTTTTTCCTGCGGCGATTATTTTTCGTGCATTGGATTTTCAACGCTCTGCTTAGCAATGAGCGTTGAAAGTCCAATGGTGTTTTTTCGACAGTTGACAGGGGAGAACGGGAGAAGGAAACGTGTTGCGCCCCAAGTGACATAAGACGAGGGCAGGAAGACGATGAGATACTTAAACAAACTTATAGATTACTTAAGAACTTGTGAACACCTCTGCTTATCCCTTCGAAGATTACAGCAGTGATGTTTAACTATTAATATCTCAATAATGATTACAACATACTTTCGCATAAACAAGTTCCTAAACATTGGCGAATTTATTCATTCATCATATTTGCTTTGTCCTCTCCAACTATCTAAGGTGTCGGCTTCCAGCCAATCGGACGCAGCTGAATACCAGTATTTTACATTAAGCGACTGTCTTTCTAACATCTACAACTATGTCTACAACCCAGTTATTAGGTAACAGGATACCTCATGTTGAGACTGGTTTGTCAGAGTTTTTGGCTTCCGTAACGACTGTCAAAGATTAACAAACGACATTCCGAGGCACGAAGGGGTCTAGGTATGAAATGGATGGTCACCCATCCACGGACTGATGTTGACAAGTGTAGCTTGGTTTACATTGTTTCCGTTGCCAGGCCACGAGCCCCTCTAGCAATTTAATTAATTACTCCAGTCCAGTTAATGAAATGCATCTTAGACATTGCACATACGAATTGCAATAAATGTAGGACTGGGTAATCTAGATCCTGACTAGGTAGTCTAGACTTCAGGTGTCAAAATTGGCTACACTTTCACGTAACATAACTCGTGCCTGTATTTCCTGAAGGGGCAGGCAGAAGTGTACAGTATCTACCTACACACACGCATCGCCAATTATGGTAATGTCCCATAGGACATATAAAAGGAGGCAATCAGTCTTACCAAGACTATCTCCGTGGATGGGTGAACATCTTTACATACCAAAACGCTCCGTGCCTCGGAAAGCACGTTAAGCCGTTGGTCCCGGCTGCCATTCGTGGATCTTTGACAGTCGTTACGGGTCGTCAGAAGCTCGGGAGTCTGACAAACCAGTCCAGTCTTACCAAGGGGTATCGAAATACCCAGTAACTGGGTTGTGGAGGTCAGATAGGCAATCGCTCCATGTAAAATTCAGCTGCATCCGGTTAGACTGGAAGCCGACATCAACATAGGTAGGAAAAGGTAGGCAGATGATATATTTTATGTTAAAACAATAAGTTTCCCGCGGACGAAGTCGCGGGTAAAGTTAGACTTATTGAAATCGGATCAGTACTCTCTATTAATAATTAGATTTAATAAATTTAATAAATCCTTGGCTAAGTTAGCAGACTGTAACTTCTTACATAAGAATGTCACACATTTCTCTGAAGCTAATCAGCTCATGTGTAACTATATAGAGTCGAAGGGAAACCTGCGAACATACCCGGCTGACCAAGTTACTAGAAACATTACGTAAACCTCGCAAATAGTAAACAGTACAAGTTTACTGCTGATTACGAATTATCAAGTGGTTCAGAAGGGGGGAAGCATTTGACATAGATGTCATAATTGCAAGCTTCGAACTTCGAACCCGAAAGCCAGTTCCAAGTAAAAAAATTGACAAAAATGTAAGAAATTGGAGGTAGGTACTTTTGACAGATTGAGACTGAGATCAGAAGGCTAACGTAATTTAAAACGTTCAAAATGTAGTCGCAGTCTCATCTCGGCGACAAACAAATGTCAAAAGCTTGTCAAAATGTAGGGAAATTAGAAGTATTTTTTGACTGATTGAGACTGAGATCAGACTGTGAACGTTCTTAAAATTACGAGAATTGCCCCTCTGACATTCTTGACAAATTTTTGACAATGGTTGTCGCTGAAATGGGATTGCGACTAGATTTTAAACGTTTTTAATTACGGAAATTGACCTTCAGATTCTAAACGTTACTTAACTAAATTATGAGAATAACCCCTCTGCCTGCCTTTCCCTCAACTAAGCTCGAGTGTGCCCAAGAGTGCTCGGCTTCCAGTCTAACCGGATGCACCTGAATACCAGTATTATACATAGAGTGACCTCTCTGACCTCCTCGACATAACACCCTAGTTGCGTTACAAACTATCAGTCTCAATCTGAATCAATTTGAAGGATATTGCTAATCCATTGCTTCATATGTTTGAAAAATTTGTCTGCCCAACAACGTAAATACCCCCCCCCCCCCTAGCCCCCCCTCTCCTTGCCATTTCACCTTCCACACATTCCATCCCTCGTTTCTTTGGTCTTCCCCTACTCTTAACTTTTCCATCATCAGCGATCCACATTCATACTCAAAACTTTCGTCACGACACTTTCCTCATTTCGTTCGAAAAGTTTAAAGTGTTTACTAATTACTTATTTATGCATTATTAATAGCTCGAGCTGCACCACCGATTAGCTAATACTCTGATAGCAATAACGCTAGGTACGCGATAGTAACAGCTTATATGGGTAAGTGTAATATTGAGCTCCCAAGGACTTGTCTTATGTTCTGCACTTTCACTGCGCAATGACGGTTTCGTCAGTAGGCTTATCGTTATAATATTGAACACGATTTATCTTACTGTATATCCTTTAATCTACCGTTTCGATACAGTTAATAGTAACGCGGAATCTGAGGAAATTCAGAAATTCTGGGCTGCTGGGGAGTTTGTTGCGCCAGTGAGAAGTGGCGCCACAAACTAGCGCACCAAGTGGCGCTTCCTAGTGCTTGAGCTGGGAAGAAGACTTCCTACAGGGTAATTGCGCAATACACTAACAGTAGGAATGGCTTTCATTTTGACAGTTCAACAACATTCATTGTGTTATTTACGTTGTGGAGCAGACAAATTTTTCGAACTTAAGTAGCAATGGATTAGCAATATCCTTCAAAATGATTCAGAGTGTGTTACGCAATTAGGGTGCAGCTAAAGCACTAGGAAGTAGTATTTATTTATATATCCATTTATTTCAGGCAACAAGGCCCATACAAACACATACAATACAATATTAATATAACTTAAAAATATACTACTATAAATACATACAACATTATAATATTACACTAAGAACTAACTAACGCACACGAAGTGTCTGCGTCGTGTTTCGCTGACTGGTGTCATGTAGCCGGCCACGAAACCGGCGGTACACAACACCCTTCGGCCAGAACTCTTCCTTGAGGAATTTCTCGAGATGATGTGTCGGAACACGCACCACGAACGACTTGAAGTTAGTGTTGTGACGCGACTCCAACTTAGTTTGGGCGATTGTCTTAGAATAGAATAGGTCTTTATTTGCACAGAAAGTAGATACAAGTTGATTTTAAAACGATCCTTATACTAACTAAGTACCTTAACTAAGGCACGCAAACAGTTTTAGCTATAATAATAAAAACACAAATATTAACACATTCAATTAAATAAATATCAAGTTTACCATGTCAAGATGAAATTTAGTACATTTGAAATAGGCAGCACAATATACAGGGTGTTATTGACAGCCCTCCGCATAAACACAGGATTGATTCAGCTCCTTATTCTGAATCATATCCCACTGGAAATTTTCTCAGGAAAAAAAAAATTGTATGCCGTTTTTTCTGCTGATATTCCTTTATTTCAATGTAAAATTATGTTCTCTATATGCAACACTCCATTTATGTAAATAAAACAGCTGAAAACAGCCTCGCTCAAGCTCGCTGCGCTGCCGTCCGCTACGTGTGTTTTGCCACGGTAAAAATACGTTGCGTGTGAGGTAATAAAACAAATCTGGTTTTTTGGATTCCCTTAATGTTCCTGAAAGAATTACATGTACCGGTCATCTTAATATGATGTACTGAAGCCACCCTATCAGTTTGCGGAGGGCTGTCAATAACACCCTGTATAATGTCAAGTTTAATAAAATGGGATTATAAATTGGTCAAGTTCAGGGTCAATACAGTTAAATTGAAAATATAAATGATTTAATACAAGTCAGGAATACAGAGATGTCATAATTATCAATTTAAATTCTTATCGTTCAGAAACTCGCCAATTGAGTAATAATATTTATTAATTAATAAATCTGTCAATTTCTTTTTGAAAAGTGGAAATGTCTCATTCTTGATTACATCAGGTATTTTGTTGAAAATGATCGTACCCATACATTTAATACTTTTCTTTAAAAGTGCGGTATCGGAACCACTAACAATTAGCAAATTTTTATACTGTCTCCTGATTGTCCGGTTTCTATTTTCAGACACTTTATCAAAAATAATCATTAAATTATTTTGGTCAAGCCAGCGTATAATGTTTATTAACGTTTCATTTATGTCATGTTCGTATGTTTTTTTGTCAATACATTTAATCAAGGGGGGGTAACCAAGAGGTATCGTATTACCCAGTAACTGGGTTGTGGAGGTCAGATAGGCAGTCGCTCCATGTAAAATACTGGTATTCAGCTGCATTCGGTTAGACTGGAAGCCGACCCCAACATAGTTGGAAAAAGGCTAGGCAGATGATGATGACATTTAATCAAGGAAGTACTATCGTTAGCGAATAAGACCATATGATGTTCAATGCGGCGAGGCAAATCTTTAATATATAGCAAAAATAATAAAGGGCCCAGCACACAGCCCTGTGGTACGCCATACCTAATAATTATTGCCTTTAGATAAATATTTTTCTTCGTGCTTACTTTTTAGACATATTCTAGATATTTCTGTGTGCTGCTTACGATTGATAAGGTATGATTTTAAGAAATTCAGTACATTTCCTCTGATGCCTATGATGTCTAGCTTTTTTGTAAGAATTTCATGATCAACACAATCAAATGCTCTCGTCATGTCCGTGAAAATTGCGCAAACTGGTACTTTTTTATCCACATTTTGCAATATGAAATTTATTAAATCGTAAACCGCTGTATTTATACCTTTATTTTTTCTGAAACCCTTTTGTTCCGCACTTAAAACATTATATTTGGATAGGAAGTTATTAACAGAGTTATAAGTACATAATTTTTTCTGTATACCAGTATTTTGCATAGAGTGACTGCCTATCTGACCTCCACAATTAAGTTACTGGGTAACACGATACACCTTGGTAGGACTGATTGTCAGACTTTCCGGCTTCTGACGACATGTTAGGACTGACAAAGTTCCAAGAATGACAGCCGGGATCAACGGCATAACGTACTTTCCGAGACACGGAGGGGTCTCTAAAGATGGTTACTGACCGATCGACCCGTGCGGCTGTTTATTTTTATTACTTAGCCACGAGCCCCTCTTACCATACACTCTAAAAGCAGGTCAATATAAGACGAAAAGTGAAGTGTCGCACGATGTTGTAGCTTGTGCGGTGCAATTGTTAACTGTCACCTTGACCTGCCTGCACATCACCTGCCCTGCTAATGATAGGGCCCCAGGCAAAGAGGTGCAACCACAAAGTGTGTATAGTGAGTATGTAAGGCCAGTGTTTCAAGGTCACACTCTTGCCCAACGGTGAGCAACAGCGAACACTGTAATTACGGATATTGCAGCCATGTTTGAAATGTTATGACGTAGTGGAGCATCGTACACACGGCCACACATCGAGCTATACATTTCCAGTTTTAGCTGACCTCGCATTGTATAGGTATTTCGTACAATCAGAAGTCAGCTTATACTGGTTATTTATAGCTTGATGTGTAGCTGTGCGTACGTGCATATTTCACATCTTCGTACCGATATTTTGTGGATTGTGGTTACATTAGTATTCATAGAGTTTCTCGTCCGTTCTTCTCCATAGGAAGCTATTATACGCTTTGGAATGAGTAACTAGCTGAAAGCTAGCTAGCTTGGTTGTCGCTGAAAAGCAGCGCTAGGACTGGGTCTTAGCATTATGCTGAGCGATGGCCGTTTTGCGTGTGTTTTCCCCCAAGTTGTTATTTTTAGGGTTCCGTAGCCAAATGGCAACGGAACCCTTATGGATTCGTCATGTCTGTCTGTCTGTCTGTCTGTCCGTCCGTATGTCACAGCCGCTTTTTTCCGAAACTATAAGAGCTATACTGTTGAAACTTGGTAAGTAGATGTATTCTGTGAACCGCATTAAGATTTTCACACAAAAATAGAAAAAAAAACAATAAATTTTGGGGGTCCCCATACTTAGAACTGAAACTCAAAATTTTTTTTTTTTCTTCAAACCCTTACGTGTGGGGTATCTGTGGATAGGTCTTCAAAAATGATATTGAGGTTTCTAATATCATTTTTTTCTAAACTGAATAGTTTGCGCGAGAGACACTTCCAAAGTGGTAAAATGTGTGCCCCCCCCCCCTGTAACTTCTAAAATAAGAGAATGATAAAACTAAAAAAAATATATGATGTACATTACCATATAAACTTCCACCGAAAATTGGTTTGAACGAGATCTAGTGAGTAGTTTTTTTTTAATACGTCATAAATCGTAACGTAACGGAACCCTTCATGGGCGAGTCCGACTCGCACTTGGCCGGTTTTTTTTTAATGTTTGTGTTCTTTTTATGCGTCATGTTTGCCTGTTGCCGCAAATAAACGTATTTTCTTTCTTTCTTAAGGAACAGTAGGGTTTTATTCGGTAGGAGTCCGACATGACCCTCCGTTCTTCACAGACGGAGGGAATTTAAGAGGATTTCCCTACGAAAAAGAAAAGTCAGCTTGGAATTTGATTTGTACCCGGCCGATGTAGGGTCACCCTGTAGCGGCATCTACATCGCCACACGCGAACTACGCATAACACTGACGTCACGCAAAGTCCTGTATCGCGCAAGCAGAGTTTACCGCGCACCTAGCATAATTATATACAACGTCCCGACACTAATCGTCGGGCAGTTGCCCACCAGACACAACACCAGTCTGGCCAGAAGATCCTCTCTTTTCTATAGAGGATGAGTGAACTTTACACCCTATGCTACACCCCATGCTACATGGGACTTAAACATAACTGTCGAAATGTGGGTGTACTATGTACGAGTAATTAGCTCTGCCTTCTGGAAATACAGGCGTAATGTTATATAGCTAAAAACTTAAAAGTAAGAAACCGGTAGCTATTAGCAATTAAGTTGCTTTTCGGAGGTCATATTTTTTTTTTACTAGCCTACGCTGTCCAACTGCTGGGCAAAGGCCTCCCTCCACGCCTTCCATCTTCCGCGAGCCCGCGCGTCCTCCTTCCAGTTTTGTCGGAACCCATCCAGCTCGTCCCGCCATCTCCTACGTGGTCTGCCGCGACCCCGCCTCGCTGTCTCAAGGCACCAATTCTGTGCTATTTGGCCCCACAGCTTGTCTGCCGTGCGGCAGATATGTCCTGCCCAGTCTCATTCAAGTTTAGCAGCTTTTTGAGCCACGTCAGCTATCTTTGTTTTAGAGCGCAGTATTGTGTTTCGATCACGATCCGTTAATTTAACGCCTAGGTCATATAATTAAAAAAAAACAAGCATTAGGTAGTATAAAATCTGAACTAGTTTGAAAATCCAATCTAATATTAGTATCAATCGAATCTCTAGTTTTTATAATATTGTTATTCTGTCCGTCCTCTCGTTAAAGTCATTCAGGTTATTTCAAAACGCCAATTTGGATAAAAAAGTCATGACTATCATGTTATTAGGATGAAGACTGACGTAATATCACACTATTAATACATATCCGTTACTGTTTTTATCTAACACAAATTTATCTTATTTCTTTATACAACGTGTTTTTTTTGATATCCCATAACTCTAGGGGACGTCATTGTACTCATTATTATGAACAACTTTTACTATGGGACCAAACCCGAAATCGCGAAACAAAAATCTGGTGTTCCCTACATTTTGACGAGTTATACGAACATAAATGTAGGAAGCAGCTGATTTTTTTTCGCGCTATCAAGTTTGGTCCCATAGTAAAAGTTGTTCATAATGATGAGTTCATTGACCCCCTAGGGTTATGGGATATCAAAAAAAACTCGTTGTATACATATACATACATACACAAGTTACGTTGCAGTATAAAACTGAGTTACATCAGGTCCAGTTGAAAACCAGCGTCAGGCACTAGTTGTCTGGCATTTTTGCTGAACTGGGCCTTTATCTGGTGCATTATGTGTCTTTGAGTCTGTGCTAAATAAATGTATTTTCTTTCTTTCTTTCTAATAACAGCCGCAGAGGTCGATCGATCAGGTTAATACTTTTGTATAAGCATTTCAGATAGGTACCTGACATACAGGTTTATTCCCAGTTCGGTAGAAGCCAATTATTTCTTACCTACCTCTAGTGTAGGGTCCTATTTTGTAAATATTTGTACGTAAATCAATTATTTCAATAAACAAAAAATAGACAAAATTATAAATAAGCCCGCGGAGCACCGCTTGGTAAGACTGCTTGTCATATTTTCGGGTTTCTGACGACCCGCAACGACTGTCAAAGATCCACAAATGAGAGCGTTGCATAACAAAAAATCCTACAAATAGTAAATAATGTATCTACTTTAATTATGGTTATATTCAAATTGAGTAAAGTAGTATGCTACTTTTTTTACATCGTCGTAAGACATTTTTGCAAACATATTTTTGCAGTGTAAGTAACTGTATTATGGCGCTCTGATATGCAGTCGCTCCATGTGAAATACTGGTATTCAGCTGCATCCGGTAAGATTGGAAGCCGACCCCAACATAGTTGGGAAAAGGCAGACAGATGATGACTGTAATTTTTTAAATTTTGTGATGTAAGTAATATTAGCAATTATTTTCTCTATTCCCCCTTATTTATGTTATTTTCCATATTGTCCACAGAACTACAATGGCGACAGAGACCATATCGAGCGCCGAGCTCGAAGCCCTGCCCGACAGGATCGCGGACACTTTCGCAGGGCTGAAGGTCCTCATCACGGGAGGAACTGGCTTTATGGGGAAGGTGCTGGTCGAGAAACTGCTCAGGTAAACATTATTATTTATTTTATTTTATTCGAAAAACTTTGAACTGATAACAAAAGTTTGGTAGGTAGTTTTTATTAAAATTTCACTGTATTATAAAACACAAATGACAGTGGGCAGTAGGGCACATTCCCAAAGCAGACGGCCAATAGGGCCGAAAGGTTCTGGAGTGGCGACCGCGTATCGGAAGACGTAGCGTTGGAAGGCCTCCCTAAAGGTGGACCGATGACCTTGTGAAGACCGTAGGAATCCGCTGGACGCGGGAAGCACAGGACCGGTCGAAGTGGCGGTGCTTGGGGGAGGCCTATGTCCAGCAGTGGACGTCTTTCGGGAAATGAATGAATGAAAATGGCCCAGGATTAAAGAGTATGTGCTAATTACTGGCACATGATTTCAGCTTTGTCTCTGTGATGGCAACCACTTACTATCAGGTGGGCCGTCGGTTTGTTTCCATCTTGAGAAGCCCCCACAAAATGGTTCGATGACCTGGTTAAGGACATGGGAATCCACTGGATGTGGGAACCAGTCGTTGTGTGGTTGCTGGGGGGAGGTCTATGTCCAGCAGTGGACGTCTTTCGGCTGAGTGATGATGATGAGATGCTTTACAAGAAAACAGAAAGAGAACTTCATAACATTACCACTATCTCCTTCTTTCAGAAAATGCCTGGACATTGATCAGATTCTTCTCTTTGTGAGGTCCAAGAAGGGAAAGACCCCGAAGCAGAGACTGGAAGAGATCTTCAATGGAGCTGTAAGTACATCATTATACCTTACCTTTATTCCGGGCACCGTTTGAATCTTCCTGACATCGTAAAACCTGTAATCTTTTGCACTTAGCGTTTAGTTATTTTACCTCAGATTTTGCATCACAGTAATAATAATAATAATATCCCTGGACATTTCACACAGCGCCATCTAGTCCCAAGCTAAGCAACCTAATGCTTGTGTTATGGTAACAAGATGGCTGATACACTACTTATATACATTTTTTTTTTTGTAAATACATACATAATTATAGATAGAAAAACACCCAGACTCGGAACAAATACATGTAGGTCATACAAATATTTGTTCCGTGCGGGAATCGAACCCGCGACACGCAGCGCAGCAATCAATCGCTTAACCACTGCGCCAACCGTGCCGCCAACAGTGATCTTTATTGGCTTTGCTATAAGTTGCTATACAGAGAGACGACCCCGACGCTCCAAAAATTTGTTTTTTTAATAATAATTTATTTAGGTATTTATTTCTCATCACAAATGTTGTTGTGGACAGGAAGTGCTTAATCCTACTAATGTTATAAACGCGAAAGTTTGTATGGATGGATGGATGGATGGATGGATGTTTGTTACTCTTTCACGCAAAAACTACTGAACGGATTAGGGTGAAATATGGCACACAGATAGTTTGTAACCAGGATAAATACCTAAGATACTTTTTATCCGGATATTCCCACAGGATCGAAACCTATGCGGGTGATACCACGGGGTGCCGCTAGTCTAAAATAAAGGCTTACATTTGTGAGAGACTGGTGCCCGAAGAAGGAATAAAATACCTGTGTTACGGCCTCACGGGTTACCAGTTATTGCGTGGTAATTTTTAAACGCTTACCAGAAATATCATTAAGTAGCTATACCTAATACATAATAATACTCGTATTACCAGAAAGGATTAAAAATAATTTGAGAGCTATTTATTTTATTAAATATTTTGATGGGTATTTAAAACTTTAAATAGCCTTATTAATTTTGTCTCTTAATTTGGGCGTTGCGCAATTAATTATACGATGACTGTCACATTAACAAATAATACCTCGTTAATTACTTTATTATTTATGTATAAATGGTTGACCCGTTAATTAAAATACATTGTGTATTTATCAAAAAAGTAGTAGTTTTTGAGAAATTATCTCGGAAGATATTTCGATTAACGTCGAGCAACTTCTTTGTCTTGCTTGTCGCACCTGGAAGGAGACTATTAGGCCCAGATAGATATACTCGTAGTCTTGGACATATGCAATCGCCTAACCCCCAATATATAATCTCCTTTTGATGTCATGAGTTTGGTCTTTGACATGTTCAACCTAAGTCCAATCTCGAGGCTTGCTTTGTTCAAGTCTGCGAGCATGTTACCTTTAATGAACATCTCTTAACTTTAATGAACATCTCAAATTTTCAATCAATTTGTCAATTTCAATCAATTTCTCAATTTTTTTTTGTGATGTGGTCATCGTCCAGGATTAGTGTTTTCGCTTGATATATCCGTTTAATAATCAGTTTTTTTTTGTGTAAATTTCATAGACGTGATTGGTATCTAAACACAATAAAATATATTTTCACAACTCATACTCAAGTAACAAAACTACCAGCGGTTGTTGACTACTAAAAGTCGAATCTTTTTTTATTTTTTTTTATCGTGTTTAGATATCGATACCGATCACGTCTGCGGAGTTTCGCTAGTTAATCTAATTTGACCCCGTATACCAAATCTATGGTACTTACCTCTACTACGATTCAGGTAAAAACATGGTAAAACTAGACTGAAAGGATAGCATTTCCTAACGCAGTATGGACACTTAGAATTTCATCACAATGTAATGCAGTAAGCTGCGTTCATTGAACAGAACATTTCTCAATGACTACTCAGAAAAATATTTAGCTCAGTAGGTCACCAGTGTTTGCAATTTTATGGCAGACATCTTAGAAATGTCGTGATGGCGGCAAGAAGGATATTTTTAGGTAATTGCCCATAATGCATTGCGGCAGCAATTCAATTCAGTTTTTATTCAGTAACAATTCGGTATAATCCAGCAGGAAACATAAGATGTACTTACGTACAAATATTATACCTAATGCAATTCATAAATTAAAAAATATTTTTTTGTAGCCTATTTTGTGTCCCACTACCGGGCCTTCCCTTGATTCTTCGAAACCCCCATGTTTTGTGCGATCCTAAGAAAAAAAAATATTTTATACAAAAAAAAAAAATTATAATACCATGCAAACAAAAACTAAACGCAAACGTCAATAAATTAAGAGGAATTAAACGAAAACAATAATAAAAAAATAAATAAACAAATAAGGTTCAAGACAGCGATGCGGTTGATGTTACTTCAATCGAATGACCACAGAAATAAAATAAATTTTGCAGTTTTAATTAAATTTAAAAGTAAAAGCACGGCTCAGTAGAATATTTTTTTAAGTTATCTCTTTAGTTCATTGACGAGTCGGGCAAAGTGTTATTGGGTTTTTCCCTCAAGAATTTCTTAGTAGCAGCCCGGAGTCTAGATTTGTGAAAATGGCAATTGGCTCACCTCCTATTACACCTGACTTAGATATAATTGGCGAAATGTGGGTGTTCTAATACCTCTGCCTAACCATTCGGTGATACAAGGCGTGATGAGTATGAAATTGCCGATTTGTACTGAAAAATTGAAATTCGTTTTTTTTTTTAATTTGACATATTTATTTAATCAAAATAATTACCATTATTATCTAATACATTGCTGTCATCTAATAGGAAGGTGATTTATAATAATAATAATAATAATTTATTTTATTTCAAGTAACAAGACTCATAGTGTTATGCCTTTGCGATAGAACTCTCGTGATTTAGATTCGACAAACTGTGTGAAAGCATTTTGTACTGCCTCCTGAGAAGAAAATTTTTTATCACGTAGAAAATTGTCCAAATCACGAAAAAAATGATAGTCCGTTGGAACAAGGTCTGGCGAATACGGAGGGTGACGAATGATTTCTAATTGCAGTTTCTGTATAGTTAAAACGGCTTCTCGTGCTGTATGAGGTCTCGCCTTATCATGGTGCAATAATGGTGAAGATCGATTCATGAGTCGGGGCTGTTTCACTACTAGTTTTGCTATCATTGTTCGGAATTCGGCACAGTAGACATCTGCCGTTATTGCTTGACCAGATCGGAAAAAGCTATAGTGAATAACACCATGCTGAGACCACCAAACAGTTACCATTACCTTTTTATGGGTAAGCTTTGCTTTAGGACACTGTTGCGGCGTTTGACCTGGGGTCAGCCATTGCATTTTTCGCTTACGGGTATCGTAAAGAATCCACTTTTCATCACATGTTACAATTCGATCCAATATTCCTTCATTTCTGTATCGATTCAACAAGGCAACACAAGTTTCAACTCGCGGTTTTTTCTGCAGATCAGTCAAATCATGAGGCACCCATTTCTCATATTTTTGTATTTTATTGATTTGACGCAAATGAGTCAATATTGTTGATAAGGTAACGTTAAACCATGTCGCTAATTCCTGGTTAGTTTGGCTCGGATCGGCTTCCACCATCTCTTTCAATTCATTGTTATTCACCTGTGTGGGCGGTCTTCTACGTGGTTCGTTCTAATCAAAGTTTCCATCACGAAGGCGTTTGAACCAAAATCGCACGGTGCGTTCATTAGCAGTCCCCTCTCCAAACGCAACATTGATATTGCGAGCTGTTTCTGCCGCGTTCCGCGTCGGAACTCGTATTCAAAAGTAACTCGAATTTTCGAAGTATCCATCTTTTTTGTCTAAGCTGAATAAAAAAAACAACTGAAAGTCGATAATCGAATGTTGCACATTTTTTAAAAGAAGAACTTCATAGGTTCCATGTGAAAAAAGTTTCACTCAAAAATCTCAAACCATGAAGGTTCTATGTCAATTCGAAGTACCTATTACAATAAAAAGGCAATTTCATACTTTAACCCCTATTATATGTAAATTCTCTAAACCAATTCCGCAATAAGTTAACTTACTTCACAAACAGTTTCTTTAGTCAAACAAACTCGACATTTGAACGTTCGAATTGCGCAAGCGCCTGCATATTGAGAAGCATAGAGCAACACGGGCCACCGGCGGCGGACCGGAGCCGCCGGTGGCCCGTGTTGCTCTATGTTGAGAAGCATCTATCTGTTTCTGAGACCGCACTGACACACCATACACACAGTTCATGTGACAACAACGGGGTCAATGTGCCAAGGTTGACATAACTTCTTGCAATTACCCGACTGTGTGTGACGGAGTAGGGTTATGAGTTTGTGCTCTTTGTATGTACTTAGGTATAGAATTTAGATGTTATTATCATTATCTTTAAGTACCTACTATATATTCTAACGACGTCATTTTGTTACAAGAAGCTTGATTGGTTGAAATTCCCACATTTTTTGTTAATTTTTTTACCAGCTTCAAAAGTACGTGTATACCTATTTAATCTTCTTCGAACACGTGCACAACTATTATAGATACTTAAAAAATTAAATAATTATTTTTTATTTTTTTACTAAAAAACATCAATAGCGGTCTTGAAAAATAAAACAAATGCAAAAGCGACTAGTTATTTTATTTTCGTACATAGTTTTTTTTTATCTTGTTGTTTGTGGCTAAGTACCTAATAACAGCCGCACGGGTCGATCGATCAGGTTACGCTTGCCGCGGTTGGTCCGTGGATGGGTGACCATCTTCAAGACCCCTCCGCGACTCGGAAAGCACGTTAAGCCGTTGCTCTCGGCTGTCATTCGTATATCTTTGACAATTGTTACGGGTCGTCAGAAGCCCTGAAGTCTGACAACCAGTCCTACCAAGGGGTATCGTATTACCAAGTAACTGGGTTGTGGAGGTCAGATAGACAGTTGCTGCTTGGTACTGGTATTCAGCTGCATGCAGTCAGACTGGAAGCCGACACCAACATAGTTGGGAAAAGGCAGGCAGATGATGTTCTTTTTCTCTGAATTGCTTTTGTTTCGTAAAAATGGTTTTTCTTTGATTCTTATAGTTCCGGACTTTTGGTTTTCCCTTTTTTCTCAATAATTCTGATACTGAAGGGCGATTAGTTAGCCCGTGAAATTCAAAACAGTGATGATGTATGCAGATTGCTCATTAAAAAAAAATGGCCGGCCCGTTAGGGGCCCGTGGCTAAATAATAACAGCCGTACAGGTCGATTGGTCAGGTTAAGTTACGCTTGCCGCGGTTGGTCTGTGGATGGGTGACCATCTTTACATACCAAGACCCCTCCGTGCCTCGGAAAGCACGTTAAGCCGTTGGTCCCGGCTGTCATTCGTGGATCTTTGACAGTCGTTACGGGTAGTCAGAAGCCCGAAAGTCTGACAACCAGTCTTACCAAGTTGCATCCGGTTAGACTGGAAGCCGACCCCAACATAGTTGGGAAAAGGCAGGCAGATGATGATGACCCTAGAATAAAATTAGATCACTATCATTGTTCGCTTTTCTGTCGCAATAGTTTCAAAACGCCTTCTGTGGCAATATTGTACAAAACAGTACTTAGAGCTGGCCAGTCATGCGTGAACCGACAGAAAAGTATTGTTTTTACGTAGTTTGTAGCTAATTATGGGCTATTTGTTATGTGTAACAATATGGCAAGGGCTGGGACCATCGGCTGGGACACTGACCTATATTATACAAGTACACTGGACATCATACTATCGATGACAAAAAGAAGACATTTGAATTTCGCCATTTGAGCGCTGATAACAACGTGAGCGTCCATGGAACTAATATTTTTGATAGAGAGTTTTACAAAATGCGCATACTCTCATGATAAAAATGTTCTAAATATCTCGCAGTAACACAAAATACACAAAAAAGTCTTATTCCACGATTTAGGCCAAAATCATCAGAGACGTAACAAAACAACAGAACAACCATTTGTATCAATGTGTCAATCTTAGATTTTAGTTCCTGAGACGCTCGAGCGGGGCGCTGTGAATCGGCACAAAAAACAAATGTCATTTCGTATAGTAAATTTAGTCCAGCATATTTGTTTATTACAGATCAGTGGGCTGGAAGGACTCAGTTTGTGCAATTTTAGCGCACAGTTCCCGAAATTGTCATCTGCGTAGCCCTTTCCCAACTATGTTAGGGTCGGCTTCTAATCTAACAGACTGATACCAGTATGTTACATGGACTGACTGCCTATCTGACCTCCACCACCCGCAACTGGGTAGCACGATACTCCTTGGTAGAACTGACAGACTTTCAGACTTTCTTGCTTTTGACTTCCCTTAAGCGTAACGACTGTCAAAGATCTACGAGTGACAGCCGTTGACATGATTTCCGAGCCAGTATAAGTCACAGAGTACATTTTTATACAGTACTAGCTTCTGCCCGCGGCTTCGCCCGCGTGGATGTCGGAAATTATCCCACGGGAACGTGCCAACAGGATAAAATGTACCCATGTGCTTCCCCAGAATGCCATCCATCTCGCGGGCCCTTTGTGGCTAATTACAATAGAAAACCAATTGTGTCTCATTAGTGGTGATTAAGAGGGTACCTATATGATATCTTTACCTAAGTACCAACCTAATTAAAAAAAAAAACTCAATAACAGAAAATTAAATACCTACCTACCTAAATAAACCTATTTCTGATGATAACTAATCTAAACTCAATAAATAAGCAAAATCCCTAAAAACTAATATCTATACGAATGACTAATCCTACCTAACAGTATTATAAAATAACCTACGGTCACTAGGTACACTATCAAATATACTACCTATACTTTAAAATTAAAATCTATACCTACCTACGACTTATATAAAAATAAACCTAAATAACTCTAAAAACTAAAAGGAATAAATAACCTACGACAAACTTATTATTTGCGGTTGGTGCAGTAATCGAGTCTAGGGATCGAACCGCAAAATTAAGTTTGTTTTTTATTGTATATATTTTCCGGGATAAAAAGTACCCAGTGTGGTGCCCAGGATATTAAAGAATAATTATACCAAGTTTCAACGTAATCGAACCGGTAGTTTTTGCGTGATGCCTGAACAAACAGACAGACAGACAGACAGACAGACCGACAGACAGACAGACAAAAATTTTTTTAATCACATTTTTGGGTTCGGTGTCGATCTAGTAACACCCCCTGCCATTTATTTTTTTTGATATTTTCAATGTACAGAATTTTCACTTCTACAGATTTATTATAAGTAATAGATAAGTTGAGCAGCTGTTCCCGTCATCATCATCATCATCACTCTCCTGCCCTGATCCCAATTTATTCGTGGTCGGTGCAACATGTTTTTTAACCGACTTCTAAAAAAGGAGGAGGTTCTCAATTCGGATGTTTGTATTTTTTTTTTTATGTTTGTTTGCGCATAACTCCGTCGCTTGCCAACCGATTTGAAAAATTCTTTTTTTGTTGGAAAGAGTATACTTCCCAAATGGTCCCATAGAAATTTCATCAAAAACGGTTTAGTACTTTGGTTTTTAAACCAAAATTACTGGTAAAAAATACAACTTAAAAGTGAAAAATAAAAACTTTTTTGAAAAAAAAAAACTACCGACTTCCAAAAACGACACTACAAAGTGAAAAATAACTTTAATTTCGAAAGTCGGTGGCAAACAACGAAAATGCGAACCCAACGACACCGACTTCCGAAATTAAAGTTATTTTTCACTTTGTAGTGTCGTTTTTTTTTTCATAACAGTTTTTATTCCTTCCATACTTCTCTATCAGTCGTCATCTCACTAGTCCCCCCTCTCTAACCATATCATCATTCACACAGTCCATCCATCGTTTCTCTGGTCATCCTCTACTCTTACGTAACATAACGTAACATCACACCTGTAACTCCTACGGGTTAGGCACATGTGTACCGATAGCACACCCACATTTCCCCAGTTATGTTTGAGTCCCATGAAATAGACGGCGAGCCTAATGCCATCAACCAGGCACAAATCCAGACCGGAGCTACTCCTGAGAAAGTCTTAACAGAAAAATCTAATAACACTTTGCCAGGCCTGGGAATCGAACCCAGGACCTCATGCAGTAGTAGGACTTGCGACCACTGACCCACGAGGCAGTCAGTCCTCTACTCTTATAACCAGTTATTCAAGTGTTCTTTTCTTAAGTTTATTATTTTCTTTGTTTTCAGCTCTTCGAAAAGGTCCGAACAATGAGGGGAGGCGTGGAGCCCCTGCTGGAGAAGGTGACCCTCGTGAACGGTGACGTCTCGGAGCCAGACCTGGGCTTGAGTGAGGAGGACAGACAGATGATCACCAACGACGTGCACATCATCATCCATGCTGCTGCCACTATCAGGTAACACCACCTCGTCATCTGCCAGCCTTTTTCCAACTATGTTGGGCTCTGTTTCCAGTCTAACCAGAAGCAGCAGAATACCAGTATTTTATCTTATCAATCTCAGCGGAGACTATCCATCTACGCGGGAGATTTTATAGTGCAAATGTGTGTGCGCAGACACAGCAGCACTCTCTCTCCCCTCACTCTCATAGTCCGATGGGACGGCAATCCGACGCGACCGGAGGAAGATCAGGCGCAGGACACACGATTTAACGTGTTTTCCGGGACACGGGGGTATCACACCGCCAACTTCCAAACCCGGGCTGTTACTAAGAATCCCTTATTGGGAAAACCCAATGACACATTGCCAGACCTGGGAATCCAACCCAGAAGCCACGCTCAGCAGGCGCGCTTGCGACCATGAGGCCAAGGGGGCAGTTGATAGCAACACTCTCCCTGTGGGTGTGGGTGTACAGTACCCCCCTGCCTACATCTTCAGGGATTACATGCGTGATGTTATGGTTGCAGGTTCGACGAAGAGCTGAAGAAAGCTGTTCTGCTGAACGTGAGAGGCACCAAGCTGGTGGTGGAACTGGGGAAGGCTTGCAAGCAGTTGAAGGTATGGTTCAAGTCAACGTAATTATTGTCTCTATGTTAATTAACGTAATTGGTGTGGTACCGTTTTAATTAACTACAAATAAACATCTCTGTAAATGATTGTAACAAATGTGACATTTAAAGCACCTTAAGAGCGTTCATCCCGCGCGGGCTGGCAGCGTCGATCTAGTAATTGGCTGAAAAAAAAATAGGACTTTGGTTTAAATTTAATAAAATATTGACTAAAAACCGACGTTGCCAGCCCGCGCGGGATGAACGCTCTTAAATCGTAGCTTTTTACAGCTACGATTTAAGAGCGTTCATTTTGCTTTTCCTCACTCGAGTATTGCTACTGACGCGCCGATGACTGTATGTAACGTACTTTTGAAAGTCATTATCAAAAAATAAATAGGTTTAAAGTCACTTCTTTAAATATACTTTTTATTGGGCTCTTTCTTGGGTATACAATCCGCATATCCGTTATTACAGAATAATATAAAATAAAATGGCTTCGCGACTGAGAGTCGCGGAGGATCGCAACTATACGTCCGCTTCCGTTCGTGATCGGTGTTCTCTCTTTTTTTTTCCGCGTCGCTTTATTTATTTATTTGTCAGCGCTACTGCGAAGTGCGCGGGCGGTGGAGAAGGGGGCGCGGGCAGTATGGCACTGCGTAGCAACAACGTCGTACCTTCCGTTGCCATAGAAAAACCCGTGCTATATCCTCCCCCTCTAGCCTAACTAAGTGTCCTCGCGGTTAGGCTAGTCTAAGTACCTACGCGGCCTACCCCGCCTACGTTTCTCGCGAATGGGCGGATCTACCTGACCGGCGAAAGGCGTGAGGTGCGAAACGTGATATTTCCCTACGTTCGTACTGGTCTGTACGTTTTCCAGACCGTAATTAGTCGGGCTGATAACCTTCCCGATTTTGTATGGGCCGTCACGACGTGGGCTGAACTTCGCGGTCTGTCCGCGGCCAGCGTCGTTAGATCCCTGCGTTTTCAATAAAACTAGGTCGCCTACCTTGTATTGTGGTGACGTCCTCCTCTTTTGGTCAGCATTCTCCTTCTGGACTGCCTGCGCTTTCTCGTGAGTGTCCCTGGCCTCGTCCAGAGTTGCAGCCATCTTCTTCAGGTAAGGCGTAATGCTGGGCACGAAGTTGTCGCGTTCTACAATAGCTCTCATGTCTATCGCAGAGTCGGAAGGAGCTCGTAACTCTCTACCGAAGGTGATGAATGCCGGCGAATACCCAGTACTGCTGGTAATCGCAGAGTTCATAGCAAACCTGATTGCTGCAAGATGCACGTCCCAAGTGGTATGGTCGTGGCCTACGAGCATAGCCAATTGAGGTTTGAGGTCCCGGTTCTTTCTTTCTATGGGATTGGCTTCGGGATGATAGAAGGGTGTGAGCGACTGGCTTATTCCCAGAACGTGGCAGACCTGCTGCATAACCTCGCTCACGAATTGCACGCCGTTGTCACTGATAAGGCGACGTGGTACTCCATACCTGAGGAACACCTCATTCGCGAGAGTCTGAGCACATTCGACGCTGGTGGCATTCTCTAACGGAAACAGTTCCACCCAGCGCGAGCAGACATCTTCAACGATCAGTACCCACCTGTTCTTTCTAGGCGTCTCTATGAGCGGACCAAACAGGTCAACGGAAACTACCTCAAATCGTCGTGACACAGCGGGAGTCTGCAGCAGTCCTGCTGGTTTGCGGTTGTCAGCTTTATACCTCTGGCAGGGCACGCACTCTTTTATATAGTTCGCGATGAACGTGCGCATGCCAGGCCAATAATACCTTGCACGCACGCGGCTTAACGTGCGCTCCACGCCGAAATGGCCAGCTGTTGGCGCGTCGTGGAAGTCGGCCATGACCTGCCTGCGTTCATGCTCAGGCACGACTAAGCAGCAGTCCTCTCCATCATCTGACTCCAAGCTGTACCTATATAGGATACCGTCGGAAATGGTGCACCCGCGGTCGGACCAGGGTCTCCCCCTAGAGGGTTCGTCGGACTCCATGTCCTCAATAATTTTCCGGACTTCTGGGTCCATTACCTGATTGCTCCGGATGTCACCGCTGTTCCTCTTCGGCATGTCGATGACCGTCATGCATAGGTCACACTCGTTCTGGTCCTCAGAACAAACGGGTCGCGACAGCGTATCGGCAACCACGTTCGCGCGACCGGGTGTGTATTCGATGTTAAGGTCGAACTCTTGCAAGGTGAGGGCCCACCTGGCCAGTCGGCCGCTAGGTGACCTTTGATTCATCAGCCATCGCAAGGGCTGGTGGTCTGTCCTAACCGTAACCTTCGCGGTTTCTACATAGCCGCGGAACTTACCGAGTGCCCACACGACGGCGAGAGCCTCTCGCTCGGTCGTAGAGTAGTTCCTCTCGGCGCTAGTGAGGAGTCGACTTGCGTATTCAATGGGTCTTTCGTCGTGTCCCTCCCCCTGCATCAGAACAGCCCCGAGGCAATAAGCGCTGCTGTCAGTGCAAAGGACGAAGGGTTTCGACTCATCCGCCTGACAGAGAATGGGTGCGGACACGAGGAGAGACTTGATGAGTTCAAACGCCTCCTGTTGCTCGGCGTCCCATCGCCAAGCACTCGACTTCTTCAGGAGGTTAGTCAGGGGCCTCGCGATTTCCGCGTAATTATTGATAAAGCGTCGGTACCAACTCGACGTCTGTAAAAAACACTTCAAGTGCTTTACGTTCCGAGGCGCAGCCATGTTGTCAACGGCTGCTGTCTTGTCCGGATCTACCTGGATCCCGCCTGGCACGATAACGTGGCCTAGGAATTTGACAGACTCCCTCGCAAAGAAACTCTTGTCCCTATTGACTCTTAACTTGAACATGGCCAGTCGTTCGAAGACCGCCTCAAGGTCAGCCAGGTGCTTCTCGAAAGGACCTGGTGACAACAAAATCAGATCGTCAAGGTATGCGAGGAGTTCCACTTCCTTCAGGTCAGAACGGAACCGATCCATCATCCTCTGAAAAGTGGCTCCCGAATTACGTAGTCCCATCGGCATCCGCTTAAATCTAAAGGTACCAAGTGGTGACGTAAACGCAGTCTTGTCTTGGTCCTCTGGGCAGACGCTAACCTGATAGTAGCCTGAGCGAAGGTCGAGAGTGGTCATATACTCACTGGTCTTGGCCGCGTGCAGTATGTCCTCAATGCGGGGGAGGGGGTACCGGTCTGGCTCGGTCACCGCGTTAAGCTTCCGGTAATCTATACAGAGCCTTAAACTTCCGTCCTTCTTAGCAACAAGTACGACATTGGAGGCCCAAGGTGACTCGCACTCTTCGATGACGTCATCTTGCAGCAGCTTATCAAGCTCCTTCCGCAAGGCCTCTTTCTTATTTTGCGACATCCTGTACGGTGGACAAGCAATAGGTTCTTGTTGTGAGCTTACCTTTATACGATGTGTGGCGAACTCCGTCGCCGGTCCGTCGCGTGCGAACTGCGGCGCACGGTTTTCTATAAAAGCGTTGAGTGTATGCCGCTGCTCGGGGGTCAACTTAGACCCTTCGTCTGAGCGCAACGATAACTCAGTGGATGCGGTACACAAGAGTTCCGCATCAGTAGGTTCGAGCGTATATGTGTAAACAAAATCATAACAATGTCCCGGACTGTCCGAGAATGACCAAGTGCGTCGGGCGGCGTCTATTACTATGTCGGCCCGCGCCAAAAAATCTATACCTAAAAGCGTCCTAATATTATTACCAGGCAATACTAAGAACTGACAAAGTACCTTACGACCTTGAATAATAATATTTACCTCGGTTGACAACAGGTCTCTCCACCCTTGTGTACCATCAGCCAGGCGTACGAAACGTTTAGTTTCGCTAAAGCAGGCTCCTGAATCAACCAAAATTCGATGCAATAGAGGGCTCGCAATACTATGTGTAGCGCCGGTATCTATAATCGCCACGCCGTTACGGCCCATAACACTAATATTTACCATCGGGTGATGTTCGCGCGCACTCGTATTCGTTATTTGAACGCACGAAGCGGTATCACTCGTACTAATGTTATTATTACTATCATCATGACAATAAAAATCTACATCAACAGTGTTGAAAGATGTTTTCTCGTCTGGTTTCGACAATGTTTTCACGCAAACATCGCATTTCGATCTCACGACGCCCTGTTTACCACAACCATAACAACGTAACTCCTTAGGCATAGAGTCGCTATTGTTCTTATTATTAGTCGCCTTATCTCGATTAAGACATTCGTCACTTACATGCCCGAATAACTTGCAATGATTACAACGGGGTCTATTTTTGTTGTTGCTACGCGGTGCAGACGCACTCGTGGTGGTCGAACTCGAATTCGATGTCGATGTTTTAGGTTGCGGGGTCGTATTATTATTACTTATACTAGAATTTGCTACCTTATGCGCTTTGTATGTATCCTCCGCGATCCTCACCTTATACAACAGATCATCTAAATTACGTACATAATCACGCGGCACTCGTTTTATTACGCGTCGGTGCAGTAATCCATAGCAAAAGTCTACCTGCACTACTTCGTCGAATTTGTATGGTAATTTAGCAATTAATGCCCGCACTTTACACAAAAACACTTCCGCACGTTCTTCCTCTTGTTGTTGCGTAGCGAAGATCTGCCGTAGGACTTGATACGCAGGCTGCGCCACGCCGTAGGTCGCGCGGAGACGCGCGATCGCTTCCGACCACGTAGCCGCCGACGCTTTGACGCCGCGCCACCATACTGCTGCTTCGCCTTCCAGCAGCATCGGCAATCCTCGGAGGGCATGCTCGTCACTTACGGCAGCGCACTCCTTGTATACTTCGACCGCGTCCAGAAATGCTTCCAGGACCTCAGCGTCCTGGGAGGACCCGTCGAATCTCGCCGTGCATCGTGTGAAGTTTGCGTCGACAAGTGACGCGGCAGCAGCAGCAGCACCTCCGCTGCTCGCGTTGGTGGTTGGAGAGACCCCGACTGGGGTGGAGGCCCTGAGTTCGCCGTTGGAAGTCATCAGCGAGTTAATGAGGCTTCTATTGGCTTCCACTTGCGCACGCGTGATTGACTCGATCAGCGTGGATAGAAAATCCGAGGGGAACTGGGGAGCTGGTTGATGTGTCGACCTGGAGCCGGCGCTCGCGGTTTCGTCCGCGTGGCCATGCTCCACGACGCTCTCCTCCTCTTCAGTGAGCGTGACGTTATCCTCTTCTTCTCCTCGTTGTTGACGGAGCGCTTCTCCTCTCCTCGTTGTCGGCATCTTCACGCTTAGTGATGACAACGGTGGGGTCGAACGTCCGTGCTTATTCCTAACAAGGTGAGTAGGTATACGTTTGGTCACGTAGGCACTGGATCACATTTCGTAACGGTTCGAGCCACTAGTTTGGGCGCCAATTTAAAGTCACTTCTTTAAATATACTTTTTATTGGGCTCTTTCTTGGGTATACAATCCGCATATCCGTTATTACAGAATAATATAAAATAAAATGGCTTCGCGACTGAGAGTCGCGGAGGATCGCAACTATACGTCCGCTTCCGTTCGTGATCGGTGTTCTCTCTTCTTTTTTCCGCGTCGCTTTATTTATTTATTTGTCAGCGCTACTGCGAAGTGCGCGGGCGGTGGAGAAGGGGGCGCGGGCAGTATGGCACTGCGTAGCAACAACGTCGTACCTTCCGTTGCCATAGAAAAACCCGTGCTATATAGGTGAATAATTATAAAGGAGAGTATAAGTTCTGAAACATCTCTCTGGTTATTTCTTCCATCAATGCGCCACTCCTTGATGCCTGCAACAAAATCGAAGAGCTTTGTGCCCGAATCCCCACCTGATGCAAGCAGGCTCACGTACAGGGTGGCGGACAGGCAGCACATCGACGTGCAAACTGTAACTGTAATATTGAAACCGTTTCATTTTTTTTTGACATGTCATCATTATTGTTGATCGCTATTTTTAATATAAATTATTATTTTTAATGACTAGAATTGTATTTAATTTTATTAATTGCATTGTAATCCAAATTATGAAATCATTATAAGTATTTTTATGTTATTGATAATTACTAAATGTGTACTGCATGCGATAAGTATAACCAAGATGTAAAATCTAAATATTTGCGCGGCAGAAATGCCGAATATAGTGAAGCCCATAGATCTTAATAACTTAAGTTAGCTACCTATATTCTTGCAAATAAATATATCATTCATTCATGAATGCAGCACATGATTCTAGACCGTAGCGTACAACTTATTCGTTGTTTATACATACATAAAAAAAAACTGCTTTTTTATAGAAAACTACAATACCTACCTATGCAGTCAAAATGTAATTTGTTTTTAAATAACCAACGAAAAAACATCAACGCCCCCTGTGTTGAATTTTTAACCGACTTCTAAAAAAGGAGGAGGTTCTCAATTCGGATGTTTGTATTTTTTTTTTTTTTTTTTTATGTTTGTTCGCGCATAACTTCGTCGCTTGCCAACCGATTTGAAAAATTCTTTTTTTGTTGGAAAGGGCATACTTCCCAAATGGTCCCATAGAAATTTCATCAAAAACGGTTCAGTAGTTTGGTTTTTAAACCAAAATTACTGGTAAAAATTACAACAAAAAAGTGAAAAATAAAAAAACTTTTTTGCAAAAAAATACAACCGACTTCCAAAAACGACACTACAAAGTGAAAAATAACTTTAATTTCGGAAGTCGGTGGCAAACAACGAAAATGCGAACCCAACGACACCGACTTCCGAAATTAAAGTTATTTTTCACTTTGTAGTGTCGTTTTTGGAAGTCGGTTGTATTTTTTTTTTCGGAATCATGTGCTGAATTCATGGCTACAGTTTGCGCATCGATGTCCCACCCTGTGTAGATATTAATATAGGTATCTGCGATTGAATTTTCCACCTCTACTTAGTTCCTACCCATCTGGGGAACAAATGTGCGATGATAAACAATCTGTATTTCTTCGCAGCTATTCATCCACATCTCCACATCCTACTGCCACCTGCACGAGAAGCTGCTGGAGGAGAAGGCGTACCCCCCGCCCGCCGACCCGCACCAGATCATCCAGGCCATCGAGTGGATGGACGACGAGACCATCGCGACCCTCACGCCCAAGTAAGTGACGGTTCTTGGTTGTTCCTTTATCATATCATTTTTTGTTTTATTTTATTTTTATTAATTACATGGGACTTACACATAACCTTCGAAATAAAGGACATTTTGATCAACATAAGGTAAACAACGTACTTTGTTGAGTAGACCACAGCGTAAAAGCCCCTGTTCAAATTATCACATAACCTTCGAAATAAAGGACATTTTGATCAACATAAGGTAAACAACGTACTTTGTTGAGTAGACCACAGCGTAAAAGCCCCTGTTCAAATTATCTGAGCAACATTTAGCTCAAGCGCATTCATGCAACAGTCCCATTCACCGCCAGCTGTACGCAACACTAATCTAAAATTAAGTGGCCTTGAGATGTGGGGCGGCGACCTCGCCGGCACCACCGCATGTTGCGTGCCACAGTAACAGGTATGGCCTTGACCCATACACCAGTCAGTGTACAACATGGTAGTACCTAATGTGGTTGTGAGAATGTATGATTGACACTATTTCACGAAATAGTGTAGTAAATATATTTTGGGAGCTTCATAATTATATTGATGTTTTTAATTATTATAATTTGGTTATGTATTATTTTCAGTTAGACTGCTGCAATTTACAAAAAAAAAAAACAAATAATATTGTGTGGATTTACGTGTAAACATCTTTTGTTGGAGACCCTAAATAAATTAGCAGGCAAAACTTCACAGATCTATACTATTATTAATATACTATACCTACTAATAATATTATAAAGAGGTATTTGCTTGCTTGTTTGTGTGTATATAGGGGATAATCTCCGGAACTAACAGTCAGATTTAAAAAATTCTTAATGCATTTGGTAGTCCAATTCTTGAGAAAGGTGGGCAGTTGCGTAATGTTTAGACCCCAGGCCGCTTAATAAGGCAATACAGTGTGCACGTTTTTAATTGCCAACAATAAATGAATTGGCTACTAAGTTTCACGGTGCTAAGTATTTCTCAGTTTTAGACGCATTTTCGGGGTTTTGGTCAGTAAAACTGGGTAATGCAAGTGCAGACTCATGTACATTCAGTAGGTACACCGTTTGGGCGGTATCAATATTTGCGATTGCCATGTGCACCTGAAGTGTTTCATGCGAAAATCAAGCAATTACTTCAAAGCTTAGAGGGGCTAGATTCGTTTATCGACGATATAATTTGCTGGGGAAGGACTAAAGATGAACACGATCTGCGTTTGAAAGAGTTGTTGTTAAATAGGGCACGAGAAATTAATTTAAAATTCAACAAAGATAAATGTCGTATACATATATAGATTACTCAGACCATACCTTTCAATTAACTAGATTATTAAAAAAAATATATATGTCTTGGTATTGGGAAGTTGCTCATAAGGACGCATTTAATAAATTGAAAGAATTGATATGTGATGCTCCAGAACTACCTTTGTGCGATGTTAGTAGACCGGTGGTGTAGTCAGTGTGCACTAGGCGCTGTGCTCATGCAGGAGGGGCGTCCAGTAGAGTATGCGTCACACTCACTGACACACAACAAAAATACGCACAAATAAAAAAGGAAATTTTGGCAATAGTATTCGCTTGTGAAAAGTTTCATCAGTATATTTATGGAAAAAATAGTGTGGTCGTGGAATCGGACCATAAACCACTGGAGAGCATTTTTGGCAAATCTTTAGACTTGTCTTTTATTACACTACATGGTATCTCATCATCACGATACGAACCATAGGAGCCGAGCGAAATAACACTAAGCGAAAACGAAGTAGTAGTAGTAGCAAGGACAATGATTTGTGTAGCAGTACGAAAAGAAAGTAAGAAAAAAGGAAAAAAAGTTTATTTGGACACAGTTCGCGAAACACAAAATTAATAAAATAAAAAATAATGTTTCCGACAACAATTGTGTGTGCCTCACGGCTGCGCCAAAAAGGAAAGGAAGGAAAGTGAATGTAGCCAGGACAGAGCTACTACAGCTAATCACTGGGTAGTCGCCCCCAATCACTTCGCAATGTGAAGTCTAGCTAAATAGTTTAAAAAGACATTGTGTAGAGAATAGATACTATTGGTACCGATTCCCTTGTTCACAAACTAAACAAAATTTAAGTTCAGTGCATTTTTTCTTTCTAATTCATTAAGAAAAGGAGAGAAAATAAATATTAGTTTAATCCTGTCAAATTAGTCAGCGCCTGACGTAAATTGACGTATTTTTCGTAGCCAATGTTTTAATCAGCTTAGAGTGAGTTGCATCAACTAACTATAGCCATAACCAATGTTTTGACAGCCTTCAAAACTCCGATTAAGCGAAATTCAGGTTGCATCATTTTGACAATTGTTATAATGACGTCATAAATAACCATAACAAGCAATTATAACGATAATCATTGCTTTGGCAGCCGTCAAATCTCCGGTTAAGCGAAATTCGGGTTGCATTATTTTGACAATTGTCACAATTGTCAAAAAAACGTCACAAATAACTATAACATTAATCGCCCAACTTCGGGCGGTTAAGGGCTATAGTTACGGTTTGTGTCACCATTTTTTTGGAGTTTGGCATTGAATTCCTTTTCAATGTTGTCCCATGCTTGTTTTTTTTTGGTGTTTCTGCAAAGATTTGTAATCTAGTAACTTCTACGTTGCTAAAATTAACACCTCAGTGCAATGATCATATTTGTTCCATAAGCACAATCAGCCTTTATTGTTTCCACTGCTGTGACACAGGCAGTGGCTGTGGGAGGGCACTACCGCCCATCGAGAAGAAGCCTGTGTCACAGCAGTGGGCCGCACTGGGCCCGCGTGGTGGATTACATTGCGGCCCACTGGCCGCAACGTAATCAATCCACCACGCGGGCCCACTGCGGGTTGGTAGATATCACATGGTCTCGATTTTTAGCTCTAGGACACGCCGGTTTCCTCACAATGTTTTACTTAACCGTTTTGAGAGTAATGGTGATGAAACAATTTACACAAAGTAAAGTGCCTCTCTGGGTTTGAACCTACGATCTTCAAGCTGTAAGTCGCAGCTGTTACAACGGAGCCGCCAGTGCTCAGCGATTAAAGGGTGTTTTTAATGGTCTAAAATCAAACATCACATAGTATATATAACAAAGCATTTTTATTACTGTAAGTACTTATATTAATTTCAACGCCAGACGAGTTAGAAGTAGGTAATATTTCATCTAAAGAAGATGCAGGTCGCTCCACCGATAAAAACTTAAATACCGCACACTCCACATTACATGTGCACTACAGCCAACAGTACCAACGTCTGCCCACCAAACAGTTATCCAGCAAGAGCAGCTTGCTGTTAGAAATTAATGTTATCGATCGATATAAACGTATTCTAACTAATATTATTATTGTTCTTTTTGGTATGCTGGAATCCACTGCAAAATAATGTTCTTTCCCACAATCATCAGGCACAGTATGCGTTTGTTGTGAAAATCGACATAGAACAATCGGCACATCTGCAGCAGTCTCGGGCAATGTCTTCGCACATTGCGTTGAAATCTTGCTGAACAATAAAATTAACACAACATCCTTCTGGAGTAAATGCTCTTATGCTGTAATGCATCTTCCAATAACGCAATCCTTCAATTACATACAGGAAAACAGAAATATCAATTTCATGCAATTCGAAAGAAACGGAAAAATATAATGAATTTTATAGTCACTTGACACGTCTTGTCTTTCTGTCAGTGTCAGATAGTGATGCGGCTCGATTTTTTTTACCTCGTTACTCGAGTACTTAAAAGTCCATTTTCTCTCGAGGTGCCACTCGATTAGATAAATAAATATCACCAACACTGCCACACTAGTTAACTGTCATTCTTCAATAATAAACGTAGGAATAGATATATTTCGTGTAATAAACCGTCAAAATAAGAGAAAATACATGTTCTGTGAAATACATGTTCTGTCAAATCGAAAAATCGAATCGAATCGAATCGAATTAAAATCGTCATTGATTATCAGACCAACCTGATAATCAGTGGAATCTGAGTAGGACATAACGCTTTTTACAAAGTCGAACAAAGACAATCTTAGTCGAATGTCACACCGATGTACCAATACAGAACGGTTACTGTATTTTGGATATTGCTACAATTCTTTTCTTGAAGTTTTTTTTTGTGTGCGTTTCAAACGTACGAAGCAACAACCAACTTGAATTGAGTTTTCGAATTACATAATCGAGACATCGAGTCCATTTATGACTGAGTAACATCACTAGAGCCAACAAAAGAAAGCGTGATGACAACAAGCTTGAAGTGTTGACCTTGTCAAAAAAATTACCCCACTTTAACGAAAAGAGTTCCTGGAAAGATTTGAGGGAGGCCTTTGCCCAGCAGTGGGACAGCATAGGCTAACAAAAAATATATATATATTATGAATATGGATGATAATATTACTATTATTTATTTTATTACTTAATAAAAACAGTTTTGGTCACCACCTCAGACTGTGACTTATATGTTTTCATATTTGAAAACACGTTGCGTTTAATGAAAATAAGTTTGTTCTTGGTTATTTTTGAAAGTGTGATGACAACAAGCTTGAAGTGTTGTTCCTGTCAAAAAAATTACCCACGAACATTTTGGGGAAATAAGACGTCTTATCACTTGTCACCCTTTTAACTTTAACTTTTTATATTTTACATGATGGTGCAACAACAGATAGTTAGATTCTATGGTCATACTTATTGTTAAAATTAAAATTACCTTTGACATAACTATAGCGGAGCTTTTGATGCAACTCACCCTTAAACTTGTCTATATTATTCTTATCTTGTATACTACAAATTTAGTTTAGTTTGTGAACAAGGGAATCAGCGCCACTGTCTTTTTTTTTATTTAGTCACTGACAAACGATCTATGAAAATTTTAATCTGAATTTTTCGAAAAAATGTCATGGTGTTTTTTCACTCATAATATAAAATTAATATTTTCAGGTTACTGGACAAGCTACCCAACTCCTATGCGTTTACGAAGGCGCTCGGTGAAGCGCTGGTAGTCGAGTCTATGGCACATCTGCCCGCTGTGGTGCTCAGACCTTCCATAGGTGAGTGTCTTAATTTCTTTATTTGAAGGGTATGGCGATAATCAGCCCATAATGTTCCCAGTGCTGGGACAGAGGACTCCTCTCTATGAGACGGAGTGGGCTCTAATCCACCACGCGGGCCCAGCCAGCTAAATTGTGAAGGAAAACATCGTGAGTAAACCGGCATGTCTTAAAACCAAAAACTCTAAGGACATGGCTGAAATTGAGCCGGTGCTACAGGCACATGAAACATTTCAGCTTTGACTCTGTAGCGACCGCAACGATGTCTATAGCCGGCGGTGAGCATTTACCTACCTTCAGATGGGCTCGTCGGATTGTTTACGATACAATAATATCGCATCATTATCTGCTTACCATTTATAACCTGCGGAAGGGCGGAGCATCCTAAGTTCCTAACACAAGCAAATAATTGTGTAAATGGATTCTCCCCATTGTAACTTGAATAAGTTATTTAAGATGATGCAATAAACACATTTTTTTTTACCCTTTTTTCAACTTACTTTAATTGGTGTCCAGTCTTATACCAGTATTTTACATGGTGCGACTGCCTATCTGACCTCCACAACCCAGTTATGGATAATATTTCTTCGTACTTTCCAGTGATTCCAATCTGGCAGGAGCCTATCCCCGGCTGGACCGACAACATCAACGGACCTACGGGATTACTTATTGGTAAGTGTTTGACATCGATGCTCAGAGAATAGCCGATCTATTCTGTAAAAATCTCACCGTGAATACTTAGGTGAAGTGAGCTTGAAGTGAACTGTCATTCTGCCTGACGCTAGGGATTGGCAGTGTTGACAGCTCATTTCACGGTGAGGTTTTACCGTTTTACAGAGCACCAATACAGCATTTAATTGCATAACACTGCTTATCACAGTCCAAATGACAATTGACGATTCTGATATTGTTGCATTTTGACAATACAACAATGTCCACTGTGTTATTTTGCTGCCCAACAGACAAATTTTCCAAAAATATGCAGCAATAAATTTTGTTTTTATGTCAAAACGAAAGGGAATTGTGTAACACCGTGTAGTATTTCATTTTTTCTACTAACACTCTACAAGTCTACATAATTATTTAATACTAGCTTCTGCCCGCGGCTTCGCCCGCGTGGATGTCGGAAATTATCCCACGGGAACGTGCCAACAGGATAAAATATACCCATGTGCTTCCCCAGAATGCCATCCATCTCGCGGGCCCTTTGTGGCTAATTACAATAGAAAACCAATTGTGTCTCATTAGTGGTGATTAAGAGGGTACCTATATGATACCTTTACCTAAGTACCAACCTAATTAAAAAAAAAAAAACTCAATAACAGAAAATTAAATACCTACCTACCTAAATAAACCTATTTCTGATGATAACTAATCTAAACTCAATAAATAAGCAAAATCCCTAAAAACTAATATCTATACGAATGACTAATCCTACCTAACAGTATTATAAAATAACCTACGGTCACTACGTACACTATCAAATATACTACCTATACTTTAAAATTAAAATCTATACCTACCTACGACTTATATAAAAATAAACCTAAATAACTCTAAAAACTAAAAGGAATAAAAATGAACTCCATTGCGGGTGACTTAACCTACGACAAACTTATTATTTGCGGTTGGTGCAGTAATCGAGTCTAGGGATCGAACCGCAAAATTAAGTTTGTTTTTTATTGTATATACTTTTCCGGGATAAAAAGTACCCAGTGTGGTGCCCAGGATATTAAATAATAATTATACCAAGTTTCAACGTAATCGAACCGGTAGTTTTTGCGTGATGCCTGAACAAACAGACAGACAGACAGACAGACAGACCGACAGACAGACAGACAAAAATTTTTTTAATCACATTTTTGGGTTCGGTGTCGGTCTAGTAACACCCCCTGCCATTTATTTTTTTGATATTTTCAATGTACAGAATTTTCACTTCTACAGATTTATTATAAGTATAGAATAGATTATGCTGATGTCGCGTAGCGGAATTAAAAATTGTTTTATTCTATTCGTTTTTCTAGGTGCTGGCAAAGGCGTGATCAGATCGATGTACTGTAAGAGCAACAGTTACGCTGACTACCTGCCGGTGGACTTGTTCATCAACGGCATCATGATCGTCGCCTGGAACTACTTGAAGAATGGGTGAGTTTGATTTATATGTTACTTTATGTTAGTTTCTCCCGCGGGGAGAAGCTAGTACCTGGAAGCTAGCGGGAGACAAGGAATTACACGCCGTTCGCGTGTAATTCCTTGTTCCCCCACCCCACCCCGTTGCATCGCATCGCATCGCCCGTCCGCGCTATTTCTGTCTGCATAATCAGCCTATAACGTTCCCACTGCTGAGATACAGGCCTTCTCTCTGTGAGAGGGAGTGGGCCATAATCCACCACACGGGCCCAGTGCGGGTTGGTAGATTTCTCATGTCTTCGATTTTTTTTTTTGGTTTTAGGTCATGCCAGTTTCCTAACGATATTTTCCTTCCGCGTGGTGGATTACAGCCCACTCTCTCTCAAAGAAAGGAGGCCTGTGTCCCAGCAGTGGTCATATTAAAGACTGATTATGTAATCTAGTCACCACAACGTCTATTGTAGTCTATTTTTTTGTAAATTTTGACGTTCAAAAGTGGCTTTTATGTGCCTATTTGAAATGATCCGACTTTGAGTTGCGTTGATAAATTGTCAACTTAAATCTGTGTCTACATTTGTGACATTTCAACGGACAAGACATCGTGACCGTGACAAAGGCGCGTGACAAAAAATTTTGTGACACAGTTACCGATCCCAAGTCCTTATGAGATAATACACGGGCAATCTTCCGACTACTGTCCACATTAAGCGTGGCTAGTACCACCGCTATCAAATATGGATGCGACCCTAACATGCGGTTTAGAACAGTTAAAATTGTCTAGCTTTGAATTAAAAATGCGTATAAATATCCTATTTTTCCGAATAATCTATATTTAACCTAACATTCTAAGATAACAATTGTTATACATTCTTCTATTCCAGAGACACACAGTCCAACATTATAAACTTCACATCTTCTGCCGAGATTAAGGTGACGTGGTCGGAGATGATAGATGCTGGCAGAGAGATCATCATGAACAGGGTGCCGCTCAACGGAGTCGTGTGGTATGTGATAAGTTTTTGAACATCACGATTTCTCGTTTGACATTTGGTTCGCTAACCCGTATTTTTTAATCATTTACATATTTACAGCTGCCGATGTATTCTGTACAAATCTTTTTTTTTTTTAAATCTTCTTTGTTTAAGAGATTTTATTCCGTACAAATCTCAATAGTGTCAATTCCAAGGGATCCCTAGCATTAGATGCAATGACAGGTCACTTCAGACACACTTCACCTAAGTTTTGACAGTGCTATTTTTACAGAATAGACCGACAGATCTCGACTTGAATAGATAGGCGATTATTGGAAGGAGATATATATAAAATTTGATTCGAGTAAACACTTAGTACTGTGTACGATACGAGTACTCACATTTCGGTAGGCGGGAATATTACTTTTTATAAATCATAATTGATGAAACCCCGCTTGATATCAAAGCAATATAAAATGTTATTCTTCACCACAATTGAATACTAGAAATAAGGATTAACTCGAATCAACCTGGGCCTGAAGATGTTATATGTGATGTACTATGCTTAAAAATAAATTCGGGACGAGTCTTTAATTTTTGCTAGTGTAACAATAATACCTTTCTGGATTTGAACAAAGTGAATGATAGAGATGTCTAGGTAACTACAACCTGTTCTGTTGTCTTGGAAAAAATGAGAAAGTCATTGAGACGGAAAGAAATAGAGTGTTACAATATTATTTTCCGTCCCCAGGTACCCGGGTGGCTCAATGAAGCACTCGCGGCTGTACCACAACATTTGCGTGGTCCTGTTCCACTGGATCCCCGCCATCATCATCGACACTCTGCTCTTCTGCCTCGGATACAAGCCAGTGTGAGTATTGACAGAATCCATTCATTCAACATTCCATTGTCCTCCCCTTACCCCAATTTATTCGTGGTCGGCGCAACATGTCTTCTTCGTCCATACTTCTTTATTAGCCGTCATCTCGGTAGTCACCCCCTTTCTAACCATAATATTATCATCTTTCACACAGTCCATCCATCGTTACTTTAATCTTCCTTTGTATTGCATCAACGTCTTTGTGACTTTTTAACATACAAAACACCGTGATATTGGCAAAGATGTGTTGTGAAAAAAAGAAACTTACTGTGGCTTACGTGAAATAGAAATACCAATAAACTTAAATAAATAAATAATTGATTGCAGTCGGGACCCAATTTTCCGGATAATACTTATAGTAATAGGTCCCGACCACAATATGTTTTTCTCATTCTCGTGGGCAGACGTGTAAAATTTTATGTCACACAGCGATCATTCCGAAGCCTCATGAGATAATAGCAGACAATGTCACGACCGCCGTTGCTTTGTAGGTACGGAGTATTGTTCGTTGAAATGTTACAAGTGTGGATGACCACATGCCAAGTATGAGAAGATGACTCACAATTAATGGAAAATGGGCACCTATACCCTGTCCATAAGGTAAACCGTTTTTTGTCAGATGGAACTAGTGATTGCAGCAACACACAATACATTGATTCCTACATGTACGGTATTATAATGTCTGTAAGAAGCCACACATGAGATTTTTCAATAAGATAAGGCTGTTTATATATTTGTTTTATTACGCATTTTAAAATTAACTTTTACGTAATCTGGATTATGTACGTTCTAAGACAGCTGTAAAAAAAAAAACGGTTAACCTATAGGACAGGGTACCTATAGTCTATTTGTTTCATTTTAGTTCCTTATTACCATAAGCAAATTAATAAATTCTTTGAATTTTCCAGGCTATGCCGCGTTCAGCGCCGTATCGCCAAAGGGTTCGAAGTGTTCGAGTACTACACGAACAACCAATGGGACTTCAAGTCAGACATCGCACAGAGTTTGAGACGGAAAATCAATGCGAAAGAGAAAAGGGACTATAAAGTGGATGCTGTGGGTGAGTAAGACAACAAGCTTGTGTTATGCACAGATAAAACAGAAAAGGGATAAAGGAGAATGACCAAACGTTGTACCAAAAAGTCTCATGCATCAAGATCAAAATATGTATTATAATAATAATTTTCATAATTTTTACGACATTACGCGTCGGGGATTTGATTTTTGAACATGGAATTTAATTTAAAGTAAAAAAGTGTTGGTGTTGTATTATTCCCTTTACACGACGTTCCGTTTCAAAAGATATGATTAATATAACCTTGAATTTTAAAAGACACGATGAAACGATGTTTTTTTGGAAATCACGTCTTTCAGAAAAACATGTCTAAAAATTATACTTTTCTGATTCTACATTAATTAAAAATAACTAGAATATAATTTTTACTTACGATTAACGATTATCATTTTTTTACAGCAATAATGGCCGTTTGCTTATGACATGTCAAACAAAATAAAGTACCTAGTGTTTAGGCTTTTTTTTTTTTTAAATCTCCGATACTCGGATTTCGTTTCTAAACAAAACTTTTGTAGGAGTTAATATGATAAGTGTAGTCTATAAAAACCAAAGTTTAACTTTGATGCAGCATGGTACGGGATTACATACATCCATGGGCATTGTCCTTTAAAATAAATTGTTTCTTCGATACCGGAATCACTTTTAAATTTCATATAAAAAAGTAATAAGCTAGATGGAGTCGACATTTCCTATCTGACTACCCCTGAAAATAACGAAACGAAACAAACTCAGAGGTCATTCTTTTTTTAAAGTCCAGAAATAATTTTGGTCAGATCATGTGACGATTAGTGTCTTAAATGATATTTTGAGGAAAGAACCACACAGATTTCAGTGGACCAGCTGTCCATTCAAATTCAGAAACGTATGTATTATTGTGACCACTCATAGGCTAGCCTCCTATTTCCTTGCCTGGGCCTACTATTAACCGCTGCCTGTGCCTTAAGGAAATACAGGAGTATGTAATGTTATGTTGTGTCTGTGCTCCAGGTCTGAACATCTCAAATTACTTCGAGGACTGCATCAGAGCTGCTCGAGTGTTCATCCTCAAGGAGTACGATGACACGCTACCTGCTGCCAGGAGGCATATGAGGATGTGAGTGTCTGCCATACCGTAACAGTGTTTGTCTCTTCATCATCTGCCTTGTCTTTTCCCAACTATGTTGGGGTCGGCTTCCACTCTAACTAAATGCAGCTAATGCAGCGACTGGCTAATACCAGAAGGCCAATTCTCGTAATTTAAAACGTTCAAAATCTAGTCGCAGTCTCATCTCGGCGACAAAACTTGTCAAAATGTAGGGAAATTAGACGTATTTTTGACAGATTGAGACTGAGATCAGACTGTGAACGTCCTTAAAATTACGAGAATTGCCCCTCTGATGTTCACAACCTTGTAATGGCTGTCATAGATCCACGAATGACAGCCAGGACCAAGGACTTAACGTCCATTCCGAGGCACGGAGGGTCTTGGTATGTAAAGACGGTCACCCGTCCACGGCCCAACCACAGCAAGCGTAGCTTAACCTGATCAAGCGACACGTGCGGCTGCTGTTACTTAGCCACGAACCCCGCGCATACACTTGTGTACTATAATATCTCCTGCGCAGTTGGTATGGAGATATTATTGTAATTTTATTAATTAGGAAATAGAACCAGCTACCATAGAGAGCAGACACTGAGAGTCACTGGCAACTACGTATTCCAAAATAAATAAAAAATATCTTCTATTTATTCCAGAATGTACTGGGTAGACGTCATCTGCCGCTGTCTGTTCTGGGGCCTCATGCTGTACTGGATGAGTGGATGGTTCACATCATCCAAGGCAATCGTAGCCGACCAACACGTGGCGCCAACTGTCATCGCCATGGATGCTTAGAGGCGGCCATCTTAATTTGTGATCAAAATGGCGGATAATCGTTATGTCACAGTTTTAGTTAAACTGTCATGGTTGTAATCTTTGTATTCAGTCATGGTAACTATGATGTAGGGCCTTAGTCTTCCTCTTGCCATTTTCCCAATTTATTTGGGATCGCAGTATGTTTTGTAACAATCAATAATATTTAAATATGAAAACGTAGAAATATCAATGACTACTGCAAAATATATTATTGATATTTCCACTGATTCTCAGTGATTTTATTCTTCTATCCTACCAGCACCCTGACTGCGTAACGCAGTTTCAAAAACTATCTGGATCATTTTGAAGGATATTGCTAGTCCATCGCTTCATATGATCGAACAATTTGTCTGCTCAACAACGTAAATAACGCAATTAAAGTTCTTATAATGTCATAATGAAACCCGTTGCTACTGTTAGTGTGTTACCTAACTACCCGCTGGTTTTATAGATATGAAGATAGTTTTAAAAGGTTAAAAAAACCTCTGACATAATATTTGTACCTACATCTAACAGACTGCAAACTACTCTAGTTTATAATTAGTTAATGTTTAAAGTAAAATCGTAGTGTGTTAAACGTTAGTATCCCAGGGGAGATTATATAAAAACTTGCCTTTTGAAATGTTTATTTTTGCCCCCTTTCTTGCTACATTGACAGAAATAAAACGCAAACTGCAACGTAAAGATCTTCGAAGATCTTTTGGCACTCGAATGACGTTGACAGGGGGCGCTGCTGATGAACATTTGTCAAATGTATTAAATAAACATGAAGGTGGCGTTAGTTCTAATTTTGGCCACGCGCTAAAAATCTTTGTACAGCTATAAATATCGATCGAGCTGTCACCTAAGTCACGTTATTTTCAAAGACGTTTCCATGCGATGAAGATGAAATTCTCATTCTGTTGACGACTCACTGTCAAAGATCCACGACTGACAGCCGGGTCCAATGGCTTAACGTGCTTTCCGAGGCACGGAGGGGTCTTAGTAGGTAAAGATGGTCGCCCATCCATGGACCAACCTGCCCCAAGCCACCTTTAACATTGTGTTGATTAAGGGCGAATAAATCTTGCGACTAAATTTTACATTTTTGACAAAAATTTATTATTATTCGCAGGTTAAGACAGACTTTTTGTATAAAAGTTTGGTCGAATTCGACCTACGTTGTATAGTGTATACAGATGATCTAAATTCTACAGTATTTCTATATTTTCGTTGCGGTTTGTCTGGTATAACGGTGTAGGCTTGTTCTATTAATTTGCTTACTGTGTAAAGTATTATAATTATGTAGATTTTAGATTTAAGTATTGAAACATGCTCTAAGAATGCTCAAAAGACTTTCTGTACCTATGTAATTGAAAATTTGTAAGATTTTTCCAGTGTAGATATGTGCTGATTTTTGTATAAAAATAATGTATTTTTTTTATGAAATAAAAAGTGATAAAAATGTTATTTTCTGATTGTTGTTTGTCTATATAGAACCTATAGTTTGATTTTTTCCGGTCTATTCTGTAGAAATGTCAACGAGAAATCTTAGGTGAAGTGAACTGTCAATAGTGTTAATCCCTAGCATCAGCCAATCGATTCTGTAAAAATCTCACCGTGAAAAGTTAAATCAAAAAATCAAAATCAAAAGTCATTTATTCAAATTAGGCTGAGAATAAGCACTTTTCGAACGTCAAAATTACAAAAGACAGTCCCCCAAAAACGCCCGCCCTTCACCACTTCCTAGTGCTATCGCTGGGAAGAAGAAGTGGCGCAACAAACTCCCCAGCAGCACAGCTGTCTGTTTAGTTAGAATATAGTTGCATGTATACAATACTAGGAACCTATGTTCAGTAATGAACATTAGGGGGAAGTCCCCTAGTGGCGGACACATAAGGTTTTCAGGAAATAAAATTAAAACTACATCGACAAATATGTATTTATTTATGAATTACTTAAATTAACAAAACATAAAATCAAAAACAAATAACAAAAATACAACTTCTGCGTAAACATAATCAGGAATGTTAATTAAGTTTTGGTAAGAAAAAATTAAGTCTTTGGCATTGGCACCTAGTACCGGACGGGTTAATCTTCAAATCCCAAGCGCCGGACATTCTAAAACATTGTGCATCTATCACATAATGTAGGCATCTCCACATTCAGGAACGTCTGCACATGCTTCATGAGCCCATTCTTGGCAGCTGGAGCATTGTATCCAGTCCTCGTCGTGGTCCTCTAAACACACTACACAAGTAGTTTTTTCTATATTTGATACTTCAGTTAGTGGGTCCTTTTTGTTCCTTGTTTCCCATTCTTTTCTTTTGTTCCTTCTGGCTCTTTTTATTTTCTTTTTCTTGAACAGCAATTTTGCAGCAATGTTGAAAGAAGTGAAATTTTAACGTCATCACCCTGACGTTAAAATTTCACTTCTTTCACTTTGTCTCTTCCGAGCCGCTGATCTTTTTTTTTGCGACATCTGGCAATGGCGACAGTTTATGCAGTCTGGAGAACATCAACATCAAAGCTCGTTGATGGTTTGGGACTGCTGATTGTTGGTACGTTGGTAGTTTCTTCAGGAGGGTCAGTGTTTCTTCTGGTACTAAATTATCACAGGAAATCGATGAGCTAGCCATTTCCTTTCTTTTTGTCTCTTCCATTTTCAAATATCTCCCTCCTTCTATCCTGTAAAACAACAAACAATCATCCTTAGAATAAGTAAAAATGCTGAATAAAAAAGCCAATCTATAAACTGTCCGGTGGTAAGGGACACCTCTGTGTCCGAAAGTAGGGGACAGGAATTGTCTAAAATTACGTATTTCATACTAAAACTGATTAGGTTTTTAGTAAAAACTTTCACAATATAATAATTATAATGGAACACTGTCTTTATTAACAAATAACAAAAACAATTAAAGATAAACCCATAGCAGTAATACTCACTTGAAATTTTCGTGACGCAATGCTTTTCCGCCAAAAACAGCAATCCACCGGTCCCACCGCGGCTAAGCGCCTCACTGGCACAGAACATATATACCCTAAAGCTCACTGGCAAATTGCGTGGCGTGATCCTGTGTCACTACGTTCCCCCGCACCCGTTTCACCGATATATGAATAGATCACGTTGATGTTTGTCGAGATAGTACGAGTGTCCGACGCTAGGTGCCGTCCGGCGTTACGGGACTTCCCCCTACAAGAAGCTTAAATTATTTGCCATATGTCAGCTAGCCACGCCAATATACCAACAAATATAATAAAAACTATACGTACTCAAGCTAAAAAATAATTAAGTAATTAAAATAAAAATAAAAACTCACACCTAAATAAAAGCCTCCAGGCATAAAGGGCGTGACAGCTTACATATTTATGCATTGCTGGGTTCGTCACATACATAGCTGTCACTTGCAGTCACAGATGATGAACTAGGACCATCGATGTGAAATAAATAAGTGAGTTAATACTAACAGTAACAGTAATAACAAAAAATAACAGTAACCTGTCAGTACCTAAGCTAATTCTGGAGAAAGAACATGAACATTGTCTTGAGTTAATTAGGGCGACCAACTATTCTTATCGTGTAAGTAGTCGTTGATGGAATAGTAAGCCTTTGAACAAGGGTTGGATTTTACTTGAGCTTTAAACGCATTAAAAGGCAAGTCTAGCAAAGAAGAGGGTATCTTGTTATAAAAGGTTATACCAAGCCCAACAAATGAGTTATGAACCTTATGAGCTGCCGCCGGGCACGTAGTTTGTCCTTATTTCTAGTGTTAACACTGTGAATATCACTGTTTTTAGTGTACAAGTGCAAATTTTGCCTAATATATAGGATGTTGGCGAAGATGAATTGTGATGCAACCGTGAGAATACCAATATCTTTAAAAAAATCTCTTAGAGAGTTGGTAGTTAGGTGAAGTGAGCTTAGAGTGAGCTGTCTATAGTGTCAAACCCTAGCATTAGTCGGAATGACAGCTCACTCCGCGCTCACTTCACCCAAGTTTTCACGATGAGATGGTTACAGAATCGCACTGCAGGTGGATTGGCTTTTAGGGTTCCGTAGTGCACGTCTCGGAACCCTTATAGTTTCGTCATGTCCGTCCGTCTGTCCTTCCTCGGCTTACCTTCCAAACGGTTAGTACTAGACAGATGAAACTTTGCATGGATATGTATATTTACCACGTCGACAAAGTGCTAAAATAAAATCACGAATAATATTTTTTTTTGTGGTACCTCCCCTACACGTAAAGTGGAGATGATTTTTTTTCTCGTTTCTACCCAATAGTGTGGGATATCATTAAACAGGTCTTTTAAAAACATTGAAAGGTTGCTAAGACGATTTTTTGATTTAGGTATCCGTTTGCGAGATATTTAGCTTTAAAGCGCATTTTTTGTCAATATAGCCCCCCCCCTCCCCCTCTAAAAGCTAAATGGTTGGCTCGAAAAATCTGAAAAAATTCATGATGGTAGTCCATGTGATAAACCTTGAAGAAACACTATAACGGCTTAGATAACTTTGTTAGTTGAGTAGTTATAGAGGCCTAACTTGTAAAATGCGCTTACTTGGAAAACTTCGCACAAAAATAACGAAATAATATGTAAAATATTAGAAATAAAATCATAACAATTATCTATTGGACACGATTTTATTTTAATTTGAATCCTCTGAAGAGGATAAATAAAATTAGGGGCTTAAAAAGTTTACAACGACACTCGATAGATGGCGTTGTGCATTTATTCCAAAATTCTGAATCGCATGGTTTCGTTACAATAAAATAAAATAAATAAATAAATAAAAACGTTTATTTACAATACAGACTATATAAGTAAAGCAGAAATGGGTGACTACAGAACCCAATTCTATGCTTGGCCTGACACGCACTTGGCCGGTTTTTACTGAATAGAAAAGAGCATGGCCAATTCGCGTAAGTACGTATATAAGTTTCAAATTCAAGTTGCAATCACTGACAATAATGACAAAAGCTTGTCAAAAATGCAGTGTAGTTAGGGGTGTTTTTGAAAGATTGAGACTGAGATTAGAATGCGATCGTTCCAAGAAATATTGATTGCCCCTCGACCCGACTCAACTCGGCCTATCGCACACACAGCGGGACATAGGCCTCTCCCAGGCGACGCCACAGCACCCTGTCCTCCACCTTCCTTCATCCAGTCTGTCCCAGCCACCTTCTTAAAGTTCTAGGTCTATCTAGTTGGTGTCCTCGACCCGAGTAAATATTAGAAAAAAAAGAAAATTTCATAGTATCATTGGTTTATTTTTACAGAACTGTTATAAGATATTCTTAGCCTATAATATTTTTTAGAATTTAGATGCGATTCTGAACTAGAGACAACAGCAGTGCAACATAAATCAATTCAGCATGCTAATTTATCAAAACTCTTCTTACAACACATGCACATAATACTTTCTTGGGATCAAAATTAATCTAGTAATTTACAAGATAGTCCCGAACATACAGACTTACTTAATAAACTCGCACAGATTAAAAATAAGGGCTATAGACAATTGTTATATCTACAGTCAAAGAAGGTTCTTATACTTAAATAAAATATTTCTAAAGTGAAAGTATCTATATTTTATCTTACATTTAATTATTCAATAATAATGTAAGTAAAAAAAATAATAACTTAAAAAATGTTTTCTGATATTTTATCATAATTTCTGAACATCGACATGTTTTTTTTTTTCAAAAATGTGACAAAAAATATGTTAAGAAAATACAGTACAAAAACAAAATATGATTTAAAAATTACAATATTTGGTAAAAATATTTTTGAAAGAATTAAAATAATAGAATTATATTTTATTATGTTACAGGTACATCAATATTCCTTAAATCTATCAAATGAGGTTCCATACAGGATGGTTTATTGTTTAAATCATATGTTTCTCTGCGACCCTTTTTACACTGCAGTGATAAGTAGGGATAGTATTTTTATCCCACGCACTTTACTTGTGGTAACGAAGCCTACAAACGCTGTCAATGTGTGCGTGAAGACGAGCAGCGTCAGCACATATCACACACTTCCGACTTCGCTATCATCTCGGACCGGTACCGAGAGCTCGTGCGCTTACACACACATTCACAGCGTGTACACTTGGTAACCACAAGTAAATCGCGTGTCACTTCATCAGATAAAAATACTATATAGGAAATAAGAATCTGCGCTTTACATTTATCCTAATTTTAAGGCCCATAATAATAAATGGTTCTTTCTCATTTGAGAGCTCACTTAACGGTTTTAGGGCTGATTTTTCAATTGTCAGATAACTTATATGTGAAGAATAAATTGACAGTTTGACATAATTTCTGTACAAACGCCGTCAAACCGCAATATTTATTCTCACATAACAAATATCTGACTATTGAAAAAACAGCTCTTAAGGCTGATTTTTCCAACGCCAGATAATTTTGTCGGAAGAATAATGTTGAATTTTTGACAGTTCTTCCATATAAAATCGACTAGGCGTCATTTTAATTCGGCGAATAAAAATTATCTGACTATTGAAAAATCAGCTTTAGGGCTGATTTTTCAATAGTCCATCGCCAGATAACTTTTATTCGAGGAATAAATTTGACGTCTGACAGTTGGAAAAATCAGTCTTTAATCAGGTAATAGCCGCTATAACTTTATTTATTAATATAATATGAAATACTGATGGCCGATTATAAGCCAGCTCTCAAAATGAGAATTTGCAGTCCTTAAGCCCCTGTGCTGTCCAGCAAATTATGCTCAACTTAACTAATTAGATCATTCGACCAATTGTTTACAACATTAGTTTACAATTCTACCGCAGGCGACCCGCAAGGAACCTGAACAAATAATATCCTGTCGCCGCTTGGAACAGTTTGTGCACCCAGTATAATCTGAAACAGGAAATACATGGAAATTATAATGTGGTTGGGTCGTTAATAAGAACACCATGTTTAGTAAGACATTGGAACGGCAACCCCTTTTCAATTCAGCAATTCAAATACATCAAATGCTCCGTAAAGGCTCACGCACATTACGGCCGCAACGAGCCGCAGTGCAACGTATTTTCATACAAAAAATTGCGTTGCGGCCACCTTGTAGTGCGCGTCGTAAATGTACGAAAGTGATAAAGGTAGATTTTTGCAATGCGTTGCGTTGCGTTGCGGCCCTATCTGCGTTAGCCTTTCATGTCTTAAAATCCGTTTTATGTACGATTTCTTTCAATAAATAATTGAAAATAATACAGCGCTGACGATACCTACTGTTGCTTTGTACGGAGTTTTGTCCGTTGAAAAGTTACGGTGAGTCCGTAACTTTTCAACGGACAAAACTAACATAGTCAGCCATTAAATAAAAAAAAAATGTTCCCAGAGCTGGGACACAGACCTTCTCTCTGTGAGAGGGAGTGGGCTGCAATAAACTACATGAACATAGTGTGGGTTGGTGGTCTTGTCTTCGAATCATTGGTGCGAGAACATGCCGGTTACCTCACGATGTTTTTCGGTAATTATATAAATTGCACAAAGTAAACAAACTCACCTTCTTAACTTAGTCCGCGCCACAGGCAACGACTCAGCAGTATCCTTCAAGATATACCGCCTGATGCCGAACATGTAAGCACCGATATACGAGTCCCAGTCGAAGTCAGCGGGCCAGTGGGGGAAGGCGCCGGAGTCGCGGGTGACAGTGACGTCATCGTGCAGCGCCGTCAGCTCGGCCACGCCGAACTGCCACTCGCGGTTGGCGAAGTACTCGCCTGTGGCCGCGGACATCTTGAAGCGGCGGGCGAGCTTCATCATGCTGGGGAAGAGAATTTGTTTAAAGGTTAAGAAAGTTCTTGTAAGTCTGGGGTATGATACAGAGACGAAACTTAGTGTAAACTTACGCTTCGATCCGTCAAATAATTGTTTTTTTTTTTCTTCATTACATCAGATAGATGACCAGGCTAACTTCCATCGGCAATCCGTTCTGCGAGCATGTGCCCAGCTCATTGCCACTTAAGTTTGTTTAAGTCTTTGCCATCCCAGAGACAAACCTGAAATGCTTCGTGCCTGTAATGACTCTGGCAGCCATACCCACTAAACTGGAACATAGCAACGCTTTGCGGCAGAACCAGGTGTGGTATGGTGGCTGTACTCCGAAATGTTAGCCAGTTGTATACTAGTACTTACATGGCCTTCCTCCCCTGCGCCCTCAGCAGCAAGTCGTACATGAAGGCTGGCAGGAAGTGGCACGTGATCTCCCAGAAGGTGTTCATGAAGCGGGACTCCGTGAACGAGAAGTTTGGGTACCACATCACGTATCTATAGGAGGACAAAAAATTGATTATTTATTATCAACGTATAAAACTAAATATACCAGTCAAACACCTTGGAGCGGCTTGTGTCTAAGTAATAACAGCGGCACGGGTCGAACGATCAGGTTAAGCTATGCTTACCGCGGTTGGTCCGTGGATAGGTAACCATCTGTACATACCAAGACCCCCCGTGCCTCGGAATACACGTTAAGCCATTGGTTCCAGTTTTCAGAAGCCCGAAAGTCTGACAACCAATCTTACCAAGGGGTATTGTCTAACCAAGTAACTGGGTTGTGGAGGTCAGATAGACAGTCGCTCCATGTACAATACTAGTATTCAGTTGCATCCGGTTAGACTGGAAGTCGACCCCAACATACATAGTACACATCATCATCATCATCTGACTACCCGTCACGATTGTCAAAGATCAACGAATTACAGCTGGGGCCAAAGGCTTTCCGAGTCACGGTCTTGGTATGTCATTCATCCACGGACCGACCTCAGCAAGTATTGCTTAACATTGAAGACTAAGCAACGACACAACACTAGAAGAACGACCCGAGCGGCTGTTATTGCTTAGCCACGAGTACCTTATAAGCTGGTAGGTTAAAGTAAACTGAAGACTTACTTGGTGGGATTCTCCAGAGACCATTTGATGCAGAGTTTGATGAACTGCCCCCATTGGATCGGGTTGATAGATCCAGATGTAACATTGTAGACTGGACAACGACCAGGCCTGGAATGAGTTAATAAGGACTTTAGAAGATTCCTACAGTGTGAGGAAGAATGCCAAAGTTATGGCTAACCATAACTTCGGCAAAATCATTACGAGTATATGTATTAGTTGCAAGTTGCTGGCGAGCACCTCCACTTCGACCAGTTCGGTGCTTCTCACATCCAACGGGTTCCTGCGGTCTTCACAAGGTCGTCGGTTCACCTTGTGGCATTCCAACGCTACGTCTTCCGGTACGCGGTCGCCACTCCAGAACCTTGCGGCCCCATCAGCCATCAGAGGGGCAATTCTCGTAATTTTCAGAACCTTCACAGTCTGATCTCAGTCTCAATCTGTCAAAAAATACTTCTAATTTCCTTACATTTTGACAAGTTTTTGACATATTTCTTTGTCGCCGAGATGAGACTGCGACTAGATTTTGAACGTTTTAAATTACGAGAATTAGCCTTCTGCGAGCGATGTGCCCTGCCCTCTGCCATTTAAGTTTGGCAATTCTTCGTGGTATGTCGGTTATATTGGTTAACATAATAAACATCCTTCGCAATGCAGATTAGCAGCGGGGTAGTTGCGTAACACACTAACAGTAGGAATGGCTTTCATTTTGACAGTTCAACAACATTCATTGCGTTATTTACGTTGTTGAGCAGACAAATTTTTCGAACATATGAAGCAATGGATTAGCAATATCCTTCAAAATGATTCAGATTGAGACTGAGAAAATGTTACGCAATTAGGGTGCAGATTTCTGGTGGGAACCTAGTGAGGCAGTCAGATACTAAGTGCTATACTCACTGCTTGACCCCCTGTCTCCAGGCAGCCAGGATGCAGGAGTTGACCACCATGTCGACGGGCACCAGGTCCACGACGTACCGCTCGCGGCAGTAGCCGGAGCGGTACGTGCCACGGGATATCTCCATTATGAGACCTGGAAGATGGAGAAGATATTGACTAAAATTCCACAGTTAACATAATGAGAAGAAAGAAAAGGGAAGAAAAATAACATCTTGAAACATTTCTGGACGCAAATAAAGGTGTGAATATGAATATTATTATAGACTTGTCTTAGCGTGATGTTAACATACAGGCTTCCTCAAGAAATGGGCTATCAAATGCAAAAATATTTTTTAAATCTGACTGGTAGCTCCAGAGATTAGCGCGATCAAACAAACTTTGCAGCTATTATAATTAGTATAGATGTAAGTAGATGAGGGCAAATGTGTATGCAGTTCCTTCTTACTCTCCGTGCACTCTCAATAAGGGCAATAGTCTTATTTGCAAGCTGTTCCGACTCACCAGTGACTCCGTAGACATTATCGATCCATCCTGGGTAGGGCTCTTGCAAGGCAGCAGTCACTGGAAACAACAGACAATTATTATTATTACAAAGAAGGTTAGAGGAAGGAATAAAATGAGCGCAGACGACACAGCACCCCAAACTGTCAATCTACATCTAAATGATTTTGAAGGATATTGCTAATCGATTACTTCACATGTTCGAAAATTTGTTTACTCAGCAACGTAAATAACGCAATGAATGTTGTTGAACTGTCAAAATGAAAACCATTTACTACTGATATAATGTGTTACGCCATTAACCCGCAGAATGAGTACCTACAGCACAGATTTAGAAAGAGTGTTAAAACGTAATCAGAAAAATAGTAAACATTACACTACCTAGAGATGTCTAGTATTTTAACATCTCATGACTGTACATAGATTTTTGCGTAATCACAGAATGTAGTCATTGAAGACATGTCCGCTTTCTCGACCTCCCAACCTGTTTCATGGTGTTACCTAAGCTTACCATGCCTATTGAGAAATGGACAAGATATTTATAACCTGTCTAACCTCAAGTTGCTAGTCATAGTCATAGTCATTTATTCATAAACAAGTAACTTGTATCTGAATTTACACACAAAGTTACACAATCACAGTATACACACTAATATAAATTACATTTGAATTTCTTAAATTATATCAACAATTTAAAAATAATAAATTTACATTTCCTCAATACTACTTCGACATTTTAATTAAACAATATGGATAACACCTTAAAATTTAAAATAATAACAATAAAATAATTATCTAAGTAAATGTAAATTAGCATAGATTGATAGAATTAATTAAAAATAAAAAAATTAAATTAAAATCAAATTAATTATTAAAATCATAGTTAGGTCAATAAATCAGAATGAACTAAAACCAATCAAATTTAACAACCCATGACTATCTAAATAAAATTACTATCTATCTATACTTATAATAAATCTGTAGAAGTGAAAATTCTGTACATTGAAAATATCAAAAAAATAAATGGCAGGGGGTGTTACTAGACCGACACCGAACCCAAAAATGTGATTACAAAAATTTTTGTCTGTCTGTCGGTCTGTCTGTCTGTCTGTCTGTCTGTCTGTTTGTTCAGGCATCACGCAAAAACTACCGGTTCGATTACGATGAAACTTGGTATAATTATTCTTTAATATCCTGGGCACCACACTGGGTACTTTTTATCCCGGAAAAGTATATACAATAAAAAACAAACTTAATTTTGCGGTTCGATCCCTAGACCGATTACTGTACCAACCGCAAATAATAAATTTGTCGAAGGTTACGTCACCCGCAGTATTATCTGTGCGACCTTTTTATTCCTTTTAGTGTTTAGAGTTATTTAGGTTTAATTTTATAAGTCGTAGGTATAGATTTTAATTTTATAGTATAGGTAGTATATTTGTTAGTGTACGTAGTGACCGTAGGTTATTTTATAATACTGTTAGGTAGGATTAGTCATTCGTATAGATATTAGTTTTTAGGGATTTTGCTTATTTATTGAGTTTAGATTAGTTATCATCAGAAATAGGTTTATTTAGGTGGGGTATTTTTTTTTAATTAGGTAGGTACTTAGGTAAAGATATCATATAAGTACCCTCTTAATCACCACTAATGAGACACAATTGGTTTTCTATTGTAATTAGCCACAAAGGGCCCGCGAGATGGATGGCATCCTGGGGAAGCACATACATTTTATCCTGTTAGCACGTTCCCGTGGCATAATTTCCGACATCCACGCGGGCGAAGCCGCGGGCAGAAGCTAGTTACTTAAATAAAATTACAGTTCTTCTACAGCATATACCTAAACACTTATTCAATAAGAATTTTTTTAGTTTTATTTTGAAAGCGCTACAGTAGATAGCACTTTTTATGTCTAAAGGCAACCTGTTGAATAATTTGACAAACTGGTATCGTGTCTAATTATGCAGGTCGTCGGACCTACTAAGGTTGGTAGTGTGGGAGCCCAGAGGGATGGCACAGTTCAAACGGCCGCGACTTACGAGTTGTAGGTCGTAGGTTCGAACTCAGCCAGGCACTTTACACAAAGTAAAGTGCCTGGCTGAGTTCGAACCTAACTAGTAAATTATTTTATAACCACTGCTCCCAAAACGGCAATGGAGAAAATCTTGAGGAAACGGGCATGTCCTAGAATCAAAAATTCGAAGTCATATGGCATCTACCAATCCGCACTGGTCCTGGCGGGGTGGATTATGGCCCACACCATCTCACCGTCTTTGTTCTAGCAGTGGGAACATTATAGGCTGATTATGCAGCATCCCGGAGTCTAGAGATGTGTCCGGTTGGCTCGCGCCCTTCTATATGAGGCTTAGACATACCTGGCGACATGTACAGACGCCAGCAGGTCAAGCTACCCGAAACTGTCAAATTTTCCCAATCAACCTTGAACCTTAGTGCTTTAGCGATAAAGTTGAAAGTCTATTAAAGAAATTTGACAGATTGCAGTAGCTTGATGTGCTGGCGTCTGTACTACTCGTATACTATAAGGTACACCTGTGCCTAACCCTTCGGGTACCCGAATCTAAACCGGGCTATTTTCACATCAACAGCCATCGCAGATCAATATTTTCGCGTTTCTTAGTAAAAGCAACTGAGGCACATACATTTTTAATTGAAATTATTGGAAAGCCTCCCCCTCCTGTGTCAATCGATATGATGGCTGTACGTCAAACGTGTATGAATTTATGATAAGGATTGCTTTCAATTCAACTATGAAAGTTCATTAGTTTTCAATGATCTGCCTTGGAACTGACGACGCATGGACCGTTGAGGGTAGAAAGACACATGCAATGAAGGAGCTTTGATTTTGATAATAATCAAAATCATTGAAAATCAAGTCATTTATTCAAATTAGGCTAAGAATCAGCATTTTTCGAACGTCAAAATTACAAAAGACAACCGTCAGTCCCCCGGCACGCCCGCCCTTTACCACTTCCTAGTACTTTAGCTGAGAAGGAGAAGTGGCTCAGCAAATTCCCGCGAGAGGTCGTAGTATTAGTAAGATTTTCCCGAACCCAATCCCTTGGTAGGATAGGCGATAAAAACATATAAGAAATATATACAGGGCATATATACATAGGAAATATATACATCGCGAAACATATACAGGGTGGCAGGGACATCGACCACCTGTTACCAAGTTTCAGTAGCTACTGTCGCCAAAACCTATGTCTGTTGAAAACAAAATCCCGTGCACGTGGTGACCACAGCTGCGTCCGTAAGTAAAACAAAAGAGGATCCTTTTTAGGTCGACTAATAATATGCGCTGCAAGCAGGAATAGTCCGGTGGTCAGATAGATTTTGGTGATAGATGATTCTGAATACCCAAGCGTCGAAATGAAAGGTCGGTTATTAAAAAAAAATGTCTTGTCTATGGAAGAGCAAATGTCTACGCTAGATGTCTAGAATCATGTGCTAAATTTATGGTTACAGTTTGTGCGTCAATGTCCCTGCCGCCTATAAGTACACTGCCCAGCCCAGAGTTCCAACCCATGTTACCACTTTCCGCTGTCGCTTTCGCGACCACTAGAGAGAGAGTAACGGTGGAATTTCTTGCCCATTCTTCTCCATACGAAAACTACCTTTTGGAAGGGGCGACTAGAATCAATTTTATTTTAATTTTATTTTTGACGTTCAAAAGTGCCTTTTATGTGCCTATTTGAAATAAATGATTTGACTTTGACTTTGAACTAGACCAACGTAGCAATATGTATTATCTATGAGGAGCCCACAAGCTGACCACGTAGATACATCAACAACCATGATAGGTAGCCATTTATCAAACTATTACGACTAAACATAACATAATTGATATTCACAATGCTAATCGAATTTAAATACATTCATTGTATGCATAGTACAACTCTAAAGCGTTTTGTCCCTCCAAAAGGACTCTCCGTATTAGTGATGTCCTTGGGACAGGTCAAGTGTGTTGTGCTAGTCGAGTGAAACAGACTTTGTACAAAGTTTTGAGTATAAATGTGGATGGCTATAAGAGTAGGGGAAGACCAAAGAAACGATGGATGGACTGTGTGAATGATGACATGGTTAGTGAGATGACGGCTGATAGAGAAGTATGGAAGCTGAAGTGGCAATGGGCCGGCCATATTAGCCGTAGAAACAAGACCGTTGGGGTAAACGTGTTCTTGAGTGGAGACCGCGAATTGGTAAACGTAAGGTGGGACGCCCTCAGGCTAGGTGAAGCGACGATCTTCGCATCTGGATGAGAGTTGCCGAAAATCGAGTTGAATGGCGTGCAATAGGAGAGGCCTATGTCCAACTGTAGACTGCTGTAGGCTGATGATGATGATGATGATGAGAGAAGTATGGAAGAAGAAGACATCATGTTGCGCTGACCCCAAATAAATTGGATAGAGGCAGGAGAATGATGATAAATTTGTACAAAGTACAGTTAGAGAAAACCACCCTACGTCAATTTGCCGTGATATGGCCATTCCATACCAGCGCTGGGGCTCTGTCTCGCATTGGGTCTTGTATTATGCTGAGCGATAGCCGTTTTGCGCGGATGTGACGCATGTTTTCCCCCGCTAGTTATTTTTTTTTTTTGTGTTTGTGTTCTTTTTACCCGACATGTTTACCGGAAATAAATATGTTTTCTTTCTTTCAAAGAATGACAGTTGCGATTTGAATATACGGACAGTGTAAGTTGATAGTCAATTTGCTTAACAATTCATCTTCCTGGCTGTATATTGGACTGCCAGTAGTGTATAGTACACCCACATGTCGCCAGTGATCAAGTCCCATGTAACAGGGGCGAGCCTATCGCCATCAACCAGGCACAAATCTAGACTCCGAGCTACTGAGAAAGTCCTAAAGTAAAATCCAATAACACTTTGCTCGAAATGAGGATCGAACCCAGAAACTCTTGCTCAGTAGCAGGCCTCCCTCTAACCACTGAACCGGTCATTTCATTAAGTACTCATTACAATTTTATTTGGCTATCTTACGTACTAAGTAGTGTCTCTATAAGGCTTGACATAAATGATGGATCATGAATTATAATAGTAAGTATGGATATCTGACGTCACTTCTAAACTGTTTAGATGATTGTGATAACAATCATATCAATCTCAATCTGAATCATTTTGAAGGATATTGCTAATCCATTGCTTCACATGTATAGACGCCAGCAGGTCAAGCTACACGAAACTGTAATTTTTTTCCAATCAACCTTGAACCTAAATGTTTTAGCGATAAAGTTAAAAATCTATTAAATAAATTTGACAGATTGTAGGAGCTTGATGTGCTGGCGTCTGTACGAACAATTTGTCTGCTCAACAACGTAAATAACGCAATGAATTTTGTTGAACTGTCAAAATGAAAGCCATTGCTATTCTTAGTTTGTTACGCCGCTGATTTTGATAGCTGTCGCTGGTGTTTAATCTGTTAAATTAAATTATCTGCCTGCCTTTTCCCAACTACATTGGAGTCGGCTTCCAGTCTAGCCAGATGCAGCTGAATACCAGTATTTTACATGGAGCGACTGCCTATCTGACCTCCACAACCCAGTTACTTGGTAATACGATAACCCTTGGTAAGACTGGTTGTCAGACTTCAGGGCTTCTGGCTACCCGCAACGACTGTCTAAGATCTACGAATGACAGCCGGAACCAACGGCTTAACGTGCTTTCCGAGGCACGGAGGGTCTCGGTACGTAACGGGTGCTCACCCTCGGCGAACCAAGCGTAACTCAACCTTCGACCGACCCGTGCAGGCGTTATTATTTAGCCACGAGCCCCTCTACCATTTGCAAGGTTTTGTCTGCAAATAATAAAAAAATCGACTGGCCAAGAAATCCTACTAATATTATAAATGCGAAAGTTGGATGGAGGGATGTTTGTTACTCTATCACGCAAAAATCACTGAACGGATTTGTATAAAATTTGACACACAGATAGTTTATAACCAGGGTTAACACATAGGATACATTTTATCCCAATATTCCCACGGGATCGAAACGTAGGCGGGTGAAACCGTGGGGCGGAGCTAGTAAAAAAATATTGTGTGACAATACATGTGTTGTCTTCGAGCCAATCATAGGTCCAATCGATCGTCCATGACTATTTGATGAATGCCATGAGAATTAGGCTGAGCCAGGCGCCTTGTGAGAAATTATACACATTGATAATAGCTGCTAGGGACTGTGTGACCTGCCCGTGTTCTCAGAAAGTTGGGGGAATGGGCGTCCCTCTATAGGTAGAGGGTATTTTTTTATGAATGGCGTTTATTTTATTTAACGGCTACAATTTTAAGCTCACCGAAATAATACAAAACCTCTAGATAAATAAATTGGTCCCAAATTCGCACGTAATTTAGAACCCTTTTTTTTTTGGTAAACGTACGTTTTGACAGTAACCAGAAGGTCAACTCTTCTAATTAAAAACGTTCAAAATCTAGTCGCAGTCTCATCTTAGCGACAAACAAATATCAAAAACTTGTCAAAATATAGGAAAATTAGAAGTATTTTTGACAGATTGAGACTGAGATCAAACTGTGAACGGTCTAAAAATTACGAGAATTGCCCCTCAGGTGCATAATATTTGGTAAGAGTTTAAATAGCAGAAAAATAACTAGAATATACAGACAAGGAGTTCGATTGCCGAGTAATTTGATGCACTACGTCATTAACCATTCAAAGATTCGCACGACTGTCAAAGAATGACTTGAATTTGAAATTCGAGTTATGTTAGCAGTTGATGAAAAGCACTGACCTGTAATAAACAAGTATGCTGGACTAATTAATAATATACTATACGAAATGACAGTTGTTTTTTGTGCCGATTCAAAGCGCCCCGCTCGAGCGTCTCAGCAACTAAAATTGACACACTGTTGCAATGGCCGTCGTATTGTTTTGGTACGTCTCTGATGATTTAGGTCTAAATCGTGGAATAAGAATTTTTTTTGTACATTTTGTGTTTACTACGAGATATTTAGAACATTTTTATCATGAGAGTATGCGCATTTTGTAAAACTCACTACCAAAAATATTAGTTCCACGGACGCTCACGTTGTTATCAGCGCCAAAATGGCGAAAATCAAATGTCTTCTTTTTGTCGTCGATAGTATGATGTCCTGCGTACTTGTATATTTATAGTTCAGTGATGAAAAGCCACATTGCAATATTTTTAATTGTGAATTGACCTGTCCTTAATCTCTTGTTATTTTGATGGTATATTAATAATATGACTTACCTATAGAAGGTCTGACGATGCACACAGGTAAGTTGGTGTGGCTGTACACAATGGACTCTGCCAGCGCCTTCGTCAGGGTGTAGGGGTTCGGGTGCTCGCCCTGCAAGAGAAGAATACAATATCATTTATGCTGAAACATAATCGTCGGGGTTCTCGGAGTTTGTTTCGGCCTTTCTCCTCAGAGTAGTCAGATAGGAAACGTCGACGTCTGCATGACGTCGACGTTTCCTATCTGACTACGCTTATTTATTTTTTATAATATGACGTGTAAAAGCCACCCAATCATCACAAACTTAATATTTTTTAATGATATTGCTAATCCATTGCTTCATATGTTCGTAAAATGTGCCTGCTCAACAACGTAAATAACGCAACGAATGTTGTTGAACTGTCAAACTAAAAGCGATTCCTACCGTTAGTGTGTTACACAATTACCGCGCAGGTCGGGTGTGTTTTTCGGTGAAAAACACACCCGAACTGAAAAATTTCCTAATAAATAATTAGGAAATTTTTCAGTAGCGGTCGAAGACTGGATTTATGCGCCGTTTATATGTTTTTTTTTTTGGGAATAGGTTCGCCCCTATTAGGTTGGACTTAATATACTGTTCCCTAGAAGAGCATCACCGCCACATAACGGTCAAAGTGACTGCTGTCTGAAAATGATAGCAGCGAAGTTTAACTTTACGATGTCAAATAACTTTGTCCAAGGAAGCACACCAACTTACTTAAAGTTTCAGGGACGTCATTCGGCCGGTAATTTGTGGACGCTATGGCGGCCAGCGCTCTTTTAGGAAACCGTAGCTTTACAAATTACTGGTGATACACTTTGGTAGATCAATGAACTTCGTACAAAAGATAAAAAAATGACTTGGAAACGGAAAAAAGAAAAATAAACGATAAAAAAACAAAAAAAAAGACATTTGGGATGTACCTAATGCGTCACATTGCACAAAACGTTTGTTACAAAGTAAAGTTTTTGTCTGGGTTCGAACCTACGACCTGCAACTCGTAAGTCACGGCCGAGCAGCACTGCTCGGTTGTACCAACCTGTAAAGTCTCCGAGATGACCTCCACAGTCTCTGCCGGCAGCATCTTGGTGCAGCGGACGATGCTGTCAGGGTCGTAGGGTGGCGGGTACACTCGCTCCTCGATGAGGGAGCGCGGCGCGTTGCTGTAGGCTGTTGATACGTGTACCAGCGCCTGGTGGGCAGGTGGAGATAGTATGACAAGGAGACGGTCACATACTCGTATGAGTGATAGCGGGGTGAAGCTCCACAGACGTGATGACTAAGTGATTCAGGAGTGCTGCTCCTGAATCACTTAGATTTTTCGACTATAGTGTCCTAATTGCGTAACACACTATCTGAATCATTTTGAAGAATATTGCTAATCCATTGCTTCATATGTTCGAAAACTGTGTCTGCTCAACAACGTAAATAATGCAATGAATGTTGTTAGTGTGTTACCCAATTATCCCACAGTACTTATTGTGAACAAGAGGTGGCACAAACTCCCAGTAAAACGTCTGTCACTACACATTATAAAACTAAGGGCTAATTGTTCAATCATCTGATAACTTTATTCGAGAAAGGAAAATAATATAGCTTCCGAAAAACAAATTAACTTCCAGCGATCTGTGGTTGACTGTAATACTAACTAAGCTGTGTTAAAATGAATTACCGAAAAGTTAATACAAAATTAACCGACAAAAAATGTTGTATTTAACAAACAAACATAAAGCTTATTCAAATTATAATTCTACGATAAATATATGTTATAAAATGTGTAAGATTGATTCTAAATTTATAATATAAAATAGGTAAGTTACGATAAAAATGATGACCTGTAGATTTCGGTAAAACGCAATTTAAGCTGGTGGAAAAATATAACGTCAGCAAATATTGTATTAATTTTTCGGAATTTTCAGCATTTTATTCGGTCGTTTCTTTATTTGTATTCGCTTATAAGTTGTCGAAAACTTAGTATTTAAATCAGTAAATTTCATATTTTGAGTATGCTCATATTCTAATTTTTTTTCGGAGCTTTTATTACTACCCTTCGAGAAATAATTTTGATAAATATTGACAGTTATTTCATACAAAAATTATCAAACGTCAATTTTATTCCTCAAGTACAAGTTATCTGGCGTTGGAAAAATCAGCCCTAAATCGCTAATCTCTGGAACTAGCTGTCAGAGTTGAAAGAGTCTTTTTGAATTCGATAGCCCAATTCTGAGGAAGGCTATATAATATCACGCTACGACCGTTAGGAGCTGAGCAAAAAGAAAAAATCAGAAAGAACGCTAAGTGAGAACTAAGGAATGTGCAGCGACGCGGTGGTTGGTGGTAAGTAGCCGAATGTGCAGCGACGCGGTGGTTGGTGGTTGCCGAATGTGCAGCGACGCGGTGGTTGGTGGTTGCCGAGTGTACACCGACGTGGTGGTTGGTGGTTGCTGAAATATTACGCGGGTGAAGTCGCAGACAGAAGCTAGTTAAGTAAAAAAAATGTTTACATAATAAAAAAAAATGTACCCACATAATACTAGCACCTACCTTCAACTTATGCATATCCTCAGCCAGCTTCAGCAGCGAGGCAGTTCCCTGCACGTTGAGGGTGGTGGCTACATGGAGTGGCTCCGTGAACTTCACAGTAGCAGCCGAGTGGAACAGTATGGTCACCTTCCCCAGCAGCTCCCTCTGTTCAGGGCTGACTCCAAGGTTAGGGGCGGAGACGTCACCGGTGATGGGGTACAGCTTGCCGAGGCGTTCGGGCCAACGGGCTCTGATGCGATCGAAGACCTGGGGAGGAGATGGCCTTTATTTTTTTGTTTGTATGAAGTTCCTGGTTGGTCTTGTGGTCGCAAGCATGACTGCAGAGAATGGGGTGCTGGTGGTTCTCAAGTGTTATTGGGTTTTTCAGTCAAGAATATCGCCGTAGCAGCTGCAGCTCGCGTTCTTACCAACACTTATGCACATTGCTCGCAGAACGAATGGCTGATGGGCCCGACAAGTTCTGGAGTGGCGACGGCGTACCGGAAGACGTAGCGTTAGAAGGCCTCCCATGAGCTGAAACGAAGACCTGGCGAGGGCTGCAGGAATCTGCTGGATGCGAGAAGCACAGAACCGGTCAAAGCGGCAGTGCTTAAGGGAGGCCTATGACCAGCAGATGTAGTCTTAAGGTAAAAGAAGTTTATTTCTCAACTAGCTTCTGCCCGCGGCTTCGCCCGCGTGGATGTCGGAAATTATCCCACGGGAACGTGCCAACAGGATAAAATGTACCCATGTGCTTCCCCAGAATGCCATCCATCTCGCGGGCCCTTTGTGGCTAATTACAATAGAAAACCAATTGTGTCTCATTAGTGGTGATTAAGAGGGTACCTATATGACACCTTTACCTAAGTACCAACCTAATTTAAAAAAAAACTCAATAACAGAAAATTAAATACCTACCTACCTAAATAAACCTATTTCTGATGATAACTAATCTAAACTCAATAAATAAGCAAAATCCCTAAAAACTAATATCTATACGAATGACTAATCCTACCTAACAGTATTATAAAATAACCTACGGTCACTACGTACACTATCAAATATACTACCTATACTTTAAAATTAAAATCTATACCTACCTACGACTTTTAGAAAAATATACCTAAATAACTCTAAAAACTAAAAGGAATAAAAATGAACTTCATTGCGGGTGACCTAACCTACGACAAACTTATTATTTGCGGTTGGTGCAGTAATCGAGTCTAGGAATCGAACCGCAAAATTAAGTTTGTTTTTTATTGTATATACTTTTCCGGGATAAAAAGTACCCAGTGTGGTGCCCAGGATATTAAAGAATAATTATACCAAGTTTCAACGTAATCGAACCGGTAGTTTTTGCGTGATGCCTGAACAAACAGACAGACAGACAGACAGACAGACAGACAAAAAAATTTTTAATCACATTTTTGGGTTCGGTGTCGGTCTAGTAACACCCCCTGCCATTTATTTTTTTGATATTTTCAATGTACAGAATTTTCACTTCTACAGATTTATTATAAGTATATAGAAGATATAGAAGATAAGAAATTACAAAATTTAATTTTTTTTTTCTTTTTTTTTTGTCTTTCTATAACCATGACGGTTTTTTTATCGGGGTAATATATTTTATATTGTTTTTTTTTAAACCTACGCAAATTAGTGGTAACGAGCCTAAAAGCCGATCGCAATCGATCCGCTAGTTCACAAAGTAGCATCAAAAGATACCATCCAAGATACTCGACTACTGATAATCTCTATTGTGTTCTCTGTTCTCATTACATTTTATACTTTTCCCGCACCCTAATTGCGTAGCACACTATTAATTTCAATCTGAATCATTTTGAAGGATATTGCTAATCCATTCCTTCATATGTTCGAAAAACTTGTCTGCTCAACTACGTAAATAACGCAATGAATGTTGTTGAACTGTCAAAATGAAACCCATTACTACTGATAGTGTATTACACAACTACCCCGCTTGTTCTGCAACTGTTTTTAATAGATGTTTAATCTTTGATATTTAATTTTGGATGCGAGGGGCTCGTGGCAAAGTAATAACAGCCGCACAGGTCGATCGATCAGGTTAACCTACGCTTGCCGTGGTTGGTCGGTGGATGGGTGACCATATTTACATACCAAGACCCCTCCGTGCCTCGGAAAGCACGTTAAGCCGGCCCGGCTGTCATTCGTGGATCTTTGACAGTCGTTACGGGTAGTCAGAAGCCCGGAAGTTGGACAACCATTATTTTCAAGGGATTATATCGCATTATACAGACGTCCATGTAGCCAATTAATTTATTATTATTTTCTAACAATTACGCTAAGGTAATATTAACACTATATGGATCTTTGGTCTGAAATAAAGAAATTGATTGATTCATTGATTACCCATTAAATGAGTTGTGGAGGTCAGATAGGCAGTCGCTCCATGTTAAATACTGGTATTCAGCTGCTTCCGGTTAGACTGGAAGCCAACCTCAATATTGTTGGGAAAGGGGAGGCGATGATGACGTTTTTAGTGGTGAAGTTCTTTTTTTATTTCGCTACAAAATGGCGCCCACAGTTATTCGGCTGAAATAATGATGGTGATGGCAACCGGATCCACGGGAGCGACTCACGGCTTGATCTTTTTTTATCTTACCTACTACAACTAAGTAAATATCTTGAAATTTTGAAAAAAGGCGTAGGTGTGGCAGCTTTCGAAATTTATCTTTATAAAATTATCTGCTTTTCGGTCCGTTTAATATACATAGATGCAATGATTTGGTGTTTTTGTTTCCTAATCATAAACCTAATAACCTCTAAGCCTATTATTCCTCGCATGAAACAAAAATAAGGTATACATTCAATGTAAATGCTGCACCGGTTGACGTTGCACCGGTTGACGTCATTACGTCAACGTCGGCTGCCGCTGAAAACCAGCGCTGGGGCTCTGTCTCGCAAAGGGTCGTAGCATTTCACCATCCACACATGGTAGATATCCCGAACAGTCCTACCCAACGCTTCTCCTTCACGTATTATGCGCACAGCCAAAGTGTGGAACTCTCTGCCAGCGTCTGAGGTGTTCCCTTCCACATTTAACCCGTCTGCTTCAAAGCAAGAGTGAACAGGCATCTTCTAGGTTCGCTCGTTCCATCATAGACCTCATCCATCGCTTTCCAGCAGGCGCGATCGTGGTCAAGAGCAGGCCCGTCAGCAATAAAATAAAAAAAAAAACATACATACCTTAAAAAAAAAAACAAACAAAGGTATGACACCAACCTGATTCTTGAGCAGTTCCTTATACCTTTGGTCCACAGTCAGACCTCTCTTCGGCCTCATCAGCACATAAATCGTCTTGATCCCAGGACAGCTCCTCAGCAGCTTCTCCAGCAGAGCTTTGCCAACGAACCCTGTTCCTCCGGTGACCATGAGCACGGAGTCCTCGTAGAAGTCTGCGATGGCTTCTGAGGACTTGTCAGGCTGTTCCATGTTGACGTGGTTGCTCTCATAGTTCATATTGAGAATGTTGAGGTCATTTCCGTTGAGCATTTCTATATGTCTCCTATAACAGAGGAAGGATTTTGTAGATATGGAAAGCATACAGGAACAAAATTTAACCAGTGCGCAAACTGTAACCATGAATTTCAGTTCATAGAAAATTGCAGCACCTACGCGGTCAAAATGTATGGAACAACATTTTTTTTTACAACCGACGTTTCTAACGTAGAAATTTTTCGTCAGTTCTAAATTTAAAATTATATGCTGAATTCATCAGTTTGCGCACTGGTTAATTTATTTTCCTGTAGGTGTGTTTTGAACAAAATAATGATTATTTTAATGCAAGGTTCTCAAATCGCGAAAGCGTAGTTTGCCTGAACCCAACGGTTAAAGTTAAAACAAAGAAACATTATGATTGTAACTAGAGTTAAGTTCACCCGACTCATCCCAAGGGCAAGATTTACAATCCGCACTTTGACTTTGCTAAGTAAAACAAGCCTTTCTTATGTACAGATGCCAGCACATCAAGCTACTACAATCTGTCAAATTTCTTTAATAGATTTTCAACTTTATCGGTAAAGTATTAAGGTTCAAGGTTGATTGGGAAAATTTGACAATTTCGGGTAGCTTGACCTGCTGGCGTCTGTACATAATGTTCATAGTCATGCAAGCCAATGTGAGCATCTATGTACTTTTAAAACACTTCATAAGGAGTTGATCACTAATACAGTTTAGATTCGTATGCGGCGCGTACTTAGCAAAATAAACCCAAGGTACACTCCATTACATTTTGTTTCCCTAAACTATTATGTCTACCTGGGGACAGCGTTGTGAGTTATATAATTACTAAAATTACCATACCATAAATTTAGCCGTCAGGTCGTAAGTTTATAATCAACACCAGCCTTAATATAAATAAATAATTATGAAACTTACTGATAGTCGTCCATTTTCGTTGACATAAATTTCGCGTCCATTTTGAACCGAAGTCGCTTCCAAAATATTATGTCTGTAACAATAGAGAGTAGAATTATTGAAATTATTTCATTAATCAATGGTTGAGGGGCTCGCGGCTAATAACTAACAGTTACAAGGGTCGATCGATGTTGCTGCGGTCGCTCCGTGGATGGCTTGACTGTATACCTATTTTGAAGCACCTTCATCAATTTCTAATGGGTTTAAAGTAATAACACTTGAGCGGCAATAGCCCAAAGGTTAAGGGGTGGACAGGTGAGCTAGAGGTCGTGAGTTTGAACTCCTACCGTTGCACTTTAGAGGCATGAGGAACAGAGTGTAAAGTTCACTCAACCTCCATAGAAAAGGGAGGATGCTCCGACCAGATGGGTGTTGTGTCTGGTGGGCAGTTGCCCAACGATTGATGTTGGGAAATTGTATCTACGCTAAGTGCGCGGTAAACTCTGCTTTGCGAGATGCAGGATTTGCGTGACGTCAGTATGACGCGTTGTTCGCATGTGGCGTTGTAGATACCGCTACATCACTCCCCTCCGGAGACCGGAGGTCGATAGTGGGCTGACTCTTGTATCTTGCGATGCTTGCCAGGCCAGCTGAGGTTCCAGTGAGTCGGAACCGGTTGCCGCATAGTTCACGGTGAGTCGGAACTGTCTGCGGAGATGTCCCCAGTGAGTCGGGGTGGCGCTGCGTTATACTCCAGTGCGTCGGATGTCGTACAGCGCCGGGTTGAGGCTGGCTGCTGCGTCGACCAGGAGAGGGTGCTCTGCTTGTTGACCGGCCAAAGGTGCAGTGTGCTGTGCCAAGGTTGCTGATGAGGCTGAGGGTGATGACCAGGTATGCGCGGACGCTGCATGCTGATGGTCAGGATACCCGTTGAAGCCGTGGATGCTGGCTGGCTGGGTGACTCGCCGCTGAATCTTGCGGGAGTGATGATGATGACGTCACGCTGAAGTGTTTGCACGAAGGCTGCGCTGACGTTCATACTCGGGGTCACCAGTTTGGAAGCATGATGAATAGGGTGTAAAGTTCACTCAACCTCCATAGAAAAGGGAGGATCCTACGACCAGATGGGTTTTGTGTCTGGTGGGCAGTTGCCCAACGATTGATGTTGGGAAATTGTATCTACGCTAAGTGCGCGGTAAACTCTGCTTTGCGAGATGCAGGATTTGCGTGACGTCAGTATGACGCGTTGTTCGCATGTGGCGTTGTAGATACCGCTACAGCACTATTACCTCACAGTTTGTTAGGAGAATAGGTAAAGGTAAGGTAAGGTTTTCAAAAATGTCGTGGTCAGCTTCTAGTCTAACCGGATGCTCCATGTAATTTACTGGTATTGGTGGTAGTCAGATGAATACCACTAGTAAATTACATGGAGCGACTGCTTGTCTTACCTCCACAAGCCAGTTACTGGGTAACAGGATACCACACGGTAAGACTGGTTGTCAGACTTTCGGGCTTCTGACGACCCATAATGAATGTCAAAGATCCACGAATGACAGCCGGGACCAACAGCTTAACGTGCTTTCCGAGGCACGAAGGGGTCTTGGTTTGTGAAAATGGTCACTCATCCACGGACCAACCGCGGCAAGCGTAGCTTAACCTGATCGATCGACCCGTGCGGCTGTTATTACTTAGCCACAAGCCCCTCAGCATAAAAAAAACACAAACACACAAAAAAAAAATAAGAAGTTAGGAGTAAACATGCGTCACATCCACGCAAAACGGCCATCGCACAGCATAATGCTACGACCCAATACGAAACAGCCCCAGCGCTGGTTTTCAGATTACTAATACTGCAATTTTTGTCTAACTGTCGAAAAAAAGGAGTGTTATGTTTTTAAGTTTCTTTGAACAGAACAGATCGACTATGATAGTATACAAATATACTGCAATACTTCTAAAGTCTTATATAAAATCATTTTCTAATACATTGCTTCATTCATATTCAAAATGAGGTTTTTAGAACCTATTAACATACTATTTCACATGGCGTGACTCGCTATTGACAGATTTCGGTAAGATTTGAATAGAAGAACTTACTTAAGACTCTTATAACAATGCAGGGTCAAATTAAATCAGCTAGCGAAACTGCAGACGTAATGGACGTCGATATCTAAACACGACAAAACAAAAACAAAACTGATTTTCTCAACTCATACTTCAAGTAACAACACCACCTGACCAGCGGTCGTTGACCCCAAATTTTTTGTCCAATCTTGTTTATTTTATTTTATCGTGTTTAGATATCGCCTGCAGAGTTTCGCTAGCTAATTTTTTTTTTTGTGGATGGGAAATCGTCAAATGACCCCTCCCGCTCTGGGTGGAGCGGAAGGGAGTGTCAGACTCTTACTGACTAAAACCCACCCGTGTTCCTTCCTTAGCCCTTTATGTTCCAGGGCAGCGGTAACCCTTTCGGACGATCCCGCTACCCTGGCAGGCTTCGGCCCTATCGGGCCCCGTCAATCTTGCTGACATCTCTTTGAGGCGTGCGTGGAACACATACGCGCCGTCCGGCAATTTAATTATTTGACCCTGTACAACAATAATGATCTCTTCACCCCCTTTTTTTTTTTGAGGATGGGAAATCATCAAATGACCCCTCCCGCTCTGGGTGGAGCAGGAGGGAGTGTCAGAGTCTTACTGACTAAAACCCACCCGTGTTCCTTCCTTAGCCCTTTAGGTTCCAGGACAGCGGTAACCCTTTCGGACGATCCCGCTACCCTGGCAATCTCTTCACCCCTTGGCAGAGCAGACAAATTTTTCGAACTTATGAAGCAATGGATTAGCAATTTGCTTCAAAATGATTTAGATTCCGATTGATCCTGTGTTACGCAATTAGGGTGCATATTCTGGTTGACTGGTAGAGAATTCCTAAGGTCCGCCTTTGTACACACGGCTACACGTCAAGCTATACAAAACCAGTTTGTCTTGGCCTCACTTTGTATGATATTTTCTCACAGTGAACGGTCAGCCAATACTGGTTTTGCATAGCTTGATGTGTAGCCGTGTGTACCGTTGTTGAGTGCGAACAGTTTAAATTTAAACAAAAAACCAGCGTTTTATTCAGTGCAGGGTAAAGGCCTCTTCTCCCACACAGAAGCCACGAGCATCGACCACCACGCTTGCTCACGACGGGTTGGCGATGCATGTCAGACTTATATTAACTATAAGTCCAGGTTTCCTCACGATTGGTTCCTTCACCGATGTCAGTGGTGTCACAGTCAGCCAAACGACTTAGGGGCTCGTGGCAAAATGATAACAGCCGCATGGGTAGACCGCAGGTTAAGCAACACTTGCCACGGTCGGTTCGTGGATTGGTGACCATCCATTACATATCGAGATTCGAGACCTCTCCGTGCCTCGTACGGCTGTCATTCGTAGACTTTTGACAGTCGTTACAGGTATATATAGTCAGAAGGGGTAACGTGTTAACCCAGTAACTGGGTTGTGGAGATCAGATAAGTAGTCGCTCTATGTAAAATACTGGTATTCAGCTGCATTCGATTAGACTGGAAGCTGACCCCAACATAGTTGGGAAAAAAGAAGGCAGATTGATTGATTGCAGCAAAATGACTTGCAGTAAACGTTTAAATGGCGCAAGTCGGTTGCAGATGCAAACTTGCGCAAGCAGACTTGTGTCAGGAATTATTGCATCTAAACAAAATCCGTACGTATGCTGGTGTATATATACTAATAATAAAGCTGAAGAGTTTGTTTGAACGCGCTAATCTCTGGTACTACCAGTCGGATTTGAAAAAATCTTTTTGCATTTGATAGCCTAATTCTTGAAGAAGGCTATAGGGTATTTAACATCACGCTAGAACCAATAGGAGCCGAGCAAAAAAAAAAAAACGCTCAGCGAAAACGTATTAATAGCGACGCGACGGGGAGTTTTATAAAATTGTGGCTGTTATTTTAGTATAGGTTTTGTGTATCTTACGACTTCTACGCGAACGAAATCGCTGGCAGAAGCTTGTATGACATATCGAGATTTAGAAAGCACATCTTTAGCATCCAGCGCGCGCTTTACTTAGTGTAAATAATTTCATCACCCCTGCTTTCAAAACGGTGAAGGAAAACATCGTGAGGAAACCGTAATGTCATAGAACCAAAAATTCGAAGACATGTGACATCTATCAACCCGCACTGGGCCTGAGGATTGCAGCCCAATCTCTCTCACAGAGAGGTGGCCTGTGTCCCAGCAGTGGGAACTTTATAGGCTGCATGATTATACTGACGCTGTGATTGGATGGTTATCTTTCTGGTGGGGAACGTTGGTGCAGACAATTATATATATCACTTTTTACCTACTTAAATTTATGACTAAGTAATGGTATGTACGAGAAAGTTATTATAACAGAGTTTTCTTTTGCACGGTAAACACGGTGAAAAAGATATAAATTGTTTTGGTAACATTAGTCGGGTCCTGGCACTCTAAAGGTGCTTTTCCACTAGAGATGTGCTATGCTACGTTGCTATGGATGCGTTTGATATCCACCAATCATATTCACTGGTGGAAACGGATTCAACTGAGCTATGTTTTTTATATGGAAGGATGCGTGCTATGGATGCGTGCTATGGATGTGTGCTATAGATGTGTGCTATGGATGGTCGCGAGTGGTGTAGCTGTGTGCCGCCCTCGCCGCTTCCCTACTATCGATACATCGCATAGCTCGAGCTGCGCATCTTCCTCGCGCAGCTACCTCGCGGCGGCGCATCTTCATAGCACATCTTACTCGCACCGCTACGTAGCTTCGTATCAGTGGAAACGGTCACATAGTTTCACAGCTTAGCTATTACATCCTCGCAGCATAGCTGTATAGCACATCTCTGGTGGAAAAGCAGCCTTAGAGTCACATAACATCACGCGTGTATACCCAGAAGGGTTAGGCAGAGATGTTCTTATAAGTACACCCACATTTCACCGTTTATGTTTAAGACCCATGAGGGCGAGCCTATTGCCACCAACCGGGCACAAATCGAAACTTCGGCCTTCCACTGAGAAATTCCAGATGGAATAATACAATGACACTTTGCCTGAGCCGGGAATCGAACCCAGAGATTTACTAACGTAGATATTATTTGGTAAAAATCATTAAAATATTTTATGAATCTTGAATTAATTCACTTTATTATTTAACACAAGGAAATAAAAAATAACAGTCACAGCAGAGAGATAGGTGAAATATTAGAGAAACTACACTCGAGAGCAATGAATCCGGGTCACTTGAAGAATCCTAAAAATCTCGGAAACTAAAAATGCTAGGTTAATACAATAAATTGTATTTAATAGACAATTTAATACTCCTTAAATGAAGGTATTAAAAATTCTTAGTTATTGTAAAGTTATATCATAAAAAAATCAAATTTGAAAAAGGGCCACTTTCGAAGATGGAACTACGAAATTACAGCATTTGGTTTTGCTTTTGTTTGTAATCTGTCATTTATGTGGGTACATAAACCATGATGATAGTGCTCTATATTCATTATTCAAGCTGAAATTATGTCGCTTACGCCTCAAGAATGCACCAGAATACTTACAATGCTGGAAACCGGCCGGAGTCAGCGCGATACAGCCAGGACTGTCGGTGTGTCGCTGTCAACAGTACAAAGAGTTCTCCGACGTTACGAAGAAACTGGTTCTAACCTACGCAGACCAGGAACGGGCAGAACCAGGTGTACCACAGCACGAGAAGACCGATACTTGGTGAACACCATGCTTCGAAATCGCTTTCTCACAGGAACTGAACTCACAAATCAGTTTCGACGCCTCGGAGGAAGTAACCCAAGTGCATGGACAGTAAGACGTCGGCTTGCTGAATCTAACTTAAAACCCCTTAGACCTGCAAACGGCCCTAAACTGGAGCGTGGGCATCGTATTTCAAGACTAAGATATGCCCAGAGCCACGTAAATTGGAGTATTGAAGATTGGTCAAAAGTTATGTTCTCCGACGAATCAAAATTTATGCTCTACAAGCACGATGGAAGACACAGAGTGTATCGAAGACCAGGGGAAAGATTCAAGCAAGCATGCATCGAAGAAAAAGTAGCCTACGGTGGTGGGTCTGTACTTGTGTGGGCCGGAATTTCTTCTGAAAGTCGCACAGAGCTGGTGATCATAGAAAACGGCTCTTTAACTAGCGTAAGATATGTGGAAGAAATCCTCAATGATCACGTTGGTCCATTTATGGTCAATTTAGGTGAGGATGCTATATTTATGCATGACAATGCCCGACCTCATACAGGTAGGATTGTGAATGACTACCTTCAAGAGATGAACATTACTCGTATGGAGTGGCCAGCGCGCAGCCCGGATATCAACCCGATCGAGCATGCTTGGGACGAGCTAGGCAGATGCGTAAAACAACGAAACCCTCTCCCAATCACGCTTCGTGAGCTCAAAATTGCTCTCACAGAGGAATGGGAGAATATTCCCCAAAATCGTATAAGGAACTTGGTGTACAGTATGCCAAACCGCGTAAACGCAGTAATGGAAGCACGAGGAGGCAATACGAAGTATTAAAATTCAAGAAAATCGTAATAAAGTTCAAAAATTTCATGTTTCCTATTTTTGTTTTAAGGAGAGATCAGCAGTTTTTTTCTTTATGTAATTTTGTGTTAATAAAATGTATGGTGACTCATATTTTTTTTACTTTCATTTAAGGAGTATTACATTGTCTATTAAATACAATTTATTGCATTAACCATTTTTAGTTTCCGAGATTTTTAACATTCTTTAAGTGACCCGGATTCATTGCTCTCGAGTGTAGTTCTTCTTTTACACTCGTATTACTGTATTTATATTACACAAAACACTAGAATATGAAATAATTACAATTAAATTTTTGAAAAAACAAAACATTACTCAATTGACAAAAAAAAAACAAACAAATCAATTATTATAAACAACAAAACAAAAACCACCGGAAAAACTGCAAAATTACTTAAAAAGGTTCACCAATAAAAAATATTCCCGAAAAAAATAATGAAAACATACGTACCCAAATAATTCGAAGCACCGCGACGTTCGGGGATGGGGACTCAAGATATGATTTTTTATGAAACTATATCATTTTTTTTTTTTTTGTTGAACGCACAGCAACTGCCTCGCGTCGCGGCTCGGCTTTCACTGGCGAGGCACTCACGTAATACCTGCTTGCTGTAACGGTGCGGATACACACGGGGAGGTGTTGTGAGCGGGCAAGCAGGTATTGGCGTTTTTGTTAAGTAGGTACTTCGTTGTACGGGTACCTACATTCATGTACAATAAGAATTTTTACTCGTTATCTGTTTTCTTTTTTTTTATATCTTTTCTCTCTTTTTTTTTGTTAATTTGTAATTTTCCTGTTTTATTGCTACAATTTGAAAATAGAAATACACATCTGCTACAAAAAGAACCCTGGGCATAGACTTTTTTACAATATCAAAGTACCTAACCATTGCGTCTAAATTAATAATGACATTTGACACGCTGCAGTTGGCAGCGCTTTTATAAGGTTGCAATTGCAACCAATATCTTGAAATTGAATTCTTCAGCTGTGGCATTAATACCGGGAAGTATTTTTTAACGTACAGACGCCAGCAGGTCAAGTTACCCGAAACTGTCAAGTTTTTCCAATCAAGTTTTAACCTTAATGATTTAGTGATAAAGTTAAAAATATATTAAAGAAATTTGACAGATTGTAGTAGTTTGATGTGCTGGCGTCTGTACATACATACTAGAAATAAGAGCATTATTGGTGCATACGTAGCAACATAAAGTATATTTATTTATTTATTTCAGGCGACGACGTAGGCCCATAGATAAATACCTTAACCTAATCATACATATTTTTATCTTAAATAGTACTTCACTGGCTAGTAAGTTCTTGTGCTGTTCTGTGGTACTTGTCCGCGGAAGCGACGGAACACCACGTCCTGCAGCCAGACGTCTTCTTCCATGACGACGGGCAGAAAAAAAATCGGTGCACGCACCACGAACGCCTTGAAGTTGACGTTGCGGTGCGACTCCAGTAACTGCACCAGTAACTGCTGCTGCTGTAAAAAATGAATGCTTGCTTTGTCGCCAGAATAAGAACATTCTACTACTTGGGAGTACAAAAAAAGCTGTTATTTGGGAACACAACGCTTATTTCCGGATAAAAAGAGAATAATATGTTATACACCACGTTCTAAGTTCAAGCAGTCCACCCAACACCAGGAAAAACGCCCCAAACGTGCGCGTACGCAACCCACGCCCGTGTGTTCACAAATTACGCGCAGCTTACGTTGAGAACCATTCATTAGTTATTTGCCAATGCGTAGGGCTTTTCCAATTTTGACATCATCTTACGTAACTTATGGTATCTGGTTAGTGGGCATAAAGTAGCCCAGTGCTGGGCAAACATACATACACACTTAATATCACGCCTGTAGTCGCGCAGGGTAAGGCAGAGGTGTTCTTATAGTACACCCACATTTCACCAGTTATGTTTAAGTACCAGGGTCGGGCCCTGCTTCAGGGGGCGAGCCTGTTGCCATCAACCGGACACCAATCCAGACTCCGGGCTGCTACTGAGAAATTCTCGACTCGGGAATCGAACCCAGGACGTCATGCTTAGCGGTAGCCTTTGCGACCACTAGACCAATGAGGCAGTCTTTTGTTTTTCTCTCAACCAATCACAAGAGTCCCTATTACATTTGACATTAGTCTGTTTTGTTTTTTTGTCAATGGCATCTCGCAGTTCAACCTATGAGGTTGTCGTCTGCTTAACCGGGCTTGCCTGTGGATGTCTCATTAAATGAAGGCCTCCAGCCAGGGCTTAAAAAACTAAAAGTAACCGACTACACGCTAAGGGCACCCCCTGTGGGGCCCTAAGCCAAGCGTTGCTGGGAGAGGGCAGCTAGGGACAGGCTGGATCGGAATTAGACATTAGTCTGACCAATCAAAATCCTTTTTCAAGCTTTGAGTAGCAATAAGTAACACCCAAGGGCCTGCGGGGTACTTGCGTAAGGCACTATCAGTAGCAATCAATGGGTTTCATTTTGACAGTTCAACAACATTCATTGCGTTATTTACGTAGTTGAGCAGACACATTTTTCGAACTTATGAAGCAATGGATTAGCAATATCCTTCAAAATGATTCAGATTGTGATTGATAACATGTTACGCAATTTGGGTGCAAGATTAGGACATAGGATACTTATTCCGATATTCCCACAAGATCGAGACTTATACCGGTGAAACCGCGGGGCGCAGCTAGTTAAATAATAATAAAAAGATAATAAACTGGTGCTTTGGGGGTTCGGAACCTTTAATAAATAAATAAATAAATTTATTTCAGGCATTGTACATACATACTCGTACATACACATACCTATATATCACCCATTGTCACTACGACACTATGTGCTGGCGACCGTTTTCGGGGGCCCATTATTGAGTATGCAAGTCACCCCTTGCCATTTTTATCTGTGAATTATATTATCATTGGTCAGGCAGGAGACATAGACCTTCCATAGTTCAAGGTTACCGATCTATTATAGCCACCCAAACCCATAACCCAGTATATTTTGTTTCCATGTTCTGCAATAGTCCTGCACCAACCTGCATAAACGGCCTCTGCGAGTTGGCTTCAGCCCCTGGTACGCATTTGAAAGGTCCGGGACCCCAAGGTCCCGAGGTATAAGAAAGACAAAAAGAAATAATATAATAATAATAATTTATTTGTAAGATATATATATATATATATCCACTTATGTTAGTAATGACATAAACAACTTACAAATGTAATATAACTCCTTAGGTAGATAGTTATATTATTTAATCACACAAATTTACTACAATTACCGTTACATTAATTATTTATACACTCAATATACTTAATATAATATTATTTATTAATCTTGACGCCGTTAGGTACTTTAGTTTGTCCGACCTGTAGCTCGCCCCAAAACCCAGTGCCCGAATCGATTCCCCGATCGCGCCTTCCATCACCACTTCTCAACCGTTACCGCTTGGTGTTGCCACATAAATAATAATTGTCCGCAATAATCGTTGTGTCAGTTTAGTCGATTTTCAGAAAGAGAAACAGAAAGTCCTATAAGAGGCCAAAAGGCTCCTATCTCAGCATGATGCTGCGACCGGTGACATTTAAAAAAATAAATGTCATAACGCTGGTATTCTGATAGGGCCCGCTTAGATGTCACGGGCAGTTACATAAATAAATAAATAATAAAATAGATATATCTAAAATAATATATAATAATAATAATAATATCCTTGGACATTTCACACAGCGCCATCTAGTCCCAAGCTAAGCAACCTAATGCTTGTGTTATGGTAAGAAGATGGCTGATACAAAATATTAAATGAAATATTAACAAATAAAATGTTAATGTTTTATCCGCGCCAGACGTAACCTCATTACTTGTCTATGCCATTAGTTGTTTGTGCAGAATAAACAATTTTTCTTTCTTAATTTTCTTTCTTTATTTACTTTCTTTTCAGCTCCTTTGAGTCATGCCATCTTTCGCACAAGCCATATATTTGCTTTGATCTATCTCGTTCCTTATAGCAGTATTCACATTCACACCTAACACCTTCCTTAACGCATTCACCACCTTGAATGTATATGTAGCGGTATCTACAACGCCACATGCGAACAACGCGTCAAACTGACGTCACGCAAATCCTGCATCTCGCAAGCAGAGTTTACCGCGCAATTAGCAGAGATACAATTTCCCAACATCAATCGTTGGGCAATTGCCCGCCAGACACCACACCCGTCTGGTCGGAGGATCCTCCCTTTTCTATGGAGGATGAGTGAACCTTACACCCTGTTCCTCATGCCTCTAAATATATCTTATTTTTGTGTTTTGCGGAGAATAATCGGCTAGAAATTATATTGTAACAAAAACCCAGAAAAAAACGACATTTATATTACGTAAACGGATTAGCCCACAAGCATATTTCATAAGGATGAATTCCGATAACTGCCAAACCTGCATCTTTTTTCAAAAGTTCAAGATAGTTTTTCCTTGAGTGAATCACTCCCATGGATCCGGTTGCCATCATCATCATTATGTCAGCCATTTTGTAGCCTGTGTCCCAGCAGTGGGAACATTATAGGCAGATTATGTACAGGTTGCTATTCACAAGCACTCGATACGCCTCCGTACCGTATCGAACATCATTCAATGTTATCGTAGGAGTCCTCTAAGTGCTGTTTACAAGTCCAAAACCCGAAAATTTTGTCAGTTTTTACAACGCCAGATACTTTTATCCGAGGAATAATTTTGAATTTTTGACAGTTCTTCCATATAAAATCTGTCATACGTCAATTTTATTCCACGAATAAAAATTATCTGTCGATTGTAAAATCAGCCCTAAATTGCTGTAGCTGTTGGTTGTCGAGGTCAAGGCAAATCATAGGCAGGTAATAGGCGGTCAATCCGCACGAATCACTCACCCGAAACATGCGAATCGTCACTTACTCCAGAAACATGGCAATTGTCACATTTTGAATGTTATTAATACAGTATAGAAAAAACCGGCCAAGTGCGAGTCGGACTCGCCGATGAAGGGTTCCGTTACGTTACGATTTATGACGTATTAAAAAAAAACTACTCACTAGATCTCGTTCAAACCAATTTTCGGTGGAAGTTTATATGGTAATGTACATCATATATTTTTTTTAGTTTTATCATTCTCTTATTTTAGAAGTTACAGGGGGGGGGGACACATTTTACCACTTTGGAAGTGTCTCTCGCGCAAACTATTCAGTTTAGAAAAAAATGATATTAGAAACCTCAATATCATTTTTGAAGACCTATCCATAGATACCCCACACGTATGGGTTTGATGAAAAAAAAAATTTTGAGTTAAAGTTCTAAGTATGGGGACCCCCAAAATTTATTGTTTTTTTTCTATTTTTGTGTGAAAATCTTAATGCGGTTCACAGAATACATCTACTTGCCAAGTTTCAACAGTATAGCTCTTATAGTTTCGGAAAAAAGCGGCTGTGACATACGGACGGACAGACAGACAGACAGACAGACAGACATGACGAATCCATAAGGGTTCCGTTGCCATTTGGCTACGGAACCCTAAAAAGTAGACGTTTTATAAAATTTAACTCTTTATCATGTATGTGTGCTAGTGTTCTTTTCTCTATACTTATAGGTTTTCATTTTGACAGTTCAACAACATTCATTGAATTATTTACGTTGTTGAGCAATCAACAACAATTTTTCGAACATAATTATATGATTAACTAGCTGCGCCCCGCGGTTTCACCCGCATAAGTTTCGATCCCGTGGGAATATCGGGATAAAAACGTATCTTATAGGTATTTTAAATTTTTAATCCTGGTTATAAACCATCTGTGTGCCAAATTTCTTCCAAATCCGTTCAGCAGTTTCTGCGTGAAAGAGTAACAAACATCCATCCATCCATCCATCCATACAAACTGACACGTTTATAATATTATAGTAGGAAGTAGGATGAGCAATGGACTAGCAATAACCTTCAAAATGATTCAGATTGTGATTGGTGCTGGGTTCGATTCCCAAATAAGGCTACGTGTTATCGAGATTTTTCAATGAGGAATTTCTTGTTATCCGCCTGGAGTTTAGATTTGTGTCCGGTTGATGGCACTGGGCTCGTCCCCTATCACATGGGACCATCAAATTGCAGTTGCATTACACACTTCTGCCTGCCCCCTCGAGGAATACATGCGTGATATTCAATCATTTCGGTCAGTATGTTAGGTTGTACAGATTGCAATACCGTAAGTACATAAAGTACGCCAGTTCACGCTCGAATTCCCACATTTTTCAATAAACCGGGTTTCCATTACATTTATTTAATAGAACGGATCCGTTTCATGCCAACCGGTCTGTTCTGTAAAACTCTCACCGTGAAAACTAAGGTGAAGTGAGCTGTCAATAGTGTCATCAAGTGGAATGACGGCTCACTTCAAGCTCAGTGAGAGTTTTTACAGAATAGACCGGATATTATTATTATTGAGCTGGTTACTCGAAGCTTTAAAAAACCGGCCAACTGCGAGTCGGACTCCTACACGAAGGGTTTCGTACCACAAGGCACAAAACGCCGAAAAAAACACGTTTCTTGTATTTAATCCGCTTCACGTGTTCAAAAACGTAAACAACGCAATGAATGTTGTTGAACTGTCAAAATGGAAGCCTTTTCTACTGTTAGTGTGTTACATAATTACCGCTGTCCCTTATGTTCAGAAGTCGCGACTGCGACCATTGAGGCAGTCAGTCAATAAAATAATAATCAATAAATCAGCTCTCAATTCGTCACTGCAGAGGGCAAAGACCTCGAAGAATAAAAAAACAACATTGTCAAAAGGTCAGCAACGCATTCAGCAAAAAAATTCAAAAAATTCAAATTGAAAATATTTATTTGCCAGAAAATACATCAAGCGCAGTGTTGTAAGTAAGGAAGACCTAAAAAAATAAAATAAGACAAATAGAGGAAATCACTGTCTAGACCTGATCAGATTTCCAAGGTTGCCTGGAAGCGATCGCAGAAAGCAAAAAGGCCGCCCATTGTATGTTTTATAGTGTTTCATTTATTTTTAGGGTTCAGTACCTCGAAAGGAAAAAAACGGAACCCTTATAGGATCACTTTGTTGTCTGTCTGTCAAGACCCTTTTTCCCAGGAACGCGTGGAGGTATCAAGCTGGAATTTATATCAAATACTTAGGTCTACTGACCCGTGGAGCTGTGAAAAAATTAAACTTCTAAGCCAACGCAATCAAAAGATACAGCCGTTTATGCCGCAAATTTTCGACACTCGTAAGGGAATCAAAACCTACAGGGTACTTCCCGTGAACTCAGAATGTTGAAATTTGGTACAAAGCAACGTCTTATAGCACAGATAAAGGAAGAATTGCGAAAACCGTAAATTTTTAGTTAAATACCTACAAATAATAATAATAATAATATCCCTGGACATTTCACACAGCGCCATCTAGTCCCAAGCTAAGCAACCTAATGCTTGTGTTATGGTAACAAGATGGCTGATAAACTACTTATATACATTTTTTTTTTTTGTAAATACATATATATTATAGATAGAAAAACACCCAGACTCGGAACAAATACATGTAGGTCATACAAATATTTGTTCCGTGCGGGAATCGAACCCGCGACACGGAACCCTCGGTGCGCGAGTCCAACTCGCACTTGACCGGTTTTTTTGTTATGTATTTTTGTGGTGTACAGACGCCAGCACATCAAGCTACTACAATCTGTCAAATTTATTTAATAGATTTTCAACTTTATCGCTAAAGCATTAAGGTTCAAGGTTTATTGGGAAAATTTGACAGTTTCGGGTAGCTTGACCTGCTGGCGTCTGTACAATGAATAACAAAGTGACAAAGTACGATTCGGACTCTGTACTACCAAATTGTCGTTTACTTACTTTTTGTTATTTGTCATGATTGAGGCCATATTAACAAAAACTCTGTCAAAAATCTAACTGGCTAGCTACTACGGTTACAAAGCTTTACCTCTGTGACAGACACACATACAGCAGGCTTAGTAATAAGGTCCCATCAGCTCTTTTTGATCCCCTTTGTCCGTTTTTAGATCCCATTGTCCGTCCAAAAGCGCGTTGGGTTGATGATATCGTCAAAGTCGTGGGAAATACCGGGATGAGAGACGCACGGAACAGGGAAGTATGGCAGAAGAAAAGGAAGGCCTGTACCCAGCTGTGAGTGATTCCAGGCTGAAATGATGATTTTATTTTATTTATTTGGGACAAAAAACAGTTATGCGTTACAATATTAATAGTTAGCTAAGTTATAATAGTAAACAAACGCACAACCCACACTATTGTCCACGGAATCATATCGATTTTAAAAGAAAGAAATAAGGAAACGGACGTATACAGAAAGGGACATTAAGAAAATAAAAATAATCCTGAAAAGTCACACAAACCAACTCAAGACAGCGCTCCCCGTTCAGATTTAATCTGTAGTCACCAATCAGATCACACCATAACGTCTGCAAGAAGCAGTCATCGTTAAGGATGACCAGAAAGTAAATCAATAGTCATTTTTCTAAATTTGTTCTGATTAAGAGCGAACATATCTAAATTTATAAAATGTGAGTTGTACGATGATCAGCTCCCTTCTGTACAACAGCCCAGCTGTGAAAACTTAGGTGAAGTGAGCTGTCATTAGTGTCAATCTCTGTGGAATGACAGCTCACTTCGCTAAAGTCAAAGAAAAATCATTTATTTTAAATAGTCACATAAAAGGCACTTTAGAACGTCAACGTTCTAGTCGCCCCTTCCAAAAGTTCCAAGTTTTCACGGTGAGATTTTTACCTATTCGGTAAAAACCGAGATCGGCAGGTGAGCAAGGCGGAAATCACTTTCCACCACCAAGTCGTCAACCTATGTGCCAACATCACATTAAAAGCGAACTCAAGTCCAAAGTGCTGGTTGCGACGAGCGACTGCACACCCATCTGTGCCACTGACCCCGAAAACACTGCTTATGTAATTATTTCTTATAGGCAGTTTTCTAGATAATTCTGGATTGTTATTATAAAATAGACTCGCTTTTCGTGTTTCTGTGACTGCATTGTTCTTCTAAACTACGTTAAGAATGGATTTTAAAGGAAAGTGTGTGATTTTGTAATACTGAGCGTCAAAACCAAGGTAACGGATGTTACCCAGAAAGCCGCTAAACTTAAGTGGGACTGGGCCGTACATGTTTGCCATATGTCAGATGAATTGGGCTAAGAGAACCACCAATTGGGTAATTGGGTCCCACCAAACGCACGACGCCATCGCATAGCAAATTAGAAAGAAATATATTTTACTAGCTGCGCCCCGCGGTTTGACCCGCATAAGTTTCGATCCCGTGGGAATATCGGATTAAAAAGGGACCTCCACAGCGGAGCGGAGGGACCCTGTCAGCCAGTCTTCAAGATTACGTTGCGGCTGCCACGCATTCTGCAGATCAGGGATACCGTCCCTTGGCGAATGATGGCATGAAAGCCATCAGCGCGAACCAACGATGACATAATTATAATTAACGAAAATTAAAATGAGCCAAATCACACTAATATTATAAAGGCGAAAGTTTGTGTATGTGTGTTTGTTTGTATGTTTGTTACTTCTTCACGCTCAAACGGCCGGACCAATTTAGTATAATATATATTTAGTACTACCTGCGCCCCGCGGTTTCACCCGCATAAGTTTAATATCGGGATAAAAAGTATCCTATGTGTTAATCTCGGTTGTAAGCTATCAGGGCCCCAAGTCTGCTATTACAATAGTATCAGAATGGTCTATCATTGGTTTCATAATTGTTGATTTTGACAAGTTTGGTAATCTACTAACATAATGGCGTCATTATGACTTTCCAGTGGTCAACCACTGACATTCCATTGAAAGAAATGGCATAGAATGGTAATCTCGTACAAAATGATAAATGAATGACTGACTTACATAAATCACTTGACTTGTATAAAACACTAATAAATAATATTTAAAAATATATATAAATGAAATCTGGCATAAATAAAGTAGTGGTAGTTTTTCGAAAATCATTTCTACTAACGGGTTTTATATTAATGACTATACGACAATGTCATTATGACACAATTCTATTACGAGACCATTGACCGACAAATGATCGCCATTAAGAATTTAGCAGATTACGGACTTTAAGCAAAATGACAATGGGATGCGAATGGGATCGTGTTGGAATGACGAATTTATAAAAATAGTAGACTTGGGGCCCTGTTCAGGAGTTTTTACGTGAAAGAGTAACAAACATCCATCCCTCCATCCATCCATACAAACTTTCTCGTTTATAATATTAGTAGAATTTCTCGGAACCACGGTAATATTATCTTTCCAAGCGTCTGTGTTGTCCGTTTGGGTGGTTTTAACTCCTTTCTTTTCACGACAAAGCCATAAGAACTTTTGAATATCCCTGATTGGGGAAGACGGATGATGGAGGGCTATTTCTGAACTAGACATAATCAGCCAATGTTCCCACTGCTGGGACACAGGCCTCCTCTCTGTGAGAGGGAGCCGGCTGTAATCTACCACGCGGGCCCAGTGCGGGTTGGTCACCTCTGCTCTCAGAATGTTGCAGGGCATGCCCTGGACATGCCGATTTCTTCACGATGTTTTTTTTTTACAAACTATACCATTTAAACTCACATACACAAACAGCCAGACCCGGAACAGCTACTTGTAGGTCATACAAATATTTGTTCCGTGCGGGAATCGAACGTGCTCGCTTAACCACTGCGCCAACCGTATTTTTTGGGAATTTAACAAAGAACAAAGTAAAGCACCTGCGCGGGTTCGAACCCAAGACCTACAACTCGGCAGTTTCGGCCGTCACCACTGCTCTGCTCAACGATGACAGACCTCCAAAACGCCCGCCCGTTACCATTTCCGTGTGTATCAGCTCAGAAGAGAGAAGAGAAGAGAGTCGGGGCCGATACACTCATAAATATTTATTTTATGATTTGAAAACGGAGGTTCTCTCGAACGGACATGGAAAAAGCAATTTTTGTATGTATGTGTTGATAACGGCTTCAAATCAGCCAGTATATTCGGTATAGTAAAATCTTACCGTGAAAACTTAGGTGACGTGAGCTGTCATCCACACGATGCTAGGGATTGACAATATTGACAGCTCACTTCAAATTCAAACTTAGATTGACAATATAGATGATCATGATAGAGATAAAGTAATGATAAGTAGTGTTAATGATGATGTAGATTGCGGTTGCGAGTCGCCTGGACTGTGTCCAGTACTCACTGGACTGTGTGTACATGGGGCACTGTTGTGCCGTCTCTCATGAGATCTCGCAACGATGTTGTTACTAACATAGTCGTAAGTTTTACTAACAATCTTGTTGAGTCTTGGTTACTTTAATAAAGAAATAATATATTCTATTCTATTCTTATATTGACCACTTCAAATTCAAACTTATTTCACCTATTTTTTCACGGAGCACTACTGCTATAAGAGTGTACTGAAACTATTTTAAACCCCAGAAAACTTCACAACCCGGGCATCGAACTGACGCGCTAACACCGGTAACGACGCAACTAACTTATCTTGTTGCAAACTGAATCACTCGGTCAGCACGAGCGCGTGTTTTGATTGCGTAACTGCAGACTGTTCATTCTTAAAGTACAAGCGTACAAGCACACGGGCAACTTGTCCAGCGATTGTTGCCAGCAACAGTTGCCAAGGGGTATCGCGGAACCGAGAAACTGGGTTGTCATGGTCAGAAAGACAGAATAGGTACCAGTGTTTTACATGGAGCGACCATGTAAAATACTGGTATTCAGCTGCATCCAGTTAGACTGGAAACCGACCTCATAGTTAGGAAGTAATAGGCAGATGATGAAAAATATTCAAAATGTTTTGGCAATTCATAACATTTAAATGCTCCATAGTATTCTGTTTCTAATCAAAATAAAACGTCGTTTTTTCAAATTAACCTGAGAATCAGCATTTTTTGAACATCAAAATTTAATAAAAGCATAACCATGGACAAAGTCGGCAGTCTGAAATAAATTACTTATTGTTATTATTATTATAAGCATAATCAACCTGTAACATTCCCACTGCTGGGACACAGGCCTCCTCTCAGTGAGAGAGAGTAGGCCGTAATTCACCACGCGGACCCAGTACGGGTTGGTAGATGTCACACGTCTTCGAATTTTTGGTTCTAGGACATGGCGGTTTCCTCACGATGTTTTCCTTCATCGTTTTGAGAGCAGTGGTGATGAAATTATTTACACGAAGTAAAGCGCCTATCTAGTTCGAACCCACGACCTAAAACTCGTAAGTCGCAACCGTTACCACTGGGCTACCACTGGTCAGGGATAAGACAGTCCCCCAACGCGCCACCACCACCCTACACCATGACCTAGTGCTTTAGCTGGGAAGAAGAGGTGGCAGGCGCGACATGGCATTAGTGTTTTTGTAACGTCCTTGTTGACTAATGTTGCCCACTATTGAGCAACTTAAGTTGCCCGTGTAACCCTATGTTATAGTTAGGTACTACACAATTCTCGAGTGATCATACGAACTTCCCACATGAATATTCATACTACTTCTACGAGAATTTTTATAACTATTTCATAATAACAAAATTTTCTTTTATTATAATCAGCTGATTGCCTCGCTGGTCTAGTGGTCGAAAGAACGACTGCTGAGCGTGAGGGCTCGGGTTCGATGACCAATTCGGACTAAGTGTTATTGGGCTTTGGACTTTGCACACTTTTCAATATTTAGCAGAAAATTTTTCTATCAGAAATTTCTCTGTAGCTGCGCGGAGTCAGGATTTGTTCCCGGTTGTTGGCAATAGACTCGCACTTGTACATGGAACTTAGACATAACTGGCGAAATGTGGGTTACTATAAGTACATATCTGCCTAACCCTGCGGGGAAACAAGGCGTGATGTTATGTTTGTGTTCATCTTTCCTTATGAAGGACCGGTCAAATGGCCTACCATGTAAAGGCTCCCGCAGATAGGCGCGACCCGACTCCAGTAAAACAGTTTCCGTGATGTTTTCGAAAAATTGTTCTAGCAGAGTCGCGTCGCGCCTATCTGCGGGAGCCTTAATACCAGTTTCTTAGCTCTGACTTTAACTCTAGGTATAAGATTATAAAGAGAAAACTAGCCTTATGATTAGATTTATTAAAGACTTTGTCACGTGTTTTATATACACCGTTACGAGTTACATAAGATTACAATTTGTGCCAAAAACGTGTTTGAGAAATTGTGGGCTAACTCCACATAACATTACGCCTTTTTTTTATTAGGGTTCCGTAGCCTACGGAACCCTTATGGATTCGTCATGTCTGTCTGTCTGTCTGTCTGTCTGTCTGTCCGTCCGTATGTCACAGCCGCTTTTTTCCGAAACTATAAGAGCTATACTGTTGAAACTTGGTAAGTAGATGTATTCTGTGAACCGCATTAAGATTTTCACACAAAAATAGAAAAAAAACAATAAATTTTGGGGGTCCCCATACTTAGAACTGCAACTCAAAATTTTTTTTTTCATCAAACCCATACGTGTGGGGTATCTATGGATAGGTCTTCAAAAATGATATTGAGGTTTCTAATATCATTTTTTTCTAAACTGAATAGTTTGCGCGAGAGACACTTCCAAAGTGGTAAAATGTGTGTCCCCCCCCCTGTAACTTCTAAAATAAGAGAATGATAAAACTAAAAAAAATATATGATGTACATTACCATATAAACTTTTACCGAAAATTGGTTTGAACGAGATCTAGTGAGTAGTTTTTTTTTAATACGTCATAAATCGTAACGTAACGGAACCCTTCATGGGCGAGTCCGACTCGCACTTGGCCGGTTTTTAAAATAAATCGTTGCCCCACACTAGGAATTACTCCTGTATCGTGGGTGCGTATACAAACATTTAAACTCACATACACATACAGCCAGACCCGGAACAACTACCTGTAGGCAATACAAATATTTGTTCCGTGCGGGAATCGAACCCACGACACGCAGCGCAGCAGTGGATCGCTCAGCCACTGCGCCAACCGTGTCGTCAAATATGTTTAAGTCCGGTATATCCATGGGGGGCGAGCCTATTGCCATCATTATCATCATCTGCCTAGCCTTTCCCCAACTATGTTGGGGTCGGCTTCCAGTCTAACCGGATGCAGCTGAATACCAGTATTTTACATGGAGCGACTGCCTATCTGACCTCCACAACCCAGCCTATGGCCATCAACCGGACACAAATTCAGACTCTGGGCTACTACTAAGAAATTTATTCAATTCTGGAAAAAAAAACGTAAAGGCTCGGGAGACTCCCGGCACTGCCCGGCAGGAACGAAGTTCAAGATCTAAATCCAAGATGGCGTCTGCGAAAATTTCAAAATGATGGAAATGTGATCATTTTCAGAACCGCCATCTTGGATTTTCATGTTGAACTCGCTATCGGCTTTAGCACCCTCAAAAAACATAAAAACGACACCCATAATGAGTTTGAAATATTTCGCTGCTGAAATCTTGGATTTTCATTTTAACCTTACTATTAGCTTCAGCTCCCTCGAAAACCATGAAAACTATCTCTCTCTCTGTGTCTCCTTCGCATGGAGGGCATAACGTCGTCACGTGACGATTTCTCCTAGTTTACTCCTACCGCAAGCTCCGTTAAAGAACTTCGTTCCAAAAAACCCAATATTTAACTAATCTAGGAATCGAGCCCAGGACCTCTCAGCAGTAGCGCTTGCGACCACTACACCTCCACACCTGTGGACACTAGAATTGTGGGTTAAGTACCTACATAATAATTATTATGATAAGTAGGTACCTACATTTTCATTTTCAGTATAATTGATTCTTGTCGTCCCTTCCAAAAGGTAGTTTCGCATGGAGAAGAATGGGCAAGAAACTCCATAGAGCTGCATAGTGCATAATTATCCTAGCTTATTCGTGTCAGGCGGCTAAACTTGCCCAATAGGCAATATTGCCCGGCACAATATGTATAATGTAGGTAATAACATTATGTACGAGCTCGCGCAGGGCGGTGAAAGTAGATTCGCTTCATTACGCGCCGCAGTGCGGGGACACGGTTGTTGATGTCGATAGTTTGGCGACATGAAAGCGTCGATAGTTTTGTGTTATTGAGGTCGATAGTTTTTTTTTTTTTGTTTAATTTTGTTTCTTATATCATAATCTAATGGTTTGTAAATTATTACACAGCTAACTATCGACTTAATGCCACCGATGCTGCAATCCACGTGGTCACCTACTGGGCTGGGGAAAAGAACAAGAAGACCTCTAGTAGAATTAACATTTTCTTTTCCTGTTTATCAATGACAGATTTGATTTAATAATTGTACAAGCGCGTTACGTTTTGTTGTTTTATAAAGATGGAGATAGATATATTCCAAGCTATAATAATTCCCCCGTCTCGTATTAACTGTGTTGACTGTTACCGCAAGGTTTTATGTTTACACGTTTAATTTAAACTAAGTAGTGCGGAAAGCTGTTATATTTCCATTTCTATCATAATATGATCAGAACTTAAAACTATAAAATTAGATATTGCTAACCCATAGGTATTTTATTGTAATTGAACTATTGCTGTTGCAGTTAAAATGGCAATTTAGTATATATTATAATAACGAGCAATGAAGCGCAGCATGAGATGAGCTAAGCGTAAAGATCGAGTTAGAATCACGACGCTGCGCACATTATATTCTATGTAACCTAGTGTAATGTCGAATCTTGGTACCAGAATATTGATTCTTAGTCATCATCATCAGCCTACACTAGTCCACTGCTGGACATACGTCTATCCTGTAAACTCAATTTTCGGCAACTCTCATCCAGCTACTACCAGCCATCCTACGTAGCTCGTCGCTTCAGCTAGCCTGAGGGCGTCCTACCTTACGTTTGCCAATTCGCGGTCTCCACTCAAGAACACGTTTACCCCAACGGTCATTAGTTCTGCGGCTAATATGACCGGCCCATTGCTACTTCAGCTTGCTTATTCTGTGAGCTATGTCGACGACTTTGGTTCTCTACCGGATCACCTTGTTGCGGATTTGATCCCTCAGAGAGACTCCAAGCATAGCCCGTTCTGTAGCTCGCTGAGCGACCTTGATACTTATTACGTCTCCTAATTCTCGAAAATATCTAGACTTTTGAGATTTTTCTATCAAATACCGACACCATTCAACAAACTAATTTTTTTTTTATAATTTTATCGATATCGTTATTCACGAAAGCATGTCCCCTCACTATACCCAAACCGGTCCGCGGTATAATCGCGCATGTAGACAATGTTACGTCACTCGTGCCATCGCCTCGTAATACATTACACGATTTTTTTCAACGCGCTCTATTTGTATTGGGAAACTGTACTGTGGTGAAATTAGGTGGAAGGAGTTGCATTTACCTTAATAGCCTACCGACCGATTTCAGTCACGGTGGCCAATCTCAACGGAGATTAGCCAGGTACGCAGGAAATATTACAGAGCACAAGTGTGTGCGTAAACACAGGTGCACTCTCTGTTCCTTTACTCTCATAGTCCGATGGGACGGCAATCCGACACGACCGGGGAGAACAAGAGCAAAGGCTTGACGTGCTTTCCGAGGGGGTATTAAGCCGCCAACTTCCAAACTCCGGACTGTTACTAAGAAATTCCTAATGGAAAACAAAATAACACTCTGTCCGACCCGGAAATCGAACCCAGGATCCCACGGTCAGCAGTCGCGCTTGCTAACACGAGACCAACAGGACAGGTACTTTAATAACTATAATAGGTTAATAGGGAGCCCTATTTTGACCTGTGGCTCGTAAGTCTGACAGCAAGTCTTACCGCGGAGTATCGAGTTATCACACAGGATATTGTGGAGTAAAGACGCCAGCACATCAAGCTACTAAAATCTGTTAAATTTCTCAACGTTATCGCTAAAGCATTAGGTTCAAGGTTGATTGGGAAAATTTGGCAGTTTCGGGTAGCTTGACCTGCAGTCTGTACCTCCACAATATCCTGTCTTTTCTTCTTTTCGTATCAATCATTACAAATGGCAGTCATTACGGCTACAAGCCCAAAAGTCCGACATCTAATCTTACCAAGTGGTATCGTGTTACCCAGTAACTGGGTTGTGGAGGTCAGATAGGCAGTCGCTCCATGTAAAAAATTGGTATTCTAACTGGGAATCGAACCCAGGACCCCACGCTCAGTCAGTAATCTTACTCGCGACCACGAAACCAACGGCTTATTTTCCATGGAAAAATATTAATGACTCTGCCATCTAGTGGCAGTTTGCAGAAACACTTAAGAAATTTGCTACCTAACGAGAAAATAACTACAGCTCTTCTACTGCTTACTATTTTTGAAACAACAAACAATTACTGTCAGCCGCTCGTCACTAGATGGCGTTAAAAGCATCTTCAGTATTTGCTTTTTAACCGACTTCAAAAAAGGAGGAGGTTCTCAATTCGACGGTGTTTTTTTTTGTGTGCTTGTTGCTCGATTACTCCGCCAATTGTGGACCGATTTTCAAAATTCTTTTTTTGTTCCAAAGGAGATACTTTTTAAGTGGTCCCATAGAAATTTCATCAAAAACGGTTCAGTAGTTTGGTTTTTAAACCAAAATTACTGGTAAAAACTACAACTTAAAAGAGAAAAATAAAAACATTTTTGCAAAATAAAACAACCGACTTCCAAACACGACACTACAAAGTGAAAAATAACTTTAATTTCGGAAGTCGGTGGTAAACAACGAAAATGCGAACCCAACGACACCAACTTCCGAAATTAGTTATTTTTCATTTTGTAGTGTCGTTTTTGGAAGTCGGTTGTTTTTTTTTTGCAAAACAGGTTTTGTAAATTTAATTAGTCTTTAATTTACCGCCATCTATTATCCACACAACCACCAATAGTGTCATAGTTTTATCGATTCGCCGCGAGACGGCGTTAAAAGCGTCGTCAGCAAAATTGCATAAGAAGTGAATTCTGAAACGTGATTAACATTGCGACACTGGTGTTCTGTTATTTTGCGTAAGACATTTATGACGCTTTGTTACGTCAGCGAGTCCGATACAACGCATGGTTGGACGCGAATTTGATTATCTCAATGAAGGTCGCATTATAATGTTTATGTGTAAGCAATATCTTAGTTATAACATGTTCCTTTCAAACTATCGTCACTAGCAGAAGTGTTACGAAATATTTGAATTATTGACAGCGTGTATGCGCATATTTGGAACGTTCATTATATATATTTAATGTAAGAGTTTAGCAGATGTATTCAGAACGTAGACGAAGCAAATTTCAACGGAGTGTGTGTAAACTTCGTTTTTTAAACCCAGGCACTAATCTGACATTGCTGTCAAATTAGTATCTGGGTGAACTCTAGCAAGCGGTGTTCTGCAGTGCAATTCTGTAACCATCTCACCGTGAAAACTTAGGTGAAGTGAGCGTGGAGTGAGCTGTCATTCCAAATAATGCTAGGGATTGACACTACTGACAACTCACATCAAGCTCACTTCACATGAGTTTTCACGGTGAGATTTTTACAGAATCGACTGGCTGCTCTATTACATATTTATTCTTTTCATAGCAACGGGGAGCAAATTATAAAATCAATATAGATTGTTACATAATAAGCGTATAACGTTCCCACTGCTGGGACACAGGCCTCCTCTTGGTGAGAGGGAGTGGGCCGTAATCCACCACGAGGGCCCAGTGCGGTTGGAGCTGTCATTCCATCTAATGCTAGGGATTGACACTTGCACTTCACTTCATTTTTCACGGTGAGATTTTTACAGAATCGATCGACTGTTGTTTCTGGATACCTACTCGTACTTACACGACAAAGGGGTGACTTTACATAATGTCCTAGCCGAATTCTGCCCGCGACTGCGTCCGCGTGAAATTTCTTGTTCCTTCGACCCACTCCGTCACATCATATCGCCGCGATATTACTTCGTTCTTTGTGGCTTGTTTTGTGTTTGTTCGGCTGCTAAGAGTTGTAGCGTGTATGTTGAATAGCCTATAATCTTGCTCAAGAATGATAGAGAAGTCATCATCTGGCAGATGACTCAGTATCGCTCAACTCAGTTGTCGCCCCCTGTCTAGTTATATCATCTTTCACACACTCCATCCATCGTTTCTTTAGTCTTCCTCTACTAGCCAGTTCGCTGTCCAAGAACATAAAGAAAAAAACCCTGATATCCTGTCAACACACTTCTAAAGTCGGAATGTGAACTACGATCAGTCGAAAGCCTGGCTCGATGACTGAACGAAGCTTATTCTAATCAGCCTTGTGAATGTTCCCACTGTTGGAACGCAGACCTTCTCTCTGTGGTCACGCGGTCCCTGTGCGGGTTGGTAGATGTCACATGTCTTGGAAATTTTGTTTCTAGGACATGCCGGTTTCCTCTCGATGTTTTTATTCACTGTTCTGAGAGCAGTGGTGATGAAATAATTTACATAAAGTAAGCGCCTGTCTGGGATCGCACTCATGACCTACTCGGAGGTCAGTGCCGATACCACTGAGCCACCACTGCTCAGGAAGCTCACGAAGCTAAAACGCGTGATATTAGATAGCTATCACCTACGTGCTTTTTCCTAACTATGTTGGGGTTAACTTTCAGTCTAACCGGATGCATCTGAATACCAGTACTTTACATGGACTACTGCCTATCTGACCTCCACAACCCAGTTACTGGGTAACACGATACATCTCGGTTAAGACTGTTTGTCAGGCTTTCGGGCTCCTGACTACCCGCAACGACTATCAAAGATCTATGAATGACAGGCGAGACCAATGGCTTAACGTGCTTTCCGAGGCACGGAGCTAAGGATCTCGATATGTAAGGCGGTTATCACATAGCACCGTACACCGCTCCGGTGTGCGATGCTGCGGTTTTGACTCTAGATTCGTGATTTGTATACAATAACCGCAGGGTATATAACAAACTGACACCGCATCTCCAAGCGGTCTTCAGTCAAAGTTAAAAACCGCACGCGCCGCAGTGTGATGACCGCCTCATGGTTGGCCACCCATCCCCATACCGACCGCGGCAACCGTAGCCTTACCTTCGATCACCCCGTGTGGCTGTTACCATTTAGCTACGAGCCCCTTACAGAACTACAATCCATAATAACACAGTTCAATGTTCGGAATGCAAACCGCGAGCAATCGAAGGCCTCTCTGTTGACCGAACGATTATAACCACGGTTCAATAATGAAGCCTAACACGAGATATTAGATAGTGAAGAGGAAATTAAACTAATCGCTGGACGACATTGAGATTCGCACGGATTGTGCAAATTTCATCGAACAGGTTTATTTTATTTACTTTGCACATGCCGCCGATTTTGTAACCGACTTCAAAAAAGGTGGAGCTTCTCAATTTGGATGGATGAGTTGAACATCAAGTGTGAGTCGGATTTGCGCACTAAGGGTTCTGTCTGTCCGTCACATCATCTGCCTGCCTTTTCCCAACTATTCTATTAGGGTCGGCTTCCAGTCTAACCGGATGCAACCCTTTACGACTTTCTAGTGCTTTTGCTGAGAAGAAGAAGTATTTTACATGGAGCGACTGCCTGACTCCTGGTACAATACCCCTTGGTAAGACTGGTTGTCAGACTTTCGGGCTTCAGACGAGCTGTAACGACTGTCAAAGGTTCACAAATGGCAACCGGGACCAACATCTTAACGTGCTTTCCGAGGCACGGAGGGGTCTTGGCATATAAAGCCACAAGCCCCTCTTCCCCCCTCTCTGTCTCTCCCCTCTATCAGTCTGTACGTCTCAAGGCTATTTCTTTTTAACCATAGAGACTACCTGTCTGTAATAGGTATCATGGCAAATAGTAATAAGAAATAAACTAAAACAGTTTTTGACCAACGACGTCACGGCAGCCCCAGTCGGAGATGGTGGGATGAGCTTACCAAGCTTGGTCCTTGACAGCTCTGGACAGTGACAGGTAGACAGTACGGAGGCCGAAGCCCAGCAGTGGGACTACATATAAGGGCTAGTTTACATAAAAAGCAAGTGATAAAAAATAACTTTGGATAGAAATGTGACTCGCATTTGGCTAGTATTAATCAATTGTTTAGGAATCTATAGGTGTTCTAATAATAAAGCTGAGGAGTTTGTTTGCTTGTTTGACCGCGGTAATCTCTGGAACTACAAGTCGGAAGTGGAAAAATATTTTTGAATTGACAGCCCAATTCTTGAGGAAGGCTATAGGCGTTTTTTCATCACGCTGGAACCCAAAGGAGCTGCGCAAAATTAAAAAAAAATCAGAGAGAACGCTGCGCGAAAATGAAGTAGTAGTGCGGGCAGGCGATGCGATGCGACGGAGGAATTAGAAATTCCATGACGAAAGTATTGTAGATAAAGCTCTTTAATGCAAGGTAGATAGCTTAAATCATTAGTTGATAAAACGATGCTCAAAACTAATGAGCCAGGTCGAAGCCTGAGGTAGGGCTTCAGGACCCACTCCGAAATATAGCTATGTACAGACGCCAGCACATCAAGCTACCCGAAACTGTCAAATTTTCCCAATCAACCTTGAACCTTAATGCTTTAGCGATAAAGTTGAAAATCTATTAAAGTTTGACAGATTGTAGTAGCTTGATGTGCTGGCGTCTGTACATACTTCCACCCGAGATTAGAAAGAAGGACAACATCTTTTCCGAAGGTCTTACTAATACATCAAAAGCCTGGTTAGACCTTTTCGAAAGACATTGTCCTCGTTTTGAGTTTGCCGTAAGCTAGGCAGAGTTGTTGCGTACGTTACAACCATACAGGTTTTTAATTTTAAAGGTCAAAGCAAATCAAAATATTTTATTTTCTTAATATATCATAAAAATCACGTGGCACTATGACATACATACGTACCTATGCAAATAAATCACCAGTGGATTCAAATTTATCCACCACACTGCGAATAGTCCTCTCGGTAGGATGATTATGGCGACCATAAACTGGGCGAAGCGCGCGGAAACTTGCCCGAACAGAACACCCATATTGATAAAACAATTTTATCATTTACACCTGCAGTGCGATTCTTTTTCCATCTCACCGTGAAAACTTAGGTGAAGTGAGCGTGGAGTGAGCTGTCATTCCAACTAATGCTAAGGATTGAGACTATTGACAGCTCACTCTAAGCTCACTTCACCTAACTTTTCACGGTGATATTTGTACAGAATCGATCGGCAGTTCTTGAACGTCGAACGTCGTCCATGGTGATTTGGCAAAACAGACCATAGACTATATGAAACTACTAACACTATATGAAACAGACTGGATAAATGACAGCCAATTTGACAGATGTAGCTTTACTGATATGGCCGCTAACAATACTGTCAAAGTTCGGAAGTCCTATTGGAAGTAAGTAATGTACAAAAAAACTAAATTCTTAAAATGTTTGTCTGTCTGTCTGTTTGTTTCGGCTAATCTTCGAAACAGCTAGACCGATTTTGACGGGCCTTTAACCGGAAAAAGCGGATGTTATAAGGAATAACACAATGAGAAAGAACTTTGCCTCTCTTTTGCTGCCAGGTATCTTTGGTATGAAGATTTAGGCACATTAGGTAGCCGTTTTGGTCAGCATCGCTTTGATGAACCTCTAGATAATATATTCTCAACGTGGACAATAACGCCCCCTCGTACGCGTTTGAGGCTTTCAGAGCGGTAGAAGACCTAGAGAAAATTATATATTATATCTTACGAGTATATAATATTACACGTTTTTATATTCCTATCTTGCAAGAATCACTATGTACCACACTTTGAAAATTTCGCAACTCTGACTCCAAAGATGTCTAGTTTGGGGGTCGCCTTCTATTCTATTCTATTACAAATTGTGATTATTAAATAAATTTGAATTTGAAAAATATAATCATGAGAATAGCTGTTTCAGATTCGCAACAGATGGTAAGTTAAAAAAAAAATGGAGGACTAGAAAAAAAAAAATTCTCAAAGTAGGCAAACTATGGTTGAGAACCTATGTCCTAAGTTGTTGCAGCTCTCAGCTCTCTCATGTTACAGCTCACAGCTCTCTCATGTTACAGCTCTCAGCTCTCTCATGTTACAGCTCTCAGCTCTCTCATGTTACAGCTCTCAGCTCTCTCATGTTACAGCTCTCAGCTCTCTCATGTTACAGCTCTCTGTCTATAAGCGGTCATCATTAGGTACACCGTCAGCATAAGGGTGCTTTTCCACCAGAGATATGCTACATTGCTATAATTGCGTTTGATATCCACCAATCATATTCACTGGTGCTCATAGCAAATTCAAATTCATTTATTTTTTGTGAACACAGGGCACATAGCATAGCACTGGTGGAAACAACGATTCAACTAAGCTTTGTTTTTTATATGGAAGAATGCGTGCTATGGATGGGAGCTATGTACGCACGTGGTGCAGCTATGTCCAGAGCAGAGCACCTATAGTGTAAAGTAGACATGACATCGTGGAAGCAAACAGTTATTTTATATGTCACAATGTGCGAAATGAACCCATGAAAGAAGATGAATTGCTGTTCACCTGTTTACTCCAACAAAGAAGCTGAAGCTGCACATCTTCCTCGCTCAACTACCTCGCGGCGCATCTTACTCGCCCCGCTACACAGCTTAGTATTAGTGGCAACGGTCACATAGTTTCGAAATTTACCTTTCACATCCTCGCAGCATAGCTGCATAGCACATCTATGGTGGAACAGTGGCCTAAGGCTGCTTTTCCACCAGAGATGTGCTATGCTACGTTGCTATGAATGCGTTTGTTATCCACCAATCATATTCATTGGTCCACATAGCATAGCACTGGTGGAAACGGATTCAACTTAGTTGTGTTTTTATACAGAAAGATGCGTGCTATGGATGGGAGCTATGGATGCGCAAGTGGTGTAGCTATGTGCAGAGCAGAGTACTCTCCGCTCTTTCCCTACTATCAATGCATCGCATTGCTCGAGTTGAGCATCTTCATCGCGCAGCTACGTCGCGGCGGCGCATCTTCATAGCACATCTTACTCGCTCCGCTACACAGTTTAGCATTAGTGGAAACGGTCGCACAGTTTCGTAGCTTAGCTTTCACATCCTCGCAGCATAGCTATAAAGACGATTTATTTTGCCTTGGCTCAGTCACTTCTTACCTATTGCATATATGTCTGGGGCGGTACACTTAAAACGTATCTGCTTCGCCTTGAGAGGGCACAAAGAGCTGTCTTGAAAGTCATGCTTCACAAACCTTATCGGTACCCGACTACCCAGCTCTATAAAGACATATCGGTACTCACTGTACGACAGCTCTGTGCACTTAACATCACTTTACGTGTACACTCATCATTGACCTATGACCCAAGGTTACTAGAGCAAAATAAAAGACGTAAAGATCCTGTATGCCCACCTGTCTCCACCAAAACTGCTCTGGCGAGGCGAAGCTACCCGTGTCTTAGCAGTCACCTTTATAACACTATAAACGAATCCTGCAACGTATATTCCTTACCTAAATTTAAATGTAAAACTGTAGTCAGTAGTTTTCTCCAAAAGTTAACGTACGATGAGACTGAACAACTCTTTGCAAAAAAATCTTACTAACGCATCTAAATGCAGATTTAAATTGTTCCTTCAGTATTTATTTTATACTGTGACATATTACGAAATACACAACTAAACATACACACACACACACACCGACACGTACACCCACACCACACACCCATTCCTTGCTTACATACATTTTAATGTTAAGTACTAATGTTTAAATAAGTTTTACGCCTACCAAGTGCAGAAAATTGTCAATGAACTGTAAGAGGAAGGCGCCTGTGTCTGTAACACAGTGTATACTAGCACACACACAGACGTTCACTCTGTCTCAAATAATGCATAGCGGTGAAATTCATTGTTTTATGTTTGATTGAGATGGACCAATTGTATTTGGCTTTTTGAAATAAAGTTTATTATTATTATTATAGCTGCATAGCACATCTCTGGTGGAAAAGCAGCCTAAAGCTACGGTTCCCTTGAAGAGCGTTTTCGTCATATTCATAACAGACATCATAACGTCATCTGACATTTCGGAAGCATGTGGCGATCGCCGCTCGTCTAGGAAGCTAGCTCGCCAAAAAACCCCAAAAAACATTAATTGACCTAGAGCATGAAGAAATCTGTTTGACATGACGACTCATGCAATGTTTACTAAACTGCGGGCAACTGCTGTCGGAAACGACATGTGAAGCCTGAAACTCCCAAAATAAAGGTCAAAATGACATCACGAACGTGCATGTATACATCACCTTATGCATTAATAATATCCATTATTAATAGGTATCCAATATGAAATATTATCAGAATCGCCTATCTGCAAGGTTCTATTGTGGTCAGTCTGTGCAATAAATCTGCCTGCCTTTTATCTCGGCTCTCTCTAAAGTAATGGAGAAAGTGATAAACAGTCGCCTTGTAAACTACCTGAATAAGTACAATATTGTAGCATCCAACCAATACGGGTTCAAAAAAGGAGTCTCAACCGAGGACGCAGTTATTGATCTAACACAATTTGTAGCACAAAAACTAGATGAACACCAAAAATGCACTAGTATTTTCCTAGATTTGAAGAAGGCCTTTGATACAGTCTCTGTTCCCACCCTTCTCTACAAACTGGAGTGTATAGGTATTCGTGGTAAACCTCTCGACCTCTTTAGGGATTACCTACAAAACAGAAGGGTGACTGTTAAAATAGAATCATGCCAAAGTGACGAAGAAACTGTGACATACGGCGTCCCGCAGGGCAGCGTGCTGGGACCAACACTTTTCCAAGTCTACATAAATGACTTATGCACGCTGTCCCTGCATAAATCGCGGATCTTTACATACGCTGATGACACTGCGATAGTCGTTTATGGTGATAAATGGAGCGATGTCAAGTGTGCTGCGGAACAGTCCTTGAGCACTATTGGGGGATGGCTGCGACAAAACCTTCTGACACTCAACGTGGCTAAAACCAACTTCATTCCGTTTTTTATTAATTATAAGAACAAAGCACCTCCGGATTTTGAAATTACTGCACATACATGTCTTGATCGCAGCCACTGCTCATGCGCAACGCTTACTCGCGTCAGCCAAACGAAGTACCTGGGTGTAGTGATTGATGACGGACTGAAATGGTACAACCAAATAGACAATATTACCTCAAAAGTCAGAAGACTTATTTATATTTTCAAATCTCTGAGACTCTGTGCAGACAAACATATTCTGAAAATGGTTTACCTAGCGCTTTGTCAGTCCGTTATCACTTACTGCATCCCGGTTTGGGGAGGGGCTGCTAAAACCAAGTTTATCGAAGTGGAAAGGGCCCAGAGAGCTGTGCTCAAGGTTATGCTTGGTAAACCATATAGATTTCCCACTATAAAACTATATGCGGACTGTCAGCTACTTACAGTGAGACAGCTCTTTGTCCTCCGAGCCACACTTAGGAAGCATAAGCTAATTCCCCCACCAGATAACACTAAGCGCAGAGCAAAAATTATATTCCCAACAATAAGCCACAAGACCGCATTCGCTAGGCGCCAGTTCTACGTTGTGAGCTCTTTCATTTACAGAAACATCGCTAAAACTACTCAATTAACTGGGCTAAGTTACCATGAAGTCAAGGTTAAGGTACAAGGTTGGCTGCAAGATCAGGACTACGTCCGGACGGAAGAACTACTTCACCTTCGGCAGTAGCCGTGAAATTCTTTTTCTACCCATTTTATATTACAATCCTAACCCTTTCGGCAGATACTTAAAATATATACTAACACCACAACACATTTACACGCTAATATATACAATCCCAATCACACACACACCCTTACACCCCCCTCATTCACACGCTCACCCTCACATACACACCTACAGATCCACACACACCCTTACCTCCACATGCACACTCGTAGTAAACTTCGTTTAATAAATAAATTCCTTCACTCTTAGTTTAAATCTTTGATAAAATAATTTAGTTATACTTTCAAATTGTTTGCCAGGTTTTTGTTAACACACTTTTTAGTAAAAGGTTTTTGTATCACAGTGACAGCAGAACACTGACTCCCAAGATACAGGATCTCCTAGTTTGGGAGTCAGGGTTACTCTATCTGTATTACCTTTAATTCACTGATCATGTGACCTAGTCTTTAAACAATGTTGAAGGTTTTCGTATAAATAAAGATTTTTATTATTATTATTTATTATTATTATTATTATTTATTTAAACTTTTCGCACAAAAAGGTACAAAGGCGGACTTAATGCCTTAGGCATTCTCTACCAGTCAACCAAGGGTGGTGAAGAGATTAGATGGCAGGTGCTTTGGTTGAGAGAGACAATAACAAAAAAAAGCTCTTAAAACTAGGTACACTAATACATAAATAGGTTATATATACAAACATACTTTTACTATAATATATATATACAAAATCAAGGGAGAGAGGTATTGAGATTACGTTACGCTATTTAAAAAAAAAAACTGTTTTGAATATAGGTAACTCTGCAATTTCTTTGACCTCTTACTCGTATGTTGTTTCGGCTTCCTGTCTACCATCTGTAATAGCTGACCGCTGCGTTATGCTTCGTTATTGCCTGTGCAACCGGCAGCAAGTTCATTCTGCTCCCTTACATGTCACTGCTTGCGGTAGTGTCGGGAGTCGGGTTGCCTCCTTCCCTTAAATATGGCGAGGGGCGGTAATGGCTGATCTTTGCGTTATGCTCGTGAACAGCTGCTTGTGGTGACAGGTCATCTTGCTGCTTGCTGACCATGGTTTTGTTATTGTTATTAGTAATTAACTGTTTATTTATTTTACTTCGATGGTCCTAGACCCACCCTAGTTCATCATTTGTGACTTCGAGTGACAGCTATGTGAACTCCATCCATGCTGCATTTATGCATTGCTACACATTTATGCATTGCTACTGACAGCTTACATATTTATGCATTGCTGGGATAACCCAGCATTGCATAAATATGTAAGCTGTCACGCTCTTTATGCCTGGAGGCTTTTATTTAGGTGTTAAATTTTGTTTTCATTAATATTTTTCCTGCCCGTACCTCGAAAATAGTTGGCCTGACAATATTCAACCGAATTGAGTACCTCCTCCTTTTTTGAAGTCGATTAACAAGATATAGTCAGCCATACGTCATGAACGTGTGGCTGACTGTACCTTGTTTAAGTAGTTTCTTCATAATTAAATACTTGGTTGGGAAAGAAAATACTAAATAATACTTTAGAAAATGGTGGCAATACGATAAATAATGTTGGACTAGTATATTTTGTTGTCGATAAAATGACGCAAATGATAAAACAATCAATAATTTTATCAAACTTACTCATTACATTATGAGCTTATTTATTATCTTTTATGAAATTCAATTCAGGTAGCAGTTAGTTTTCTGAATAATAATAGGTCTGTTGTTGACTACCTAGACCTACCTACCATCGGCTTCTCTCCGCGATTTCGTCCGCATGTTTCCTGTTTTAACATAAGATATAAGTTACGTAAGTGAAGCCACAGTTTTAACGAGTCTAATAGGATAAATCCTATTACACTCGTTAATACTGTAGCTTCAATCAAATCAGCATAGCTATTCACAACCACTCGATGCGCTTCCGTATCGAACATCAATCAATCAAAAGGAGTCCTCTAAACGCTGTTCACAAGTCCAAAACCCGAAAATTTTGTTAGTTAAGGGCTGATTTTTCCATCGTCAGATAACTTTTATTCGAGGACCGCTATTGTTCCGACCGCTGTGTGCTGTCGGGGACAAGGAACATCTGAGAGGCAATTATCGTAATTTTAAGACCGTTCACAGTCTGATCTCAGTCTCAATCTGCCAAAAAATACTTCTAATTTCCCTACATTTTGACAAGTTTTTGACATTTGATTGTCGGTGCCTTCAGGTTGTCGAAATGTGTCATCATCGACACGATAGCTTGTCGTATGGTATGAATAGCTATGCAGGGGCCTGGAAATGACGTGGTTTCGAAGTAAGGAATCCTTACTTCGTTCAGTGGTGATCACAGAATACATATACCCTAACGGGGTGGTGATAGTGAATTAGGGCCGTAGTAGTTCCGAAGATTACCCCTACATAAACATTGACAAGTGTTACTTCTTTATAATCACAGAATACATATAGTTTATAATATTAGTACCTATAGACGTTTAGATTAAGCAGGTTAGAAAAAACGTAGATAATAGGACACTAAATTAAACTGCGTGTGTACCTATATGAAATTCCCAGTCTGCATACGAAAATTCAATAAAAAACAACCGACTTCCAAAAAAAATACTACAAAGTGAAAAATAACTTTAATATTTTGGAAGTCGGTGTCGTTGGTTCTGCATTTCGTTTTTTGACACCGACTTCCGAAATTAAAGGTTTTTTTCTCTTTGTAGCGCTTTTTTTGGAAGGCGATTGTTTTTTTGTAAAACAGTTTATATTTTTCACTTTTTAGTTGTATATACCTACCCCACAAAAATTCATATATCTACTTAACACTACTTGCTATGTCTATCAATGACTAGAAAAAAAAGGACAGAAGATAAATATTAGTTTAGTCCTGTCAAATTAAGATACTCTATAGACAGTTTAGACATGATTAAAACATTGGCAACTAAAATACGTTAATTTATGTCAGGCGCTGACTAATTTGACAGTCCTTCACTTCCGTCCTTTTCTTAATGAAATAGAAAGAAAAAGATGCACTGAACTTAAATTTAGTTTAGTTTGTGAACAAGGGAATCGGCGACAATTCGAAAAGTCATTAGTAATGTGGCAACGAAACCACAGTAAGTTATAAACAAACTGGATGGCTAATGATTGAAAGTGAAAGTGTCCATTTGACATAATTATTATTATTGTCAACAGACGATACTTAACTTACTTATCTGTATTTAAAGTTGAATTTTATAACCTGCCCACATACAAGAATTACTAAATAATTTATTATTTTGACATTCTCCATTTCAAAGAGAATCTACTTAATTATGACTATGAGCCCACATAAATGTCAGTGTTTTCAATGAAACGGCCACATTCCTTTAGTTCATCATCTGTGTAGCCTTTTTGCAACGTTGGGGTCGACCTCCAGTCTAACCGGATGAAGCTGAACACCAGTATTTTACATAGAGCGACTACCTATCCGACCTCTACAACCCAGTTACTGGGTAACACGATACCCCTTGGTGAGACTGGGTGTCAGACTTTCGGGCTTCTGACTACCCGTAACAACTGTCAAAGATCTACAAATGACAGCCGGGAGCAACGGCGCTCCAAGGTAGCTGCGAAATTCAAATTTTCTTACGTTTTTTGCAATTTGCTGGTCAGTACTAAGTTGTACGTTGATTAAAATATGATTCGCGGCCGTAACAAATATGTATTAACAGAATTATAATCATTAAAGTCATCAACACAACTCTCTAAGATCAAGCAATCCTACTGAATGACTATTTCATGAAATCTTGACATTTTAGTATTATGCTAACTTAACAAGGTGTATTACTGATTATAATGATTATAATTCTGTAAATATATATTTGTTACGGCCGCGAATCATATTTTAATGAACATACAACTTAGTACTGACCAGCAAATTGCAAAAAACGTAAGAAAATTTGAATTTCGCGGGCTACCTTGGAGCATCCACTTTAACGTGCTTAATTTTATAGCACCGTAAAAACACCTGTCCACTGCTGGACATAGGCCTCTCCCAGGCTGCGCCCACACAACACCTTGGCCTCCGTTTCCGCATCCAGTCTGTCCCAGCCTCTTTCTTCAGGTCGTCGGTGCATCTAGCTGGGGAGCGTCCCACGTAACTCTTGCCGATATGCGGTCTCCACTCCAGGATTCGTCTGCTCCACCGGACATCGATCTTCGACAATTCCGCCAGCCCCCAGCACTAGTTGCACTAGTTGCTACTTTACTTAGTTTGCTAATTCTGCAAGTTATGCCTTGCTTATATTTAAGATCTTGACCGGAAATAGGTATTTGGAAAAGCCCGGAACTCACCCTTTCGGTCATTCCCGGATTATTCCTTTTTCTAAATGAGATGAAATGGAATCTGGAAATCCATCAATACTGCGGTTCGGTTATTACAGCCAAAATTTTAACAAAAAGTAATAACAATTATACTAACCCGCACAGCACCCTAATTGCGTAACACACAATCAATCGGAATCTGAATCATTTTGAAGCAAATTGCTAGTCCATTGCTTCACTAGTTCGAAAAATTTGTCTGCTTACACGTAAATAACGCAATGAATGTTGTTGAACTGTCAAAATGAAACCGATTCCGATTGATCGTGTGTTACGCAATTAGGGTGCTGACTATGAGAGTAATGGAACATACAGGTGCACTATAATACCTCTTGTGTGCCTGCAGGGTAATTAATTTGATCGTAATGGGTTTCATTTTGACAGTTCAACAGAATGTTGTTGAACTGTCAAAATCAAACTCATTACGATTACGATTGCGTTATTTACGTTGTTGAGCAGTCAAATTTTTCGAACATAAAAAGCCATGTATTAGAAACATCTTTCAAAATGGTTCAGCCGATCGATTCTGTAAAAATTTCACCGTGAAAAGTGAGGTGAAGTGAGCTTAGAGTGAGCTGTCAATAGTGTCAATCCCTAGCATTACTTGGAATGGCAGTTTACTCCACGCTCACTCCACCTAAGTTTTCACGGTGAGGTGGTTACAGAATCGCACTGCAGATTGTGATTACACAATTAGGGCGCGGTTTTTTCTGTCGCGCAGTTAAAAACGTGCCAAACCCACCTCGTTAATAAAACTTGGTTATGCTTCATATTAAATGTAGGTTGGTTGTAAATTAAAATCGAGAAGAAACGGTCAAGGCCCCGTGCAACGTACTGTGCGTGTTACTATGTTTTGTTGTGTCGACAGAGCACGTGTTTAAAAGAATAAAGTGATAGTGTTCAAAACGGTCAAGTACAGATTGTACTTGCGTAAACAGAGCGGCAGGAGCCCAGTGGTTGCCGCGGACTAGCGAGCGCCAGACAGAGTTTGACTGTCACTTAATTAAAATTAAAATCTTTATTGCATATCACATGTGTTTACAAGGTCTTATTAATAGTTATAAAGTTGACATGGACCCTGTCGGGCACAACAATTTCGTAAAATATAGCCATGATTCCTAATAAATAAAGTGAATAGGAATTTAAGAGGAGGCTCCCTAATTTCATGTAAATTTGAACTAATATTCTGGGACAGTCACACATGCAATCAAAATTGAACTTTATTAGATAATATAATGGATCTTTTATCTTTGCATGTATAAGACAGAAACGTAATTGTAACATTTTCGCCCGATTCATTATTTATTCGAAAATCATGTGTTTTTTAAGGAGTATTGCACGTTTTTTCAAGATGGCTCAGCCTTTATGTCTAAAATAAATGTTCACAGTAAGAAAATATACTTTACTATCGACCCATAAGACATTTTTTCTCTAAATCAATTATTACTTTAGTTATAAACGAAATAAGAATTGAGACTTACGACATTTAGTTTCGAGCTCCAACGCGATCAAGGAGTGCACGCGGTATTCAACTTTATTACTGATGTGTTAGCGGTCTAACCCGCCTAACGGCCAGCCGGTTCGTCAGTGCCGCGCTGTGCGCCATCGTGAGAGGGTGTATCGCTCGCGCGCGCGTTCAATACGTATTTTATTTGGGAGTTATTTTAATAAAATTCACATTATAACGCTACCTATACAATGGGAAACAAACACAATAAAAGACGTCATGAACAGAAGAGAAAGAAAGACGAAAGCTTAAAAAATATTGCAAGAATCATGAGAAGCAAAGCAGTATTTTTTTATTAGTATTTTTTTTTAAATACGTATATATTATTTTGACGAAACGTCTAATCTAAAGTATAAAATTGTATGACAGTCGATCGATATTCATACAATTTTATACTTTAGGCTATGGTAATACGGTCCTATTTTCAATGGAGCCAGTAAATTCCGCGAAGATTTTTCCGCTGTCTGAACTTCGCCAAAAATGTAAACAAATATGAGTTTATGGAAAAATAATTTTAATTTCTACACAATAAAGTTAAGTTTACGCTACAACTTCACACATTTTTATAACTTTTTCAATAGTGCTAGTCACTCTGAAATGAACTTAATTACCATTACAATAAAGTTGATATTCCTTTAACTTGAAATAACGTCAATTTGAAACAAATAAAATTTAAATATAGATATCTCTATGATGATCAGATAAATTTGATTTGATTGCAGCCGCCCTATATAATAACTACTGCTAATAATTATTATTGCATGCAACTACAACCTAGCGCGTGGGTTCAAGGCCAGATTGTTACAGTTGTGTTGGAGATTGTGAGAACATAGGAAGCTATGGAGGCGATTTGATTGTATTAAGTACCTATATAACAATATTATAAGTAGTATAACAATTATGTTGTTTATGCTTATATATAAATTGTTGAAGATGTTTTATCCGAATAATGACTAATAAGTATATACTCTCTTAGGAAAAAAAAATTAAGGCAAATTTCCCAAATTTGAATGTCATCCGGAACAAGGAAACTTATTGGAGACGCCTTCTCAGTTGCATAATTTAGTTTCTGTTCCTGCGAAATCATGATGCAAGTTGTTGCAGTTTTTGTCTGGCTTGTTAATTCTGATGGCGTCACAGATGTATTTGCGAGCTGATAAAATTTTTATTTTACAAAAAAGCTTTCTGTCTTTTATAGGGTAACGTGTGTCGGTCATGAGTTTCTGCATGTTATTACAAAATCGGCGCAAAATATGATTTCTACAGTTAATCTTTTCGACTGTAATGTTTGCGTAGGGCCGTGACTCAATAATTTTTGTGTAGGTACTGCTATCGCCATCTGCTATAAATCGTCCATAAATAATGTTGTGCATTTCAATCGATTTTTTTAAACCTGCTATGATTGTTGCTTCCATGCCTGTAGATGGGACGTCATAATTTTTGTAACATACGAGGGCGACACTGAAAGTTTTTAGAACCGGCCACTTGTAAAGGATATAATAAAGAAATAAGTTCAAATTTTGAAAATGGAACTCTGCCAATTTTATTGTGTATGTATTTTATATAATAATAATAACGTTTATTTATAAACATGCTGCAGATTTACTATAACTTATCTTAAAAAAAAATATAGAGGACACAGTTGCTCATTTGCCTGAACTAGGTGGAACCTGTTTAAATTGCAGTAAGCCTAAGTAAAAATTGCAGAATAACCTTTTTACAGTCGCAATTATTTAATTTATAAATACTTTTTTTCCTATTTAATTTATTGTATAGAAATGGACCTAAAAATGTATAAAATCTGTTTACAAAGAAATATTTAGAGGATGCATTGGACTTACATGCAATTTACAGACAGAATTTTATTCATTTGTCATTTGTTTACAATTTGGCGGCAAATTGAAAATTGTCTGCGTCACGTCAGCATGAATTTAACGCGAGAAAAATTTCGTACAATGATTTTTTATGACTTTCGATGTCATTTAAGTCAACAAGAAAGTTATGATTGACTTCGATTGGCCTTTTACGATGAAATGCCATCTCGCGCCACTGTTTACAACTTGTTTAATGCGTTTAAACGTGGTCGCACTAATCTCACCAATGATCTGCGTGAGGGACGGCCTTTTACGGTGACGACTGAAGATAACATCAGTTTTGTGCGGCGTATGATAGATACTGACAAAAGAGTGACTTATCAGCAGATTCGGACAAGCTTAGGCATCGGTATGAGTCAAGTGCACAACATCATCCATGAACATTTAGCGGCCAGAAAGCTTTGTGCCCGGTGGATACCTCATAATTATTTCCGAAAATAAAAGAAAAACTTCGAGGAAAACGTTTTATGGACGCCGAGGAAGCAGTGGCTGCATTTCAAAATGCCGTCAAAGAGACCCCTACGGACGAGTGGGCAAATTGCTTTTCTCAGTGGTTCCATCGGATGCAGCGATGTATTGATGTAAATGGACACTATTTTGAAAAGATATAATTTTCAGTGTCACCCTCGTATATGGTCTTTTATAGCATTTCCACTTTTTTGACAAATGCATCATTACTTTTTTTTACTAAATTGTTTCAACTGAGCATGACTACCACCACTTGCTTGTATTCCAGCTACAGCGTCTTTATGTTCTGTTCCGATGCCTCTTTTGAATTTCTTATTGCACATCATGCACTGCAAATTTAGCCGAGAAAAAAGTCAAATTTTGGTGTTCAGAAACCAATTGAATCGAGTTTAATCCCCAGTTAAAAAAGAGATTTATGATCAGCAACCACTTGCAACTTATCATAAAAAATCGTATATCAATAATACGTCTTCCAGTTGAAAAGAATGAAGTTTCAGCCGTAAAAGTAAGTAGATATCTGAACTATTCCGATAAGCTGTTTTTGACTTTAAGCATCTCGAGCTGGCAACGAATACTTCTGTATCAAATATGAGCCTTATTCTTACCTCGTTACTTTTATTATTGGAAATGTTGTTTTTGTACCAGTTTAAAAAACATTTTGTTTTGTGTTGTTTAACAGACGTGATGGATATTGATATCTAAACACGATAAAAAAAAACAGATTTCTCAACTCATACTTCAAGTAACACCACCAGTGGTCATTGACTCCAAAAAACAAACAATCATCAATTCCAATCTTTTTAATTTGTCGATTTTAGACTGCGGAGTTTCTCTAGCTAATTTAATTTGACCATGTTTTGAGTAATGTAGTAGTTAGTATTAAATAAACTATTATATTTCATAAAATAAAATATATATAATAATATAAAGGTGTTTCTATTCCATCCATGTTCGCTATTCTAAAATCAAAATACGTAAAGTTAGAATTTTGCGTCGACGGGGCGACCTTCGGCTCGCTCGCGGAAGCGAAGCGCGGCGTGGCGGGGCGCATGGGGCGGAGCTTGCGTGGAAATTATTTCAGAGTGCCTGGTCTTAAGTATTGTTATCATTAATAAATCTAATCAAACTATGTACAGACGCCAGCACATCAAGTTACTACAATCTGTCAAATTTCTTTAATAGATTTTCAACTTTATCGCTATAGGAAAATTTGACAGTTTCGGGTAGCTTGACCTGCTGGCGTACCTTTTTGTGCGACAAGTTTAAATAAATACGATATATCTATAATTTTTCCATACACTAGTGGTGAAAACTTAAACTTAAACCTAGACGATAAACTCTCGAAAATAATATCATGGTTAAAAGATCATAACTTAGAATTAAACTTTGACAAAACAAAAATAATGCAATTTAGACCATATCAAAAGCGTAAATTGGACATAAATTATTCATATAATAATATACAGATACAATGCATAAATGAGTTTAAACTGCTGGGTTTGTCTATAGATACCAATATAAACTGGAAGGCTCATATAGATGCAGTGGCAAATAAGCTTGCTAGCTTTATATATGCCCTGGGAGAGCTTAAAAGAGCTACCGATTTTAAAACTGCTCTAACAGCATACTATGCCTACGCATACTCCTGGTTAAATTACGGAATAGTGGTGTGGGGAAATAGTGTAGACAAACAAAGGCTCTTTATTCTACAAAAAAAATGTTTACGAATTCTTGCCAATATAGACAACACGGAAAGCTGCAGGCCATTCTTTGTTAAATATAAGCTCCTTACACTAACTGGCATCTACATATTGGAAGTTAGTAAATTTGTACGAAAACACCAATCACTATTCCAACTCACTAGAAACCTCCGCCCACAAAGTCGCAGTGATAGGCGCCAAAACAAGAATGAATTAGCCCTACCAAGCTCCACATTAAGTATGTTCCACTCAGGACCTTTAGCCATGTGCGTAAAAATATATAATAAGCTTCCAAACTCAATTAAAGACATAGAGTACGAAAACAAATTCAAAACCAGCCTTCAAAGACACCTTACACTAAAATCATACTACACTCTAAAGGAATACTTTGACGATAACGATAAGTAAATTTTGACATTAAAATTCATAATATATACATATCACTCACAATTTTTGACTTAATACTATGGTTCTGGTTTGACATTAAGTTTTATCATTATTATTATTGTTAAAGGAATTTTTGGACGATAACGATAGATAAATTTTGACATTCAAATTCTTATTATATATACATCACTCACTATTGTTGACTTAATACTATTATTCTAGTTGACATTACCTATATTATTTTATGATTATAGTTATAATTATTTGATTATTTTTAACTGTCTAACTTTTAACTATTAATGGAAATTATGACCAAATAATTGTTTTTAGTTTTTACCCTATCCTGGACTATACATTTACGAATACTTTATTATTATGTTAAAAATTTTATTATTGTCTTTCTGCACAGTGGGTTTCTTTCATTCATTTAATTTATTATTATGTACTGTAGCATGCCAAAACATATGTATAAATTGCTGTGCCCTGACAGGGTCAATGTATGAAACAAATATTATTGTAACATCTTCTACACTACATTGAATGCAATAAACGATGATTATGATTATGATTATGATTAAATAAATTAACAGTAAAAAACATGAGCGAGGCCAAAAAGGCCATCTGAAGGCCAATTCCCGTCATTAAAAAGGTTCAAAATCTAGTCAAAATCTCATCTCAGCGACAATCAATGTCAAAAACTTGTCAAAACTGTAAGGGAATTAGAGGTGTTTTTGACAGAATGAAACTGAGTTCAGACTGTGAACGTCCTTAAAATGAGGAGAATGGGCATTGTTCATATTTTTTTATTATGTTGTAATTGAAAAACCATTTCGAGGAATAGCGTTACTAATAATTACGGACTAATTCATAATGAACAATATTCATATTTTATTGATATTTTTGATAAAATACGATTGATCTTTTTTGTCCTTCAAATTACGTCAGCTTTGGCCGCACAGTTTTGTATCGTTGCTAAGAAAACAAAAAGTAAATGGGAAGTATTGTCTACAATCTGTCAAGTGTCAAATTATAATCCTATCCTACTAATATTATAAACGTCAAAGTTTGTATGGATGGATGAATGTTTGTTACTCTTTCACGCAAAAACTATAAAACAGATTTGGATGAAATTTGGCACACAGATGGTTTATAAGCAGGATTAACACATAGGATACGTTTTATCCCGACATTCTCAAGGGATCGAAACGTATGCGGGTGAAACCGCCGGGCGTAGCTAGTATAAACATATTTACAGTATAAAGTTTTTTACAATATTATTATTCCCCTCTTTCTCCCCTTATTTCAGCTACCCTATGATGGCTGCTAGTAGAAATATACTCCAATATCATAACGGTCTCAACTTTAGGCAGGTTTTGGGAGTCAGCATTAACAAAAGTATCGCTCATTGTGATTCAGGAAAATGAACAATAATGTTGCCGCGTCGATCATTAACGTAGTCAAAAACCACTTTCCGGTTTCCACTTTTTTTTTGGTTCCGGTGGAGTTTCTTGCCCATTCTTCTCCATAAGAAAACTACCTTTTGGAAGGGGCGACTAGAATCAATTTTATTTTTGACGTTCAAAAGTGCCTTTTATGTGCCTATTTGAAATAAATGATTTGACTTTGACTTTGGTTTTATTTTTCGGTCGAAATGTCGAAAAATAAGTTTGTATTATTTGTAAATAAGTTAGGATAGGATTCGATTATGTATGACGTCTATTGACAAATTGACAGATGTGAGATGGATGACGTTGTGTTGACAGATTAAAATTTTTAATTATGTACTAGTGAGACAACGGCACAATGTTTTGTGCCACTGATGACGTCACCCACCTTAAAAAATTAAAATACCTACTTATTTTTATTTTTTATTTAAACACGATTGAGCTAATCATCAAAATAATCAAATTATTTTCTCAGAATGCTCTAAATTTCCAAAAAAATAAAATGAAATCCAATGGTTAAAAATTTTAAACAACCCCATTGCCCCTCTGATCTCAGTATAATGCTGCATATTCATAAAATAAACCGCAGCGCTGGTATTCTGATAGGGCCCTGAAAAAATAAATATAGTTTTTTTTTATTGTTTGCATCACACAAATTAAAAAAAAAAAACTATTTTTTCTTGCTATTTCGGCCAAGCTACGAAGAAGAGCCATGGAGGAATTCGATATGTAATGGATGGTCACCCATCCACGAACCGCCCGCAGCAAGCGTCGCTTAACGTTCGATCGACCCGCGCGACACTTTCTTAACTAAGTAATTTGTATGTAGATTTTCGTAACAGACTAGAATCTATTCTTTTTTCTTGTAATTTATGACGTTCAAAAGTAAAATGTGTCCCCCCCCCCCCTGTAAGTTCTAAACTAAGAGAATGATAAAACTAAAAAAAATGTATGATGTACATTACCATATAACGTAGCGAGCGTAACGTAACGTAACGAAAATTGGTTTGAATGAGATCTAGTAAGTAGTTTTGGTTTTAATACGTCATAAATCGTAAACCGCAATTTACCTTTCATTCAATCAACTCAAATATGAACTAGATAGTTGAAATTTTCACAAATTATGTATTTCTGTTGTCGCTATAACAACAAATACTAAAAACAAAATAATATAAATATTTGAGGGGGCTCCCATACAACAAACGTGATTTTTTTAGGTAATGGACGGAACCTTTCGTGCGCGAGTCCGACTCGCACTTGGCCGGTTTTTTATTTTTACTATAGCATCGTATTGATTCATTTAAATTTTGCATTTCGAATCTTAGACTGAATGTATGGCTCAACTTTAATTCTTCACGACCTTATTGTATATCTGCATTCTAGCAAATAAATAATTTGATTTGATGTAAGTAAACCATCCGATTTATTCTGTAAAAATCTCACTTTGAAAACTTAAGTGAAGTAAGCTGTCAATTCACCCAATGATACTATTGATAGCTCACTTAATCTAAGTTTTCACGTTGAAATTTTTACAGAATAGGTCGTCTGGTTGTTACTAATAATACACTTCCTCATAAGGCACATCTATATCGTGAACAATGCAATTGTCACGACCGGTGAATCGAACCTGCGACCTTGACATGGATGTGGAGACAGTTTCTCTGCCTATCCCTTTGTGAGATGACCAATAGTATGCACTACTTGTGAATATTCTGTGTCTTAAAACTGGATACTACTATACTAGATTAGAAAGCGGATGCTCTTAAAAATATCGGATGTGGTTCAGCCCGCGTCTACATTTGTGCCAGGCTGATGGCAAGAGGCTCGCCCTTATTACATGACACTTAAACACCTGACGCAAAGTGGGTCAAGCACTATACGTACAGCTCTGCCCACCACTTCGACCAACGTAGGCGTGATGTTACACTACCTATAGTTTTGTTTTTTAAATACAAAAGCTTGTCTCAAAAATATCTTTACATCTGTTACAATCTAAGAATACCAAAACGAAATCCAAATTCGAGCTGATTCTCTCACCATTACGAAATTTAAAAATAAACCTTGAAACTATCTCCTACGCAGTCGAAAACCAGCCATACCCTAGTTTATCGAATGTTAAAGATTAAAAAAACGGGTTTTAAGTGTTGAAAAAATAGGTTCTCTTTGGTTGCTAGTACCATAGAGTAATCGAGGGGTTGGCCCTAGCATCTGAATGTGCACTTTTGATGTGGCATTATCGTAGCGACCATCACCATTCTATACGTTGCGAGCGCGAAGCACGGACGGAAAGAGCTGTTACGAAAAAAAATCGGAACATTTTTTTTTTATTTCGATTGCCTTCGATATTTTGAATGTGGATTTTGAAGTGATAGTAATTTGTGTGTGATATTGTTTTTTCGATAATTTGATAATTAATTGTTCGTGCTATTCCTACCTTTTTTTTCGGTGAGTTTTTCTTTTGCTTTTTTTTCTTTTTTAAGGCTTTGTTTTCATTTAGTTCAAGTCTGATCGTAGTGTAAATTAATGTTTTTTTTTACTGTTTCTCAATTGGAGTTGTAAAAGAGGGTATTTGTAAAATACTTCTTAAGCCGATTGGTAATGAATATTAATTATCCTAAGTTTTTAACTCGTCAAGTAATGTAAATAATCTTCATTAAGTAATTGAAACTATTTAAGTGAAATTTTAACAGTCGTTACCCCTTTTTTTACTATTCTCATTTTATCATTTAATGCAAACTTGCACCGCAGTTAAATGACACACGCAAAATACTTGTAGGTATGTACTTGCACAAAATTAAACTGTTGTTACTAATTCCTTGTTCTAATTAGCTAAGTTTGGTTAAATAATTAAAACAATAGTCTATTAAATTGGATTATTGTTTTTATTATAGACAAACCTTAAATATTTTTTGTTAGTGGCATTTTCCCAAAAATGCATGCTTGCATAAATTTTAATAATAATGTAACAATCTATTTGGTGAATTCTTCTAATTATTACTTAACTAGCTGCGCCCCGCGGTTTCACCCGCATAAGTTTCGATCCCGTGGGAATATCGGGATAAAAAGTACTTATCCTATATGTTAATTCTGGTCACAAACCATATGTGAGCAAATTTCATACAAATCCGTTCAGTAGTTTTTGCGTGAAAGAGTAAGAAACATCCATCCATCCATACAAACTTTCACGTTTATAATATTACTAGGATTAGGAGGTATACAGGGTGGCAGGGACATATTCGACGCACAACCTGTTACCATGGATTCAACACATGATTGTAAACCTACCTGTGCTGAAATTTTCCGTAGGCTTTTTTGTTTTTTAACCTACATTGTGTCGGGCAATGGCCTCCTTTTGATTCTTCCAACCCTATGTCTTGTGCGACCTCTGGCCATGTTGGCGCTGCAGTTACCACATCGTCGCGCCAGCTCCGCCGTGGTCTACCCTCTGATGTCCAGTGAGTGACGATCTTTCCCCATCGCTCCGGGTGCATTCGTGAAACGAGTCCGGTTCACTCCCACTTCAGCCTGGCTGTTTTTTCGTAGGTTATTAAAAAAAAAAAAATTGATGTTTCATACAATCTGGGGGCCTAACAAGGCCACTTTAAGCAATACCTCTAAAAGCTACCTAATTATTTCCTGAATTCCCAGCAGATTATTAGCAATTCCTCTAATTTTCGTAAAATTTCATTTCATTTTGGTGTAAACATTACCGCATGAAAAAAATAAAAACCGTAATTTTATCGGTACATTTTCATTAGAGTTTTTATTAATCAAATTGTTTTTTTATTTTTTATTTCTACAGTTTAAATGTTATTTCTTTGTGATATGAATTGCACACAGATCATATATTATGAATTATGAGTTTGTGATCATTTTACGATTTTTAATATGATTCATATTGTTATAGGTACTAGGTATTGTGTCACATACTAACTTTGCCCCACACTAGGAATTACTCCTACATCGTGGGTGCGCGTACAAACGTTTAAACTCACATACACAAACAGCCAGACCCGGAACAACTACCTGTAGGCAATACAAATATTTGTTCCGTTCGGGAATCGAACCCGCGAAACGCAGCGCAGCAGTCGATCGCTCAGCCATTGCGCCAACCGTGTCGACGAATGACGGACTTGATAATTAATACAAAGGCGAGTACACTTGTGTACTGACTTTATATACGTAAAACCGCCTTATATGCTGACTGACAAACACTAGAAAGAAAGAAAAAAAGAAAAAGTATTTATTGCAACTCGTATCTCGAAATTTAAAAATAAATGTCGCAGCGCTGGTATTCTGACAGGGCACTACAAACTTAATACTGCAAGCAAATACAGGAGAATGGCAACCACCCAAACAAATTTTTGTTGACATTTTTTTTTCTGTAGCCTTGGCTGTGAGATGAAGCGCTGTCAAAATGTTACCATAGAGTTGCGGTTGGCCGTACCAATGACCAGCTGCATTCGTTATTAATTCGTTGTTGTATTGACGCCCAAAGTGTTGATCGCATAGATTGCGAGGTCGGCCGGATGGTGTGCAATGGCCTTCACCTTTTTAGTTCAAATTATCGTAACATAGATACTTACACCACCACTTTACTACTTATAATATCATTGACTTACACTATAAAATGTTAATTCAGTATTTTGTTAAGAAATCATGTTGACGTTAATCTATAGTAAAAGTAATATTTTGACCGCACGATTGGCGCAGTGGTTAAGCGATTGAATGCTGCGCTGCGTGTCGCGGGTTCGATTCCCGCACGGAACAAATATTTGTATGGCCTACAAGTAGTTTTTCCGGATCTGACTGTTTGTGTATGTGAGTTCAAATGTCTGTAAATGCACCCACGATACAGGAGAAATTCCTAGTGTGGGGTCACGTTTAAAAAAATATATATACGGTCATCATCATCATCTGCCTGCCTTCTCCCAACTATGTTGGGGTCGGCTGCCAGTCTAACCCGAGGCAGTTGAATACCAGTATTTTACATGGAGCGACTGCCTATCTGACCTCCACAACCCAGTTATTCGGTAATACGACACTTACTCCTTGCTGAGACTGGTTGTCAGACTTTCGGGCTTCTGACGACCCGTAACGACTGTCAAAGATTCACGAATGACAGCCGGGACCAACGGCTTAACGTGTGTTCCGAGGCACTAGGGGTCTCGGTATGTAAAGATGGTCACCCAACCGCGGCAAGCGTAGCTTAACCTGATCGATCGAACCGTGCGGGTGTTATTTCTTAGCTACAAGCCCCTAATACAGGGTCATAATAAATTACCTAGCGAAACTCCGCAGACGTGATAGATATCTCAACACGACAAAACTAAAGAAAACAGATTTTCTCAACCCATACTTCAAATAACAACAACACAACACAAAGAAAAAGACTCTAACCCGGGTTGGCCAAAGCAAGGAAAACCTGTTCAGGTGGAGATTCATAGACGACTTCGCCTTGGAGTGTAAATGTGGTGCTGTACAAACGATGGGGCACTTAATATCGTGTCCTGCGTATCCTGTCAGCTGCACGTTACAAACTCAAACTCAAATCATTTATTTCAATTAAACAATTTACAGGCACTTTTGAATTGTCAAAATTAAATAATCGGTCAGTTAGTCAGAAAGTTGAAACTAAGTTACCCATTCTAAAACGTAGATCTCTATGGAGAAGAACGGGAACGAAACTCCACGGACACTCTTTTAAATACAGGAACTGATGGACACTGGTGGTGGTGCCAAACGAGTGGTCGAATTCTGGGCCGAGTCCATTTAGACTGATATCGACACGCTAAGAACAAGATTATATTATTATACTAATAATAAAGCTGAATAGTTTGTTTGAACGCGATAATCTCTGAAACTGCCAGTCGGATTTGAATTTTTTTTTTTGCTTTTGATAGCCCAATTCTTGAGGAAGGCTGTATATGGCCCGTAGGAGCGGGGCAAATAGGAACAAAGTTAGAAAGAACGCCAAGAGGAAACTATACTCCATTTATAATTGCATTAGAAAAAAGAGGCTCGTAGAAGCAGGAATGCAAAACATTTTGTTTCAAAGTTATGATAAAACAATTCGCTGCGGTAGCTGGCGACATTCAAATTTTTTTGCGTTTTTTGCAATTACCAGGTCAGTGTAATTTTGTGCGCGACAATAAGAAATATGTAGGTAATAATACAATTTTAACCTTAAAAATCATCAATACATCCCTTTAAGTTAGAATTGCTCCGGATTCGTCTGATTTCGCGGGCTATTGCAGCGCATCCACCATCCATCCATCCATCCATTATTTTAACAAATATGGACGTATAATATAAACAAAATAAAAATAATATTTTAAAATTATGCTTTATTTATACCTACTAACGTCTGCATCACACATTACAAACTTACAACAAAATGAATGAATGAAACAACCGATCACAATGATGATTTAAAAATTAAGTTTAATGGAAATAATAATCATTTTTTTTAAATATTTTATTATAAATAACAACTTACAACACAATACGTTGGTGACATTTCTTCGTCTTCATCATCTAAGGTAGCCACTATCATCAGGTGATGAAGATGAAGAAGTTTCACCAAGGTTTTTAGCATTGACACTATAATTTTAAATTTGAGTTAAATCATATAAATAAATGAAAGCAACATAATTTCATAAGATAAATAGTTAAAATGGTTACATTAAGTGTGACAGCTGCTGTAAAAATAGATCATAATAAATTCGGCGTCTATCGTAACGATTGTACTTTTGTTACAAAGTGTGCATTATAAATAACCTTTTTTAACTTCTTTCTAATGCTATTGTAAATGGAGTATAAGTAATGGTGCGGGCAGGTGATGCGATGCCTACACGCAACCCGAGGATTTTGTACTTTATTTTACCGATTTTTTTTTTAAAATCGCTGTTTAAACCATTAAATTAAGTGTTTTTACAGATTTTTGTGCAAAAAATGCTTTTTTTCCGTTAGCCTATAATGTTGTCCCACTACTGGGCAAAGGCCTCCCCCATAGTCTTCCATCTTTCCTTGTGCTGTGCCTTTTACGTCCAATCGGTCAGGAACGAGTCGAAATCGTCACGCCAGTGTTCCTTAGGCCCCACTGTGTGACGACTTTGGCCCAAAAGTCGAAATGCAAAAAATGCATCTTTTAAAAGCATAAAATAATGTCATGATTTGTTTGCCCGTATAAAAATAAATAATTCTATGCTTCATAGGAACTGCATCCTAATTCCGTAACTCACCCGGAATGACAATCAAAAGGGATTGCCATGCCCAGTGAGTAACGAAATAAATTAGGTTCAGCACCCTGATTGCGTAACACACTATCGATCAGAATCTGAATAATTTTGAAGAGTATTGCTAATCAATTGCTTCATATGTCAGGCTTATCTGCTTAAAAGGAGGCTCCAATCACTAGTTTTTAAGGTTTGATGAAATCAGACAGTGAATCTGCCTAGCCTTCTCTCAACTACGTTGGGGTCGGTTTCCAGTCTAAGCGGATGCAGCTGAATATCAGCCTTTTACGTGGAACGACTGCCTATCTGAACTCAACAACCCAGTCACTGCATAACACGAAACCCCTCTCTATAAGACTGGTTGTCAGACTTTTAAGGTTCTGACTACCTATAACGACTGACAAAGATCTACGAATGACAAGATAAACTTAGAACACATGAATTGAGAAGTCACATTGGTAACTGCCCAGCATAGCATATTACCACAATGTAATGTTCCCACTGTTGGGACAGAGGCCTCTCTCTGTGAGAGGGAGTGGGCCAAAATCCACGACGCCTGCCCAGTGCGGGTTGGTGGATGTCACATGTCTTCGAATTTTTGGTTCCAGGACATTCTGGTTTCCTCACGATGTTTTCCTTCACCGTTTTGAGAGCAGTGGTGATGAAATAAATGACACAAACTAAAGCGCCGTCTAAGTTTGAACGTACAGACGCCAGCAGGTCAACCTACCCGAAACTGTCAAATTTTCCCAATCAATCTTGAACCTTAATGCTTTAGGGATAAAGTTGAAAATCTATTAAAGAAATTTGACAGATTGTAGTAGCTTGATGTGCTGGCGTCTGTACAACACATGTTTCCAAATTTTTGGTCTTGCCCAGATTAGTGACAAATATGTATTGTAGTTTTCACAATCGTCACATTAACTAACTACATTATAGTTACTCAATGGGGACTTCCTAATTAGTAATGTTGAATTGACGAATTAATTAATCACCAAACACGTTTGTCAACATTTCGCAAAATTCAAAAATTGTGCAATCGTTGCTAAATTAATTACACTTTAAAATGTTACACATTACCGGCTTACATTAATTTGTCCACATGCAACGATTTGTAGATATTATGAACCAGTTACTTAAATATGTTAATCATTTTTAAATGACTTAAAAAAGGTAGACGTTCTATGTTTGTCCGTATGTAACATCTTCTTCTGTTCGTGTCGGTGGTACTCTTCTTCGATATTTTATATTGTTTGAGCTCAGTAGGTGGCCACGTAGATTGCGGCATTAGTGGCATTCATTCAGTCATCCAAGGTGAAGGTGAACGGGCACTTCAGCAAGTGGTGCATGGTCTGAGGCACCGCACTCGCACTGGGTCATCATCATCATCATCTGCCTAGCCTTTTCCCAACTATGTTGGGGTCGCACTGGGTATTGAATGGATTTGGATAATCAGCCGTTAATGTTCCCACTGCTGGGACACAGGGCTCCTTTCTTTGAGAGGAAGTGGGCCATAATCTACGACGCGGGTACATTGCGGGTGTCACATGTCTTCGAATTTTTGGTTTTAGGACTGGCCGGTTTCCTCGCGATGTTTTTCTTCACCGATTTGTCCAATAAGTAACGATAATGGTAGATTGCAATCTAGTTACTTATAAAGATGTTAACCAGCTTTTAAAATCTTTTGTTAACATCAAGAAAACATAATTAAAAATGTTAAAATTTTACGAAACGTTCTGTTTTGTGGTAATATCACAATACACATACAATTCACATACATTCAAAACAATAGACCGTATCCATATATTCCACAACCCAGTTACTGGTAAAGACTGGTTTTCAAGCTTTTTGGCTTGTGACTAACCGTAACGACTGTCAAAGATCTACAAATGACAGCCGGAACCACCAACTTAACGTGTTTTCCGAGGCACGCCGGGGCCTCGATATGTAATAATAGTCAACCGATGACCTTGTTAAGGCTGCAGGAATCCGTTGGATCTGTTGGAAGCACAGAACCAGTCAAAGTGGCGGTGCCCAGGGGAGGCCTATGTCCATCAGTGGACGTCTCTCGGCTGAAATGATAATGAGGAAGTAAGCCCCAGACTCCCGACCTTAAACATATTATTTCTACAATCAAAACAGCTCACTCAAAGAGCTCTTCGATTAGTTAATTCATTATGCAAATTATGATGACTATGATGAAATTGATTCTGATGGTCACCTGTGCTCGGAAGGTGTCATGATTTCTTTGTGTTAATAAAAACGTGTGTATTGTGTTTATGCGATGGCATGTGACATCTACCAACCCGCACTTGGTCCGCGTGGTGGATTACAGCCCACTCCCTCCCACAGAGAGAAGGCCTGTGTCCCAGCAGTGGGCACGTTATAATAGGTTCTTCCGTAAGAATTTTTCTTCCATACTTCACTTCTTTATCGCTTTCATGATGACTTAGCACTAAATTCTTAGGTATTTTTCTGAGTTTACTAATTCACTCTGACTCATATTAAGTTCACAACTAAGCTTTTAACTTTGATAGACGAAATAAAGTTAATTTGGTTAGTCACCTTAAATAAACTTGGATTGAGTAAAGGTCTCTTTCTACCACTGTCAGGATCGCCCAGAGGACACGGTGGAGCATACGGTGGAGGTCTGCCCTGCTTGGGCAGAGCACCGCCGTGTCCTCGTAGCGGCGATCGGCAGCGGCGGCGACCTCTCGCGTCCAGCCCTGGTTCAAGCCATGGTCCGGGGCGAGAGGGAGTGGGAGGCAGTCACCTCCTTCTGCGAAGTAATGCTAGCGAAGGAGGTGGCGGGGTGGGCGAGAGAACGCACCTTACGCACCTCTCGCCTCAGCCGCCGCGGGAGACGCTCCGGGCGTCGGGAGCCGCGTGACGACTCCCGGCCACCGTAGGCGCGGGCCTGCGGGCGGAGAGTAATGGGTAACTCACCGTCTGATCAGGACCAGGCCCGTGCCAGACGGTGTGTATGTGTTCCACACGCGCCTCAAAGAGATGTCAGCATGAGTGACGGGGCCCAATAGGGCCGAAGCCTGCCAGGGTAGCGGGATCGTCCGAAAGGGTTACAGCTGCCCTGGAACATAAAGGGCTAAGAAAGGAACACGGGTGGGTTTTAGTCAGTAAGAGTCTGACACTCCCTCCTGCTCCACCCAGAGCGGGAGGAGTCATTTGATGATTGCCCATCCTCAAAAAAAAAAATAAGGTCTCTCTCTTCAGATGTAACCTGTAGCGTGGGACTTAAACATAACAGGTGACATGTGGGTGTGCTATACACCTCTGCCTTTTAGGAGACTGCGGGAGTAACACGTCGGCCAAAAAAAGACGTATAGTACAGTTCAACCAAAAAACTTTTACGCTTCAGTAATCTTCGTGTTTAAAAGAAAGAAAGAAAGAAAAAGTATTTATTGCGACTCGTCCAGGATCATAAACTAAACTAAACACAGTTAAAAATAAATAAAACAAATTATATAAAAAAAAAACAAAGTAACAAAAGGAAAAACACCGTCTGTTTCGTCCTTTAACATTATTTGAAGACAATAATTATAGCTGAAGCGCATACTTTTGCGGGCAAATTTGTACCGGGGCAAAAAACAGAAATAAAATCCGTATCATTTAAAAAAAAAATGTAGTAAAAAAATTACCACAACACTGAATTAATTACAGTTCAGTAAATGCCTTAATTATTGTAGTTTTTAATTGAAAAAAAACCTTTATTGCCATTGCAAATTGATATTTTGGCATTTAAAACTGTATGCTAGTAGACCTTCTCGGTATAATTTGAGAAAAAATGACTATCCCGGTTTTTCTGTGAATGATACCATCTGCAATAATTGCCTTTTTAGCTTTAGGAGAGTATTTTCAAAAGAAAAGACACACACACACACGTACAGTCAACCGCATATCAGCGGTAACAATTTGAAATTCATCATAATCTAAGGCTTTGCAACCGTGGGTGGGCCTTAGCCTGGTCACGTATATTTCTCCAACGTGACCTAATTCACCCTCCACTTCTCTGGCCATCCGGTTAACTATCAAGTAAACATTTGGATACCGCTCTCGTCCATTCATCATCATCATCAGCTTATAGCAGTCCACTGCTGGTCATAGGCTTCTCCTATTGCAGCTCATTTAATTCGATTTTCGGCAACTCTTATCAAGCTGCCATCCTGCGAAGATCGTCGCTCCACCTAGCCTGAGGGCGTCCCACCTTACGTTTACCGATTCGCGGTCTGCATTCAAGAACACGTGTACCCCAACGGTTATCAGTTCTACGGCTAATATCACCGGGCCATTGCCATTTCAGCTTGCTTATTCTGTGAGCTATGTCGACAACTTTCACCACATTCGACAACTCGTCCATTCTTGCGACATATCCTGACCATCAAAGACGTCCTTTCGACATTGACATCGCCTATATGTCTTTTAAGTCGAGCTTTGAAAATCCAAAAGCACCTTTAATTTAGTTGCCGTAGTAAATATTGTTGTTACCTTAGAACCTCGTAAAAGGACACATTGTTTACGTTGTCGGCTGTACAGTCCACCGAATTAGGCGCGGTTCACACCCAACCACTATAAGTTACACAACACACAAGCGCTGATACAAAGACATTGGCCTCCTTTTTATCACAATTTGTGTGGAAACTGATAAACGAGTTCTGATGAGATTGTTACAAGACTTACAAGTAGCAGAGACTTTTATGTGTTCTAATAGTAATAGAACTCTGTGGAGCTCGTGGCTAAATAATAGCAGCCGCACGGGTGGATGGAAGGTTCAGCTGCGCCTGCCGCGGTCGGTTAATGGATGGGTGATCATTAATTACATACCGAGGTCCCTCAGGAAGCAAGTTAAGCCGTTGGTCGCGACTGTCATTTGTAGTTCTTTAACAGTCGTTACGGGTCTCCAGAAACCCGAAAGTCTGACAATCAGTCTTACCAAGGAGTATCATGTTGTGGAGGTTAGATGGCAGTCGCTCCTTGTAAAATACTGGTAGTCAGCTGTATCTGGGGACACTGGACGCCGATCCCAACATACTTGAGAAAAGGAAAGCAAAGGATATAAAATTACCCAGTAAGTGGATTGTGGAGGTCAAAATGTCCAGCGACTGCCTATCTAGGTACTCGCTCTATGTAAAATACTGGCATTTAGCTGCATCCGGTTAAACTAGAAACCTGCCCCAACAAAGTTTGGAAAGGGCATGCAGGATGATTGAGTAGTAGAACTCATTGTGAAGCAGCTCGTCCGGGAAGTACTACCACCACACATAAGTCTACCGCCAAGCAGCGTCGCTGTGTTCCAGTTGGAAGGGTATGTGTGTCGGTGTAATTACAGGCGCATGACACATTTCAGCTTCGTATCTGGGATGCGAAGCTGAAATGTGATGGGATGGCAACACATCTGCGATGCCTCTGGTATTGTAGATGTAGGTGGGCTGTCGACTTGTTTCCATTCAATAGCATCAAAATCGCTTGCATAGCTCTGTCTCGTATAGGGTTGCAGCATTATGCTGAGCGATGGCCGTTTAGTATGGGTGTGACGCTTATTCTCCCCCAACTTGTCCTTTTTTGTGTTATTTGTCTTCGTCATGTTAACCGCAAATAAACTTATTTTGTTTCTAAAAATGTTGATTAGAATAAACGCTGTGTTTATACGCGAGTTGATGTCGAATCAGTAATCTGGTGCTCAACCTTATCTATACTTATAATAAATCTGTAGAAGTGAAAATTCTGTACATTGAAAATATCAAAAAAATAAATGGCAGGGGGTGTTACTAGACCGACACCGAACCCAAAAATGTGATTAAAAAAATTTTTGTCTGTCTGTCTGTCTGTCTGTCTGTCTGTCTGTCTGTTTGTTCAGGCATCACGCAAAAACTACCGGTTCGATTACGATGAAACTTGGTATAATTATTCTTTAATATCCTGGGCACCACACTGGGTACTTTTTATCCCGGAAAAGTATATACAATAAAAAACAAACTTATTTTTGCGGTTCGATCCCTAGATCCGATTACTGTACCAACCGCAAATAATAAGTTTGTCGTAGGTTAGGTCACACGCAGTGGAGTTCATTTTTATTCCTTTTACTTTTTAGAGTTATTTAGGTTTATTTTTATATAAGTCGTAGGTATAGATTTTAATTTTAAAGTATACGTAGTATATTTGATAGTGTACGTAGTGACCGTAGGTTATTTTATAATACTGTTAGGTAGGATAGTCATTCGTATAGATATTAGTTTTTAGAGATTTTGCTTATTTATTGAGTTTAGATTGAGGGGCCCGTGGCTAAATAATAACAGCCGCACAGGTCGATCGGTCAGGTTAAGCTACGCTTGCCGCGGTCGGTCTGTGGATGGGTGACCATCTTTACATACCGAGACACCTCCGTGCCTCGGAAAGCACGTTAAGCCGTTGGTCCCGGCTGTCATTCGTGGATCTTTGACAGTCGTTACGGGTAGTCAGAAGCCCGAAAGTCTGACAACCAGTCGTACCAAGGGTATCGTATTACCCAATAACTGGGTTGTGGAGGTCAGATAGGCAGTCGCTCCATGTAAAATACTGGTATTCAGCTGCATCCGGTTAGACTGGAAGCCGGCCCTGAACATAGTTGGGAAAAGGCTAGGCAGATGATGATTGAGTTTAGATTAGTTATCGTCATAAATAGGTTTATTTAGGTAGGTAGGTATTTTATTTTCTGTTATTGAGTTTATTTATTTTTTTAATTAGGTAGGTACTTAGGTAAAGATATCATATAGGTACCCTCTTAATCACCATTAATGAGACACAATTGGTTTTCTATTGTAATTAGCCACAAAGGGCCCGCGAGATAGATGGCATCCTGGTGCACATACATTTTATCCTGTTAGCACGTTCCCATGGGATAATTTCCGACATCCACGCGGGCGAAGCCGCGGGCAGAAGCTAGTTTTACATAAAGAGCTCAATAACGTGTCACGCACATAATATTACAACAATTGTGCGTTTTTATGGCATATAAAAAGTCATGTGTGTTACGGCGCGTGTGTGTACCCTATTTGCGTTACTCACTCGGAATGACAATCCTTTTTATTTCGAATGTAATTCATCAAAATCCATTACTATAGACGTATGTTTTAAAAATAGTTTATAATAGTACATTGTTTACATCGTTTGTAATAGTAACGCAATGGATATTGTTGAAATTCCCAAAGAATTAAATGGATTTAAATTCCTTTAAAAAAGGAATTGTCATTGTAAGTGAATTTCCCAATTAGGGTGCAAATCTTAAGACGAAGAAAAAGTATAGTCTGCAGGGTTTTGTAGCTTCTACCTACCCCCATAAGGAAAAAGTATGAGCTCATCTATGGCCTATAAGTACATAAGTAGGTACCTACTTGTGTTGGAAAAATTCTTGCGTTATACTTACGTCATGAGTACCTACATAACTAATATAATATTAATGAAGATACTAATTAAAATGCCGTAGATTAACGCGTATCAAGATTGTCCATATCCGTATACCCATTAGGAATATGAATCCATAATAATATCAGCCCTTATCTGCCGCTCCGAGAACAAAAGTTATATCTAAAACAAATGAAAACAAAACAAAAGAAACTAATGAATATTTTAAGGTATAATGTAATGAACGATTTGGGAGGGGCCCGTGGCTAAATAATAACAGCCACACAGGTCGATCTATCTGGTTAAGCTACGCTTGCCGCGGTTGGTCTGTAGATGAGTGACCATCTTTACATACCGAGACCTATTCGTGCTTCGGAAAGCACGGTCCCGGATGTCATTCATAGATCTTTGACAGTCATTACGAGTAGTCAGACGCCCGAAAGTCTGGCAACCAGTATTTCCAAGAAGTATCGTATTACCCAGTAACTGGGTTGTAGAGATCAGACAGGCAGTCACTCCATGTAAAATACCGGTATTCAGCTGCATCTGGTTAGACCAGAAACCGACCTCAACATAAACGATTTGAATGTGCTTAAATAATTATAATGGGCCTTCAGTCAGCCCTCTACCCCTTTGGAACTACAAGCGTGATAGTACACATAACGTCTCACGACCTGATTCCTATGCCATGTGAACAAGAACAAGCTGACAAGAAAAACTGCTCGTTCACTCTCACAGATGAGTTCTTGCGATTATTATATCATAGACTACGTGTGTCTGTAATTAATGAATTAATTAGTACTAAGAAAAACTTTGTATGACATACAATGATAAATTAATATTGATAAGTAGGTAGAAGAAAAATGTGTTTAAGTGTAACTGTAGGGCTGAACTCGCACTGCTAAGGGGTGCTGCTGTTGAGCACGAGGTCCTGGGTTCGCGTCTCAAGTCGGGTAGTGTTATTGGATTTTTTATTAGGAATTTCTCAGTAGCAACCCAAAGTCTAGATTCAAAATGATTCAAATTGTGATTGACAGTGTGTTACGCGAATAGGAAGCAGGATTCTGCAGGAGTCTGTAGGAGTCTGCAGGAGTCTGCTGGGGTAGTTCTGAGTATTTGTACCGGGTTGATGGCAATAGGCTCGCCCACTGTTACATGGGACTAAACATAACTGGCGTCATGAGGGTGTACTTCTGCATAACCTTTCGGGGAATTCAGTCGTGATGTTATGTTATGCTCAAGAGCGGCAGTAGGACAGGTGTTACACAGTTGTTCGGCTGGGCATGATTCGGCTCAGTCGGGCGGCAAAATTGAATGTAATTAATTATACATATTACGTTATAAATGCGAAGTCTGTCTGTCTATTGCCTTTTTACGCCTTGACGGCAAACGATTTCGATGAAATTCGGCACACGGATAGACCATGAACCTGGGTTAGGACACATAATACGTATTATTCTACAACCTATCATTATCCCACTGACACAGGCCTCTTCTGAAAAATGAAATGAACCTTTTTGGCGCAGCCGTAAGGCACACACTATATGTAACATTATTTTTTATTTTATTAATTTTGTATTTTGTGTTTCACGAACTGTGTCCAAATAAACTTTTTTATTTATTTCTTTCTTTTCTTCTCAAACAGAGAAGGCACGAGCAATAATCATCACGCTTGCTCAAAACAGGTTGGCGAATTCAGACTTATGTTACCTAAAGTCCAGCAGTGCGATTCTGTAACCATCTCACCGTGAAAACTTAGGTAAAGTGAGCGTGGAGTGAGCTGTCATTCCAACTAATGCTAGGGTTTGACACTATTGACAGTTCACTCTAAGCTCACTGCACCTAACTTTTCACGGTGAGAATTTTACAGAATCGATCAACAGGTTTCCTCACGATGTTTTTCCTTCACCAATGTCAGTAATGTCCAAGGTAAACTCGGAAAATGTGTTGAAAACGACATTGGTAAATGCCTGGATTTGAACCCACAATTTCGTGCATGCCAGGCGAGGCTTTTACCACGAACTATCACGACATATTTAGGATTAGGACATAGGATCTTCTTTCTTCCCGTGAGCTAACTGACCTCCACAAGAGCTTAGCGTAGAATAAAAGCGTAATATTATAAGTTTACCAAAGTTGACACTGTGGAGTGTAATAAATGTAAGCATTTAGTATGGACTCGTGCCGATCTGAGACGAACCACTAAATTCGTCAAGCGAGGCTTTGTCTGTATTACATACATTTTGTAATTCCCACAGTTTAATGGGCGTTTCACCACACCACATGACCAAGCATAAGATATCTACATAACCGTCTAATCATGATACTTACAGTACCGTCGGCCCAGTGGTAATTTGTCCGACTTACGTGTTGGGTTATGGGTTTGAACCCAGACAGGCATTTTAATTTGTGTAGTTTATTCCATCACCACTGCTCTCAAAACGGTCAAGGAAATCATTGTGAGGAAACCGGCATGTCCTAGAACCAAAAATTCTAAGTTTATGACATCCGCCAACCCGTAAAGGGCCCGCGTGGTTGATTACGGCCCACTCCTTCTCATAGAGAGGAGGCCTGTGTCCCAGCAGTGGGAATTTTATATGCTGATTATAATATTTTAAACTAATACAGCAGTTAATGAACTCAAAAAAAATTGTGAACCTATTTTTTGTTTCAATAAAATAATAGATAAGTATATTTAAATAATTACATGAATGAATTACATTCCAAGTGAGTAACGCTAATAAGGTGCAGATTTAGTGAGGGAGTTAGAAATGTATCTCACACAGTACAAGAGAAATTGTTTATGGTACTTTGAAAATGGGCCAAGTGCGAGTTGGTCTCACGCATTAAAGGTTCCGAACCCGTAAACCACCAGTTTATTATCTCTTTTTATTATTTAACTAGCTGCGCCCGCAGTTTCACCGGTATAAGTCTCGATCCTGTGGGAACATCGGGATGAGTATCCTATGTCCTAATCTAGGCCATGGTCTACCCATGCGCCAAATTTCACCCAAATCCGGTCAGCCGTTCTAGCGTGAAAGCGTAACGAACAGACATACTAAAAATCAATTATAATATTCTCTTTATAATATCATATTAGTGTAGACTAACTTCTGTCCGTGACTTCGTCTATATAGAATTCAGGATTGGGTACACAATTTGATAACAGTCGTTAAGCAATGTCATTTACCTGGATAAAAGTATCCTATGTGTTAACCCAGGTTATAAATAATCTGTGTGCCAACTTTCATCCAAATTCGTTCAGCCGTTTTTGCGTATGAGTAATAGACATCCAAACATACAAACTTTCACATTTATAATATTAGTAAGTATATTATATATTTGTGTGTACATTATATTCTAAGATAAACACCTTTTGAACACAGAACCCTATAAATGACAAAGCCACGTATTGTTTAAATTCATAATCAGCCTATAAAGTTCCCACTGTTGGGACACAGGCTTCATCTCTGTGAGAGGGAGTGGGCTGTAATCCACCACGGGGGCCCAGTGCGGGTTGATAGATGTCACATGTCTTCGAATTTTTGGCTCTAGGACATGTCAAAATATGAAAAAAATATGTCGGTTTCCTCACGATATTTTCCTGTTAGGTTTTTGATTGTCTAAACTGACATTATTTAAAATTAATTCAATAAAACCTAGCGTGAGTAACGTTTTTAAACGCGACCCGTTTCGACCTTGAACTTTAAAGAGGATCTCTCTAGGTCATCTTTGTTATTGTAATACTATAGGTATATTACCTTACAATTTGCATACCTGCAACCTAATCGCGTAACACACTATCAACCATAATCTGAATCATTTTGAAGGATATTGCTAATCCATTGCTTCATATGTTCGAAAAATGTGTCTGCTCAACAACGTAAATAACGCAATGAATGTTGTTGAACTGTCCAAATGAACAAAATGTGTTCAATTACCCCGCAACATGCTTCAGAAAATTGTGGTCAAATTTTTAATAAAAAGGTGTGGTACAGAACATCAAACTGAACAGCTTTCTCCATGGAACTATGAGAAAAAATCGCGTCGCGGGAGATATTAAAGTGCAGGCGTGTGCGCGCAGCCACAGATGCACTCTCTCTTCCCTCACCGTCATAGTCCGATGTGACGGCAATCCGACACGACCGGAGGGAGATCAGGCGCAGGACCAACGGCTTTACGTGCTTTCCAAGGTACGGGGGTATCACACCGCCAACTTCCAAAATCCGGGCTGGTATTAAGAAATTCCTAATGGAACAAACTCAATAACACTTTGCCCGACCCGGGAATCGAACCCAGGACCCCACGCTCAGCTGTCGCGCTTGCGACCACCAGACCAACGGGGCACATTTGTACCGAGTAGGTGTTGAAGTTTTGTATGGGACAGTTGATATTTTTTTCGCAATTACGATGTTATTCCCATGGAAAAAGTTGTTCAATTTGATGGTCTGTACCATATCCTTAAAGACCACGTTTCTGATGCATGCTGTAAAGCTGGCCTCTTATTCTATTGAAACCGAACTACGCTAGGCGCTCAAGGTCAACTGACGTGCGGCGCACTGTACATACAAGACCGTATCGTGATGAGTGCTAATCTTGCTTGAGGTTAAGCAAACAACGAGAACAAAATACTACGAGTCATTTATAGATCTTTGACAGTCGTTACAGGTAGTCAGAAGCCGGAAAGTCTGACAATCAATCTTACCAAGGATTAGCATGTTGTGGAGGTCAGGTCAGAGGTCAGTCTGAAAGCTGACCCCAACATAGTTGGGAAAAGGCAGGCAGATGTCACTGGTGGGGATTTGTCGGTGGGGATTTCTGGAATAAATCAATTAGGTAGTCTATATAATGACAGCTAGTTCGTATTTTGTGGTCAAAGTGTTGTTTGATTTATCCATTAAGGATTCTGAATTCTTGAGTAGCACCCTGGTCTGTAGCAGTAGACTCGCCCACTATTACATGGGACCCTAACATTATTGGTGAAATGTGGGTATACTATAACAGCCTCCCGACCGATTTCGGTCACGGTGGCCAATCTCAACGGAGATTAGCCAGGTACGCAGGTGCACAAGTTTGTGCACACAGGTGCACTCTCTGTTCCTTTACTCTCATAGTCCGATGGGACGGCAATCCGACACGACCGGGGAGAGATCAGGCGCAGGACCAACGGCTTAACGTGCTTTCCAAGACACAGCTTAGGGTTATCACACCGCCAACTTCCAAACTCCGAAAATTACTAAGAAATTCCTAATGGAAAACCCAATAACACTTTGTCCGACTCGGGAATCGAACCCAGGACCCCACGGTAAACAGTCGCGCTTGCAACCACGAGACCAACGGGGCAGTTAAGAGTATACAATACCCCTCTGCCAACATTTTCGGGGAATGAAGGCGTAAAGTTTTTTTTTTTTTTTAATTCTGAAGTTATATCGTTAATCACTAAATCATCGCCTTTCACGCGCGCCTTGCATACAGTCAACGAAATCGCGGAAAGGGTGGATTTATTTACGTGTTCTCTGAATGAGTTCACAAAATTACTTTACATGTAATAAGTATTGTTTAATACCACGCTACCGATTTGGGGCAACCTGTGATAGTTGTGTCGGGAATAATAAATAAATAAATAATTATCAATAAAGACCTTAATGTAAACACTTTCGTCAAATCCGGAGGTATGTCATTTTAATATTGACCATATAAACTTTATTGCAAAACTGCGTCCGCGAAACGGTATTTAAAAGAATTTAGGAAGACGGCCTTCGGATTCGCGTTAAGTTTTGCAACCGAACTCTTACGATAATTGCCGAAGTCGAGATACAGACATTCTTTCTACATTCAAATTGAAAATGTGTTACTCAAATTCAGTAATTTGCAGGTTTTAAAATGTTAAAGACTTTTCATACAGATACCACCCTGTCCATTAGGTAAACCGTTTTTTGACAGATGGAACTAGTGATTGCAGCAACACACAATACATTGATTGATACACACGCGTACGGTATTACAATGTCTGTCAGAAGCCATAAATAAGATAATTCAATAAGATAAGGCAGTTTACATATTTATTTTATTACGCATTTTAAAGTTAACTTTTACGTTATCTATACTTATAATAAATCTGTAGAAGTGAAAATTCTGTACATTGAAAATATCAAAAAAATAAATGGCAGGGGGTGTTACTAGACCGACACCGAACCCAAAAATGTGATTAAAAAAATTTTTGTCTGTCTGTCTGTCTGTCGGTCTGTCTGTCTGTCTGTCTGTCTGTCTGTCTGTCTGTTTGTTCAGGCATCACGCAAAAACTACCGGTTCGATTACGATGAAACTTGGTATAATTATTCTTTAATATCCTGGGCACCACACTGGGTACTTTTTTTCCCGGAAAAGTATATACAGTAAAAAACAAACTTAATTTTGCGGTTCGATCCCTAGATCCGATTACTGTACCAACCGCAAATAATAAGTTTGTCGTAGGTTAGGTCACACGCAGTGGAGTTCATTTTTATTCCTTTTACTTTTTAGAGTTATTTAGGTTTATTTTTATATAAGTCGTAGGTATAGATTTTAATTTTAAAGTATAGGTAGTATATTTGAAAGTGTACGTAGTGACCGTAGGTTATTTTATAATACTGTTAGGTAGGATAGTCATTCGTATAGATATTAGTTTTTAGAGATTTTGCTTATTTATTGAGTTTAGATTGAGGGGCCCGTGGCTAAATAATAACAGCCGCACAGGTCGATCGGTCAGGTTAAGCAACGCTTGCCGCGGTCGGTCTGTGGATGGGTGACCATCTTTACATACCGAGACACCTCCGTGCCTCGGAAAGCACGTTAAGCCGTTGGTCCCGGCTGTCATTCGTGGATCTTTGACAGTCGTTACGGGTAGTCAGAAGCCCGAAAGTCTGACAACCAGTCGTACCAAGGGTATCGTATTACCCAATAACTGGGTTGTGGAGGTCAGATAGGCAGTCGCTCCATGTAAAATACTGGTATTCAGCTGCATCCGGTTAGACTGGAAGCCGGCCTTGAACATAGTTGGGAAAAGGCTAGGCAGATGATGATTGAGTTTAGATTAGTTATCGTCATAAATAGGCTTATTTAGGTAGGTAGGTATTTTATTTTCTGTTATTGAGTTTATTTTTTTTTTAATTAGGTAGGTACTTGGTAAAGATATCATATAGGTACCCTCTTAATCACCATTAATGAGACACAATTGGTTTTCTATTGTAATTAGCCACAAAGGGCCCGCGAGATAGATGGCATCCTGGTGCACATACATTTTATCCTGTTAGCACGTTCCCGTGGGATAATTTCCGACATCCACGCGGGCGAAGCCGCGGGCAGAAGCTAGTCTGGAATAATTATGTATGTTCTAAGACAGCTGTCAAAACGTAACGGTAAACGTACGGTCACCAAAGGAGATAAGTAACCAGGGTCGTCGGATATAGTTGAAGTTTAGTAAGAAACCGATGGATGTTTTCTAATAAAAGTTAATTTAGTTAATAGAAAACAAATAGTTCATTCATCAAATTAAATTTCATTCGAAAACATCCATCGGTTTCTTACTAAACTTCAACTATATCCGACGACCCTGGTTACTTATCTCCTTTGGTGACTGTACAAATCATAAAGAAATCTCAATGTTTTGACCAAAGTGACCAAACCATACGAAGCAGGGGCGGTCGCCAGTTAAAATCCTACTTCCTATCTAATATTATAAATGTGAAAGTTTGAATGGATGGATGGATGGATGTTTGTTACTCTTTCACGCAAAAACTACTGAACGGATTTGGATGAAATTTGGCACACAGATGGTTTATAACCAGGATTAATATATTATGGGATCCTTTTATCCCGATATTCCCACGGGATCGAAACTTATGCGGGCAAAACCGCGGGGCGCAGCTAGAATAAAATAAATGATGGTTATTCAACTAAGTTCGGATCAAGTAATAGCTCTAGATATTAACAATTTCACATAACAACACGCCTGTAACCTCGAAGGGTTAGGCAGAGGTACTTAGCACATTCAAATTTGGCCTGTTATGTTCAAGTTTCAACATGTAATATGGGGCGACCCTATTGCCATGAAGACACAAATCCAGAGTTCCTCCTGAGGAATTCCTATTGGAAAAAGCCCAATAATACTTTTTGCGTCACACTACAAGCACAAACTGAAACATTTTGAAGAATATTACTCATCCATTGCTTTATATGTTTGAAAAATTTGATACGCAATGAATGTTGTTGAACTGTCAAAATAAAGCCATTCCCACTGATAGACTGTTACGCAATTACCCCGTTGGGAATCGAACACATGAACTCCTGCTCAGCAGTAGTGCTTACGACCACTAGACCTGTGACTACACCAGTAAGGCAGTCAATAACAACGATAACAACAACAATTATAAATTTCAGGGATAATTGCATAAATAAACACTTCTTCTTCGGCAAAAATATGCAATAATTATAATCATACAAATTTTTTTTCTCAAAATTCAGCAACGCGAATTAATACCGCAACCACTAATCGTTAAATAAATTGGTTGAATATAGTAAATATTTAGAAAAAAAAATGCATTCGTGTTTGCACACTTGATTGAACTAGGTATTGAAATCAATTAAAGTGTAGATCATTTTCAAAGTGGGAAAATACAGATATTAAGGTGGATGCTCCAGGGTAGCCCGCGAAATTCAAATTTTCTTACGTTTTTTGCAATTTGCTGGTCAGTACTAAGTTGTACGTTGATTAAAATATGATTCGCGGCCGTAACAAATATGTATTTACAGAATTATAATCATTAGAATCAGTAATACAACTTGTTAAGTTAGCATAATTAATCCTAAAATGTCAAGATTTCATGAAATAGTCATTCAGTAGGATTACTTGATCTTAGAGAGTTGTGTTGATGACTGATCCCCGACTCGGGGGGAAATTTAAATTGCGCACGAGTACTTCGACGTCTAAGTGTAATTTAGGTAGTCATATAATAATTATGTATTAACTAGCTGCGCGGTTTCAACCGCATAAGTTTCGACCTCTTAGGAATATCGGAATAAAAGGTATTCTACAATGTGATAGGGGTGGGACTTCTAACCCGTTAAGGCTGAGTACTACATCTAATTTTATCAACAAAAAAAATAGTATGGGGGGTTGAACCCCCTCCCCCTAAAAATTATGGCTATTTTTATTTTTTTTAATGTACTACGGCGCGCTTGATACTTTATGTGATATCAAAGGTTGTTTGCGTCGTAGAAACAAAAAAAAACGACAAACGGTAGCTAATAACCTTGGCTAACTAATTCATTACTTTTTTCATATGTTTGATAATGTTTTGGTGAGAAAAAAAATGTTTAGGGGGAGGGGGTTCAACCCCCCATATTATTTTTTTTGTCGATAAAATTATATGTAGTACTCAGCCTTAACGGGTTAGAAGTCCCACCCCTATCACATTGTATTTATGTTAATCCTGGTTATAAACCATCTGTGTGCAAATTTTCATCCAAATCCATTCAGTAGTTTTTGCGTGAAAGAGAAACAAACATCCATCCATCCATACAAACTTTCTCGTTTATAATATTAATAGGATAATAAGGGTTCGTATATCTACCGTAGGCGCGAGCTTGCGGGCGGCGAGCAATGGGCAGCTCGCCGCCCGGTAAGGACCAGCACCCTAATTGCGTAACACACAATTAATCGGAATCGGTTTCATTTTGACAGTTCAACAACATTCATTGCGTTATTTACGTGTTGAGCAGACAAATTTTTCGAACCTATGAAGCAATGGATTAGCAATTTGCTTCAAAATGATTCAGATTACTATTGATTGTGTGTTACGCAATTAGGGTGCAGGCCCGGGGCGACGACGGCGCGTTGTGATCCACGCGCGCCTCAAAGAGATGTCAGCACGAAGTGACGGGGTCCGCGAGGGCCGATGCCGCCAGGGCCGCGGGTTGGTCGAAAGAGATACCGTACCATAAAAAAAAGGCTTCGTATATCTGTTTGTTTACACACGCTAATCTCTGGAACTACCAGTTGAGTTTGAAAACTTCATTTTGCGTTTGGCACCATTCTTGAGGAAGGATATGGATAGGATAATAAGCTAGAACCCTTTGGAGCTGATCATAAAGAAAAAAAGTCAGAAAGAACGCTAAGCGACAACGAAGTAATAGTGTGGACGGGCGATACGATGCGACGCGGTGGGTCGGGGTACATGACATTTTTTTTTTTTTGCATACTGTCAGTGCTTTTACACGAACAGTCTATGGGTCAACTACACTAAGAGATCGCTGGATATCCTTCGCGTTCAATATAATAATGCTTTCAGGATGTTGTTGTGACTGCCCCGTTTCTGTAGCGCTTCAGAAATGTTTGCTGAGACCCACACAGATGGCTTTCATGCCATAATACGCAAAAAAACAGCTTCACTGCTGTGCAGAGTGCGGAGTAGTCGCAACTGTATCCTGAGAGCTGTGGCGGAGAGCTATACTCCAAATATCAGACATTTTGTGCGGAGGTTGATTAGGTAGGGAACATGTCTTTCTGCCTGATCGTCTTTTGTTTTTAATAATATTATTTTCTATATCAACGTTACTAACACTAGAATATAAGTTGTGTGTAATATAACAAAATATGGATCAGTGTTGTCTGAATTAAATGATTTATTATTATTAGTCTAAAATATGTCTAAGATAGATAAATTATTATTATTTCACGCGGACCAAATCGCGAGCAGAAGCTAGGTCAGTAATATTCGGGTGTTTACCTTAGACTATTTATTACGAGTAAACAGTCGATGGGTTTTTCTACTTCATCATTAGCACCATTATCCCAATTTATTCGTGGTCGGCGCAACATGTCTTTTTCTTCCATACTTCTCTATCAGTCGTCATCTCGGTAGTCACCTTTCTATCCATATAATAACTGTCATCTTTCCCGCAGTCCATCCAGGGTTTGCCTACTTAATGGCACTGAAATAATTTGTCAGATTTTAACCTATTGTTCTAAATATAAATATTTAGTTGTTAGGTAAAATTTAGTTTTAAAAAGACTATTTTCTATTTTGTGAATGTGAGAACGTTGTAGGGCGTGTAGACTCATTGATACTTCGTTTTGTTAAGTACAGACTACCCGAAACTGTCAAATTTTCTCAATCAACCTTAAACCTAATGCTTTCGCGATAAAGTTGAAATTATATTAAAGAAATTTGACATTGTAAGTAGTAGCTGTGACAAGCAATAAATGAATTTGAATTTGAATTTTGAATTGATGTGCTGGCGTCTGTACCTGGTAGTTGTTGACAGTCCTTCATAGTCCTCCCACAGCTAACAATGTAATTTGAAAACATTGTAGAAGTTTTTTTTTTAAAGAGTAATCGTGGAGTATCTTTCCGGCTCTTCTCCGTCAGAGACGACCAATTGGAATCTAGCTGCTGATCTCCGTCAAAGAGGCGCTTATACCTGTAGGTGTTATTGTAACGATAATAAAATAAACGAATTATTAATATTATAATAATTATAATTGATCGTTTAAAAACCGCAAAAGTATTTATGACATTTGGACAAAAAATACAACCATGTTTTTCCCTTTGATAGCACAAATACAAAAAAAGTGTAAACCTATTGTGTATAATTATTAAGTTACCTAGGTAAATAAAAAGTTTTCAGAGGACAAATGCGAATATGAGGTCAGGTTCGTTACTCACAACGGACGCGCGTGTATGATGAGCAGAGATCGAAGTAGGTAGATTGAATTGGGGTCATTGATTCGAAACGTAAGTATTAATATGGACATTCCTCCGGATTTTCGGAATTGTTTGATTATTAAAAAAAAAAACGGAACTTAGGTAGGAATTGTATTAAAATGAGCAGTATTATATTGTTCATAATTTTTTTAAACGTTGTCCTGTCACGATTTGACACAACCCAACGACCAATCAGAGCAAAGGATCATGGGTGGTGCACTAACCGGTTATCAAAACAATGCGTACGCCCGGCGACGATACCAGGGCCCGTATTCCCGTAATTTAAAACGTTCAAAATCTAGTCGCAGTCTCATCTCGGCGACAAGCAAATGTCAAACACTTGTCAAAATGTAGGGAAATTAGACGTATTTTTGACAGATTGAGACTGAGATCAGGGCCCGTATTCCCGTAATTTAAAGCGTTCAAAATCTAGTCGCAGTCTCATCTCGGCGACAAACAAATGTCAAAAACTTGTCAAAATGTAGGGAAATTAGACGTATTTTTGACAGATTGAGACTGAGATCAGACTGTGAACGTTCTTAAAATTACGAGAATTACCCCGCAGACTGTGAACGTTCTTAAAATTACGGGAATTACCCCTCTGGTAGCTCACTCGTTCCTTTAAATGAATTGAGTAGTAATAATATCACTACCAACATTAACAATATTTAACTGGATCCGGAAACACCGGAATTACTTTCCAGGAAAATGACTTATCCATGTTATTCTTTCTGTGAACATCTATGATACAAGTACCAAAAATCAATCTACCTACTCCGATCACTGATGATGAGTCAACCATTGCATTACTCACTCGGAATGACAATCGCTTTCATTTTGACAGTTCAACAACATTCATTGCGTTATTTACTTTGATGAGCAGACACATTTTTCGAACATATGAAGCAAAATGCATTAGCAATATTCTTCAAAATGATTCAAATTGATATTAATAGTGTGTTACCTACGCAATTAGGGTACAGTCAACAGCAAACCAGTGGACATCTTTCAGCTGAAATGATGAACGCGCCTGTCAGGGTTCGAACCTACGACCAACAACTCGCAAGTCAAACTCAAAATCAAAGCAGTTACTTATTTACATACTTGATGCCATGAAATGAATGCCAACTAGCTTCAACTTTCTGACTGACTGACCGACTATTTGACAATTCAAATAGTCGGTCAGTCAGTCAGAAAGTTGAAGCTAGTTGGCCATTCCAAAACGCAGATCTCCATGGAGAAGAACGGGCAAGAAACTCCAAGGACACTCTTTTAAATCAAGATATTACAAAATCCTGGTTGTATTATTCTTGTTGCTTCCATATGTGAGAATTAACAATGTAAAAAAATGCTTCTAAATTATACAAAACAATAGTTTGCACTTTATTTAAGAGATGAATAAAATTTTACTACCAAACAGGAAGAGATATTTAAATTGAAATATTCAACAGTTAAAACTTGATTGAATAATATAAAACTTTATCTATAATCCATTAACTTTATTCACAAAGACGCAACAATTTCAATTTACATAGCTTGTAAATTGTAATTGTTGCGTTGCGATACATAAATATATTTAATTTATAAATACACATTAAGTTCGTAATGTCAGAAACACAAAAAAAGGGAAGCTTCTCTTCCAAATATTAAAATTTTAGCTAGCTAGTGAGCCCAAGTGCCTGTGGAGCAGGACCAGCATAAAGCCAAGCATTTTTATCTACGATATAATAATTCAGCTTTTAATATGCTTGTCTGCGTAGTGTACGTTAATGCATGTTTTAAATTTCTCATTTAGTTGAGGAATATCGAGTGGTATTTTATTATAACATTTTACACAGTACCCCATAAAATAAGTTTTTACTTTAGACAATCAGCAGGGTAATTACGTAACACACTATCGGTAGGAATGGCTTTCATTTTGACAGTTCAACAACATTCATTGCGTTATTTACGTTGGTGAGCAGACAAATTTTTCGAACTTATGAACCAATGAATTAGCAATATCCTTCAAAATGATTCAGATTGAGATTGACTGTGTGTTACGCAATTAGGGTACAGCAGCTGAAATGATATTATATGACTAACTAAGGGTTCAAACCTACGACCAACAACTCGTAAGTCGCAGTCTGCCACCACTGCTCTCTTGTCTGCTCAAGCAACGCATCTTGTAACTTGTTTACAATATCAGAATGCATCATTTGCCGTATTATCATTGCCATCTACACGTAAACGACCATGAATGACTTAATAACCGATCATTGTATTAAATGATTTGTCATCTAATTTAATAGCCTGCACTCTGCCTGCCTGTGGTTAGTCATGGGGAAAATGTGGGTTAAAGACTTGAGTTAATTTCCATACGACCGGTGTAAAAACTTATGATTGTTTTAAGGAAATATTCTTATAGAATAGTACTAGCGACTTGTTCTTGCTTTGCACGGGTGCAATGCTGCCGTCATAACTAAGAATGTAGTAATCGCAAAATGGCGGTTACGAGTAAATGCAAAAAACATATTTCATATCATCTGAGCAAGATGCATTATGCAAGTACGGCGAAAATCATTACATAAACAACATACTTCGAGTGAATTTTTTTATGAAATATATTTTTTTCATGTACATGAACCTTGCCTTGGATGTCATTTCTGGAAAAAAGTGAAAATCTCAAAAATGTCGATTACTGCATTCTTTGTTATCAGGGCAGAATGGCGACGTATAAAAACTTCGAGATTGCTGTGCTATATCTAAGTTAAAACATCATCTGCCTAGCCTTTCCCAACTATGTCGGGGTCGGCTTCCAGTCTAACCGGATGCAGCTGAATACCAGTATTTTACATGGAGCGACTGCCTATCTGACCTCCACAATCCAGTTACTGGGTAATACGATACCCCTTGGTAAGACTGGTTGACAGGTTTTCGGGTTGTCAAAGATTCACGAATGACAGCCAGGATTAACGGCATAACGTGCTTTCCGAGGCACGGAGGGGTCTCGGTATGTAAAGATTTTCACTCATCCACGGACTAACCGCGGCAAGCGTAGCTTAACCTGATCGATCGACCCGTGCGACTGTTATTACTTAGCCACAAGCCCCCTATATCTAAGTTAAATATTAATGTAATATACACAAAAACCTTTCGGAATAAATGCTCTAATTAAGAAGTTCGGATACACAGACACGAAAAGCGTCTTTGTTTTATACTATTTACATAGAAGATGTGTATGACTTGCACCCTAATTGCTCAAAACATTGAGCATTTAGGGTGCAAGTCATACACATCTATTGACAATCGTATTCATTTTGACAACACAAAAAATACCATTAAGTACTAAAATTTCCCCATTTAAACTTTGGAAAAATGGGGAAATGTCGCGTTTTGGGGAAAAAACCCTTTTAAAAGAGTTAATATTATTAAATATTGATTCCTGTCTCAAAATTGTAACAGTCTTCTATACTATTTCTACTAAAGGTAATTTTTGTTTGTTTGTAAGTAGGCGGTAATCTCCGTAACTGCTAGTCGAATTTGAAAAAATATTTTAGCATTTGATAGCCCAATTCTTGAAGAAGGCTAGAGGCTATATAACATCACGCTAGGACGCTAAGGAGCCGAGCAAAAACAAAAAAAGTCAGAAAGAACGCTAAGCGAAAACGAAGTACTAGCCCGGACAGGCGATGCGATGCGATGCGACGGGGTGGGGGGTGGGGGGACAATGAATTTCATGCAAACAAAGTGGCCGACAGACGCTAGTAATGTATAATTATGTTCGCTCGGTCTCATTATAATATTTAAAATAAATACTAGCCGGTTTTACATTTTCCATATTTACAAAACGCTTAGCAAACGGCGCTAGAAATAATGTTAGTCTGTTTGTACAAACGCGTCTCGGAAACAATATGCATAAGTATGAAGTCACGCTTATGATGAAGGAAAAACATCGAGAGCCGAGATATGCTGTCATACAGTAGGTAATCGCAAACACAAAATCGTACTACCTATGATCTGTTCCAAAAGTAACTGACGAAAGTGTAAACAAAGCCAGTTTAGGTTAAATTCTTACGCAAGCACTCTTTATACCTTGTCTATTAGGTTAACCGTTTTTTGACAGCTGTCATACAACGTACTTACTATTCCAGATTAAGTAAAAGTTAACTTTAAAATGCGTAATAAAATAAATATGTAAACTGCCTTATCTTATTTAATTATCTTATTTATGGCTTCTTACAGACGTAATACCGTACGTGTATCAATCAATGTATTGTGTGTTGCTGCAATCACTAGTTCCATCTGTCAAAAAACGGTTTACCTAATGGACAGTGTATAGAGGGAATTAGTAATAGATTCATCTGTATTTAGAAGGTTTCAACTTTATGTCTCAGAAGTTTTTCTAACCAGCACCGCTGGTGGTGTTCTGTAGTGTCTGTCTACTTCATGGACACAAGGTGTGAGTTTGTGTGTGTTTTTCCAACAATTATTGTTTGAACAACATTAATAAATTTAAAAAAAATAATCGACGAAAAATTGAGTTAAAAAAAACTACCCTCAATTATTATTGTAAAATAAAATCTTTATCTATACTTATAATAAATCTGTAGAAGTGAAAATTCTGTACATTGAAAATATCAAAAAAATAAATAGCAGGGGGTGTTACTAGACCGACACCGAACCCAAAAATGTGATTAAAAAAATTTTTGTCTGTCTGTCTGTCTGTCTGTCTGTCGGTCTGTCTGTCTGTCTGTCTGTCTGTCTGTTTGTTCAGGCATCACGCAAAAACTACCGGTTCGATTACGATGAAACTTGGTATAATTATTCTTTAATATCCTGGGCACCACACTGGGTACTTTTTATCCCGAAAAAGTATATACAATAAAAAACAAACTTAATTTTGCGGTTCGATCCCTAGACCAGATTACTGCACCAACCGCAAATAATAAGTTTGTCGTAGGTTAAGTCACCCGCAATGGAGTTCATTTTATTCCTTTTAGAGTTATTTAGGTTTATTTTTATATAATTCGTAGGTATAGATTTTAATTTTAAAGTATAGGTAGTATATTTGATAGTGTACGTAGTGACCGTAGGTTATTTTATAATACTGTTAGGTAGGATTAGTCATTCGTATAGATATTAGTTTTTAGGGATTTTGCTTATTTATTGAGTTTAGATTAGTTATCATCAGAAATAGGTTTATTTAGGTAGGTAGGTATTTAATTTTCTGTTATTGAGTTTTTTTTTTTAATTAGGTAGGTACTTAGGTAAAGATATCATATAGCTCTTAATCACCACTAATGAGACACAATTGGTTTTCTATTGTAATTAACCACAAAGGGCCCGCGAGATAGATGGCATTCTGGGGAAGCACATAGGTACATTTTATCCTGTTAGCACGATCCCGTGGGATAATTTCCGACATCCACGCGGGCGAAGCCGCGGGCAGAAGCTAGTAAAAAAATAAAAATTTAAAAGAGCAGTGCAGTCGTGGTCCGGTGGTACAGGCGCCAGCACATCAAGCTACTACAATCTGTCAAATTTCTTTAGTATATTTTCAACTTTATCGCTGAAGCATTAAGGTTCAAGGTTGATTGGGAAAATTTGACAGTTTCGGGTAGCTTGACCTGCTGGCGTCTGTACTTCCGAGTGATTCGTCGCCGTGATTTACTTTATGTAAATTGTTTTCATCACCACTGCTCTCAAAACGGTGAAGGAAAATATCGTGAGGAAACCGGAATGTCCTAGAATCAAAAATTCGAAGACATGTGACATCTAACAACGCGTACTGGGCCCGCGTGCTGGTTGGGAAAAGGCTAGGCAGAATTATTACTTCGTTTACGTTCATACATCTGCAAAGAAGGCCAATTCCCGCAACGTTTTTAACGTTCGAAATCTAGTCGCCATCTCATCTTTGACGGCACGGTTGGCGCAGTGGTTAAGCGATTGACTGCTGCGCTGCGTGTCGCGGGTTCGATTCCCGCACGGAACAAATATTTGTATGGCCTACGAGTAGTTGTTCCGGGTCTGGCTGTTTGTGTATGTGAGTTTAAATGTTTGTAAACGCACCCACGATACAGGAAATTTTCCTAGTGCGGGGCAAAATTTTAAAAAAAAATCTCAGCGACAATACATGTCAAAAACTTGTCAAAAATGTAGGGAAATTAGAGGAATTTCTGACAGATTGAGACTGAGATCAGACTGTGACCGTTCTTAAAATTACAAGAATTGCCCTTCTGGTCATACATGCATTAACAGCCTATAATGTTCCCACTGTTGGGACACAGGCCTGCTCTCAGTGAGAGGGAGTGGGCCGTAATACACCACGCGGGCCCAGTGCGCATTGGTAGATGTCACACATGCCTTAGAATTTTTGGTTCGACATGCCGGTTTCCTCACGATGTTTTCCTTCACCGTTTTGAGAGCAGTGGCGATGAAACAATTTACACAAAGTAAAGCGCCTGTCTGGGTTCGAACCCACGACCTACGACTTGTAAGTAGCTGCCGTTACCACTGAGCGACCACTGCACCACTGCTCTGGTCTTGCGCACTGACCTTATCGAAGCCTAATTTAATTCCGTGTAAAATCAAAACAATAAACTTCCCGACTTCAAAGAGTTAGTATGCAGTGTTTGTCGTTAGTCTGGTGTGTTGCCAAGGTGAACGCGTGGCAAACATACAAATAGTATGTAATCATGTTATCATTGCTATAAATGTCGTTATATAGATTATGTCATGTCCTAGTCGTTTCTGAGGGGCTCATGGCTAATTATAACGGCGGTGTGAATTTGTCCATCATCTTCCCAACTGTGTTGGGGTTGGTTTCCAGACTAACCGGGTGCAGCTTACTACATGGAGCGACTGCCAATCAAGTCAAATTCAAATCAAAATATTTTATTTCACACTACCTTCTGTCCACGACTTCTTCCGCGTGATATTTCTTGTTCCCCCGACCCACCCCATCGCATCACATCGCATCACATCGCCTCACATCAAACTCAAACTCAAACTCAAACTCAAATCATTTATTTCAATTAAACCATTTACAGGCACTTTTGAATTGTCAAATTTAAATAGTCGGTCAGTTAGTCAGAAAGTTGAAGCTAGTTGTTGTAGAAGCTAGTTGAAGCTAGTTCAGTAACATCGTCTGTTACCACGTTTTCGCTTAGCGTTCTTTTTGACTTTTTATCAATCTGCTTGGCTCCTAAGGGTCATAGCGTGATGTTAAATAGCCTTCCTCAATAAACAAACAAACCCTTCAGCCTTATTATTAGTATAGATAAACCTGCATGCGCACTTAGCGCACTTATGAAACGTCAGAAGCTAGGTGCACGGTTCCAATTGGTCGTTTCCCATGGAAAAGAGCCGGCAAGAAAATCCACGGTTACTCTGGAGTACTCATAGAGATCTACGTCTTGGAATGGGCAACTAGCTTCAACTTTCTGACTAACTGACTGATTATTACTTGACAATTCAATTAAAGGAGATCGGACGGGTGTGGCCCAAGTGGCGTCTAAGCATGACGCTTAGTTTGTTTGAAAGTTCATTAACTAAGCTAACTTTTTTTGTATGGGTACAAAAAAATTTAACCTGGGAGTAAAAAGTTACAGGGTGTATTAAAATTAAAATACTCATAGTTATATCGAGCTATTTTAAACTATTTATTCAATTGGATCTATTTCTTTTAACTTAATTGTTTGAGTAATACTCTGTTTTTGAAATAGTATTTAAAAGTGTTTGAAGAAAACTGTTTCTGAGAAAGGATTAAAAAATTCAATCATTGAAGAAGAAAACATAAAATAACCTACTATACAATATATTTCATCGTAAGTGCTTTAATTATTGAGTTCGGAAGGATTTGGGGAGCCCTTTGCCCAGCAGTGGGACAATATAAGGTAACAAAAAAAAAAGTATTTTAACTGAAAACTGAACTAAACTAACAATATACATATTGTCCAGAAACGCTGCAGGATGCTCTATGTTCTCGTAACGAGCCCACCCGAGATACCACACTACGCTCATAATGTGCGTGCAACATCCGACTGTCCTTTTCCCTATGATACAACTACAGTAATAATGTCGAATGCCCTGTAGTCCTTCTTCCTCCTCATACATTATATATGTATAATAGCAATCAAACACATCAGTATTAAACACAGCCGGTAAACAGTGGACGAATAACAGAATAGGTAACGCAGTTCAAACACAAACGTATCGCATCAAACAGCAGCAAGCGAAGAGAATGACTGCCAATGACAGTGATTGTCACTGTCAGTCATTCCTGCCAATGACAGTGACTGTCACTGTCATTGACAGCCATTCCTGCCAAGGATTGCTAACGACAGTGGCAGTCACTGTCATTCATGCCATAACATTTTTGTCTCTTTTCTAATGAGGTTAGGTTTAGCTTCTGGAGGTGGTTCTCAGCAAGTCGGAGGCCATGGTATTTCATGGCCCCCGGGCGCCGCCGCCCGGCTCACACATCGTGGTTTGGGGCTCGGATCGCTGTCGAGTCTACCATGAAGTACCTGGGATTGGTGCTCGACAGCCGGTGCGACATCAGCCCCCACTTCCGGCTGGCGCCCAAGTTGTTGGGCGCGGCTGGGGCGCTATCAACGCTGCTTCCCAATCTGGGGGGCCCGAGCGCCGCCTGTAGGCGGCTCTATGTGAAGATCGTGCGATCGATGGCCCTGTATGGGGCCCCGGTGTGGGCCTCTGACCTGACGGCCGACAGTATCGCAATATTGCGAAACCGCAGAGAGCGATGGCCGTCAGAGTCATCAGGGGATATCGCACGATCTCCTACGAGGCGGCCAGCGTACTGGCTGAATCTCCGCCCTGGGACCTCAAGGCGAGAGTACTCACGTCATTGTATCGGTGGCGCGAGGAAGCGAGGGCGCGGGGTGCGCGACCGATGCAGCGACACATGGAGCTGCGTCGGTCTCAGCTTCGCGAGGTCCTGGTGGCGGAATGACGGGACAGGCTTACACGCCCGGCTTCGTCACCATCGAGGCGGTCTGGCCGGTGCTCGAGCGCTGGCTCGGGAGGGAGCACGGCTCCCTGTCGTTTCGGGTGACGCAGGTGCTCTCGGGGCATGGTTGCTTCGGGAAGTACCTGTGTCACATAAACAGGGAGCCGGACGCCCGGTGTCACCACTGCGTCGACTACCGGGAGGACACGGCGCGGCATACGCTGGCAGAGTGTGCCGCCTGGGAGGAGCCGCGCCGTGCCTTCATCTCAGAAGTAGGCAGTGACCTGTCGCTGCCGGCCGTGTTCGAGTTGATGATCAGCAGCGAAGAATCTTGGGACGCGGTAGTTTTCTTCTGCGAAACGATCGTCTCGCAAAAGGAGGCTGCGGAAAGGGAGAGGGAGATCTCGTCCACTCATCCTGATGGGTTCAGGGGCGACGGACTCGGGGACGTCCGTTGCCCCCCACACATCAGGCCCCGAGGTGGCGGCGCGTAGTTCCACGCGCGCCCCTCTTAGACGTCGCGGGGGGAGTCTAATACCTCACTCCCCCCCTGACCCGAGGAGGCCCGCGGTGGCGGACGTCCATGAGGATTTTCCACCCCGAAAAAAAAAAGGTTAGGTTTAGGTTAGGTTAGGTTTCGGTTAGGTTAGGTTTAGGTTAGGTTAGGTTTAGGTTAGGTTAGGTTAGGTAACGCAAACATACCACGTGTATATTTTGTCTCTTTCTCATGTTGGCGCAAAAAATACCACGCATTTGAGTCATCATTTAAGTATTGGGCAACATCAAAAATACCATATCGGGTTAAAATAAATAGATTGAAATGAAAAATAGTTCAAAATACGTCGATATATTAAGTTTATGTAATTATACGCAGTAACATTTTTCTCCCAGGATGGTTTTTTTTTTTCCCATACAAAAAAAGTAAGCTTAGCTACTGAACTTTCAAATGAAATAAGCGTCATGCTCTGACGCCACTTGGACCAGAGCCCATACAAAAATGTCCGATCTCCTTTGAGTTTGAAAAATAACATCGTAAGAAATCCGAGTTGTTCTAGAACTAAAAATTCAAAGACATGTGACATCTACCAACCCGCACTGGGCCCACTCCCTCCCACAGAGAGGAGGCCTCAGTCCCACCGGTGGGAACAGTATAGGCTGATTATGCTAACTAGACGAGCTGGCATCTACAGTATGTATGTACCTGCATAGTATAAACAATAGAATTGCATAGCGTGCTACCTACTTACTGTTATAAATCTACTGTTTTTATGTAATCAATAACACTAATTAACTATATATCTTGATTATCATAGCCTGAGAAATTGTTAGTTTTAAATTGTAGTAGGTCGAACCTCTGTGTGCAATGAAATAGTTCAGTCAGAGAAAGGTATAATCCACGAATCCAGCAGTCAAGTTATCTTAGACAATGGATTTATTACGAAGCAATAAGAAGACAAGAATTATCCGGAAAGGAACCGGAATTACCGACATAGCTTGCAGAGCCTAAACCGAAGTGGCAGTGGACTGGCCATGTTTGTCGAAGGACCGATGGGCGGTGGAGCAGACGACTCCTGGAGTCTAGACCGCGTATCGGCAAGCGTAGTGTGGGACGCCCCCAGCTAGATGGACGGACGACTTAAAGAAGGTGGCTGGGACAGACTGGATGCGGAAGGCGGAGGACAGGTTGTTGTGGCGCAGCCTGGGAGAGGCCTATGTCCAGCAGTGGACTGCGATAGGCTGAGTTGATTGAATAAGAACGGTTTTCGTAGATCCTTAACAGTCGTTACGGGTCGTCAGAATCCTGAAACTCTGATAACAAGTCTTATCAAGGTATCGTGTTACTCAGGAACTGGGTTATGGAGGTCAGATAGGCAGTCGCTGCATTTCGAGTCGTTTTTTTTTTTTTCAATAACAAATATTTGTTTACAATTGTATGGAAACTAAATCGCAAACACTATCTGAGAGGCAATTTTCGTAATTTTAAGAACGTTCACAATCTGATCTCAGACTCAATCTGTCAGAAATACCTCTAACTTTCCTACAGTTTTAACAAGTTTTTAACATTGATTGTCGCTGAGATAAGAATGCGAATAGATTTTGAACGTTTTTAATTACGAGAATTGACCTTCTGATAGCGACGTGACAAAACTACCACGGGGTGCCACCATTTTTTATTTGTCTCTAGCGTTGATTCTTATCATCTCATTTCTCATGCAACACAGTCCACCATATCCATACCCTAAGGCGGTCTGGATTAATTACCAGTAATTAAATACATCAATGGCCCGCTTGCGAAACTTGTGTACAAGTTCCATAGATAACCTTCAGTGTAACGCATGTTCAATATTACTTATCGAATATTAATTACCTTATTATTGTCAAACAGCTGACTAATTACAATGTATCCTTAGATATAGCAGTGGTGGCCCAGTGGTAGGTAACGGCCGCGACTTACGAGTTGTAGGTCGTAGGTTTGAACCCAGTCAGGTCACTTTACTTTGTGCAAATTATTTCATCAACACTGCTCTGAAAACGGTGAAGGAAAACATCGTGAGAAAACCGGCATGTCTTAGAGCCAAAAATTCGAAGACATGTGACATCTACCAACCCGCACTGGGCCCGCGTGGTGGATTACAGCCCACTCCCTCTCACAGAGAGGTGACCTGTGTCCCAGCAGTGGGAACATTATACGTAGGCTGATTATACAAACTCAAACACAAATCATTTATTTCAATTAAACCATTTCAAGCACTTTTGAATTGTCAAAATTAAATAGCCGGTCAATTAGTCAGAAAGTTGAAGCTAGTTGCCCATTCCAAAACGTAGATCTCTGTGGAAAAGAACGGGCAAGAAACTCCACGGACACTCTTTTACATCAAGATATTATTACAAAATCCTGGGTACATTATTCTTATTGCTTCTATATGTGAGAACAATGTAAAAAAAAAAATAAACAATTTAAAATATAAAAGTAAAGTATTTATGTATGTTTATTTGTATGTATATATTCTCGTAAAATTTGTTTAGTTTTTAAGTGAATTGTTTGTTTTTGATTCTATGTATGTTTGTCTCCTTTGCTCTGTCACACGCTGTCTACATCTCTGTATTTATTGTCCTATCTCAGGTATGCTGGAAGAGATTTCTTATGAAATAAGCATCACCTCTGTACCTATTTTTTCTGTTCTGTCTTTCAATGTCTGTTTATATATGTGTGTACATAAATGGTTAAATAAATAAATAAATAAATAAATAAAATTCAAAATAAACCCTGGCAGTTAAGAGATGACCAGTCTCAACCGACGGCGCCCGTTCACGAACATGACGCGTGGATCAGCACCACCCAGCTCAACCATTTCGTGGGGAACCGAAGGGAAAATATGCTTAGATCGTTGCTTTCGTAGAAACATCACGACTTTGTTCCTCTAAGAGGTCAGCTGAGGTGTGACAACGACATCCCGATAGTCCCATGTAATGCCACGGCATCATTTTAAAGCATAGCAATTTATGTCGTATTTCTTATATCGATACGTTTGAATGTCCATTAGTAAAAATTTAAATCCCTTGCCATGCCGTCCCGGTCTGCGTAGGCCTTAAGAGTCTGACACTCCCTTCCGCTCCACCCAGAGCGGGGGGAGTCATTTGATGATTTCCCATCCTGAAAAAAAAAAAAAAATGTATTAAATAAATAAATAAACTCCCCCGTCAATGCCTTTCAGGTTCCAAAAGGTTCTAGTAGAACTCTAATCTCCTATCTATGTCTATATCTCTCCTATCTATGTCTATCTATGTCTATTCCTTGTCCACAGAAAATGGCGCCCTCTGTGAACATAGCAGAGTACTATGCCGGTAAAACGCTGTTCATCACCGGCGCGACTGGTTTCATGGGTAAAGTGATGGTGGAGAAGCTTCTAAGATGCTGTCCTGATGTCAAGAAAATGTATCTGCTCTTGAGGCCCAAGAAGGGACACAGCAGTAAAGAACGATTGGATGACTTATTGAGTTTTCGGGTAAGTGGCGCCATCTAGGATGGAGTAGTAGAACTAAGTTGCATTTAATGTCGTAGACAAGACAAAGACATTTACTCGTCGGATATGGATACAAATTAAGATGGTTGGTCCATATTATGGATAAGTTCGACACATCCGCTAGCGGCATACGAATATTTACAATGTGAACCTAATGTACACGTGGGTATAAAACCTAACATATAGTACTTATACTCTAGTAAACAATACAAAACACCTTATAATAAGAACATATTTTTTACTCCAATATAAAATAAAAATAAAAAAAAAACAATAACAACATTTCTAATAAACAACTAAATAAATCTACCTTATTATAGAAAAAAAAAAATTACTTATTTACCCTTATAATCAAAAAATTTTGCGATGTATTCATTTAAGTTTCATTAAGTTCATTATGTTTTTAATATTGATTGACGAGTAACGCGCATTTTTATTTAAATAACAAAGTTTTTTTAATGAGTCATCATAATGCATGACCATTATGAAAGTAAAAAAGCATTTCAAACTCCGCACCTTTTTCCCATGGGGGTAAGCAGAATTTATAGCAAACAAAGATTTATATGCAACACTCACATTGTACTCCATGGTGGTGGTGGGCTCATGGTTACATAATTCATTCAATTCTATTCCTTTTAATTTATTTCACCAACTTTAATAAAAACAAAAATATTCCAGGTATTCGATCGTTTGAAAGCCGAGTCCCCGAAACTCTTCGACAAGCTACAGGTGGTCGCCGGAGACATTCTGTCCGAAGACCTGGGAGTGTCCGACGAGGATCGAGCGCTCATCCAGAATGAGGCACAGATCATCTTCCATTGTGCCGCTTGCGTCAGGTTGGTAGAAGAATTGGTTACAAACTGTACTGTGTAACACACTAACAGTGTCAATCTGAATCATTTTGAAGGATATTGCTAATTCATTGTTTCATATTTTCTAAAAATGTGTCTGCTCAACAACGTAAATAACGCAATGAATGTTGTTAAACTGTCAAAAAGAAACCGATTACTACGGATAGTGTGTTACGCAGTTACCCCGCTGGTCGTTGCCCTTTTGACATGTAAAAAATGTGTTGGATTGACATAAGCTACAAAATTCTTAATGCTGGCGAGGTAAAATGCAATGTCCTCTGCGCACTTAGTTTGGCGGCCAGTCGTCTTCCCAGAGCCGTAGCATCAACTTGTGTTCTAAATAGACTGTGTAAGAAACGTCACTGTGCTAATTAAATATTCAATAGATTTTAAACCGGACACTGGCATTTTATTTAGAACCTTCTCCAACCACGATATCAAAGGTTCCAACATTATTTACACATACTATCTAATACATTATAATTATTATTACTCAAATCAATCAAATCAAATCAAAAGTCTTTATTCAAATTAGGCTGAGAATCAGCACTTTTCGAACGTCAAAATTACAAAAGACAGTCCCCTAAAAACGCCCGCCCTTCGCCACTTCCTAGTGCTATCGCTGGGAAGAAGAAGTGGCGCAACAAACTCCCCAGCAGCACAGCTGTCTGTTTAGTTAGAATATAGTTGCATGTTTACAATACTAGGAACCTATGTTCAGTAATGAACATTACAAGAAGCTTAAATTATTTGCCATATTATGTCAGCTAGCCACGCCAATATACCAACAAATATAATAAACACTATACGTACTCAAGCTAAAAAATAATTAATTAAAATAAAAATAAAAGCCTCCAGGCATAAAGGGCGTGACAGCTTACATATTTATGCATTGCTGGGTTCGTCACATAGCTGTCACTTGCAGTCACAGATGATGAACTAGGACCATCGATGTGAAATAAATGAGTTAATACTAATAACAGTAACCTGTCAGTACCTAAGCTAATTCTGGAGAAAGAACATGAACATTGTCTTGAGTTAATTAGGGTGACCAACTATTCTTATCGCGATCAACTATTACCTACCTAAAACCTCTTAGAGTTCATATAATGCTGTAATATTTCAGATTCGACATGTTCCTCCGCGATGCTGTCACAATGAACACACTTGGAACCAAGAAAGTCTTGAAACTGGCTGAAGGAGTGAAAAACTTGGAGGTAAAACCAAACTGACTGATCATAATGATTTAAAGACCTCTGGCTTCTTTTACGTCCCCTGACGAAGCAAAAATATCATTATCATAAAATATCTTTGAAAATTCGTACTTTTTTACAAACCAGTTTGTTGGATGAAGTCTCCCATTAAAACTGTAGTAATATCAGTCCTCAGCGTTAACCTCACAAACTATTTAAAGAGAAAAAGAGTGTTGAAGCGGTGCACAACAATGAGACGCGACCGTGAGCGGCGTATGCGGCCGATGTCAACTACAAAAGATATACCCCCTCGCCAACATACTTCACAGAAAACTTTACCTTTTCCAGTCCTTCGTCCACGTCTCGACCTCATACTGCCGCTGCGAGCTGGAGCTGTTCGAGGAGAAGCTGTACCCGTCCAAGCACCGGCCGGAGCACGTGATCCACTGCGTTGGCTGGATGGATGACGAGCTGCTGACGCATATGCAGCCTAAGTAAGATGCACAGCATAATCAGCCTATAATGCCCACTGCTGGGACACAAGCCTCCACTTTGTGAGAGGGAGTGGGCCGTACTCCACCACGCGGGCCAAGTACGGGTTGGTGGATATCACGTCTTCGAATTTTTGGTTCTAGGCTATACCGTCTCAGAGCAGTCGTGATGTGATACAAAGAAGTGTAATAAAAAATCATGGTCGGCGCAGCATGTATTCTTCTTCGATTCGTAACATCTCCATCAGCCTTCATCTCAGTAGTCACCCCCTTTTTAGCTACATCATCTGTTACAGAGTCCATCAGTCGTTTATTTGGTCAACCTCTACTAATAATTCGCCTGAACTCTCTCCGGTTGTTTCGGATTGCCTTCCCAATAGACTGTAAGAATGAGGAAAGAGGAAGTACACCTTGCAGCATACGTAATACGGCTGGTGTCCGCAACTCCACGTCAATGCGCGTATTTTGCGTACGGGTGGGTAAATTGATTATTCGACCCACACCAGCTCCTCAAGGAAGGCCATCAACGCCTTGATGTTACTGACCGTCTCACGGAGGGGACTCCTCAGCATTTGAAGACACATCTGCGCTAAAATATTTCCTACGCAGATTACTAGTCCCTGTTGAAATTGACCACCGTGACCGAAATCTATTCGCAACGATATTAAGTAATTATCCATTTTAACATCAAGTTTACTTATTTTCTAGGATAATTGACCCTCAGCCGAACACATACGCCTACACCAAGTCCCTCACAGAAGATCTAGTGTCACAGTACGAGGGGAGGTTCCCCATAGTGATCGCGCGGCCATCTATCGGTGAGTAGCGGAGCTAAGACTCGTTTGCGAACAAACATGGTGGCTGGTTGGTTTGCGCGCCAAAAACAAAAGTGTTGTTGTCTTCTTCTAGCAATGACAAATTTCTGTGTTATTTTACAGTGGCAGCAGCCTACAAGGAACCTATGCCAGGATGGGTGGACAATTTAAACGGACCTACTGGACTGCTAGTAGGGGCTGGCAAAGGTATGTCAAATTCATCGTCATTCTCTCTCCCCTATCCCAATTTATTCGTGGTCGGTGCAACATGTCTTTTTCTCCCATGCTTCTCTAGTAGGTCATCTCGGTAGTCACGCCCTTTTAGCCTTAATTATCATCAAAAGTAGGCCAAATTATAAAGGTCTTTATTACAATCAACCTTTTTGTATAAGGTTAGAGTTCAAGTTTTAAAACAAAAGAATAATAAATGAAACATTTTTAATGGGTACTTGATTCAATAAACGATGCTTTTTTTTTAATAAAAGAGTATGCTTATGACCGCGAATGAACCGAGCATGAATTTCCTGGTTGGATCCCCAGTTCAGGGCAGTATTATTGAGTTTTTCCATCTGGAATTTCTCAGTAGCAGCCCGGAAATTCCAAATTCCCGGTTGATAGCAATAGGCCAACCCCTGTGACTACGGCATCTACATCGTAGCCCACCAGACACGACACCGTCTGGTCGAAGGGTCCTGCCTTTTCTATGGGATGAGTGTACTCTACCCTTGTTCGTCATACCTCTATACCCCTATTACAACGACCGGCAAAATATGGGTGTCCTTTACACCTCTGCCCACCTCTTCGAGGAATAGAGGCGTGATGTTATATCATGTTTCCAGGTGTGATCCGTACGATGCACTGCAACGACAATTATGCAGCAGACGTGGTGCCGGTCGACGTGACAGTCAATGCCTGCATCATTCTCGGATACCTTACCGGTGTTGAGCAGTAAGTTAACTAACTTTACCAATCAAATTCAAAGCATTTATTTCAAATAAACCAATTGCAGGCACTTTTGAATTGTCAAGGGGTCGGTCAGTCAGAAAGATGAAGCTAGTTGCCCATTCCAAAGCGTAGTAGATACGTATGGAGAAGAACGGGCAAGAAACTCCATGGACACTCTTTTAATGTTCAATGGTTATGATACCCTACAGGCGTGCTACACGGACAACTTATGTTGCTCGGGTCTGGTTTTTTTTTTTTTTGTCAAATTAGTACGTCATGACAAAAATTTAGCAATTTACGGTGATACAAATGAATAAGCAAATAGCAACATAAAATAGCAGTAATATTTCTGCAAAAAATAAGCAATTTTAAGTTTAGCCAGATTGCTCCTTTACCGGCAACTGTTGCCAGGCAATACTAAACTTAATAGCTGAAGAAATTCCCGTAAAGTTTTATTTACCCAGCTAGGAGAAACTCACTATCCAAAGATAAAAAAAAAAAACATATTTTATACGTTTTTCTGTATATTTCCAGGCCCAAACAGATACACTTCTGCAACATTACTCAGTCAGGAATCAATCCGATCACGTGGGGACAAGCTTTGGATATGGGTAAGTTAATACATTTACATATTCCTACCACATTTTTTTGTCCTGGATTATGTAGATATGTTGATCAAAATGAGATTTAGTTAGGTGCGACAGTCAATCAATCACCTCTATGAGGTCGTCCGTCCGTCTAGCTGGGGGGCGTCCCACACTACGCTTGCCAATACGCGGTCTCCACTCGGGAGGACGGAAGGACTCGTCTGCTCCAGCGCCCATCGGTCCTTCGACAGACAAGGCCAGCCTACTACCACTTCAGTTTGCTTACTCTGCAAGCTATGTCGGTAACTGATTCTTTTCCGGATAATTTCATTCCTGATTTATCCTTCAAAGAGACTTCAAACATAGCTCGTCCCATAGCGCGCTGAGTGACCTTAAATTTGTGGACCAACCCAACAGTAATGATGATAATTAAATCATCAAAACAGTTTTCTAAGTTATAATTCGACAGGACAGGTTATGTTTACATGAAATCGTCATAATTTACGTCAAATATAAAGATCTGCTTACACGGGTCAATTCAAATTAACACTTAACTTACAAAATAATGGGAATTAAGGGAAGGGATGGGAAGAAAGAATAGTATACTCTTTCTTTATTATGTACACTATATAAATTACAGTCATAGATATAGAAACAAAGGGTGACACAATGGGCGGTCCTATCGCTGAGAGAGGTATTTTAAAGACAACCTTTGGATGGATTAAAAAGGAACTAAAAGTTACAAAAGAACTTTAATGGAGGATTTGCCGAATTAATCAACTAAAACATAATTTCCTTGCAGGCCGGGTCCACGTCCAGGAGTTCCCCTTCACCGTCTGCTTGTGGTACCCCGGAGGCTCCCCGAAGAGTTCGTGGATAGCGCACCAGCTGGCGCTGTTCTTCACTCACATGCTGCCCGCGTACTTTGTGGATATGCTCATGTTCCTCATGGGGAAGAAGACTTTGTAAGTCTTGTTTAAACTATTATTATCATTTGTTTATAAAGAGTTTACAATAGTCTTCTGTAGTTAGAACTATGGCCCACAAAACTGTTTTATGAAACGCCTCTAGACGTGATAACTAACTAAAAAAAGTATATCAATTGATGCACTATTTATTTAACACCACATCACCACAAAAAGTTGCCTTATCATAAGGTGCGTTACACGAGCAACAAAAATTGTGTCGTTGACCATGACGTCACGGAAGTACCGCGCAATTTACTGTGCTGCCAAGATTATATTTGTTGCTAGAGGTAGGGCCACACTACATTGAGCGACATGGAACAAATTAATTAAGACTGCTCTGCTAAGCTCCACTAATTATTGCAACTGGTGCCGATAATCATTTCTGAAAAAGTTGACTGTAAAAGGAGCTTTAATTCACCGTTTTAACCAAAAAAATAATAATGTTTCAGCATGATTAAAATCCAGAAGCGAATCAACTACGGCCTGGAAGTCCTGCAGTACTACACGACCAAGGAGTGGCACTTCACGAACGACAACTTTGTGGCGCTTCAGCACAGGATCTCGAAGAGTGACAATGAAACATTTTATACTGATATGAAGGTAATTAAGTATTTTTTTTATAATAGCTACAGTATCTGGGAGTTGGTATGGCACATCGAGCTTTAGAAGAAATCTGTATACGAGTGTGAGTGACAGAGACGACGCACAAAAAGCTTACCCTTTTTTTTAAACTTGGGCCTTATTATGACTATGCATAATATGCGTTATGAATATGCTACCATTTTTCTAGTGTGAGAGAGACGGAACTATACAAGGCCGATAGCATCGTCTCTCTTTGCAAATGAATAATGATGGCATTAATCCTTCCTACTAATAATTATAAACGTAAAAGTTTGTATGGATGGATGGATGTTTGTTACTCTCTCACGCAAAAACTACTGAACGGATTTGGATAAAATTTAGCACACCGATGGTTTATAACCAGGGTTAACATATAGAATACTTTTTATCCCGATATCCCCATGGAATCGAAACTTATGCGGGTGAAACCGCGGGTGCAGCTAGTACTACATAATACAGCCCTTTATATTACATACTATTACACTACACTCTACAACTATCGATTTATATAGGTCTCATGTTGGCAAAATGTCGCGACAGTAGGTATACCACGGATCTTCGAAGCTCTTTACTTACTTGTTTACTGTAGGATAAGTCTAATGTCGCCTTTATTTCTAGGACATGGACTGGAGCATGTACATCAGGAACTACATCAAGGGAGCTCGAGAGTACTGCTGCAAAGAGGACCCCTCCACCCTGCCCGCAGCCAGGAGGTTACAGAAACAGTAAGTAAATCTGTATGCAAACCTGTATACCTTCATACAGAATAGTAGCCATATGTGTATAGTATGCCCACATTTCACCGAATATTTTCAGTGCCCCGGGTGTCCACATGGATTGCCACCAGATGCCAATCGGGTATAAAATTCCCAGTTGTCACCGGGTGGCGACTGGGAAGTTATTGCCCCCACTTCAAATCGCTGTACACTGCGGCGTGGATCGCCAACCCCCCTCATCGTTGTCTATCTTACGGCCGCGATGAGCGGGTTGGCGGTCAGACTTTTTCAATGAGGTTTTATTAGTAGATAAAACCTCAACGTGTCGATACGTGTTAAGTGGTCACAACCCGGTAGCAACTAGAAATTTTATTCCCGATGGCCACCAGGTGGCCATCGGGAATAAAATTTTCAGTTGCCACCTGGTGGTAATCAATGTGGGGGCGACTGTTATATTTGTATAACAGTATATACACTGTTATATTAACACGTCCATATAACGATGTCGCAATACATAAAGATTTATGATGATGATGATAAGTTCAGACTAATATTACTACTTCTGTATTTGATAGCTGTAAGCCACCCAAATACAATAAAATAAAATAAAATAAATAATAATAAATATTGCATAGCGGGATCGTCCGAAAGCGTTACCGCTGGACACGGGTGGGTTTTAGTCAGTAAGAGTCTGACACTCCCTTCCGCTCCACCCAGAGCGGGAGGGGTCATATGATGATTATCCATCCTCAAAAAAAAAAAAAGACTAATATTGCATTAAGATCCACTAACCCGCACTGAGCCCGCGTAGTGGATTATGGCCCCCTCCTCTCTGTGAGAGGAGGCCTGTATCCCAACAGTGGGAACATTATAGGCTGATTATGATTATGGTGATTGCATTAAGTCGCCACACATAGCAACTTGATAGTCTAGATTTATCTACTATCGCCGGCAACTATTGCCGGCAATAGTTACTGAAAAGTTGCCCGTGTGAGCGCACCTTCTATTCTGCTTCACTATTAACATGCCTAATTTCTTCCACAGATTGTACTACCTGGACAAAGCTGTACAGATTATGGTCGGACTATTAATATCATACTTCGCGTACTACTATTTTAATATGCTATACTCTCTGATAAGCTCTTAATTTAGATAAAACTATCATTAATGTCATTATGTTCAAAATGAGGCTACGATAAAGTGCCTATTGAACTATAATCCAATTCAAGTCATGAATATCATACTTAACCCTTTAAAGTATAAATTAAAATACCTAGCAATTTAAGACAATGACTTGTCGATGTTGACGGCAACTATTTGTGTAAGAAGTGTGTCTTGGTGTGTGAGCGCCCTTATCTTCATGTTATTGTACAGTTGATAAACTGTTTAAACATTTGAGTGAAATACGGCAAAGGAATGAATATGTTCTGCAAGTTTTAAACAAATTCCTTTCCCACAAGGCAGATGCATGTAATCTTTTCGAACTGTCATTCATTATCATTCAAAATATTTGCAGTACTTTGTCGGAATGTAGAATTGATAACATACTAATTTGTCACTGGAAACAAACGAAAGAAGGAAGTTCATAAAATCAAGCAAAATTAAACCTTAATGTATTTTTAACCTTTTAATTTCTTGATTGCACATAAAGCAAAGACAGGCGACCATCACCGCATGTGTAGCGGACCTTGCAACCTGCCTAATACTCAAAATCATCGTATTTTGTATACTATATAATACCAAGTTAAAATGCGGCACATCTTGTGGCATATCATCGTCTCATCCTGAGTGATAACCTCTTTATAAAGCCCTATGTGGTGTTATATAACGTTTGGGCACTGAAAACTAAATTAAAAAAATATTAAAAGTTTAAATTAAGTTCTGCTAGACCTACAGTTTTATTGAAATCAAAACTATTTTATTGTTACACCTATTTGTTCTTTCTTTCTTACTCAAATTATTTTCCTCTTCTAACAAATATTTTATTAAATTGATATATTTGTATACTGCTAAAAGTTGTTCAACTGTAGAGCAACAGTAGCGTGACTGTTATGCAACAAAATAGTTGCTTTGTACACAAATATCCTTAGTATTTCTAATTGTATACCTCATGTATAATTGTAATAAATAGTGTTAATTCGAATTATTGATATAATAAATTAAATTAAGATGAAGAAAGAGTTTTATTTCTGTGATTGTAGTTAATGGACAACCTCAATTTCTGAATACTGGACAACTTAAATTGCTCAACTCTAGGCAATTTTGGTCAATAATAATTAATATGAAGTAATAACGGGCTTGTGGCTAAGTAATAACAGCCGCACTCGTCGATCAATCAGGTTAGGCTGCGCTTACCACGGTTGGTCCGTGGATGGGTGAACATGTGTAAAGACCAATTTCTGTGCCTCGGAAAGCACGTTAAGCCGTGGATCCCAGCTATCATTCGTAGATTTTTGATAGTCGTTACAAGTCAGCAACCCAAAAATCTAACAACCAGTCATACCAAGGGATATAGTACCTGGCAACTGGGTTATGGAGAACAGCACTGGTATTCAGTTGCACCCGGTTAGACTGGAAGCCGACCCCAACATAGATGGCAAATAGCTAGGCTGACGATAGCCTTAACAACATCAAGCTATGCCGACAATTGCTAGAGATAAGGCCACCCTACCATACTGAGCTATAAATGGAGCAACTTAATGAACTTAAAGACCACGAATATCACGGATCACGAGAGATCACGGATATCTATGTTAAAGACAATACAGAATTTAAACATCAATTTAGAGGTAAACATACATAATCAGCCTATAATGTCCCCACTGCTAGGACACAGGCCTCCTCTCTGTGAGAGCGAGTGGGCCGTAATCTACCACGCAGGCCCAGTGCGGGTTGGTAGATGTCACATGTCTTCGAATTTTTGGTTGGACATGCCGGCTTCGTCACGATGTTTTCATTCACCGTTTTGAGAGCAGTGGTTATGAAACAATTTACACAAAGTAAAGCGCCTGTCAGGGTTCGAACCCACGACCTACAACTCGTAAGTCGCGGTCGTTACCACTGGGCCATCACTGCTCTCGTGAGGTAACATGCCGAAGTAATTTTAAGAAATTATAAAAAAATTGCCCTTCTTATTGCTCCGCGCAACTTCCGGCAACTATTTTTGGGCAACAAATTAATGCTTACTAAGTTGACCGTGTAAACGCAGCTTAACTTTTGCTATAGCGACCGAAACCGGGAACAAGGTATTAAAATCAAAGGTATTATTATATTTATGTGAATTGATTATAAATGTTCTATCATAAAGGTTACAACACTAGACGGTAGGCAGTGATCGAAGTTATAATAAAGATTAAAATAACATTTTATAAGGCTTTATGGGCCGTAAATATAATAATTATGCCAATAGATAATATACAACAGTAATATCAAGCTTCTATTCCCTGCAGGTGTAAGCAGACGTGTATAAAGATTAATTTATATTTTCATTAAAATAATAATTTTGGATGGTTTATCCAGTAACTGGGTTGTGGAAGTCAGATAGGCAGTCGGTTAGACTGAAAGCCGACCAACATAGTTGGGAAAAAGCAAGCAGATGATGATGATGATTACGACGTATCGTACGTACCCACTTTTTAGGGTACCGTGGCCAAATGGCAAAAAAATATAATTTCGTTATGTCCACCTGTCCATCTTTACTGGGTTCCCATACATGTAACCGAGGGATGAAAAAAATATAAAGTCCTAATATAAACTGAGGGATGGAAAAAATATAAATATAACTTCCAGACCGAATTTTCTCAGCGGAGACTAGCAATCGCCAACGATATAATTATTATAGTGCAAATTTATTTATTTCAATAGGGAGGTATACTTTATTGTAAGTACACAACAAAAATACATAACATAAAAACACATCAAACACCACAAAATACAGGGTGGCAGGGACTGCGACGATTTTAGACCCCATAGCGCAGATATTTTTCGTCGGTTATCAAAAAAAAAATCTGCTGTTTCATAGGAAAATGCAATACCTACGCGGTCAAAATGTATAGAACAGCTAACTTTTTTTTTATTAACCGATGAAATCTATCGACGTGAGGGTGTTTAGAATCATGAGCTGAATCTATGGTAACAGGTTGCGCGTTGATGTCCCTGCCACCCTGTATACAATGAAGACGGAAGACGGCACGGTTGGCGCAGTGGTTAAGCGATTGACTGCTGCGCTGCGTGTCGCGGGTTCGATTCCCGCACGGAACAAATATTTGTGTGACCTACATGTATTTGTTCCGAGTCTGGGTGTTTTTCTATCTATAATATGTATGTATTTACAAAAAAAAAAAAAAATGTATATAAGTAGTTTATCAGCCATCTTGTTACCATAACACAAGCATTAGGTTGCTTAGCTTGGGACTAGATGGTGCTGTGTGAAATGTCCAGGGATATTATTATTATTATTATAATGGGCGGCCTTAGCGCTTCCTGCACAAGTGCGTGCGGACACACAGGTGCGCTCTCTCTTCCCTCACTCTCATAGACCGATGGGACGGCAATCCAACAAACACGACCGGAGAGAGGTCAGGCGCAGGACCAACGGCTTAAAGTGCTTTCCGGGGCACGAGGGTATCACTCCGCCAACTTCCAAACTCCGGGCTGGTACTAAGAAGTTCCCAATGAAAAACTCAATAACATTCGATCCGGGAATGGGACCCCTGAGATCGGCGCAACACGTGTTCTTCTTCCATTCTCCCCAATCATCCGTCACGCTATCATTTACTCCCTTCTCGTTCATATCTCACACAATTCATCTTTTCTTTGGCCTTCCTCTCCCTCTCCATCCGTCAACATTTATTGGTCTCCGACACACGACACCCTTCTGCCACCTAGGTTGAAAAGCCGAAACAGTTTTTATAGTGTGTCGTCCCACTCACTGGCGAACGATCAAAAGACAGACTGAAGGAAGAAAAGAAAGAAAAAGTATTTATTGCGAGTCGTACAGGAAGATCATAAACTAAATTAAACAAAGTCAAAAATAGAAAACCAGCCAAGTGCGTGTCAGGCCACGCATAGAATAGGGTTCCGTAGTCACCCATAATGGCACGTAAGTTTTCCAAGTAAGCGCATTTTACAAGTTAGGCTTCTATAACTCCTGAACTAACAAAGTTATCTAAGCCGTTATAGTTTTTCTTCAAAGTTCATCACATGGACTACCATCATGATTTTTTTTCAGATTTTTCGAGCCAGCCGTTTAGCTTTTAGAGGGGGGGGGGGACGCCCTCATCATCATCTGCCTAACCTTTTCCCAACTATGTTGGGGTCGGCTTCCAGTCTGACCGGATGCAGCTGAATACCAGTATTTTATATGGAACGACTGCCTATCTGACCTCCACAACCCAGTTACGACGTTACAGGGGGGGGGGACGCCCTACTTTAACAAAATAATGCGCTTTAAAGTTGAATATCTCGCAAACGGATACCTAAATCAAAAAATTGTCTTAGCAACTTCTTAATATTTTTAAAAGACCTATCTAAATGATACCCCACACTATGAGGTATATTTTTTTCTCGCGCCTACCTGTAAAAAATATTTTTCGTGATTTTATTTTAGCCCTTTGTTGACGTGGTAATTGCACATATCCATGCAAAGTTTCATCTTTCTAGCACTAACCGTTTTGTAAGGTAAGCCGAGGACGGACGAACGGTGGGTTCGTAAACTACAAAACCCTAAAAATCAAGTTATATAAAAAAGTAACAAAAATAAAAATGAAACAGAAAGTCCTACACGAGGCCAAAAGCTAAAGCTGAAGCTGTGACGAGACAGTGCTTCCTTATCCAAACCATTCGTTCTACCCGCTGAAGAGTTGCCTTGGGTAACCTTAAACAGACTCCGGACCCAGGTTGTCCGAAGCAAGGAAGCCTGTTCAGGTGGAGATTCATAGACGACTCCGCTCTGGAGTGTAAATGTGGTGCTGTTCCACAAACGATGGGACACTTAATATCTGCGCGCCCAGTCAGCTGCACGTCACAGAAACTGATGGACGCCAGTGACGCTAACACGTAGCCGAATTCTGGACCGAGTCCGTTTACGAGTAGATTGCCATCGACAAGCTAACAAGAAGAACATTTATATTCATCATTCTTTTAGTCTCATGCGTCCATGCCTATTATATTTTGGTCACGTCCTAGTCGTCCAAATTGTCTAGCGGACTTATTTATGGCAGACTTCAAGGTGACACGTTAGATTCTAATTCAATTACAGTATCTACGGAGTCACCTTTGTTATAGTTTTTCCTACTACAGCTTGGCAACAAACATTAGCGTCTTGCCAAATCAAACTGACTTTCCCATTAAACTCAAAAATCAAAATCAAAAGTCATTTATTCAAATTAGGCTGAGAATCAGCACGTTTCGAACGTCAAAATTACAAAAGACTGTCCCCCAAAACGCCCGCCCTTCACCACTTCCTAGTGCTATCGCTGGGAACAAGAAGTGGCGCAACAAACTTCCCAGCAGCACAGCTGTCTGTTCAGTTAGAAAATACTTGATTGTACTGAACTATTTGCCCTCGTTATCAAAATCAGCCTATAATGTTCCCACTGTTGCGACTCAGGCCTCCTCTCTGTGAGAGGGAGTGGGCTCTGTAATCCACCACGCGGACACAGTGTGGGTTGGTGGATGTCACATGACTTCGAAAATCCTCATGGATGTCCGCCGCCTTGGGGCGGGTGGCGGGGACTGTCAGTCTCTTACTGACTAAAACCCACCCCGGAGTTTCATCTCACACCTACGCCGGGGGTCGCGGGAACGCATGGAACACTACGCGCCGCCACGCCCGCCACCTCTTGTCCTGATGTGTGGGGGGCGACGATCGTCCCCAAGTCCATCGCTCCTGACCTATTTAGGGGGGCTGGAAGAGGGCGTCGTCCGCCCTCTTCGACGCCCGGTGCGTCTGCTGCGGGCCGGGTGAGTGGACGAGATCTCCCTCTCCCTTTCCGCAGCCTCCTTCTGCGAGACGACTGTTTCGCAGAAGGAAACCACCGCGTCCCAGGACCCTTCGCTGCCGACCATCAACTCGACCACGGCCGGCAGCGACAGGTCACTGCCTACTTCTGAAATGAGGGCACGGCGCGGTTCCTCCCAGGCGGCACACTCTGCCAGCGTATGCTGCGCCGTGTCCTCCCGGCAGTCCGCGCAGTGGTGACACCGGAGGCGCGGTCTGACATTTTTTTTTTTGTCTCTGAGAATTGCTTTGTGCATCCCCGTCTCGCGGGGACGAGTCGCGGTATGTGGGACTCCCTGTCGGAGTGACAGTATACCCACTAAAACTTAGCGGTGTTCCCGCGTCGCCGTGATGGGAGGGTCATGGGAAACTCGCATAGCCTTTACTTTCACAGCCCTCTCGGCGCATGCCCGCCTGCTGGTGCTGGTGTGGCGGGCCCCGCATGCCCCCCAGGTTGGGGGGCTACGGCCGCAGAGGATAGGGAGAGCGGCAACGACACACCGACACTCCTCTTCCCCTGCGGCCCCACCGCGTCCGCCATCCAACGGACGGCGCAGTGGTTAAGCGATTGACTGCTGCGCTGCGTGTCGCGGGTTCGATTACCGCACGGAACAAATATTTGTATGACCTACATGTATTTGTTCCGAGTCTGGGTGTTTTTCTATCTATAATATGTATGTATTTACAAAAAAAAAAAAAATGTATGTAAGTAGTTTATCAGCCATCTTGTTACCATAACACAAGCATTAGGTTGCTTAGCTTGGGACTAGATGGCGCTGTGTGAAATGTCCAGGGATATTATTATTATTATCTCCTTTATTTCATTTAGATACTTACAAAATACATTTTTAAATATTTTTATAAACAAAAGGATAAAAAAAACATTATTATTATTATTATTAACGGTGGCGGCCCCGTCAAGGCCGCGGAAGGTAAGGAGAGCGGCAACGTCACACCGACACTCCTCTCCCGCCGCGGCCTCCAATCCTCAGCCGCGATGTCTCCCACACGGGGGACATCGCGGCCCGCCTCAGGTAGGTTGCGATGTCGCCCAAGTGGCACCGCAACCTTCTGACCTAAACTAACCCATTTGGTCTGGGTAGCTTAGCTATTACGAGCAACTGAGGAAAGCCCTCAAAGTAAAAACAACCCGTCAAGTGCGAGTCGGACTCGCGCACCGAGGGTTCCGTACAAATTTTTAGGTATGTAATTATTATTATTATTATTTTATCTTTTGATTGCGTTTACTTAGAACTTTGATTTTTTCACTGCTTCAAAGGAATGCAGCCCTGGGTATTTGGTATTAACTTCAACTTGATAACTCCACGCGTTCCTGAGATAAAGGTTCTTGACAGACGGACGGACAACAAAGTGATCTTATAAGATTTCCGTTTTTCGTTCTGAGGTACGGAACCCTAAAAATGTGTATCATTAGAAGCGCAAAAAGTTTTTAGAGATTAATTAATTTTAAAAAGTGTCCATAATTTAGGAGATCAAAAAAACTTGAGAGGTGTCAAGGGACACCCGGATGGAACGAAGTTCCTTTCTATAGACAGACAGAGAAACACGCGCACGCCGCACGGCTTACAAGTATAGCAAAAAGTGTCGTTACAACTTTTGGTCTTAATTTTTTCCGTCCCCTTTCGCAACGCGCGTTAAGGAACTTCGTTCCAATAAGTTGTTAGAGGAACAGGAAATTATTTCGCCAGTTGTACTCAGGAGGGATTTATTAATTTAAAATTACCCAGTCGTGTTGGGTCGAGGGTTCAAAATCTGAATTGAATGGAATAAAAAATCTCGTTTGAGGTTCGAAAAACAACTACTTATTTTATTCTAATAGAATGACAATTATCACTTTTTAAAGGACAATAACTACAATAAAAATAACTAGAATCGAAAATATATAGAACTAGCTGCACCCCGCGGTTTCACCCGCATAAGTCTCGATCCCGTGGGAATATCGGGATAAAAGTATTCTATGTCCTAATCCAGGCCATGGTCGACCCATGTGCCAAATTTCATCTAAAATCGTTCAGCCGTTATAGCGTAAAAGCGTCACAAAAAATCAAACCCTTTCTCTTTATTGTTTCTTTCACATTTCATATCAGTCTGTCAAAAATACCCCTAATTTGCATATATTTTTGTCAAGTTCTTGACATCGTCACTATGATGAGATTGCGACTATATTTTGAATGTTTCCAAACCAACCAATCCGTTACCTATCATCATCTGCCTAGCCTTTTCCCAACTATGTTGGGGTCGGCTTCCAGTCTAACCGGATGCCGCTGAATACCAGTAGTTTACATGGAGCGACTGCCTATCTGACCTCTACAACCCAGTTACTGGGTTATACGATTCCCCTTGGTATGACTGGTTGCCAGACTTTCGGGCTACTGACGATCCGTAACGACTGTCTAAGATCCACGAATGACAGCCGGTACTGCCGAAGCAAGTGCAGTATAGTTACTATCCTATAACCAGTAATAAGAGTAACAGTGGTGGTGGTAGGTACGAGTAGTGTTATAGTTTTAATTTTATTGTTTGTATATCTGTGTCTGTAACCTACTAATATTAGAAGTTAAGTAAAAAGGTTACATGGTGGACTCCTTTCTGAAATAAAAGTTTTCTATTCTATTCTTTAACTTTACGCACAAACAGACAGACGAACACACTTACGTACGAGTATAGCAGGCGCCCGCGCAACAATGAGACTCGAGTTTGAATTACGACTCACGCGCAGTCGGTCCAAAGTGTTCATCGCGGTGAATTGATTGAGCGACGCAGTGATATATTGGTGAGTATTTACCATTTTATTACTTAGCTTGAAACGGGTAGGCAGAATTACAGGTTAGAAAGAAAGAAAAATTGGTTTATTTGGTGCATACAAAAAGATAAAATAACTACTTAACTCATTTTTTTTTTTGTTATCCTTTCTTTTGTCCCACTGCTGGGCAAACGCCTCCCCTTTTTCCTTCCAAACCTCTGTCTTGTGCGATCTCTGGCCATGTTGGCTCAGCAAATGTTACCATATCGTCGCTCCACCTAATAATAAGGAAAATCAAAATAGATCTAAAATCACGAACACAAAGCGGAATTAGTCGACGGCTGCACGTCATGACTGTGACAAGAAGGCTCTCACTCAGCATCATGCTGTGCTATTATATAGGACTCACAGCATAGCGCTGATTTTCAGTGGTTAACCGAAAAGGACGTACTGAAACCAAGTCAAATTAAATGATTTGTACAAAATAAAATAAAATAAACAGTACTTTTTTTTATTATAATTTTTTTTCTCACCACAATATTAAAAAAAATATACATATAATACACAGTCGGATAACATTTTAACATTGCGGAATACTGGTGCCTAAATTAAGCTGTAGGCCTGTATTTCAGGACACCAATTCTCGTAATTTTAAGAACGTTCACAGTCTGATGTCAGTCTCAATCTGTCAAAATTGTCAAAAACTGAAAAAAGTTGAAATTAGAGGTATTTTACCTCTAATTTCCCTACATTTTTGACAAGTTTTTGATATTGAATTATCGCTGAGATGAGAATTCGACTAGATTTTGAACGTTATTAACTAAGAGAATTGGCCTTCAGGTCTCCGCCCTTTTACAAAAAGATGCATTTTATTTGTTACTAGCTGCGCCTCGCGGTTTCACCCGCATAAGTTACGGTCCCGTGGGAATATCGAGACAAAAAGTATCCTATATGTTAATCCTGGTTATAAACCACCTATGTGCCAAATTTCATCCAAATCCGTTTAGTAGTTTTTGCGTGAAAGAATAACAAACATCCATCCATCCATCCGTACAAACTTTCACGTTTATAATATTAATAGGAAGTAGGATGTACTTGTACACCGACAACTTAAAAGATAAAAAGATGGCTCGAGTGGCAATTTTAAACTATATCATAAACATACTTTTATTATTTACGTTATTGTGTGTGGAAGTGTGTGTGTGTATATGTGTTGAGTGGTGTAATAGTATAAAGCAACTACATAAGCAACCAATTATAAGAATAAAAAATATGATTAAATAACATAAAATTTCATTTAGGTTGAAATTGCACGGATTGGTTACTCGACTGTGGAGAAAAGAAAGGTAATCTTTTTAATTATAAAACTCTATTTGATTTGATTAGAAACTGTTATTTATTCGCTTTAAAAGGGTAAGCAGAGTTCCCCTATGAGTTTGTTTCGGCCTTTCTTCTCAGAGTAGTCAGATAGGAAACACCGACCTAATGTAGTGTAAATATAATTGAAATAATTTATCATTAAATCATGTTAAAGGTTAAAAATTGTATTTTAGACTTATATTTATTACCCGATCGGGCGAGCCATAAAGAGAAGGTAATAGTTTTTACTTATAAACCCCATTAAAAATAATTAATAATAATAATAATAATATCCCTGGACATTTCACACAGCGCCATCTAGTCCCAAGCTAAGCAACCTAATGCTTGTGTTATGGTAACAAGATGGCTGATAAACTACTTATATACATTTTTTTTTTGTAAATACATACATATTATAATAGATAGAAAAACACCCAGACTCGGAACAAATACATGTAGGTCATACAAATATTTGTTCCGTGCGGGAATCGAACCCGCGACACGCAGCGCAGCAGTCAATCGCTTAACCACTGCGCCAACCGTGCCGTCAATTTAATTATTGGTGTCTTGAAGCTGTCGTTTATCTTACTTGGGTATTTATTTATACCGGCTGACTTTTTTACTGTACCTAGATAGTTCTTGGTCGATACTTAAAACAGCTCTTGCACTCATTCTACAAGCTGTTGTTTTGCATCCTCGTAAAAGTCCAGGACGCAATGAAATACTTAATTCATCCTGCCAGGGTAGCGGGATCGTCCGAAAGGGTTACCGCTGCCCTGGAACATAAAGGGCTAAGGACCATAAGGGCCGTGTTCCTACACGGGTGGGTTTTAGTCAGTAAGAGTCTGACACTCCCTTCCGCTCCACCCAGAGCGGGAGGGGTCATTTGATGATTTCCCAACTTGAAAAAAAAAAAAAAAAGATTAATCATCATCAGCGAGCGAGGATAATTTCGATGATGATGAGTGTGCAGTTATAAACAGAAGTTTTGCGGCAGTCAGAAGAAACTAATGAGCAGTACATATAGTTTTAATTAACAATAATAACTGTTATGTTTATAGATTCTTATTTAGGTATTTATTTTCAACATGTTTTGTAAAAAGTACCTAGAGGCTTAAAAAAAACACTTTTTAAATGCCAAAAAGATTAGCATAACAGCAAAGCATAATCAGCCTATGTTGTTCCCACTGCTGGGACACAGGCCTCCTCTCTTCGACAGGGAGTGGGCCTATCCACCACGCGGGCCCAGTGCGGGTTGGTAGATGTCACATTTCTTCGATATTTTGGTTCCAGGACATGCCGGTTTCCTCACGATGTTTTCCTTCACCGTTTTGTTTTGAGAGCAGTGGTGATGAAATAATTTACACAAAGTAAAGCGCCTGTCAGGGTTCGAACCCACGACCTACAACTCGTAAGTCGCGGCCGTTACCACTGGGCCACCACCGCTTTTATCTAAAAATATTGGTAGCCCAGAGGTAACAGCCCTTAACAGCCCAACTTAAAAAGTACGTAAAGCGCTTGCCTGGGTACGAAACTACGAACGTCCCTCAGTGGGCCTGCCAGGTGGATTCCGGCCCACTCCCTGTCACTGAGAGGAGCCTGTGTCCCAGCAGTGGGAACATTATAGTGCAGTCATTATCTGGCTGCCTTTTCCCAACGAAGTCAGTGTTGGCTTCCAGTATAACCGGATGCAGCTGAATAGTCAGTATTTCAGTCTGTATCTATATTCGATTAGATACCTACCAATTACCGAACATCCTGTATATCAACAGAATCGTTCAATTAACTTATACCTACAGTGAAGGGCACAACATATGCATGCACTTTGTGAAATTCAATAACGATTTAACTAATAAAGTTATTATTTAAGTAGCTGTGCCCGCGACTTCGTTTGCGTGCATGTTTGAAAACAAATTGGACTTCATCCCCCTTATTACAAAACAAGGTTTTTCTTTAGATCAGGTTTAAACCACCGCGCCAGTTATTGAATTAAGAACCTAACTGTTATAGAAATTCAGTTCTTTATCTTCAGTTCTATATCTTTTTCAGAACTTTATCTAAATCGAAATAAAGTTCGAAAAACAAATACTGGCTCAGAGGTTTAGGCTAGAACTAAAGTTAAGTTTCGTTTTATAATAAGACGGCATGAGTTTAACTTTTTTTGCGCGGAACCCTAATATTTTTTCATAAATAAAACGCTAAGTTACTCCTTGTAACATCAGCTATCTGCCAGTGATAGTTACGTCAAAATCGAAAAAAAAAATCTGAAAGCATGTATTTAAAAGGTAAATAAAAGAATAAAAACCTATTTAAACCAAATGGCATGATTGCCATTAAAACAAACAAATCTGAATTAATATCCTGAAAAAAAAATTACAACACGCGATGTTTCTCAGCATCGCGTGCTAATAAAAACAACCAAAAAAAACCTGATATAGTTTTACCGCCTGTACGACATAATAGCACCTCTACTGAACACCAGCACAGCTAGTCCAACATCGACGTCCACTGCTGGACATAAGCCTCTCCCAGACTGCGTCACAACACCCTGTCCTCCGCCTTCTGCATACAGTCTGTCTCAGCCACCTTCTGTAGGTCGTCCGTCCATCTAGCTGGGGGGCGGCCCACACTACACTTGCCGACGTGGTCTCCACTCCAGGACTCGTCTGCTCCAGCGGCCATCGGTCCTTTGACGAACATGGCCAGCCCACCGCCACTTCAATTTGCTTACTCTGCAAGCTATGTCGGTTACTCCGGTTCTTTTCCGGATAACTTCATTCCTGAGTTTATCCTTCAAAGAGACTTCGAGCATAGCTTGCTCCATAGCACCCTGAGCGACCTTGAATTTGTAGACCAGGCCGACTGTCAGTGTCTACGTTTCGGCGCCGTATGTCATAACGGGCAGGACGCACTGGTTGAATACCTTAGTCTCACTTATTTATTTATTTCTTTGGGAAAACAAACAATTACACAAAGTTCCTTAATGAATAAAACCTTAGTATCTAATGTTAGTAGTTTATGTGTAACTCACAACGTTATCCACATGTTACCTATTGAATATTTTTTATAAGAACTAATTAGGCATGCGAGTGAATTTACATAACCTTATATAATTTATTAACAATACAGTTAATAAATAAATTTAATTTGTTAATTTTTTGATTACATTGTTTCGAAATTTGTTAGGTGGTAATGTAGTCGTAAATAGGTCTATGTCCGAAAAAATTGTGCTATAATTATTTGCCATGCGACGTAGAGGTGCGCGAACTCCAGCATTGGTGCGGCAAGACGGAATGGCAAATAGAGGGCGTGCGCGCACCTCGCGTCTTACAACAGTTCTAGGTACAACATAACTTAAATTATTTACCAAATCTGAACAATCGTATCTGCTGCTACATATGTCATATAGAAACATCATCTCTAAGAGAAGACGTCTAGACTTCAAGTCCATCAACTTAAAATCCCTACAGGGGCCATTAGAACTCAAACTATGGCGGCATCGGTAACGTACAGCTTTGAGAAATTTGCGCTGTACATTTTCTAAGCTTTCTACGTATTTTTTGTATAAAGGACTCCATATTGATACAGCGTATTCAAGTTGTGATCTGATGAGTGACTTATAAAGGTGAGTATAGGTATCAGGACGCTTAAAGTCCAAGGTGGTCCTCATCACAAAACCATACATGCGGTATGAGTAGTTAATAATTTTATGAATATGTTGTTGTTTATGAAGCTTACTATCCAATAATACCCCCGACGTAACCTCGCTCAGAGGAGCATTACCAAGAACATACGCACGTTTTATAAAAACTTTGTTTTTTGTGAATGTGATAGATACACATTTAGAAGTACTTAATTGAATTTTGTTCTTAATACAGTACGCATAAAATCTATTCAAGTCGTCTTGAAGTAATTCACAGTCGATTTGAGTGCGTATTGCTCTATATATTTTGAGATCGTCAGCGTAGAGTAAGAATTTTGAATGCAAAAAAACTTTTTTGCAAAAAAAAAAACAACCGACTTCCAAAAACGACACTACAAAGTAAAAATAACTTTAATTTCGGAAGTCGGTGTCGTTGGGTTCGCATTTTCGTTGTTTGCCACCGACTTCCGAAATTAAAGTTATTTTTCACTTTGTAGTGTCGTTTTTGGAAGTCAGTTGTTTTTTTTTTTGCAAAAAAAGTTTTTATTTTTCACTTTTTAGTTGTAATTTTTACCAGTACTTTTGGTTTAAAAACCAAACTACTAAACCGTTTTTGATGAAATTTCTATGGAAGCATTTGGAAAGTATACCCTTTCCAACAAAAAAAGAATTTTTTAAATCGGTTGGCAAGCGACGGAGTTATGCGCGAACAAACATAAAAAAAAAACATACAAACATCCGAATAGAGAACCTCCTCCTTTTTTAGAAGTCGGTTAAAAAGTCTTCTAACATTGCAGGATAGGTGACGAGAAGACTTGACGAAGGTTTCCATTTATTTTTTATTTTAGTTAGGGGCGGGGTACTTGACTAGGCTGACTTGTTGCTCTCGTTCTTATATTATTGTAACAGATCTAGACATTATCATTATTTATTATTAACAATAATAATTTACTTGGCTAAATTAATAATTTAGTAAAAACTAGTTTGTAGCACATGTTAATGTTAATTGAAGTTTAGTTTTTTTTTCTTTCGGCACTGATTATATTGCAGTTATCTTTAAAAGATGTTTTTTTTTTTAAGTAATTAGTTTTATCTTATACAGACATGCATCACGCTTGTTGTTAACGTTAACTAAGGGATAGGCAGGGCTCATCATCATCATCATCATCAGCCTACAGCAGTCCACTGCTGGACATAGGCCTCTCCTATTGCACGCCATTCAACTCTCATCCAGCTGCTTCCGGCCCTCCTGCGAAGATCGTCGGTCTAGCGGTCGTTGACCCAAAAAAAAAGCATCATCAATTTTTTTTTTGTCTTCTTGTTTAGACGTCGATACCCATCACGTCTGCGGAGTTTCGCTAGTTAATTTAATTTGAACCCGTAACTATATAAGTGTAGAGTGCTTTAAAATACTGATATTCAGCTTCATCTGGTTAGACTGGAAGCCGACCCCAACAAAGTTGGGAAAAGGCAGGCAGATGATGTTGGATGCAGAATCTGGCTTTTGATTAAACTTGTGAAAGTGAATGTCATTATAAATATTTGAATGCTGCACTCATATTATGTTTTACCCATATTTACTAAGTAAATACCTATTCTGTTCCATTCTATCGCTGACCGAAAAATATTTTGCCAGACCCGGTGATCGAACCTAGGACTGCACGCTCAGCAGCCGCGCTTGTGATCACTAGACCAACGATACAGTCATTCTAAACAGGACATGATGAAACGTCAGAACAGGAGTAAGGAACTGCTCACAAAAAAGGTTCATACATAATGTAACATCACTTACTTTCAATTGTTAACAAAAACACTTTCTCAACGTCCGCTGCAACCAATAATTAGACGAACATTGCTATAATTTCCTGTGTATTTCATCAATCAACCGACAGACGATTAGGAATTACGATCGGCGGCCATGCTATGCCACCGATACGACTGCTGCTGTCGAAAAGGCAGCATAAACCACAAGCATGATCAGCTAATAATGTTCCCACTCCTGGGACACCGGCCTCCTCTCTTCGAGAGACCAGCACGCGGGCCCAGTCGGCCCAGTGCGGGTTGGTAGATGTCTCATGTCTTTGATTTTTTGGTTCAAGGACATGCCGGTTTTATCACCATAAAGATTTGACCTCAAAATCGAAATTGTTTATGTTATGTAAACCCACATGGATACTTATGAATCGTCAGAAGTTATATACATTGCCTCTCCACTGCACGTTGGCAAACCTTGAGTTTGTCAAAGACCAAGTCTGGGATCCATAGTTCAGAATGGGAAGGATGCACATGTCCATGATTTTTCGCTTTAGTGTTAAATGCAGATTCCCTTTCATTAGCTCTTTCATGGACAGTAACTCTTCCAGGCATTTTCGGTTCGTCTTACTCTTTTAAAAATTGCTGACTTTTACAATGTTTTCAAGTCTATAATAGTCCCATTGCTGGAGAAACTGTGCCATAATCCACCACGCGGACCCAGTGCGGGTTGGTAGATGCCACATGTCTTATGGTTAGAGTACCTAATCCAATCTTTTGTCACATCGAATAAACCTTAGTTATGCAAATAAATGAATTAGAATGTTTGATTCTAGGACATGCCGGTTTTTTTTCACCGCTGTGGTTCATTGTCCCAAAAATTAACTCGCGTTTTGAGTTATTTTAAATTTTATTGACCCTCCCGACTCATCCATACTACTACTATTTTAATAGCTTGGACTGTCAAATGTAACCTGTAATTAAACCCTGTCATTGTTTCACGAGAATCCATTGTTTATTTATGTAAATAAAGTTATTCATGCAAAACTGCATACATGTATGAATCGTGAAATTTAATTTAAATTCATTTACACAGTTGTAATGTCATTAATATTAACTGTCGTTGGTCTAGTGGCCGGAAGGGCTACTGCTGAGCATATTTAACCGCTTACCTTCGTCAATCAAAGAATTGAATGTGAACTTATTTAAGAAACGGCTAAAACCATTACTTGTGAACAAAGCATATTACAGTATTTCAGAGTTCATAACAGATAAAAATCTAATGACAGAATGTTGACATGCTAATAAATTCTTATGTAAATTACATCTGTATATTGACATCATTAGTATTGTATTTTTGACATCTGTATTGTATATTGACATTAGTATTGTATATTGACATTAGTATTGTATATTGACATAGTCTTATTATTAGTTTTCATTTTATTTTGTATTTAGTTTTTTCTGTCTTTTGACATATATTGCTATTTATTATTAATTAATTTGTCAAAATGTGTCATTCTTTACAATTATTTTTTTATAGTCCAGGCTTACTTTTATTTTATTAATTTTCTTGTCGAGACCTGGCTGCTTAATTAAACACAAACATTTGTACGCCCTCTGGCTTAACATAGCGCACTATTCTCTCTATATATAACATCATTACTGTACCTATGTTCAACAAATTAATAAATGACTTATGACTTATGAGCATGAGGTCCTGGGTTCGATTCCCGAGTCGGGTAAAGTGTTATTGCGTTTTTTCATAAGGAATTTCTCAGCAGCAGCCAGGAGTCGGGATTTGTGTCAGGTTGATGGCAATAGGCTCGCCCCCTGTTACATGGGACTTAAACATAACTGACGAAATGTGGGTGTACACAGGTACAGACGCCAGCAGGTCAAGTTACCCGAAACTGTCAGATTTTCCCAATCAATCTTGAACCTTAATGCTTTAGCGATAAAGTTGAAAATCTATTAAAGAAATTTGACAGATTGTAGTAGCTTGATGTGCTGGCGTCTGTACATCACTACCTAATCCTTCGGGGATCACAGGTGTGATGTTTCGTTATTATTAACTCAGGCTCCAAATAGACAATACATTATTATAATAATTAAAATAAACAATTAGTCAGACGAAATTATAGTCTTACCAAGCAATAGGTATAGTGTTACCAAGTCACTGGGTTGTTGAGGTCAGATAGGCAGTCGCTCCATGTAAAATGCTGGTATTCAGCTGCATCCGATTAGACTGGAAGCCGACCCAAACATAGTTGGGAAAGGCTAGGGAGATCAACCGCCACACTATCATTCACTCCCTTCTCTGTCATACACAATCCATCCATCTTTTCTTTGGGCTTCATCTCCCTCTCCATCCAACACTCTTATAGTCACTCGCGCTTCCTCCCTACTCATCACATGCCAAGACAAACGACTTCCTCTTCTATCGCTGGCACCACTTTCAAACTTCCCCCTATACAGGGCCTGTCTTGTCTTGTTTAGATATCGATGATACCCATCACGTCTGCGATGTTTCGCTAGCTAATTTAATTTGCTCTTGTATACTCATTTCATACTTCATCCATTTTCGTCACTCCACACACCCATCAGTTACTATTGACCTCAAAACCTGTAAATCTATGTGTGTACAAGAACATCTATGTAATGTACAGACGCCAGCACATCAAGCTACCCGAAACTGTCAAATTTTCCCAATCAACCTTGAACCTTATTGCTTATCGATAAAGTTGAAAATCTATTAAAGTAATTTGACAGATTGTAGTAGCTTGATGTGCTGGCGTCTGTACTTACCAACTGGATTGTAAAACTGTGCCTACTTGAATTGCTAAAAGTTGCAAATGTTATAAGTAAACAGTCAAAACATCTTAACTCGCATCGTAATCAGTTACACTTTAGAAGGTGACAACTCATTTCATAATCAGTTTTTTTTTTGTGGACTACTTGTCCTTGACTAGGTTTTGCCCGCCACTTCGTCTGTCAGATACCTATTGGATTTTTCACGAAAGGATATCCTGTTTCATTCCTTTACATGCTTCTTCTTCTTAGCGTGTCATCATCTGCTTGCCTTTTCCCAACTATGTTGGTCAGCTTCCAGTCTAACCAGATGCATCTGAATACCAGTATGTTACATGGAGCGACTGCCTATCTGACCTCCACAACCCAGTGACTGGGTAGTACGATACCACTTCGTAAGACTGGTTGTCAGAATTTCAGGTTTCTGACGACCCGTAATGACTATCAAAGATCCAAGAATGACAGCCGCGACCAACTGCTTAACGTACTTTCTGTGGCACGGAGGGTTCTCGGTATGTAAAGATGGTCACCCATCCACGGAATGACCGCGGTACCTAAGCGTAGCTTAACCTGATCGATCGACCCGTGCTGCTGTTATTTTTTAGCTACGAGCCCCTTAGCCTGAAACAAGTAATAATAAAGCCTTTACACAAGAAAAGAGACAAACTGACTTAAAAAATTATAGACCAATAGCTAAAATTCCTATAATTTCAAAAAAAATTGAGAAAATAATTTATAAATCTATTTATTCTTACTTCGATAAGTATGACTTATTCTCTAAGGAACAAAGACGCTTTCGTAAAAATACTACCATTAATATGACTATTTTTGACTTAATTTATAATACTATGACATGTGTAGACAAGAACATCCCTATTTGCGCAATGCGCCGATATGACCAAGGCCTTCGATTATGTTGAACACAGTGTCCTATTGGCGAAACTTTATGGATACGGAAATAAAGGTAATGTACTGGAACTTCTAAAATCTTAATTAGAGAATCGATATCAATGTCCAGAAGTCGCTAGATTATGTTCAAAAACAAAAGAATTAATAACCTACCTATCTAAATCAAGACCTATCAAATACGGCGTACCACAGAGAAGTGTGTTGGGAGTTTGGGACCACTGTTATTCTTGATTTATATAAATGATTTACCTAGAGTCACAAGACATGTGATGGTTCTTTTCGCAGATGACAGTACAGCCCTAATCAAATGCACAAGTATAAATGAATATAAAAATTACATAATTCATTGTTTAATTGAAATTATAAATTGGCTTAATAATAATAATTTAATAATGAACTTAAGTAAAACAAAAATAATGCACTTTCATCAAAAATGTCACATTCCTAAAGTTTGCTGTGCCTATAATAATATTGAAATAGAAGACGTAAAAATAACTAAATTCTTAGGAATAATGATAGACAATTATATACGTTATTATTATTATTATTACAATAAACTGACCTGGAAAGACAATAAACTGACCTGGAAACCCCACATAGAAGAAATTTTATGCAATAGACTTAGTAAAACTGCTTATGAGTTTTACCAAACTCGCAAAAAAGTAAATATTGACACACTCCTAATTGACATACCACGGACTTGTAGTTTTGGCTTTGAGTTTTTGCATCATTTTCTGGGGCTATTCTACTGGTAGGGAACAAGGTTTTGAAAAACAAAAAAGGTGATTAAGGTCAATATGTGGTCTGAAAGCAATAGACAGTTGTGTACCAGTTTTCGTTTTCAAGGAGCTTAAATTGTTAACATTGCCATCACTGTCCAAGGTCAGTAGTTAAAAGAGTTATAGGTTTATCGTCGTGTCGGTGAAACATTTTGTAGCTGGAAAGGGCTGTCGTCGAAAGTGACGCATAGGGAAATGGGGTCCGAGTGCCCACTTAGGGTTGGACCTCATCTGGCAGCACGGAATCGCCTTTTTCCGTCGCCCTTTCTCTTTCTGTCGCTTAGAACTGCCATTTGCTAGACCGAGACAGAAAGCATAATGTGATAGCACGCGGCGGAATCCTCGAGGCGATCGGCATCACGGACAAAATGCAATGGTCGGCAGGGAGACTCCGGAACGCTGAAGCGCGCGATAGCATGCTAACGCAACCTTTCACCGCTGATCACTTGCTATCGCATGCTGTCTCACTGTATCGTACAATGGCGCACGCGGCCGCTCGTCAGCTCAGTGCAGCCTGTTCATTCATGCCGTACGAATGGAAATAACAATGACTGACGAAAATTTGATAGTTTTATTTTGATTTTGCATTTCTTGCAAAATACACGCTAGAATCACTGCTCTCTCTTCCGTGGTCCTATCCATCTCGCGCTTGAAACTAAACTGATCATAAAAGAACGCGGCAGTATGCCACCCATGCTGTAGCATGCTGACGCGTGCGATCGCCTTTTTTGTCTGCGAAATGCGACAGCGCGCGTTCGCATGCGGCAGCATACTGCAGCACGTGGTAGCACAGGCGGAACAAATGCGATTCCGTGCTGCCAGATGAGGTCCAACCCTTAGTATTTCGAGACATCGCCAAGCGGTTGCTCGACTCTTTAAGTGACCAGAGGGCTGGCCTATGTTTTGATCAAAGAATCAGCATTGCCATACAACGTGGCAATGCTGCCAGCGTTTTGGGCACGTTTCCTATTGACAGCAATGTGTTAAGAACCGACCCTTCTTGCAAACCTCATGCTGTGAGAATAGGCGACCCTTCAAAAAACTCCACTTTTGTTTAACACATCACATTTTATTATGTACTTCGCATATCAAACCAATAATAACTTATCTATCAAAATAAGGTCACACAAAACTAAACATCTAACATAATATATAAAACTCCATTCGACTCCTAGACCTGAGACACCCCTTTCGAATCTATTCCAAACTGCTTTATGACAACATAATCTTTTTATAAACCATAGACATAAAACCTGCCAGTAATTCAATAACATAAAATTCTATTAAGCTACTATTACAACATCCCCTCTGAATTTTATGTTTCTTACAATTAGAATAACATCTCTTATATAACTCCCATCAACTCATTAAACAAAATAAAACCCAGCTTAATTAACCCACCCAACATAACTAAATACAACAAACAAACTTTTGAATTAATTAGTCTAAACACCTTACTTAACTAACTTAAACATTTCAAATTAATTCTCAAACAACCTTATATTCTAATAAACCTACATAACTCATCACATTACAGAATGTCCTTTACGTATCACTCACTATACACTGTCTCAATCTCAAAAACTTTGTTCTGTCCAGTGGTTTAGTTAATATATCTGCCAAATTATTTTTAGTCGAACAATAATGAATTTCCAACAAATTCTTATCTATTTTTTCCTTAATGAAATGATATTTAACATCAATATGTTTGCTTCTTCTATTCAAAATTCCATTTTTAATCAATACTATAGCCGATTGATTATCAACAAACAACTGTGTTTTTGGTAATTTATTTGTCAACTCGTAGATCAAACTCTGAATGTATAATAGGTCTTTAATACACTCGGCTGCAGAAATATATTCAGCCTCAGTACTGGAAAGAGCAGTGACTGACTGTTTACGTGAACACCAATGAATTGGACCACCACCATAAAATATAATAAAACCAGTCGTACTTTTTCTAGTATCAGGATCACCTGCAAAGTCTGCATCACAATACGCTTTTAAAGTTAAATCGTTACCACGAACATACTGTATACCACTGCTAACTGTATTTTTAATATACCTAAAAAGGTTCTTAATATTTGTAAAATCATTCAAGTTAGGATGTTCTTGATGTCTACTACAATAACCAACATGAAAAGCCAGATCCAGTCTTGTTTTATTAACCAAATACAACAATGAACCAATCAATTGTCTATATCGATGCACATCATCAACTCCCACTTTCCCCTCTTGATGTGTATCGACTAAAATATCTGGATGACTACTATCTTTTAAGCTTTCATATTTAAACTTTTCCAAAATTTGATTTATATAACTTTCCTGATAAATCTTAATAGAGTTTCGTTCTACTTTAATATCAAACCCTATAAACTTTTCAGTCTTATCAAATTTCCGCATTTCAAATTCTGTTTCTAATTTATTAATAATTTTATTTAAATCAATCTCATTTTCACCAATCAAAATGCCATCATCTACATAAATAGCCAAATATATTTCTTTATCTTTATTTATAAACACACATGGATCTGATTTTAATTGTAAAAAACCCATTTTTTTCAAAAATTCCGTTAATCTCTTGTTCCACATAAGTGGTGCTTGTTTCAATCCATACAAACTCTTCTTTAATTTACATACTTTATTCTCTCTATCTTTTATATCATATCCTAAAGGTATTTCCATAAAAATATCCTCATTTAATTCTCCATATAAAAATGCTGTCTTTACATCAAATTGCTTAATTTTAAAACCTTTTTGAGCTGCAATCGCCAACAACAACCTAACACTAGTAGTATTTACCACCGGACTATATGTCTCCTTATAATCAATATTGTATTTTTGTAAAAAACCTCTCGCCACTAATCTAGCCTTATATCTTCCACCAGGCTTTATAGTAAATATCCATTTACTCGAAATTACTTTCCTATTATTTGCTTCACACTTGTTAACGATTTCCCAAGTCTTGTTTCTCTCTAAGGAATCTTTTTCCTCATTCATTGCTTGTTTCCATAAATCTTTATCAAAACTATTAAAAACATCTGTATAAGTCAAAAACGAAGTCTCTAAATCATAATCTTTCAACCTAGATGGCAATTTCCTTTCTCTATTCGGTAAAATCCGCAATCCATCATTAATAACTGGTTCAATTGCATCCTCAAACTCATCACTAATCTCAACTACTGTATCATCTCTAACTTCCCCTCTCAAACTATTATTTTCTTCAACACCAACTATGTCTTCAACACTATCTTCAAAAATCTCATTATCTTCATCACCAACTATAACTAAAACATCTTCAATACTGCCTCCAAAAACCTCAGCATCTTCATTACTAACTTCACCTCTATTTTCAAAAACTACTTTATCACCAACAACTCCATCACCACTATCATTACAAAAATCATCACCACCTTCACCACGAAAATCATCACCACCTTCACCACGAAAACCATTACCACCAATATCGACACTAACCTTTTTAAATAAATTTTCTAAATCACACTGTTTCACTCTACAATTACACATTTTCAAATAATCTGCAACATCACTCTTATTATTATTAAACACCACATCTCTCGAATAAACAATTCTAAAACTTGAAGGATCCCATATCTTATAACCGTTGTTAGTAAACCCTACTAAGAGCCCTTTGCTACTCCTGGAGTCAAGTTTATGTAACTGAAAATTATTTTTATAATATGCTAAAGATCCAAAAATGTTCAAATGTTTTAAACTAGGTATTCTATTAAACCACATTTCAGCTGGTGTTTTTACATTTATTGTATTTGCACTCCTGTTCAATAAATAAGCAGAAGTTAAAACGGCTTCACCCCATAATACATGTGGTAGCTGCATATCAAAAAGCAACGCTCTGGTTCGTTCCATTAATGACCTGTTTAATCGTTCAGCTTTACCGTTCAGCTGAGGAGTATAAGGAATAGTGTAATCAATATTAATACCTTTGTTACTACAATACATTTTAAATTGTTTGCTAGTATATTCACCCCCATTATCACATCTGAATGTTTCAACTGTTGTTTTAAAATGATTTTCCGCCAAATTAATATAATTAGTTATTTTAGAAAACGCCTCGTTTTTATTTTTGATTAGAAAAACTTTAACAAAATGAGTATAATCATCCAAGAACGTAATAAAATATTTGTAACCATCCCATGTTTCTGTTTCAATAGGACCACAAATATCACTATGAATAATTTCTAAAGGCTTACTAGCTCTGTGTCTATTTGTTTTAAAAGATTTCCTACATAATTTTGACTGTATGCAGACTTCACAGATGTCAATCTCCTTTACCAGGCCTCTATCTATACCACGGACAAGATCCTTTGTCCTGTTAATAGGTACATGACCTAATGCACGATGCCAGAAATCAGCATTTATTTGACAAATGTTTACTGACCTTGAACATATGACTGGCTTGGTTTTAATATTCAAGTAATACAGACCGTCTTGCTTCAGTTCACCGACCTCTATACATTCAGAGCCCTCACTTACGATATGACATCTCGTTCTGAAAAATTTTAGTAAATAATTATCATCAGCTAAGCTAGATACAGATATTAAGTTCTTCTTGAGTTGGGGAACACATAAAACATCTTTGAAAGTAATGTTTTCCGTATAAATGTTGCCCATAGTGTTGACATGGTGAATATTTCCATCTGCAGTCATAATTTTATAATTAATCTTCTTTGTATCTTTAAGATAACTATCGGATGTCACAATATGACTGCTGGTGCCTGAATCAATTACAAATTCAACCTCTGTTTCTGCACTATTATTTGCAAAGTTACATACATTTTGCTTTAGGCAGAACTTTGTGAAATGCGAGTCATTCTTACAGTTCACACAGTTAAACTTTATGTTACAATCTGCATGTCTGTGTCCACTCTTCATGCATTTATAGCATTGAGCTATGTTGTTATTAGCTTTTCCGTCACCAGTTATTGTTCTGCAGAATCTTGCAATATGTCCCTTCTTACCGCATTTAAAACAACTCCTTACATGAAAACTGTTTCTAGTATGTTCTGCATTGTCAGATGTTGTAGGTTTTTGATCTTCAAAATTATGTGTAGATTCTCGTCTCATCCTTATTTCCAAATTTAATCTTGATATTAAGTTAATCAAATTTTTCTCTGCTGATGCTGTACATTCCCAAGCTGTTCTAAAATGATATAGTTTCTCTGGTAAATTTGAAAGAATTTTTGACATTATTTCTTTATCATCAAACTTGTATCCTAAATTTCTTATTCTTGTCGCTTTATGTTCAATTTCTGCTATGTCTGTCATCAAATCTTTGTTTTCGAATTTAAATTTATAATATTCCTCTAATAAATGTGAAATTTGAGTATCTTCATGTCCTAGAAATAGTAGATCAAATTTTTCCAAAATTTCCTTGGTTGTTGTGCAATTAATTGCATATACCATATATTTGTCGCTAATAGCGCATATAATCATTAATTTAGCTTTTGCATCCTTTTTATTAAAATCTTTCTTTGTTACCGCGTCGTTATCCAAAACAGAATCGAGCTCCTTAGCTGTCAAAAATAGCAATAATTTTTGTTTCCATAACAAGTATTCTGACTCGTTTGTCAGTTTTGACAACTTTAAATCGTCAGTCATTTTTGCGAATTTTTTTAAACAATTTCTTTTTTGAATTTTAACTTTTACTCCAAAACATTTTCTTGGGCTCTTCTTTTGTTGTTTCTCACAACATGAGCTCTAGCCCATTACCTGTTAAGAACCGACCCTTCTTGCAAACCTCATGCTGTGAGAATAGGCGACCCTTCAAAAAACTCCACTTTTGTTTAACACATCACATTTTATTATGTACTTCGCATATCAAACCAATAATAACTTATCTATCAAAATAAGGTCACACAAAACTAAACATCTAACATAATATATAAAACTCCATTCGACTCCTAGACCTGAGACACCCCTTTCGAATCTATTCCAAACTGCTTTATGACAACATAATCTTTTTATAAACCATAGACATAAAACCTGCCAGTAATTCAATAACATAAAATTCTATTAAGCTACTATTACAACACAATGCAGACGAATGTTTTGATGCCCTTTGATTATTTCCTCTCCTTTTTATACAGGATGTTAAAGAAATTGCATGCCATAGCTTCAGGGTGAGTTCAGTATCGATGAAGAGATCCGTAAAAAATAAAAATAAAATACCTTTAAACAAAGTTAATAAAAAAACCGGACGTTATCATAAGATGAACCTAATGTAGTACCTACCTACTAATTAATTAAATAGCAATCGTTTAGAATTGATTAAAATAAGTTTTGTTTTGTCTAAATGCTAATTAATAATTTCCCAGAGTTACCTACCTACTATCGAATGCAATGAAATACCCTGTATACTTGTACATATTATTATTTTAAGACTGTTAGCTTTTAAATTATTTAAATACCTACTATTTCATTAACACAGTTGTTCAGTGTATAAAAAATTAACTATAGGTTAACTGTTACCGAATTATAACGTAACGTTAATTAGTAAACCGTATAACTATATTACGTTATGATAGCTGCTACTTCAGATATTATATGTAATGGATCATCATCATCATCATCATTCATTTATTCACAAGAAATGTGGTTACATAGTGGTGGTAAGGTAATTCTAATCCCGTCACATTCTACCATAACAATGGTGCTTAAATATGTCAAAGTTGTACAAAATCTATTGATTTTAAAAATAATATAAATTAATTAGTAGGTATATTAGTTAATTAATGTCAAAATGTATGTCATGAATAATTAATTATTGTATTAAATTAAATAATTGTACGAAAAAGCAAAGAACCAAATTTAAAAGTCAAGTGTTGTGATGCCATGTCAGTGAGATTAAGAAATTTCAACATTAATTAATTACTTACATCATTTTCTTTATCTATACAGGATAATTTTTTATTCAGTGCGTAAATTTTTACAGGGTCTTCTACCCATGAATATGAACAACATTCACTATGGGACCATCTCTGAAATCACGAAAAAAAAATCAGCAGATTCATACATTTTGGTCGAGTAGGTATTGAACTTTTATAAGAAACAGCTGATTTTTTTTTTGTGATTTCAGAGATGGTCCCATAGTGAAAGTTGTTCATATTCATGGGTAGAACACCCTGTGAAAATTTACGCACTGAATAAAAAATTATCCTGTATATACTTATAATAAATCTGTAGAAGTGAAAATTCTGTACATTGAAAATATCAAAAAAATAAATGGCAGGGGGTGTTACTAGACCGACACCGAACCCAAAAATGTGATTAAAAAAATTTTTGTCTGTCTGTCTGTCGGTCTGTCTGTCTGTCTGTCTGTTTGTTCAGGCATCACGCAAAAACTACCGGTTCGATTACGTTGAAACTTGGTATAATTATTCTTTAATATCCTGGGCACCACACTGGGTACTTTTTATCCCGGAAAAGTATATACAATAAAAAACAAATTTAATTTTGCGGTTCGATCCCTAGACCCGATTACTGCACCAACCGCAAATAATAAGTTTGTCGTAGGTTAAGTCACCCGCAATGGAGTTCATTTTTATTCCTTTTAGTTTTTAGAGTTATTTAGGTTTATTTTTATATAAGTTGTAGGTATAGATTTTAATTTTAAAGTATAGGTAGTATTTGATAGTGTACGTAGTGACCGTAGGTTATTTTATAATACTGTTAGGTAGGATTAGTCATTCGTATAGATATTAGTTTTTAGGGATTTTGCTTATTTATTGAGTTTAGATTAGTTATCATCAGAAATAGGTTTATTTAGGTAGGTAAGTGGTATTTAATTTTCTGTTATTGAGTTTTTTTTTTTTTTATTAGGTAGGTACTTAGGTAAAGATATCATATAGGTACCCTCTTAATCACCACTAATGAGACACAATTAGTTTTCTATTGTAATTAGCCACAAAGGGCCCGCGAGATAGATGGCATTCTGGGGAAGCACATAGGTACATTTTATCCTGTTAGCACGTTCCCGTGGGATAATTTCCGACATCCACGCGGGCGAAGCCGCGGGCAGAAGCTAGTATGTCATAAAATCCTTCAAAGTATAAAAACATTTTTCTGCAAGCCACGCTGTAATTTTTTCCCTAAACAGAGTAATTTTCAATTCTTTGAAATTATCTGCTAACTTATTGTATATACCTATCGCCTGCACATAGACATTCTTCTCATAAATGTCCAACCGACACCTAGGTCGGAGAAGTTGAAGTTTATATCTTTTATGTCTACCCACTTTTTCAGAATATTTACTAAAATATTGTGGATGCAGTTTGACAAAGACACATAGTTCTCTAATGTACATGCAAACCAGTGGTAAAATATGGAACTTTGTAAATAGTGGCCTGCAACTGTCTGTAGACCAGGCTCCACATATTGCTCGATATTGATCGATGAATTAATTAATTGAAAAGTGGCTAAACTAGTATAAGGAATTATTTTTCTAGAACTCGAGTTATTTATAGACTTTTTGTGTTCGTTTCGACTGCTCGGACACAGCGCCGTAGAAGAAAAACAACTACCTACGTCAACATTACGAAGGAATTTGTAAAACACTAACAATGAAAGTTGCAAATTCGTAGATCCAATATTCAGAAAGTTGTAAAGGTTTAATCATGGCTGCACCATTGGCTGCACAGTAGAAATGTGGAGAACTGCGCGGCCACAGTTCTCTTAAAGGGAGCTTATTAGAGGTTCCATTCTTTTTGCTACTCACTGATACAATTTCAAAGAAAATGTAGACATTACGAATAAAGCCCTAATGTTTGAACTTCACAACCTACAGAACATAAAACCTATAATGCAAGTTAAAAGAAGAGTGACCAAGATTCTACTTTTACGACACTGTGGCCGAGCAGCCGAAACGGACACACTTTTTCTGCCGGAAAAATAATTTCGGCTAAAAAAAGGTAGATTTAACTAACAGCGCCCCGCGGTTTCACCTGAATAAGTTTCGATCCCGTAGGAATATCTGGATAAAAATATCCTATGTTAATTCTGGTTATAAACTATTTGTGTTCCAAAATTCATCCAAATCCTTGCAGTAGTTTTTGCGTGAAAGAGAAACAGACATCCATCCATCCATACAAACTTTCGCTTCGCGTTTATAATATTAAAGTAGGAAGTAGGTTAAGTAATCTGCATTCGCGATTTATTTGTCAAAAATGTAAACAAATATGAATTTATGGTAAAATTACTTTAATTCCTACACAATAAAGTTCAGTTTATGCTACAACTTTAAAACATTTTTCATAACTTTTTCAATCGTGCTAGTCACTCTGAAATCAACCTAATGGTTATTAAAATAAAATTGATATATTTTTTTATCTTGAAATAACATCAATTTGAAACATTAGTTTGAATAGGCTTTAGTAACTAGTATCAATAGTTAAGTAGTAGAAAAATATAATTTATTATTGTATCGCCAACAGCGGCTACACAGATACATGCATGTAAATATGAAAAAGGACAAATACAAGTGTGCGCTTCCAATTATTATAGGCGACCACACCATTCACTAGGTACAGCAAGTTTGACAAGGATGAACACATAAAATAAATCAAAATACAATACAGTACATAATTTATTTGAAACATTGTATCATGACTTTCAAATATTGAAGCCAAATGGCCCTATATTAAATCATTGTTACAAATGAAGAAATGAATTCAAATTTTAAAAAATTAGCAATTACTTTCCACATTTCATATAGCCATTGTATTAACTCAACAAAATAAACTTGACTTATCAAGGGAGTTTCGTAGTCTGACTGAACTGACATTACAGCGAGCGTATTTTCTGAAGCTGGTTCCGCTTGAAAAGCTAGTGTGGCGGAGCGAGCCACACTCACGAGTCGTGAGTGAGCTCACCCCGCTGTTGGCTGAACTAAAGAAAACTAGGCTCGCTCCGTTCGTTCAGATAAAAATTGTGGTCGCCCCGCTCGCTCATCTTGTAGACTGTTTGACAAAATAACCTCAAACTAAAACTATTTATTTCAACTAAACAGGCACTTTTGAATTGTCAGGGGTCGGTCAGTCAAAAAGATGAAGCTAATTGCCCATTCCAAAGCGTAGTAGGTACCTATGGAGAAGAACGGGCAAGAAACTCTATGGACACTCTTTTAAATCACAATAATATGGTTACAAAGTATTGGTTACATCATTCATATTAAAAATTATGCATGTGAGAAAAGCTTCCGTAATAAAAAGATAAAAAAAAAAACAATTTAAAAAGAGCCATGGCAGCAAAGAGTTGACCAGTCCCTACTGACAGCGCCCGTTCACTAACATGACGCATAGATTAGCACCATTCAGCTCAACCTTTTTGAAGGGAGCTAAATGATCCAACACATGCGCCACCATCAGCGAGACATTAGAGTGAGCATGACATACTCTCAGCCGCCAGGGCACATTCAAGTCAATGAAAGACGTACCCAGTAAATGGTAGCTCTACAGTATGTACATATGTAGGTACATAGTACTCACATATATGTGCTATACAATACTAGGAGATTGAATTTATATAATGCAAAAATAGTATTTTAAAATCTTCAGCAGCTCCAACAGTATGTAGGTAGGGATGGCGTGTGTGAAGTATTTATGCTAATATATTTATTTATGCGTCCTGTGGAGCAGGATCAGCGTTTAGCCAAGCATTTTTGTCAGCGATGTAATCCCCCAACTTATAATAGGTATCAAGCATATTATAAGTTGGGGCTGCTGCATAGTGTGCGTTTTATGTAAGATTTGGATTTCGTTTCATTGAGTTGGAGTATGTGGGGAGGTTTTTTATTGTAACATTTTAAACAGTACACCATGAAGGGAGAGTCTACTTTAGCCAGTCTGAAACCTGGTTGAACTACTTGGTCCCCATTTCTAGTTCTATAGGTGTGTCTGTCACCTCTTTTACTGAAAAGATTTAAATTTTTCCTTCCTGACCACACCTGCTCTTGCGTGTTATCCATACTTCCTAATAATGAAGCTACATTATCTCTCTGTTCCAGAAATACAAAAAATGGCGCCGACTGTTGCTGAGTTCTATCGGGGGAAGACGATCTTCGTCACGGGAGGAACGGGCTTCGTTGGGAAGGTAAGTTTATATTATTGGGTGGCAAACAAGCTGACTGTCCACCTGATGGTTAGGGTCACCGCTGCTTACCTACCTGTGGAATATACAGGGTTATTAGTAAAACATTAACAACCTCTCAGGACTAAATTACTAACATCATAAACAACAACTTTTGTTCTATGAGTTTTATAATTCGTCAGACAAAAATACAAAAATAAAAATATTTCAATTCAACCAATTGAAATATTCGATTTTCTGTTACGAACTCTACGCGAAGCAAAAGAAAGCGCGTTAGTTAGTTAGTTAGGTAAACAAATTGGAGTGGGGAGTACAAAATACAGAGGAGGGGAGCGGGGTGAGATAGAGATATAAAAAAAAAAGATAGAACAACGAAATCTTGATGGTTTGTTTTTGGTAAATGTAAAAAGTCATAAAATAAAAGTTGTTGTTTATGATGTGGTAATCGAGTCCTGCAAGGTTGTTAGTGTTTTACCAATAACCCTGTATAGGGTAACCGGTAATTAGTGACTGATACTTAAACGTACGACTAAACAGGGGGGTAACTGCGTAACACACTGTCAGTAGCAATGGGTTTCATTTTGACAGTTCAACAACATTCATTGCGTTATTTACGTTGTTGAGCAGACACACTTTTCAAACTTATGAGGCAATGGATTAGCAATATCCTTTAAAATGATTCAGATTGTGATCGATAGTGTGTTACGTAATTAGGGCGCGGATCATTTATTAAACAACCCAAAGAAACGATTTTTTAAAAGGGATTGAATTTATTTGGACCCTAGCATACCTATTGTCGCGCCATTTTGAATTTTCTTCAGAATAACTGCCATGGATAAAACCTATTTGCTCTCAAAACGGTGAAGGAAAACACCGTGAGGAAACCGGCACCCTAATTGCGTAACACACAATCAATCGGAATCCGTTTCATTTTGACAGTTCAACAACATTCATTGCGTTATTTACGTTGTTGAGCAGACACACTTTTCAAACTTATGAGGCAATGGATTAGCAATATCCTTTAAAATGATTCAGATTGTGATCGATAGTGTGTTACGTAATTAGGGCGCGGATCATTTATTAAACAACCCAAAGAAACGATTTTTTAAAAGGGATTGAATTTATTTGGACCCTAGCATACCTATTGTCGCGCCATTTTGAATTTTCTTCAGAATAACTGCCATGGATAAAACCTATTTGCTCTCAAAACGGTGAAGGAAAACACCGTGAGGAAACCGGCACCCTAATTGCGTAACACACAATCAATCGGAATCCGTTTCATTTTGACAGTTCAACAACATTCATTGCGTTATTTACGTTGTTGAGCAGACACACTTTTCAAACTTATGAGGCAATGGATTAGCAATATCCTTTAAAATGATTCAGATTGTGATCGATAGTGTGTTACGTAATTAGGGCGCGGATCATTTATTAAACAACCCAAAGAAACGATTTTTTAAAAGGGATTGAATTTATTTGGACCCTAGCATACCTATTGTCGCGCCATTTTGAATTTTCTTCAGAATAACTGCCATGGATAAAACCTATTTGCTCTCAAAACGGTGAAGGAAAACACCGTGAGGAAACCGGCACCCTAATTGCGTAACACACAATCAATCGGAATCCGTTTCATTTTGACAGTTCAACAACATTCATTGCGTTACTTACGTGTTGAGCAGATAAATTTTTCGAACTTATGAAGCAATGGATTAGCAATTTGCTTCAAAATGATTCAGATTCCGATTGATCGTGTGTTACGCAATTAGGGTACAGCATGTCGTAGAGCCAAAAATTCGAAGACATGTGACATCTACCAACCTGCACTGGGCCCGCGTGGTAGATTATAGCCCACTCCCTCTCGAAGAGAGGAGGCCTGTGTCCCAGCAGTGGGAACATTGTAGGCTGATGATGCTTATGGAACCTATATAAATCGATAGCATACGACATGGACATTAATCCAAACAGAAAACATTATAAGACCAAACTCCATAAAGTGTCACGTCTCCGAGATACTGGCGCCGATTCTCTTGTTCACAAACTAAACTAAATCCATTTTCTAGCGCGAAATCAACGATAATAAATGAAAAATTTTGTCCTTATCGATATAGACAGTGAATTGATGAACCCTAATCTACCGTCGCCCCGGGATCTGAAAGCTAGTTTAGGAATTATTGGCAAAACAAAACATGGGATCTTATACACCTCGTAACGCACTGAAATAGGGTAAATTTTCGATAAGATTAGTGATGGGAAAAATAATATCGACGCAACGACGTTTATCTATTTTTGTGTGAAAATCTTAATGCGGTTCACAGAATAGAAAAAAAAAGAAAACCGAAGTAGAAAAGAAACTATCCTATGTATCCTGCCTCGGGCTTTAAAAATACACTTATTGGAACTTGAATTAACATAAAAAAATCAGTATCAATATACTTTTTTATAAAAAATCGCAATATATATTTATCGTTATCGTTTTTATATCGTTATTTATCGGTTAGACATGTTCGGCGATGTAAAAGGACGTGCTCTCCAATCGACGTGATGCACAACACTAGTCGCGGGAAGCTCGCGTTGGGTGCGGTACGAGGTCCGGGGGGATATGGGACGTTTTAGCCTCGTTCCGCACTGCATTAAAATTATATTAATTCAGTGCGGTACGAGGCCTAAGACATCCGGTACCAAGGTAGGTATACCACCGAGTCCGGGACCATTAGCGCGTCTCAAATATACATTTATCTCTTTTCTATACTGAACCAAACCAAAGCTATGCCCTTCGCACGACAGAGATGTTCACGTTTTTCCTTGCCGCACCACAAGGAAGTTGCATGAGGGGTGATTTAGGCCTATAGCCTATAGCCTTCCTCAAAAATTGGGCTCTCAAATGCAAAAATGTTTTTTTCAAATCCGACTGTTAGTTCCAGAGATTAACGCGTTCAAACAAACAAAAAAACTGTTGAGCTTTATGATTACTAGTTACCTCACTACCTATGCTATCCTATCTGCGGGAGCGTTTTTCGCCTTCGCTCGACCTTCAGATGCGCCTTGCAGGTCGCATCTTTAACACCTTACGTCCCCTCCCTACTCCACCGACTTTACTCCTACTCCTTCACTATGCTTTATTATTAATATAGATAAGATAGATAGACATCTTATTATCAGTCCGAAGATTATTTTGAGCTCGATTTATGTCAATGGGACCTCATTACATGGGACTTAAAAATAACTGTCGAAATGTGGGTGTACTATCTACTTCTGCCTTTCCCCTTCGGGGAATACAAGCGTAATGTTATGTTATGTTAGCACTTACGCAGTTCGCTAGTCAACAACTAAACCAATTAATGACGTCACGGAGAAAGCTCAAATACGCAGCGCAGATATCGCTTAAATTACTGTTTACGGTCGTTTGATTGTTCTGTCTCGGTTGAGTGGCCATATTGTTTAATATATGTGTATCTAGACCACAGAATACATATTACACAGAGACCTAGCCTTGTGTATGTAATCATCATCTGCCTGCCCACAGAACAGATAAAAGAGGTTAGAAAGGAAATAGTTCCTGATTTGTATTAAAACGCGTGTCGCCGCCTGTCTCCCACTCCTGTGTCTCCACTACAAGCAAGACATCAATACGTACGCGAATTACGCACACAAATAAACCACATGCACTTAGATCGCGTGTTTGCTATTGGTTCTCACACTAACGCAAATACTGCTCTGGACGTACACTCACACACGTGTAAAAGCAAATAGTTACGGCGACCAAAAGGTCGATTAATCATATCGATAAAATTACTGTAATTTTGTTAATTAAAGTTTTGCAATTTTTTTAGTTGCGGGTACGGTACGAATAATGTGGACATCCTAATTACATATAAATAAAATTAAATCAAAGTCAATTTAAGGGGGAACATCCGTTACTGCCGCGTTGCAGCTCTGTTTTACGTCATAATAATAGAAAGAAAGAAAAATAGTATTTTGAATTTCTGAATAACGTAAAACAAAGCTACAATATGCAAAAAAACTAAAACGAAATTTTAAATTTCACGGCCATATCGAATGCTAAGTCGAATTAACATAATAAAATCTAATTAATGTATTGTGAATTACTCTGTGAAAAATGTATTTATTAACTGTATCATGTTAATTTATGAATAATAGCTGTGCCCGCCGGTTTCACCCGCGTTAATTTGAGGCAAAAGCCTACTAAAATAATACATATATTCCATTACTTTAAGAGTATTACTTACGATTATCACTTAGTACATTACTATAGGAAGCTAATGACCGGCCGCCTTGCGGAGTTATTTTAAAACCATGATATCTCCTAAGATATTCATTGAAATCTAAAATCCAATCAAGGACAATTTTGTTCAAAATTAAATACTTGTGATGAGTAACGTATTTATTTGGATGAGGATTAATTAAGAGGGGCAATTCTCTTTATTTTAAGAATGTTCACAGTCTGATCTGTCTCAATCTGTCAAAAACACCTTTAATTTCCCTACATTTCTGACCAGTTTTTGTAATTTTTTTGTCGCTGAAATGAAACTGCGACTAGATTTTGAACGTTTTTAATTACAAGAATTGGCCTTATAGGCTCTGTGTCCGGGATTAACGTCATTCAAGCGTACAAAGATATGGGCTAAATAATAGTAATCCACATTATACAATAATAAAATTAGTGTTAATAAAAACGAAGTTGTATTAATTGTAACATTACTGAAAATAATCATTCGTATAATACACATACTTAATATCGACATTGTTTACAATTTGGTACAACACTATCGATGCGCATAGATTTCCTTGAATAGATGCTTTGGCTCGACACACGCGGCGTTCGCAGTGAACGCAATACATTGCGCGACCGCTCACGTCGTACAAGATCGTACCCATGCAATAGCAAGCAATGTATAATTTTGCATCTGAATGCGATTTTATCGTTTTTGTCTACAAACTACATAATACTTTTGCAATAATTACAAATATCACTCGTATTTTAAGGTTTTTGGACTTACCGGTGATAAGAAATCCCTCCTCGGGCCACATTACACTCCTGACTTCTTTTCCGACACGTTATGATAGCGCAAGACGGCATAATAATTTTTTTCCGCGGAGTTTCGAACGATGTCACAACAAGAGCGCGATTGTTGAGCGGTGATTCAAATTTCTGTTGACTGTGAGCGTCTGATCAACGTGGCGGCGCGCCTGCCCCGCCCACAAGGCCGTTCTAACCTATTTTATCTGTTCTGTGTGCCTGCCTTATTAACCGAGTTCAAAAAAAGGACCTCAGAAGGAAAAACGGAACCCTTAAAAGATCACTTCGTTGTCCGTTTGTCTGTCCGTCCGTCTGTCAAGACCTTTTTTCTCAGGAACGCGTAGAGTTATCAAGTTGAAATTAATATCAACTACTCAGGGCTGCAATCCCTTGAAGCGATTAAAAAATCAAAGTTCTGAGTAAACGCTATCAAAAGATACGGCCGTTTATGTTCCGTTTATGCCGTATATTTTGACACACGCAAGGGAATCAAAACCTATAGGGTACTTCCCGTTGACCTAGAATCATGAAATTTGGCAAGAAGCAATGTCGTGTAGCACAAGTAAAGGAAAACATCCGGCAACCGTAAAGTAGTTACATACCTACAAATTTGTACAGAACCCTCGGTGCGAGAGTCCGCCTCGCACTTGACCAGTTTTCTTTTATATTTATAACTCCGTTATGTAGAAGCCGATTTGCAATTTTTTTTTATGGTTAAGTTATACCTCTGGGGTGGTCCCATATAAATTTTATTAACTTTGATTGGATAGTTTTAGAGTGAGCTTCAATAGTACGAATTTTTCCCAATTATGTTGTGGTCGGCTTTATAACCACTTTATTTTACAGGCGACAGCAGTTCAAGCTACCCGAAACTCTCAAATTTTCCCAATCAACCTTGAACCTTAAACTTGAGCGATAAAGTTGAAAATCTATTAAAGGGACAGATTGTAATAGCTTGATGTGCTGGCGTCTGTACTACTTCTAACTAACTCTCTCCTCTCACCTCATCCTTGATTGACCTCTTCTCGTCTTATATTTCCAGGCTCTCATCGAGAAGCTTCTGCGGAGCTGTCCAGATCTAGGCGCCATCTACCTTCTGATGAGACAGAAGAAAGGAATGAACTGTGAAGAAAGACTTAAAGACCTTTGCAGTAAGCAGGTGGGTTTATGTAATACTCTGTGAGTTCTGTGACGTTTACTATCACATCAGAGGTCACCCATCAGTAGCGCTGCAGAACGTTAGTCCTAAGTTTGATCCCCAGTTTGGGCAAAGTATTATTCTAGATTTATGAAGTATAACCTGTCCATTAAGTTAACCGTTTTTTGACAGCTGTCTTAGAACATACATATTCCAGATTACGTAAAAGTTAACTTTAAAATGTGTAATAAAATAAATATAAACCGCCTCATCATATTGAATTATCTTATTTATGGCTTCTTACATACATTATAATACCGTACGTGTATCAATCAATGTATTGTGTGTTGCTACAATCACTAGTTCCATCTGTCAAAAAACGGTTTACCTAACGGACAGGGTATAGTCAATATAAGTTAGTTCATCTAGATTTATCTCCGGTTTATGGCAACAGAGATAGATTCATCATCATCATCAACAGCCTGATGTCGCCCACAGCTGGGCATGGGCATCTCTTTGCGTGTGCTAAGATTATGTGGGACTTACCTGAACATAACTGATCTGGCGTGATATTTATTTTATTTATAATTAATTAAAACGGTTATAATCATTAAAGTCATCAACACAACTCTCTAACATCAAGTAGTCCTACTGACTATGACTACTATGACTATTTCATGAAATCTTGACATTTTAGGATTATGCTAACTTAATAAGTTGTATTACTGATTCTAATGATTATAATTCTGAAAATACATATTTGTTACGGCCGCGAATCATATTTTAATCAACGTACAACTTAGTACTGACCAACAAATTGCAAAAAACGTAAGAAAATTTGAATTTCGCGGGCTACCTTGGAGCATCCACCTTACACAGCCTCTCTCTCGTACCTTGTCGCAGGCTACTGTTTGGAACGAGCAATCCCAAAGATTCCAGTATTTGCGGATTGTTCAGCATCCCACGAAAAACCATAAAACATATTTAACCAGTGCGAAATTGCGCCTTACCTCCAACTTATAGTAACTAACCATCCCTATTACAAAGAGGGTTGGATAAATAAGGGGATAGAATGGTTAGACGCCAATTACTTCATATAAAGGAACGATGATATTTTTGTTACGATGATGATATGATATGTTTATATAGATGTTATGTTTGTTGTACTAATACCCTACCTTCCCTGCAGGTATTCGATCTCCTACGTGAGAAGAACCCAGACAGCTTCAAGAAGATTAAAATAATCAACGGAGACATCACAGAAGACGGGCTTGGCATCTCAGAAGATGACAAGAAGCTCCTGCAAACGGAATGTAACATCATCTTTCATAGTGCCGCTTGTGTTAGGTAAGATATTTACTTACCTAACAGACATGAGATATCCTAACGAGGGGCTCGTGGCTAAGTAACAACACTCGAACTTCGATCGAAAGCTATAATTATAACTGTTAAGCAAAAACATATCATCATCTGCCTGCCTTTTCCCAACTATGTTGCGGTCGGCTTCCAGCCTAAACCTATGCAGCTGAGTTTCAGCATTTTACATGGAGCGACTGCCTATCTGACCTCCACAACCCACTTACTGGGTAATACAATACCTCTTGGTAAGACTGGTTGTCAGACTTTCAGGCTTCTGACTACCCGTAACGACAGTCAAAGATCCACGAATGACGGCCGGGACCAACGGCTTAACGTGCTTTCCGAGGCACGGAGGGTCTCGGTTTGCAAAGATGGTCACCGTAACTTAACCTGATCTATAGACCTGTACGGCTATTATCACTTAGCCGCGGGCCCCTCTGTTAAGGTTAAGCAAAAACATTGTATACTCTTGTTATTTTGTATTTTACCATCTTTTTATACCATGTTTTTAAGCAATTAAATATTATTCTATTCTATATACTTGACGAGGCATTCGTAGATCTTTGACAGTCGCTAGTCGGCACGAGTAGTCGGAAACCTGAAAGTCTGGCAACCAGTCTTACCAAGACGTATCATGCTCCCAGTAACTGCAATGGGTTGTGGAGGTGAGATAGGCAGTCGCTCCATGAAAAATACTGGGGGCCTACTCCGAAGTGCGAAGTGCGAATGTTCGGATCGGACCGACACATGGCCGAGCCGAATATTATTGAAAAATGTGAAAAACGTTCGGATCGGCTCAGTTGGGTCGGGACCATAGTCAATATTCAAAAGAGTGTAGGGGGTCTACTCCGAATGTTCGGCCGTTTTCTGCTACGAAGTTGCTATTTGGTTCGGTCGGTTCCGATCCTACACTCCTACACTCTTTCGAATATTGACTATGGTCCCGACCCAACTGAGCCGATCCGAACTTTTTTCGCAGTTTTACTATTATTCGGTTCGGGCACGTGTCGGTCCGATCCGAACATTCGCACTTTACACTTCGGAGTAGGTCCCAAGGAGTGTAGGATCGGAACCGACTGAACCAAATAGTAACTTCGTAGCAGGAAACGGCCGAACATTCGGCCGATACTACTTCGGAGTAGACCCCCTGGTATTCAGCTGCATCAAGTTAGACTGGAAGCCAACTCCAACATTGTTGGGAATAGGCCAATGATGATGATGACTTAACCATGCTATGTTTGCAGATTTGATCAGAAACTGAAGGATGCTGTCAACATGAACACAACGGGCACGTGGAGAATGTTGAGTCTTGCTGAAACTATGCAGAATTTAGAGGTAATTGTACATTTGTTATCACTATTATAAGCGCCCTAATTTCTTAACATACTATTGATCTCAATCTGAATCATTTTGGAGGATATTTCAAATCCATTGATCATATATTCGAAAAACTTGTCTGCTCAACAACGTAAATAACGCAATGCATGTTGTTGAACTGTCAAAATGAAGCCCATTGTAACTGATAGTGTGCTACACAATTATCCAGCAGTTTAGTCGAAAATAGTCATTCATTTTTAACCGACTTCAAAAAAGGAGGAGGTTCTTAATTCGACGGTATGTTTTTTTTTGTGTGTTTGTTACGCGATTACTCCGCCAATTATAGACCGATTTTCAAAATTCTTTTTTTGTTCGAAAGGAGATACTTCTGTGAAGTGGTCCCATAGAAATTTCATCAAAAACGGTTCAGTAGTTTGGTTTTTAAACCAAAATTACTGGTAAAAATTACAACTTAAAAGTGAAAAATAAAAACTTTTTTGCAAAAAAAAACAACCGACTTCCAAAAACGACACTACAAAGTGAAAAATAACTTTAATTTCGGAAGTCGGTGGCAAACAACGAAAATGCGAACCCGACGACACCGACTTCCGAAATTAAAGTTATTTTTCACTTTCTAGTGTCGTTTTTGGAAGTCGGTTGTTTTTTTTTGCAAAAAAGTTTTTCTACAAAACGGACCACATTCGACGCTAAGATCACACCGTTCAAGCCACGATCGAGACCAGCGGCTGATTGGCTTCATCTTCATCGGAATCCGAATGTATTTATTTGTAACAAGTTCTACATCATCATCATCATTTCCGCCCAGAATCACTCACAGCTGGGTATACGCCTCCCGTTTCGTCTGCCATACTTCCCTGTTTTGTGTGTCTGTCGTCCAGGTATTTCCTGCGACTATCATCAACCCAACGCGCTTTTGGACGGCCCTGGTTTCTTTGGCCTAACCTTGGCCACCATACGGTCACAGCTTTACACCATCGACCATCTCTTTGTCGAGCTAGATGTACTGCCCAACTCCACTTGAGGCGCATCGCCTGAGCGAGCCATGCTTGGCGTAACTTTACTAGACCGGGTGCGTAACACTGAAATCCGTAGTCGGTCGAAAGTCTTCGACGTCGGGGACAGAGTTTTACATAGTATGGTAATATTTTCTTTACGTCTTGTACCTACATTCATTATTGTTATTATGATATTCTTAACGGTCCATCCTTCAGCCCTCCGATTTATTAACACTCAGCGCAGCTTATTTTCTTCCATATCATTTCTATTTGCCTTTCTCAGTAGTCCTAATAATCAGCCTATAATGTTCCCACTGCTGGGACACAGGCCTCCTCTCTGTGAGCTACTCCCTAGGTCGTAATCCACCACGCGCACCCTGTGCGGGTTTGTAGATGTCACATGTCTTCGAATTTTTGGTTTTAGGACATGCCGGTTTCCTCACGATGTTTTCCTTCACCGTTTTGAGAGCAGTGGTGATGAAATAATTTACACAAAGTAAAGCGCCTGTCTGAGTTCCAACCTATGACCTACAACTCGTAAGTCGCGGCCGGCGCCACTAGGCTACCACTGTCTTGTAGTAGTAGTAGTTCTAGTCACCTTCTTTCAGCCATTTTTGTCACACACCAACACTCATACTTAACTCAACTCCTTCCCATCTTCTTTGCCTCCCAGGTGTTCGTACATCTATCAACAGCATACTGCCGCTGCGACCTAGATGTGCTGGAGGAGAAGGTGTACCCCGCGGTGCACAAGCCAAGGAAGATCATGGACATCGTCCAGTGGATGGACGATGAGACCCTGGCTTACTTGGAACCCAAGTAAGTAAAGTTTATTCAAACAAATCAAACAAATGTCAAATATATGTCAGTGTATAATTAAAATTGATTTTAGAATGACGTAGAGTAGAAAGTCGTACTTATTTGTAAGTTTTAGCACAAACTGAACCTTACGTCGTAGGCTTTAAAGTAATTTTTTCTAAAGACATATTTGTTTTCATTTTTGGAAACTTTGTCGCGAACGCGGTATAGTAGTACAAGAGCTCTTTGCGAAGGAGGTTACTTATTCCCGTGGAAACTTGGGCTTAAGTATATGGGACTTCTAACTGGTGAAATGTGGATTTACTTAGATGTCTGTCCCTCAGGGAATACCTACAGGCGTGATATATTATATGGTTCTACATCTTTTAAACTTGTCTTTTGAATTCCAGGATAATATCGTCAGAGCCGAACACCTATTCATACACTAAGGCTATAACTGAGGACTTGGTGGCGGAGTACGCCGGCAAGTTTCCTGTGGCCATTGCCAGGCCTTCTATAGGTAAGTACTACCATAGACTTTAGCACAAAAACAGCTATAGATGAAAAGAAAATATTCCAGAGATGCCAACGGCTTCAAAAACACGATTTACAGAAACCGAAATATATGTAGATGACAGTAAGTAAATCTGGCGTTGTTGAGAAGTTTGTATACCGATCTTGTTTGTACCGGGAAACGGTAAGGTTATGGGTATTAACAGAATTTGTCGCTGACATCTTCTCCTTAGCGTGTCGATAGCAATCTCAATAGACTCGGCCCAGAATTCGGTTATTTGTTTGGCGCCATCACCAGCATCCATCAGTTTCTGAAACGTGCAGCTGACAGGACACGCAAGACCCGGTATTAAGTGTCCCATCGTTTGTGGAACAGCACCACATTTACACTCCAAGGCGGAGTCGTCAATGAATCTCCACCTGATATCCCACTATTCACCAAGTCGTTGACATAGTCCACAGAACAAGCGAGCTGAAGTGGCAATGGGCCGGATATGCTAGCCATAGAAGTGATTCAAATTCATTTGTTTGCCAGAATGTAGGCCCTTTGACATCTACCATTACATAATTATAGTGTGAAAATATTTAATTTTATTTTGCACAATGTTATTTTTATTTTATTTTTAATTTGCGGCAACAATTACGAGCTCATGCATTAAGGAACCAATTTATTCATTGATGTCTATTGTCATTGTCAAGTTCTTGAGTGCGGAAACTACCTACGAAACGAAAAATATACTCCCCCAGACAAGGTGGGCAATCATCGCCGGGTGTTGGATGAGAGTAGTCGAGAATCAAAGAGGAACTATGTCCAGCAGTGGACTGCGTTAGGCTGGTGATGATAGCTATCCACAACTGGACCGACTTAGTAATTTTATATTTGCAGTGACTGCAGCGTGGAAAGAACCTATCCCTGGTTGGGTGGACAACCTGAACGGACCGACGGGCTTGGTTATCGGTAGTGGAAAGGGTGAGTCTCTTTTATTCGTTAGGGTTATGTACCCAACATGTAATGAGGATATAAATAATTTCATCACCACTGCTCTCAAAACGGTGAAAGAAAATATCGTGAGGAAACTGGGATGTCCTAGAACTAAAAATTCGAAGACGTGATACGTGTCTAACAATCTGCACTGGGCCCAAATTACAGCCCGCTCCCTCTCGAAGAGAAGAGGCCTGTGTCCCAGCAGTGGGAACAATATAGGCTGATTATGTAACAAGTAACAATGATAATGTTTCCAGGAGTCATCCGCACCATGCACTGCGAGGCTTCTTACAAAGCAGACGCTATTTCCGTCGACGTGGTCGCCAATGCCTGCATCCTGATAGCATACGTCACTGCTCAGGACAAGTGAGTTGAAATAGTGGTTTTATCTATCTTTTCTAGTCCACTGCTGGACAAAGGTCTCCCCTATACATGTCCTTTTTAGGGTTCCGTAGCCAAATGGCAACGGAACCCTTATGGATTCGCCATGTCTGTCTGTCTGTCTGTCTGTCTGTCTGTCTGTCCGTCCGTATGTCACAGCCGCTTTTTTCCGAAACTATAAGAGCTATACTGTTGAAACTTGGTAAGTAGATGTATTCTGTGAACCGCATTAAGATTTTCACACAAAAATAGAAAAAAAACAATAAATTTTGGGGGTCCCCATACTTAGAACTGAAACTCAAAATTTTTTTTTTCATCAAACCCGTACGTGTGGGGTATCTATGGATAGGTCTTCAAAAATGATATTGAGGTTTCTAATATCATTTTTTTCTAAACTGAATAGTTTGCGCGAGAGACACTTCCAAAGTGGTAAAATGTGTGTCCCCCCCCCTGTAACTTCTAAAATAAGAGTATGATAAAACTAAAAAAAATATATGATGTACATTACCATATAAACTTCCACCGAAAATTGGTTTGAACGAGATCTAGTGAGTAGTTTTTTTTTAATACGTCATAAATCGTAACGTAACGGAACCCTTCATGGGCGAGTCCGACTCGCACTTGGCCGGTTTTTTATTGCGAAATGGTTCAGCGAAAAGTGCTGATTATCAGCCTAGTTTGAATAAATTACTTTAATTTTTTATTTCGTTTGCAGGCCTAAAGACACGCAGCTTTACAACCTAACATTGTCTGGTGTTATAAAGCTGACGTGGGCTGAAATTATTCAATTAGGTAAGATAAAAAAAATTATGATCTATGCAGGGTAACAGGGAGCATCGATGTGCAATCTGTTACCATAAATTCAGTAAGTACCTACCTGTATGATTTTGAACCCCACTGCATTGCGATTTTTTGTTGGCTATTACAAAAACATTTTGACCGTTTGTGTTGCATTTTTAAATGAAAAAGCCGTTTTTTTTTTTTTTGATAACCTTTGAAGAATGTCTGCGTCTAGAATCAGGCACTGAAATTCTTAATCATATGCTTCTTTTATAAATTTTTCATGTCCTGCCTAAACTTCCATAGTCCATACCAATATTTTTTTATAAATAAACAACGACAAATTATACAATTTTTTTCACGAGTTAACGATTAACGCTATCTTCTGAAATATAACTCTTTAACTTTTAACGAAGATAACTATTTTAGTAACGGACTAGCAGCGCCCCGCGGTTTCACCCGCATGAGTTCGATCCCGAGGGAATATCGGGATAAAAAGTATACTATGTGTTAATCCTGGTTAGAAGATGTCTGTGTGCCAAATTTCATCCAAATCCGTGCTGTAGTTTTTGCATGAAAGAGTAACAAACATCCATCCATCCATACAAACTTTCACGTTTATAATAGTCTTAGTAGGATTAGCGATTATCACAATTAAGTATTTGATTGATGACGGTACCCAGCTATGTCATAAAGCTTCACATATTTTCCAGGAGAAAAATTCGTGAACGAGTTCCCCTACACCGTGGCGCTGTGGTACCCTGGCGGTTCCATCAAGTCGTACAAGATCACTCATCAGCTCGACACGTTCTTCAGCCATATCGTGCCAGCGTACTTGGTAGATGCTCTGCTGTTTCTACTGGGGAAGAAAACTTTGTAAGTTAAAAATAAAGAATTATCAGGATCAGGGCTTTCTAGATACTGGGACATCAGAAGCTACTGTTAAAAAAAAATACCTTTTATTTTACCAACTACATATCCTGCCTATTCAAAAAGGGGCTTTGACAAGACTATAATGACTATGGATACCTAAATTCCATAGTCATTATAGTTTTGTCAAAACCCATAATGGGCACTGGGCAGTTATGATACAGGATGTCAGGGACATGACGCGCAACCTGGAACCATTAATTCAGTACATGATTTTAGAACGTAGACATTCTTCGTCGGTTATAAAAAAAAAATAATCTACTGTTTCATAGAAACGTGCAATACCTACGCTACGCTCTCAAAATGTTGGTTTTAGAATCATGTACTGAATCCATGATAACAGGTTGTGCTTTGCTGTTCCTGTCACCATGTATTTTTTTATACAGCTAATAACTTTTCTAAGTAATAACAGCCGCACAGGTCGATCGATCAGGTTAAGCTACGTTTGCCGCGGTTGGTCTGTGGATGGGTGACCATCTTTACATACCGAGACCCCTCCGTGCCTCGGAAAGCACGTTTAGCTGTTGGTCCCGGCTACCAGTCGTTGTTACGGGTAGGCAGAAGCCCGAAAGTCTGACAACCAATCTTACCAAGGGGTATCGTATTATCCACTGACTGGGTTGTGGAGGTCAGATAGGCAGTCGCTCCATATAAAATACTGTTAATGAGCTGCATCTGGTTAGACTGGAAGCCGATCCCTACAAAGTTGGGAAAAGGCAGGCAGATGATGATTGAGTAGGTAGACCCTGCTTATTTCTTCCAGTCCACTAATACTTAATCTTCCTTTCTAGCATGATAACCCTCCAAAAACGCATCAGCCACGGCCTCAACGTCCTCCAATACTACACCACCAAGGAGTGGCACTTCAGGAACAACAACTACAAGAGCCTCCGCACCAGGGTCACTCCTGCAGACAACGAAACGTTCTACACTGACCCGTCCCTGCTGGACCCTGAGGAGTACCTGAAGAACTACGTGTTGGGAACCCGGCTGTTCTGCTGTAAGGAGGACCCTGCTAATTTGCCGAGAGCTAGGAAACTTCATAAGATGTAAGTTGACCGAGATTGATGTCCGTTTTCACGAACACTAGAAGGGGCTCGTGGCTAAATAATAACAGTCTCACGGGTCGATCTTCGCGATTAACCAACGCTTGCCGAGGTTGGTCCGTCGATGGGTGACCATCAATAATATACCGAGACCACTCCGAGCCTCGGAAAGCACGTTAAGCAGTTGGTCCCGGCTGTCATTTGTAGATCTTTCTGACAGTCGTTACGAGTAGTCAGAAGCCCGAAAGCCTGACAATCAGTCTTTTGCCAAGGGGTATCGTGTTACTCAGTAACTGGGTTGTAGAGGTGAGATCGGCAGTCGATCCGATAAAATACTGATACGCTGCATCCGGTTAGACCGGAAGCCGACCCCAACATAGTTGGGAAAAGGCGGGGAGATTGATTGATTTTTTCACACGAACACTAGGCTACAATTACAGCCAAATTCAAAATGGCGGCTCGGAACATGAGTTACTTGCTGATATAGTAGAGATACATACAGCACCCGAGTTGCGTTACACACTACCAATCATAATCTGAATACTTTTGAAGGATATTGCTAATCCATTTCTTCATATTATGCGTAAAATTTGTCCGCTCAACAAGTTAAATATCGCAATGAATGTTGTCGAACTGCGAAAGCGCAAGCCATATTGCTACTGATAGTATTGCGTAATTACCCCGTTGCTGATAAGAGGGTTTTTTTTAATAAATAGTCCCGATAAATTTTATGTGACGTCATGCCCTCCTGATGAAATAAATAAACATTACATGACATAACATCGCGCGTGTATTCCCCGAAGGGATCGGCAGAGTATCTTTCTACGGTACACCCACATTTCATCAGTTATGTTTGAGTCCCATGTAATAGGGGGCTAGCTTGCCTTATTATTAAGATTTCTGTGGGGCTAGCCCATTAATAATAATATCCCTGGACATTTCACACAGCGCCATCTAGTCCCAAGCTAAGCAACCTAATGCTTGTGTTATGGTAACAAGATGGCTGATAAACTACTTATATACATTTTTTTTTGTAAATACAACAAATTATAGATAGAAAAACACCAAGACTCGGAACAAATACATGTAGGACTTACAAATATTTGTTCTGTGCGGGAATCGAACCCGCGCTAACCGTGTTATTGCCCTTCAGCAGGCACAAATCCAGATAAATGAATAATAAAATAATTTATTTGCGTAAAACATGGTATACAATGGTGTTAAGTATAGATCAGAGTGGCACAAACATGCTTAGCTAAGATAAAACATAGCATGCAAAAATTTAATGATATAGGGTACTTAATTATAATTAAGTAAGTATGGAAGAGAGAGTGAGAGTGTAGTATTATTTCGGGCTGCTGCTAAGAAATACCCTAATAATACTTTGCCCGACCTGGGATTCGAACCCAGGACCTCATACTCACCAGTAGCACCTGCGACCACTAAACCAACGAGTAGATAATTTAAAAAAACTTAACCATTTTTTATTCCTTCCAGCCGTTACTTCGCCGATCGTTTTATCAAGCTGATATTCTTCGCCCTGCTGTTCTGGACCCTGTACAGCAACACCCACATCTTCACATCCTCAGTGGAGCTCCTGGACAGCACCCTGAAGAGTATACCTCCCATCAACCAGGCTAGGGCAGAAGAAATTGGAGATATAGGACTGTAGAACTTAAGATTTTACGCAATATTAAAGGAGCTCGTTTATACCCTGATCATTAGGTAAACCGTTTTTTGACAGATGGAACTAGTGATTGCAGCAACACACAATACATTGATTGATACACGTACGGTATTATAATGTTTGTAAGAAGCCATAAATAAGATAATTCAATAAGATAAGGCAGTATATATATTTATTTTATTTAGAATTTTATAATTAAATTTTACGTAATCTGGAATATGTACGTTCTAAGACAGCTGTCAAAAAACGGTTAACTTATTGGACATGGAATGGTATGGTCTTGAATATTTTTTATAATAGTAAGTAATAAAATAAAAATCTGAAGATCACTAGACCAAACTATCACTCACGCGGAAGCTAATATGTATGACATCGCATCATTAAAAAATCTTAGCTAATCCGTTCCTCGGAAAGCGAGATAAAGCCGTTGGTCCCGGCTGTCAATCGTGGATCTGTGGCAATCGTTACGGGTCGTCAGAAGCCGAAAAGTCTGACAACCAGTCTTACCAAGGGTTATCGTGTTACCCAGTAACTGGGTTGTGGAGGTCAGATAGGCAGTCGCTCCATGTAAAATACTGGTATTCAGCTGCATACGGTTAGACTGAAAGCCGACCCCAACATAGTTGGGAAAGGCAGGCAGATGATGATTAATGCTTAGTTAAGTTTGTGTTACATTTTAGCACTAACTTAACTAAGCGCCTGCTGAAAGCGGAAGAGCAAAGTATATTAAAGCGTAGTTATTGTAATAGATAATTTACAGGGGTTTTATTATTGTTTACTATAGTTAAAGGAAAGAAGTGTTTTTGTACATTTCTATGTTGTTTACCTAATTTTTAATGTACTTACTAATAAGTATACGTGTGTGGTCTATGACTATAATTTGCAAGTGATAAAGTAAAAATATAAACAATTTTTATATCAATGTGTTTTCTTTTATCATTTCGTCAAAGCGCCAATCTTTGTCGTAAAATTAAGTGACTCGTGGGTTACAAATGTAATCCCTAATTAGAATTATTCTCTTTGACCTTTGCTTTTAACAGATGTCCCCAGCAAACTCTATAGTTCTAATCCTAAACTAAACCTTATAAATTTTTATTATCTTTTAGAGTGTGCCCAGACTTTTCCAACAGAAAATAATAGAACGAAGAAAAATATTTTTATTGATACATATTTTAATTTTCTTCTGGTAACTTCGAGAATCTTGTGGTAGAACATTCTGTTTTGTCCCTCACTACTTGTTGGTAACGCATGGGTTAATGACCAATCACAAGACGAAATCTATTTTCGTCTAATGAGAGCATTTGTTATCATTTTCATTTAGCCAATCAGGGTTACCTATAGAACTATTGAGAACAGAACATGCGTCATAGAGAACGTACTATTGCATCAGAAAATGTCAAGGGCATCTGTATTGTCTTTGTTTCAGTTGTATGTGATATCGATTGTAATATTATGACTCGATTTTTAAATAAATCTGGCGCTTTGGTTATCGAGTATAAGATGTCACAGTAAAAATAATAAACCATTCAATATAGTATCTTTTGCATACCGTCTTATGTCTTGTTCGAAACTTCATAAGCCTAAAAGTAGACAAAACAAAGAAAAGGGAGGGCTATTAAAAAATAAGTACGAAAGAAAATGATAAAGATAACGTATAAAATAGTAAAATCTATTTGAAACTTTTAACAAACAAGATGCGAAACAATTATAACAAAACAAAACTAAGTCGATAGAATGGTCATGTTGGCACACCACTAGAAGCGCAAAGACAACATAAATAGTATTTTTATCTGTCATTCCCATTATTTTCACAAAATGGCTGAACTATAGAGACGTGTATCACAAGTTATATTCGTCATAATGGAGCTTAAAACCGTTGATTATTCCAAAAACAAGTACACAATCACTTTTTCGAACGCAGACGTGTTGGTTTGTGGAGATAAATCTTCATCAGTGTGTAAAACCGACGCGATTTTATTCCGTGACCGTGTGTGTATTTCCCCAACAGATTTCCCTTTGCAGTCTTTTCAGAACTTTATAAAGTGCTGCAGATTTGTTCCTAGGCCTTCTCCAGACATTGTTAAAGATTTTCGAGTCCCTACAATGTGTGCGTGAGTGAAAATGTCCTAACTGTGATTTAGTTTACAAGTGCATAGAAAATAGTGTAAAAAGAAATAATTAGGTAATAAAAATGAGTTTTGCTATGAATCGGCCCGACAGGCGCCCTGTTTTTAGTCCAAAACATTATTCCGTCGCCAACTACAGTACAGAGATGAAAACTACGTTTGGTGACGACCTTTTTCTAAAAAACAACCTTCATTTAATTCCGGATCCTTTGATGAAAAATTTGGCGGACACGATCATTACTGAGGAAAAAATGGCGCCTAAATCTAAATTAAATAACGAAGACATGCATATTGCACACGATTATTCCCCAGTATCGGGTATTACAAGTTTTTTTTCTGGTCTAATGAATGTGATCACCAGTGCAATGTTTAGTAAGCGGAAGCAGAGTGAATTTGTTGCGGAGCCGGGCGGCCAGATGGCGGTAGAGTCGATGTGGCATAGCGCCAAAACTCTAGATGAAAATAAAATTTTGCAGGATGAAAATCGTTCAAATGAAAAGTCTAGTGAGGTTTTGGCGTCAGAAATGACCGACTGTAAGACGGCGGCAGCTCATTGTCAGAACAAAATCGAGCAGGTCCGCCTGTTACTCACTGGTAGCCAACCAGTTCCATGTAACTTCAGAGCTCGGAGACGTCCAAAGAGGGTTTTTGTAGAGGCAAGTTCCGTTGAAGACAGTTTTGAAGATGCCTTTTCTCCTGAAGACTTCGAAACCATTGCTAATGGATCCTTTGTTGAGTTCTCCAGCCCCGTATGTTACCATGACCATGTTTTCCATGAGATTGATGGCCCTAAGGTCAAAACTGAGACTCCAAAAACCCCTCAAAACATTGCAGAACTTCCCCAAGTCTGTGAGACAACAGAAATTGTTACAAATGTACCTGAGATTGTTACCACCAATGAAACTAAATTAGAATGTGATTCAAAGCCAGAAGTGGTTGCTACGTGCGAAGATAAGCTTAGTCAATTAAAGGCACTACTAAAAGATAGAAAAAAGAAATCTAAAGCGATGGTCGAACCTGAACCTGTTGTTGTACCACAATTACCGAAATTCCAATCAAAAGTAAAGGACAAGAGATTTAAGAACCCGAACCGCACATTTTGCAAACGAATGAAGTCCAAAATGAAGAAGTCAATTCAAGACGACCTCCAGTTCGCAAACGAGATCATTATTGAAGACGCATCCAGTGTAGAAAATTCTCCATCATTGAGTTGCTTAGAAAAATTAATTACAGCATTGGAACCTGAAAAGGAATACTTTGACGAAGTATCTGGTCGTTTCCTCCCAGGTTCAGTCACTGAAAGCGAAGATTCCTTCCAAATTGTGTTCAATGACAGTCCAAAAACTCGTACAACTTCAGACTGCGAATCTGAAGACTCATTCATCGTGTTCGAAGAGTCGCCGGACAGCTGCTACACATCAAACGATGTATTCGGAGAGACCAGCGATTCTGAGGACTACGATAGTGACTCGGACATGAGTGATTCGGGATTGGGCAATTCTTCGATTAATTTAGCTGCTTCTCTGTCTAAAAGTGTCTGTAATTTGGCGGATGATAGCTTGTATGCGGAACGCAGTGAGGACGAGGTGGATTGTGCAAATGTGAGGGATGTGACAGTGTGTGAGTCTATGGACTTTGGTTGTGCTAAACCTGGTGAAGTGAAGACTGGTCTCCTGCTTGATCACCAGAAGAAGCTGCAGAGAAAGTATCTACCAGCTAAAAGGGTGAGTTTTTTTGAGTATTTAAAATCTAGTTTAGCAATTGTTTTAAGCTTCTACACACTGCAAGATTCTTTCCTGTGGCATGCCATAAAATTGAACAATGGCTTTTGTCTAGTCTACACTGATTAGAAGGTGCAATTAGTATTGTTGTTTCAACTTATATGGTATGCTGCAGGCATTTAAATTGCACCATGTAAATCAAGCATTCAAGATTACAACTAGGCATACTAATTTAGATTTATAATTCCTGAGCAAATAGGATTAAAAACTCCAGACTTTTGAGTTTACCATCATTATGTTTACAAAAAGACGTCCACTGCAATAATCAGGATTTCAAGCCATTATTATTTTGAAATAGTCATTTACATAGTGTCAGTTATAAAGTTGAAGCAAGTCTAGTTCTATACTTCTACACTAGTTTTCTATGGAGATAAAAAACTCCATGGTCAGGTACTCTTTCCATCAACAGATGCAACCAAAAAAAAAAATTATTATTTTTGTTACTAAAAGAACTTAAAACTTAAAAAAAAAAAATCTTCTAAATGCATTCAATTACAAAACACTTCAACAGCTGTTTGCTAAAAGGAAATCAAATTGCATCATGAAACAACAAGTACTCGATTGACTAACAGAGTTCCCCTATCTATGATGACTTGTCAGATTTAAAGTAGGTAGTACTCATATAAATTCAATTGTATATGGACAAAGGTAAATAATCATTTATTTTTATAATACCAGTGCAGGGGCAAAGGCCCCCGTCTTACAGAGAAGGCATGAGCATTGGTAAGGTAATCATTTATTGCAGTAAATCTATACTTCTAGATACTAATATATAAGGGTAAATCTCCGGAGCTACCAGTCAGATTTGAAAAAAAACCATTTTGAATTTGATAGCCCAATCCTTGAGGAAGGTTATAGGCTATCTAACATCACGCTAAGACACTTAGGAGCCGAGCAAAATGTAAAAAAGTCAGAAAGAACACTAAGTGAAAACAAAGTAGTAGGACGTGCGAGCGATAAGGTGGGGATGTTGACAGATTGTGGATGTTGATATAAATGGCAGATCTCATTGGCAATGGCAGCTCATCATGAATGTTATTGCTTATAAATATGAATAGTAAAAGATACAATCAAGTCGAGATCAGAAAGCAAACTGTTTTATTCCTTTTTACCCTCATTACAAAAATGTTACACTTGACAACTAATGAAAACAATCAACAAGGTTCAAACATAACATACCTTTCTCTCATAATAATTGGTAAATACAATAATAAATTCAACAGTAGATAACAAAATCACTTTAACAAAAATGTCTACTTCTAACATAGCAATCACTTAAGTCATTCATTAGGAATTCCTATAATATCTGGCCATAATTCAGGCGGCGGAATTACAATAGGTGGATCCTGTGATAATTCAGAGTCTGTATCATTGGCTAGCTGACCGTCAATGATAGGCGACCCATTAGCAGATGTGTCCAGCGGTCTGGCTAGTATTTGGTCTGCGTGTCGCCGATGCAGCTCTCCATCTTCCGTCCTCACCACATAAGTGGCCGGCCCCTCCACCGTCTCCACAGTGGCCCGACGCCACCTGTTCCCGGGCCCGTACATGCGTATGAGCACGGGCTGCAGCAGCGTAAAAGTTCGCGCGGGCGGGCGCTGCGCCGCCGCCTCCAGTTGCTGCTCAGCGCGGCTCGGCGCCGAGTCGGGGTGTAAGCTCGACACTGCAGTCCTGTATCGTCGCCCATTCAGTAACTCAGCAGGTGTCTTGTTAGTAGAGCTATTGGGCACAGTCCGTAAATAGTATAGAACTTTGCAAAGTTTCTCCTGCCATTGCACGTCCAGGTTCTCTAGTTTCTTTATTTTATTCTTAAATGTTTGAATCGTGCGTTCAATCTGCCCGTTAGTCTCTGGGTGGTAGGGCGGTGAATACAAATGTTTAATTCCATTCTTTTTAAGAAAATGATTAAATTCATCCGAGGTGAACGCACGTCCATTATCGGACACCAACACATCGGGCAGCCCCTGCGAAGTGAAAATTCTTCTCATAACAGCTATCACCGTACCACTGTTCATCGCTGGTACGATTTCAGCCTCAAACCATTTGCTGTAGCTGTCTACTAGGACTAAAAACGTTTTTCCTTGAAAGGGCCCCGCGAAATCCACATGCACACGGCTCCACGGCTTCTCTGGTACAATCCAAGTCTGCGGGTCCTTTGGTGGGTTATTTCTCACAAGCTGACATTGCTGACACGCGGCCACCACACTCTCAATCTGCCCATCCATGCCGACCCACCACACGTAGCCTCTTGCATACGCTTTTGTCTGGACAATGCCCGCATGAGGGGCATGTAACAACTTTAACACTTTGTCCTGTAAGGACGAAGGTATTACGACTCTGTTGCTCCACAATAAACAACCTTTATTATGTGAAAGAGCCTCTCTTCGTGTCCAATAAGCTTGTAAGTTCGGGTCTATGTTCCTTCGTGGCCATCCGTGCAAAACATGGAACATTACTTTTTGCAATACCACATCTTTGTTAGTATCCGCGGCTATTTTAACAGCGTCTAGCTCCCAGCCGCTCGGCTGCTCCTCCAGCAGCAGCACGTCACGCAGCACATCCTCCTTCACACTTGACGTGTCTGGAGCAGTCCACCTGCTCAACGCGTCCGCGTTGCCGATTAATTTACCAGGCCTATACTGTATACTGTAGTTATAACTGGAAAGTTTCAATGACCAGCGCAACATCCTTGGTGATATCTGGTCTGGGATTGGTTTTGCGGGATTGAATAAACCGACCAACGGCTTATGATCTGTCATTATACAAAATTTACGACCCGCCAAGAATTCGTGAAACTTTGTCAATCCAAATATAATAGCCAGGGCCTCCTTATCAATCTGCCCATATCGTCTCTCGTGCGCCTGTAGTGTCCGTGAGGCCATCATCACCGGCCGCTCTGACCCGTCCTCCATGACGTGTGCAATAATCGCTCCGAGACCATATTCCGATGAATCACAAATGAGAAGTAGTTCTTTCTGCAAGTCATAGCCCACCAACGTTCGACCTGATGACAGTAATCGCTTCGCCTCCACAAACGCTTTCTGTTCTTTCTCACTCCAGCTCCAAGGTCTTTTTGATTCTAAAAGTCGATACAGTGGTTCCAACACAGTGCTCTTGTCAGGCAAGAATTTTTCATAAAAATTATATAAGCCCAGGAAGGCCCGCAAGGTCTCTCTGTTGGTTGGGGCCGACTTTTCCTGAATCTCTTTGACTTTCGCAGGTGCTGGGTGAAGTCCCTCTGCATTAATCATGTGCCCTAGGAATGTGATGCTGTTCGCAGCGAATACGCATTTCTTTACGTTGAGGCGGAGTCCCATCAGCTGCAGTTTGCTCAGTACCTCTTTAAGTCTCCGGTTGTGTTCTTCAATCGTGGCTCCAGTGACAGCGATGTCATCTAATAGACACGCCACTCCGTCCATACCCGCTAACGCCGTCGACATCAGACGCTGAAAAATCGCTGGCGCTGCGCTGACACCGAATGGCAGACGATTCACTTTCATTAGACCGATAGGAGTATTCAGCGTGAGCAGCATAGCTGTCGCGTCGTCTACCTTCAGTTGTGTGTACGCGTTTTTCAAGTCCAGCTTACTAAATATTCTGCCACCACTAAGTCTCACAAACGCTTCCACAGACGTCGGCAGCGGATAGATGTCTGTATCTATAGCGGTGTTCACCGTGACACGATAATCGCCACACATTCGTACTGTTCCGTCTTCTTTCATCACCGGCGTCACCGGTGTCCCCCACTCAGAATAACGGACAGGTGTCAGTACACCCGCCTCCACCATCTCGTTCAACTGTCTAATGACTTTTTCCTTAAGAGGGTAGGGCACCGCGCGCGCCTTTAAGAACGGGGCGTAGCATCCGGCCGCACGTGAAGTGACACCTCAGGACCTTTGTACTCGCCGAGTCCTTCTTTAAATAGTTCAGGAAATTCTTTTTTATATTGTTCTATCTCCTCTTCAGCCCAGCATAATCCTGATACTTGAAGGCCTAGAGTATGGAACCAGTTCCTGCCCAGGAGATTTGGTCCGTTCCCCGACACCACGACCAGTTCACATTGCGCTTCCTTATTACCTAGTACAACACGCACGTCTGCTAATCCTAATACTTTCAAAGGGTCTTGAGTCCATGTCACGAGCTTTAGATCGGTAGCTCGTAGGGGTGGGGGCGTCAACCACAGCATCTTGTATGTCTCTTCCGACATAATGGTACGCGATGCACCCGAGTCCACTTCCATAGATAAATGAACGCCGTCTATCATAACGTTTGTGGTAATAGGCGGTGAGTAATTATCCACGCAGACGTATACGCCCATCATCTTCTCAGCTGAAGTGTCCACACTCGTGTTGGCTTCCCTCGTGTCTTCGACCTGGTGTACACGACCTGACTTCTTGGCGCAGGCCGCCGCAATATGCCCAAGCTTTTTGCAATAGAAGCACTTCGCCTTAACAAACGGGCAGCGCTCACCCGGCCTGTGTACGCGTGCACACCGTCGACACTCGTTCGAGTTAACATTACCAATGTCCATAGGTTCAGTCTCCGTGACACTGGACGGAGTTTGCTTAGACTCACTAGCCACACACGCAGGGTACAAATCAGGGAACGTCACTTGATAGTCTAGACACATCTGTAACGCGACCTCGTATGTCAAGTCTTTCTTTTTCAATAAGTCGCGTCGCAAGCGATCGTCCCGCACCCCCAGCACTAGTCGGTCTCTCAACTGGCGTTTCAGGTCCATGAAATTGCATTTTGCACCAAGCAGACTTATAGCCGCCACAAAGTCTTGCACGCTTTCACCTTGCACTTGTTGACGTTTGTAAAATTTTCCCGCTTGCAAAATTTCGTTAACCTCAGGTTCATAAAACTTATCCAAAACACTAAAAATGTCCACTAAAGGTACTTCCGTAGGACGTTTTGGAACTAAAAGTGATGCAATTAACGCGAAAGTGTCTTTGCCGCACTGAGAAAGAAACAGCGATCGTCCCTTGTCTAGGTTATTTTTGTCATAACCCGCCGCATCAAGCGCGCACAGTAATTGTTCTTTATAATCACACCACTTGTCAGTCTTTGGGTTAAATTGTCCGGGAAACACTATATTAGTTACATTTGCCGTCATTTTCACCGAAATCCAACTTATTTTCCGCAGTCGCCAATAAAAGATACAACCAAGTCGAGATCAGAAAGCAAACTGTTTTATTCCTTTTTACCCTCATTACAAAAATGTTACACTTGACAACTAATGAAAACAATCAACAAGGTTCAAACATAACAAATAGTAAATATCATCTGCCTAGCCTTTTCCCAAATATGTGAGGGTCGGCTTCCAGTCTAACCAGATGGAACTGAATACCAGTATTTTATATGTAGCGACTGCCCATCTGATCTCCACAACCCAGTTGTTGGATAATACTATACCCCTACCCCCCCCAACCCACCAGTCTTACCCCTTGGTAAGACTGGTTGTCAGACTTTCGGGCTTCCAAACAATTAAAATATCAAGAAATAGGAATGTATCATGTACATCACACACAAATTATTGACTGTGATTTTATTGTTTGTCAAGCAACTATGACGGAGTCGGGTAAAAGTGACGAAATTCTATTTGACATCTCTTTATCCATGTTACCCACTGCAGGCATAAGGCATCTTGTCTACATGAGAAAAGTTATAAAATAATATATGTACAGACGCCAGCACATCAAGCTACTACAATCTGTCAAATTTCTTTAATAGATCTTCAACTTTATCGTTAAAGCATTAAGGTTCAAGGTTGATTGGGAAAATTTGGCAGTTTCGGGTAGCTTGACCTGCTGGCGTCTGTACCTAGTTAATTAAATCACATCTACGGGTTTTCTAAATTACATAAGTATGAAGCGTCATTATAACAATATTTGGGACAGTTTTCCTTAAAAATATAGGCACGGTTAACCGCAGGCAACATAGTGAAAGCACCTTTATTTCGTAGTCATAAGGTCGGTTTTCGTAGTTTAAGTATTGCCACTAAACATGCGGTTGAACGTAATCTGCGTTCCGAATCTAGTTTCCTAACGTGTAAATAAATATGAGTTATTGGAAAATAACTTTAATATCTACACAATAAAGCTCAGTTTACGCTACAATTTCAAACATTTTACGATAGAACTTGTCACTCGAAACCAACTTTATTTTTACTATATTAAAGTTGATATTTGTTTAACTTGAAATACTTAACAGCAATTGGAAACATGCATTTGATTTGACCTTAAGTCGTTTACTCAATAGATACTCGTAACTGAACTAATTTACTCACTGATAAGAGAACGTTTTTCCTGCTTGTAAATAGTTATGGCGTCAGTTTAAAACGGAAGTTTGCTAAAACTTTTTTTTTATTTCTTAGCTTATTTGAGCTCGTGGCTAAATAATAACAGCCGCACGGGTCGATCTTCAAGGTTAAGCAACTCATGCCGAGGTCGGCCCATTCATTACATGTCGAGACCCCCGTGCTCGGAAAGCACGTTAAGCAGTTGGTGCCGGGTGTCATTCGTAGATCTTTGAGTCTTTGCGGGCATTCAGAAACTCAAATTTGACCAACGTGTTTTTGTATCGTATTACCCAGTTACTGGGTTATGGAAGTCAGATAGGCAGTCGCTCCGTGTAAAATACTGGTACTCAGCTACATCTGGTGAAACAGAAGTTGATGTTTTTGAAACAAACATTCAAGCTTATCGCACCTTCGTTGTGGTCGGTATTATTTATTTGGAGCGACTGCTATCTGACCTTAGCAACTCCAGGTCAATGATTTTATCTTTATCAACATTCCATATGAAAGTATGAAACCATAGCCGCGGTCGCACACCAGAGCAGTGTCCGGTGCGGTGTGAGATAACCGCCAGACAAGAATATTTTCATAATCTTTTCCGTTTACATTTACACATGGTCGGGTGTCTGATACCCAAGATAGATGCTCTCCGGAGCACGGGGGGTCTAAGATCCACCGGAAACGACACGAACCTTGATCATACTTTTTTTTAGTTTTTTCTTCTACCCGCACTGATATAATTATTAATAAGATTTATTGTTCTCATGTAAGTGACGGTTGTCTTAATCACAAAGGCGAAAGTTTATGAGTGTGTGTGTGTTTGTTACTTCTTCTCGTTCAAACGGCTGGACCAATTTTGATGGAATTTGGTATGGACGTAGCTGACAACCTGGATTTACACATAGGCCGATACTTATCCCGATATTCCCACGGGATCGAAACTTATGCGGGTGAAACCGCGGGGCAAAGCTAGTGAGAAATAAAGTTCTTTAAACCAAAATTTCTCAACTATGTTGGGGTGGGCTTCTAGTCTCAGCGGATGCAGCTGAGTACCAATACTTTACATGCAGCGACTGCATATCTAACCTCCACAACCCAGTTACTGGGTAATACCTTTGGTAAAACAGGTTGTCAGACTTTCGGGATTCTGTCGACCCCTAACGACGGGCAAAGATCCTACGAATTACAGCCGGGACCAACGGCTTAACGTGCTTTCGGAGGCACGGAGGAGTCTTGAATTCTTGATATGTAATGGTCACCCGTCCACGGACCAACCACGGCAAGGAACCTTGTGGCAGAACGCAGCAGAACTATCTTAATCTGAACGGTTATATTTGCTGCCTGCTATCTAAGCAATTGATTAATCATATCATCGAGGATTTGAACGCTATCATATTGCAATTTATAATTATCACTTTATACTCTAGAAATCTAATCTAGGGGTATTTTTATCAGTAACAATGTCGCACCATTTTTAATATAATAATTATCTTTTTGATGTCAATGGGAGTAGACATCATCATCAGTTGCCTAGCCTTTTCTTAACTATGTTGGTCGGCTTCTAGCCTAACCGGATGCAGCTGAATACCAGTATTTGACATGGAGCGGCTGCCTATCTGATATCCACAACCCACTTACTAGGTAACACGATACCCCTTGGTAAGACTAGTTATCAGACTCGACATTCTGTCGACCCGTAACGACTGTCAAAGATCTACGAATGACAATCTGAGGCCGGGACCAACGGATTAACGTGCGTTCTAAGACACGGAGGGTAGAGAAGGTCACCTATCCACGGACCAACCACGGCAAGCGCAGCTTAACCTTATCGATCGACCTGTGGTGCGGCTGTTTATTATTAGCCACGAAGCCTTAAAACACTGCGTACAAAATCATTGTCAACTACAACGTGAATTACATTATGTACCATTATCACACGTATTGCGTTGTGCCAAAGATTACTTTTCAAAAGCACGCCATTATAGACCCCATTGCTTACTACTCCTTAGAAACACGCCATTATAGACCTTACTGCGTCCACACAAGGTTTCTCATCAGTAACACTAGTCACGTGACGACCTTGATCGGTGTGTTATGAGGAAACGTTCCACATTTATTATTAAACAAAGCACTGTTTCTATTAGATGTTCAAGTAAATAAATCAGCTGATTAACAGTGCATGAGTCCAGTTTGACTAAACTGCATTCCCATTTAGTTTCTAAATAAATGTAAACAAAAATGAGTTTTTGGATAAATTACTTAAATGCCTACTCATACTTTAGAGCAGTGATGGCGGCCGATGCGCAGTGGTAACGTTCCCGGTTTAGGAGTTTTAGGTCGTGGGTTCGAATTCGAACACAGACAAGCGCTGTACTGTGTAAATAATGTCATCACTACTGCTCTCAAAACGGCGAGGAAAACATCGTGAGAAACTTATCCTATCTGACTAGTCTGAGTAGAAAGGCCAAGACAAACTCAGAGGTCACAGTCTCATTTAAAGTCTAGACATAATCTTGGTCAGATAATAGCGCCGATTCCCTTGTTCGCAAACTAAATTTAAGTTTAGTACATCTTTTTCTATCTATTTCATTATGAAAAGGACAGAAGATAAATGTTAGTTTAGTCCTGTCAAATTAAAAAAGTCCATAGACATTTTAGACGTGACATAGCGACTAAAAATACGTCAATTTACGTCAGGCGCTGACTAATTTGACAGGAGTCAGTTTGTGAACAGAGGAATCCGTGCCAATGTATTGTAAACCCCCAGGTTGTACTTACCCAAACCAATTCTTACACATTGAGCTACGTCGCCATACAAAAATGTCAAACAAAAACATTCTGGAGATTAAAGTGAGGGTGTCTTTGAAAGCTCGAGCGGTTGGGCCGAGTTCCTGGCCGAAATCAACAGGCTTTTGTAATCATGCGGCGGGCTCGGATAGAAAAATAATATTTATGAGTTTCGCGCAACACTACACTGCGCTCCAAAACACAGATTACTGACGTTGCTCAAAAAGCCGCTAAGCTATACTCCAACCACAAAGACTTCACCTACTGTAACTACGAGGACAAAGACCTTTCGAAGTCCAGGGACCTATGATTCATTTAAGACTTATTGCTATTTTTTGTTGTGTAATGTAAAAATTGTAAACAATGGTGAAAATTCGATGATACAGCTTTTGTATGAGTAATAAAAACACGTCACGCCCTGTGTTCCCCGAAGCGGTAGGCAGAGATCTATTAATACACCCACATTTCGACTGTTATGTTTAAGTTTCATTTTATAGGGGCTAATGCCCTATTTAGAGCAGTGGTGGCCCAGTGGTAACGGCCGCAACTTACGAGTTGTAGGTCGTGTGTTCGAACCCAGGCGGTTTACTGTGTAAGTTATTTATCACCACTGCTCTCAAGACGGTGAAGAAAAACCTTGTGAGGAAACCGACGTGTCCTAGAACCAAACATTCGAAGACGTGACATTACCAACCCGCACTGGGCTCGCCTGGCGCTCTCACCGAAAGGAGCCCTGTGTGAAGTGTGATGTGTCCCAGCGTAGAATTCATTCTATTCCCCCCATCCAAAAGGTAGTTTTCGTATGGAGAAGAATGGCAAGAAACTCCACCGTTACTGATTTAAAATGTTTTACAATATTTAACGTACATTAATAAAATTATACTTGTATGTGAAGCCGATGCACCTCGAATAAAATCAATAAATTAATTAATTTATTAATTATTTTATCTGATTTTATTTGATGTGAGTTATACGTGTACTGAATGGGTGTTATTTACCTGAAATAAATTTATTTATTTATTTAAAATTACTATAACACAATAGGTAAAAGAATTAAAAATGAAGCCATAACAGATTAATTAATTAATTAAGTGATAGCTACATGGTGCTCACATAAACTTGCAACACAAAACCTTTTTCGATTATACAAAATGAAATATAATTTAGTCATTACCTAATTACACAATGTAAATGAATTGTTTCTTTACTTACAATCAATGGCGGTTCGCCACGTAATCCTACTCAATGTTTACTATCTGTCTGTCTGTTACTCAATTACTCGGAAACTGCTTGAGCAACTCCTAACAATTTTTGCGTAAGTTTGTATAAGACATGCAATTCCCAAGTTACTTGCAATCAGGTTTGATAATGGGTAATCGTAGGAAATGGGACCAGAAATGGAATGTACACACCTATCCTGCGTTTGTAATTTCGTTTCCAAATATGTAAACAAATATGTATTTTTCGAAAATCAACCTTAACTGTTCAGACATAAAGTTCAGTTTGACCTGCAACTTTAAATATTTTCATCACTCCTCAGTAGGTAGGTACGCACAGTGACATATCAAGCTATACATTTCCAGTATCAGCTGATTTCCCAATGTACGAAAAGCTTATACAATGCGAGGTCACCTAAAACTTGAAATGTGAAGCTTGATATGTATGTGTAGTCATTCTGCTATCAGCTTAATTTACAACAAGCAAAGAGCCGATATTCGTTTAAGTCGAAATAATATCAATTGGATACAAGTATTTGAATATGATTATGGTTTAATACATCAGAAAGCCAATTCTCGTAATTTAAAACGTTCAAAATCTAGTCGCAGTCTCATCTCGGCGACAAACAAATGTCGAAAACTTGTCAAAATGTAGGGAAATTAGAGGAAATTTTGACAGATTGAGACTGAGATCAGACTGTGAACGTTCTTAAAATTACGAGAATTGCCCCTCAGACTGTGAACATTCTTAAAATTACGAGAATTGCTCCTAAGAAATTGTCTGACCTTTTGGACGCATAAAATATGGATTGCATAAACTTACATTGCAGTTGCATGCTGATGTGGCCTTTGAGTGTCAATTCAAATATTTTCTTCGTCGTCATAATCGGTTAATGTTCCCATTGCTGACACAGGCCTCCTCTCCGTTAGAGGCAGTGGGCCGTAATCCACCACGCGGGCCCAGTGCGGGTCGGCGGAAATAATAATGGAATATTTTCTATGGTGCAACACAATTAAGAAATTATGACATCTTGATGGCGACAGAGAAAGCCGTGGTCGGCTTTCCGCCCAAAATATATTTATATATATATATTTTTTTTTGTCTACTTTACTATGAGTCTTTTCTCGTAGTCCCGACTACGAGAAAAGTGTTTTTGTATGCTTATCAAGCCCCAATTCAATAATAATCTTAGTGATAGCGGTATGAGATCTCGTGTGATAAGAAAATGATGACTGACAAAGTCAGAAACAGGTAGTAGTAGCGTCTCCTGTCTGATACAATTAATCTCTATCTTTGTTCTGTTATCTTTTGACTGTATTTTTATCCGTGCCTCGGAAATCAGGTTAAGGCCTTGGTAATCATCATCTGCCTAGCCTTGTCCCAACTATGTTGGGGTCGGCTTTCAGTCTAACCTAATCGAGAAAAGACAGGCAGAAGATTTATACTTATTATCCTCCAACGTTGTAGAATGTAAACATTCAATAGTCTTTGTTTCACTTTATACGCAATATGCTTCAAGCATTGTTATCGCTACTGGGGCGAATCAGATATTTTAAACAATGATTGTTGACTCCTTCTGACGTTTGATTTGATTTGTGGATCGGGGCATTGTATCGATGCCAGGATAAGTTCTCCTAAATAAAACTACAAAAGTATGTCATATGGCATCTAGTTGGCAGTGTAGTGTTTCGCTAAGTGGAAGTAAACTCACACCCTCGTCCCTCACTCTTATAGTCCGATAGGACGGCAATCCGACACTACCAGAGAGTGAGGAGAGGATCAACGGCTTTACATGCTCGCCGGGAATGTAACACAATATCGCCCATTTCCTGATTCCCGGCTGATACTGAAATTTTCTTGACAGATAAAACCAATAACTACTTGAGATTTCAGCCCGGCGGGATAGTTCCGTAACACACTATCAGTAGCAATGGCTTTCATTTTGACAGTTCAACAAAATTCATTGCGTTATTTACGTTATTGAACAGACAAAATTTTCGAACATATGAAGCAATGGATTAGCAATATCCTTCAAAATGATTCAGATTGTGGTTATTGATTAAAGTGTGGTCCTTATGATCCGCAGTCGTTAAGCTAGCCACTATACTCAGCATCTGTGGTTCTATACGAGTCCATAGCATAGTACCCTCCCAGCAGACATACTCTGCATAGTCCCAATTTACTTATTTATTTAATCCTTCAAGCACACAAATGTGCAGACGCCAGCTGATCAAGCTATCCGAAACTGTAAAATTTTCCCAATCAACCATGAACCTTAACCCCCTTATTACAAAACAAGGTTTTTCTTTAGGTCAGGTTTAAACCACCGCGTCAGTTATTGAATTAAGAACCTAAATGTTATAGAAATACAGTTCTTTATACAAAAATGACAACTTAGTTCGGTGCTAATTTGTCATTTTTGCATAAAGAACTTTTATCTAAATCGAAATAAAGTTCGAAAAACAAATACCGGCTCAGAGGTTTAGGCTAGAACTAAAGTTGGGTCTCGTTTTGTAATAAGACGGAAAGGCTTTAAAAATCTATTAAAGAAATTTGACAGATTTTAGTAGCTTGATGTGCTGGCGTCTGTATGCAGGAAGATTTAATGCCATCTAGGTAATTTCTGCTAGTCAAATTTTGGCTTATGCAGCTCTAGACAAACAGTGGTGCAATTTCAACTTTGCTGCCCTATGAGCAAAGTGATGCAAAACTGCTGCTTCAGAATGAAATATCTGGTGCAACTTGACCAGTATGATGAGTTGATGACTAACATGATACAACTCAGTGCCCTTGCACACTTTCTTTGTGGCTTCCCAGCATGCAACAGTACTGGGAAATTTCATCATTGATAAGTCCCGTAGTTCTATAACATCAACACTTTTTTCGTCTAAATCTGAAGATAAGTTTAGCACAAACGTTGTTTATTTCTTACCATGTTTTACTTATGAGTGAGTACATATTATCACTACTATAGTATAGATACGTAATTTAGGAGCTCCTGGCTCATCATCTACTAGCCCTTTCCGAACTATGTTGACGTCGGCTTCCAGTCCAACCGGATGCAGCTGAATACCAGTATTTTACATGGGGCTATTGCCTATCTGACACAATTACTGGGTTACACGAGAACAAGACATGCATGCAAACATGTATTCTTTAGTAATCTCACCGTGAAAACTGTGGTAAAGTGAGCTTAAAGTGAGTTGTCGATGGTGTCAATCAGGAGGAAGTACAGTGCAGTTCACCTACGTTATCACGGTGGGATTTTTACAGAATAGGCCGGCTGGTTACTGACTATCCTGAGGTCAATCCCCGGGTCGGACATTTTTGAGAAATATTCTATGCAATAAGACAATGGACAAAGAACAATGCCAGAAACTATTATCTTTGACCCCATCCATTAAAAATCGATTACAGAGCTCGTTAATAGCCTCCCTAACTTGGAACGTCTTCGTGCACTGTCGCATGCCTCTAACGACTCCATATTGATATAATGAGATCACTCATTAAAGTTCCATTCCAACTGATTTCCTTAATGCCATTTAGTCGACATATGACAGGTTCTACTTTTGAAAGATTTTGAAAAAAGTGAGACAATTAAGGAACATTTTGGTATCAAAAATAATACTGTTAAACGAGGGACATACTAGTACCCATGAAAATGAACAACGAGACCAACACTGAAATCGAAAAATTGAAAAAAAAAAACCAGCCGCTCTATACATTTATGTTCGCATAACTGGACAAAATGTTTATTGATAATGCATGTTTACTGTAAAGAAGTAACAGTGTAAACGGGGAACCACCTTGTTTGTGCAGACGGTCTAAATATAATGCATATTATCTTCATTGTCGAATGGTTTACTGTATGGCCTCGACCTTATTTACAGTAAATTACCAAGTGGTTGGAAAGACTTGACAACAGTGCTGTTTAAGAGTAAAGTACAGGGGATTGAAGATTTTTCATGCGAGTCTGGTATACCTACCTGTCCGCCATTTTTTCTTTTTTATTTCAAAATGGCGACCACTTATGTAACTTATTATTTTAAACATTCAGAGTGATTATTTAATTGTTAGTCCCTTAAAGAGATAGATGAAAACTATAAACCTAAGAGCTAAAAAGGTGAAAGTGTTTTTGTAAGATAAACTAAGTTGAATATGAATGTCTGCACTATTTCTTAAAATAGTGCAGGAAATCATAACCAAAGCCATTAATTCATATACAAAGAGCATATTCTACGTAGCCGAAATGCATTGTGTTATGGCGTTTAGAGAGGTTCTAACATTTTTCTATGGCATAGCCACCCGTCCTCATTTTGTTTTTTTTTTTTATCAAAATAACGGTGCACCATGAGGACACTTAAACAAAGAAAAAATGTTAATAATATTGTGCCCTAAAGTGTCCCGTTCCCGAGATATTTGGAGGTAAAGTCACTAAATGACCTGCCAGGGCCGCGGGTTGTTCGACAGACATACCGTGGCCCCTGGCACAGGCAACTGAAGGAACACGGGTGAGTTTTAGTCAGTAAAAGTCTGACACGCCATTCCGCAAATCCGCACAGCCCAGACATCAATGTGTTTTGTGTTGCTGCAATCAGTAGTTCCATCTGTCAAAATACGGTTTACCTAATTGTCATGGTATAATCACGTGCTTCTGTACAGTAGATTGTATTCAAATAATATTTCCCAGCTTGATTTAACAATTTATAGATACATAATACGCTATTTATTGCTATTGAGATGCGAGTGAGTATGCAAGTTCTTAATGAAGTGGTTTTCACGTGCTCCCATTTTTACCTTCTTCCAATAAGTGCTGGGAATTATTATTTGAATATTATCTAATGTATGTAAGCACGAAATTAATTAATTTTAATGATAGTCATTGTTCACATATGGCGACTTAACCTCCAAATATCTTGACAACGTGACACTTCCGGGCACCATGTGGCTAACATTTTTTGTTTATTTAAGTATCCTCTACCCATAAATACCCTTTTAAACGCACGCAGCGATATTAAAAAAAAAAACAAAATGGTGTATCCCCTTTAAAAAAAAACAGTACCCATAGACAACGGGATGTGACAGCCACTTTTCTAACAAAAACACAGGCCATGCATAAACCAGGCTGCTAAACAATAACATTTCTAACTTAACAATCCATAACTAGAAGACAATGATAACAACCTTGGCGCGAAGCTTGGAATCACTCCAACACATTGTGTACATAGTAATAAATTCTTCACTGTCCGCCATCTTGGACGGAGATAGTCGAAGGGACGCGGGAATGCCCGAAGTTGTCCCTGCAAATACATTCTTCATTGTCCGTCATCTTAGACGAAGATAGTCGAAGGGACGCGTGAATGCCCGAAGTTGTACCTGCTAACAAAGATGGCGGTTAATTGTGGACTGCGGCGTAATTGCATTTGACATCCATTACTTTATTGGATTGAAAAATTCGTCTGCTCAACAACGTAAATAACTCAATGAACGTGACTGAACTGTCATTGCCATTTTATGTCTGTTACGCAATCACGCAGCTGGAGGATGTGGTCAAGAGTGTGCAGTGCTTAAAGTAGCCAGCCACTAGGATAAGATATGTACAGCTGATGTACAGGCAACCACAAGCACGTCAGGAGTAACACTTGATCTACGAATATGGCTCTTACTGCTACGAAATAGACGCCTTAATCATCCCTTTGTCTATCGTTGATGATGAAATAATGTGTTGCTTGACGGAAATTCAAGGAGTATTTCCTTCTTTCGCCTCCTTTAGCTGAAGTGCAACTTGCCTTTGTATTATAAACATGTATGTACGTTGTATTATAAACTTTATTCAGAGCACGGTAAGGTTCTCATTACAAAATTGAGACAGGACTTGTCTGGAGTCATTTTTTGTAATGAAAACTTTAACTTTCTCGAAATAGAGTCGGAAATTCAAAAATGTTTCGATGGTTTATACCTGCTCGAAAGGTTTGTTTAATAAGGCCGAATAAAGTTCGTGTGCTTAAGGTTAAGGTGCCAAAAAACGCTCTGTATTTGGACAGCCGTCATTGTGTGACCGTTCACCGCTTTCTTAGGGAACCAAAGCGTTAAGGCGAAAAAGATCGGCGAGCCAAGACGCGTACTAGCTCGCGTCTATCACCCACTTCAATCGTCTCAGCCTATCGCAGTCCACTGCTGGACATGGCGTTTCTCAGGCTGCGCCACAACACCCAGTCCTCCACCTTTCGCATCCAATCTGTCCCAGCCACTGCGCTAAGGAAATCCTGGGGATAGAAATCGATGAACTCATGAATGGTGTTCACAGACTGCCAAGAATGTTGTTTTTATTTATCACCCACTTAAGAGACACATAATAAATGACCGCGTCTCGTATAACATTGTCCATGAAAAAACGGTAACAAATCACCTGGAATGATAAACAGCAGCTGAAGCTATTTCTGCCACATTACGGCATCGTTTAAATTAAAATCTTTTGTCGGTTTGGCGCATCAAAATAAAAGCTCGTGCGTAATTTCGCTTATAACTTTAGTTAGTTTAGTCTTTGTCAGGGGCTGCAGTCTCGACATTCATAGCGATCGCTTTACGACCGAATTCGGTCGCAAAGTCCTTTCACTCCATACATTTCACCTGTCAATCCGGGATTTTGCGACCGAATTCGGTCGTAAAGCGATCGCTATGAATGTCGAGACTGCTGGGGCTGGATTGTCTATTGTCGAACTATACCCTGTTCATTAGGTTAACCGTTTTTTGACAGCTGTCTCAGAACTTACAGACGCCAGCACATCAAGCTACTACAATCTGTCAAATTTCTTTAATAGATTTTCATCTTTATCGCTAAAGCATTAAGATTCAAGGTTTATTGGGAAATTTTTACAGTTTTAGGGTAGCTTGACCTGCTGGCGTCTGTACATATTCCAGATTACGTAAAACTTTAAAATGCGTAATAAAATAAATATACATATAAACTGCCTTATCTTATTGAATGATCTTATTTATGGCTACTTACAGATATTATAATACCGTGGGTGTATCAACCAATGTATTGTGTGTTGCTGCAATCACTAGTTCCATAAACTTTTAAACCTCCTTGCGGTCGAAGTGTTTTTGGGATTTTACATCAGGAATTTCCCAGTAACAGCCCGGAGTCTGAATATGTGACAATAGGCTCGCCCTCTATTACTAGGGTCAAATCATAACCGGCGAAATGTAGTTGGACTTACTATACAAGTGTACATCTCTGCCAACCCTTTCGGCGAATACTTTCAGTCTTAACGCATTAACTGCTGAATTATTAGCGAACTTTTCGCAAATGCTAAATATATAGCTCACTAACCCCTGTGCGACAAACGTTCATACGCGTTCAAATAATTTTCGTGTGGTGCTATGAACGCGCATGCGCGGTTGAAGAAAGTTTTACCCAGTGCGGCTGGCCGCATTAGTTGACGCTTCTGTGCGTTTGAAAATTTTCGAGTTTGCACAATGGACGCACCCGTGCGTCCATTGTGCATTGCGCCGCACTCGAAGAAAGTTAAGTAAATTGTATGGACGCGCATGCTCGCCGCTAGCACATGGTCAAAGTTTGAAAAACGCGCAGGCGCGTTGGCCGCAGTTAACGTGTTAATACGCTTGTCAAACGTACTTCGATCGCAGTTTGCTCTTATTGGCAGATCAAAATCAAAAGTTATTTATTCAAATTAGGCTGAGAGCGTTAGAATCACCACTTTTCGAACGTCAAAATTACATAAGACATTCCCCCAAAACGCCCGCCCTTCGCCACTTCCTAGTGCTTTCGCTGGGAAGAAGTGGCGCAAAAACTCCCCAGCAGCACAGCTGTCTGTTCAGTTAGAGAAACTTGCTTCTATACAATAGTAGGTATGCAAAGTAATGAAAGTGTAAAGATAGAAGCGCTGTTGTCCATCCCTTTAAATGTCACCTTTGAAGATTTAAACTAGAATGGAGAACTACTTTTTTTTATGCAGACAAGAAGTGCAAATAATAAATGAATAAAGCCTTCGCATGACGACACCCGCAATGCGGCACGGCAGCAATCTGAAGCAACTGTCTAATTGGAAGCTTCGTAATCCATTCAGTGCATTCATTGGGCTGTCATTCGTAGATTTTTGACAGTCGTTACGGGTAGTTCGTGACTTGTATCACAACCAGTCTTATCAAGGGGTATCGATAATTATAGTGTTGCCCAGTAACAACTTGTATTGACGACAAACTGTTTTGCAGTTTGGCAAATACTCATTACTGTTTTATTAATTAATTCATATTTTTTTTAAACTGGGTTGTGGAGGTCAGATAGGCAGTCGCTCCATGTAAAATAGTGGTATTCAGCGGTATCCGGTTAGACTGGAAGCCGACCCGAACATATATGGGAAAAATTCATAAATAAATAAAATACTACTTGTGTACTAAGACAGGTCCGATCATGCCGAGTTCCCAAATGCTAATGTCATACAATAAATTCTTTGCATCAGATAGTACCAAGGTCGGACATGAAAACAAGTTATTTGACATTATTATTGATTTAAAACTAGTTCTGAGATTCTGGTCTTCAACGACTGGTTTTAAAAGCAAAGATACTCTGCTACTAGATCTGACCAAACGGTCTCAGCGCCAAATCTAAACGAAGACAAGCTAATTACTCAAGAGATATAGTGCAGGAGTGTAGTGTGTGGCTATAAGATTAGGGGAAGACCAAAGAAACGACGGATGGAATGTGTGGATGTTGACATGGTTAAAAAGGGAGTGACTACTGAGATGACGACTTATACAGAGAAGTCATCATCTGCCTAGTCTTTTCCCAACTATGTTGGGGTCGGCTTCCAGTCTAACCGGATGCAGCTGAATACCATTTTTTTATATGGAGCGACTGCCTATCTGACCTCCACAACCCAGTTACTGGGTAATACGATACCCCTTGGTAAGACTGGTTGTCAGACTTTCGGGCTTCTGACGACCCGTAACGACTGTCAAAGATCCACGAATGACAGCCGGGACCAACGGCTTTACGTGTTTTCCGAGGCACGAAGGGGTCTCGGTATGTAAAGATGGTCACCCATCTACAGACCAACTGCGGCAAGCGTAGCTTAACCTGACCGATCGACCTGTGCGGCTGTTATTATTTAGCCACGGACCCCTGACGACTTATAGAGAAGTATGGAAGAAAAAGACATGTTGCATCGACCACGAATAAATTGGGATATGGGGGAGAGAATGATGGTATAGTGCACACATGTGCGCACAGACACAGGTGCACTCCCTCTTCCCTCACTATCATTCTCTTAAATACCATAATCAGCCTATAATGTTCCCACTGCTGGGATACAGGCCCCCCACTCTGTGAGAAGGAGTTTAATCCACCACGCGGGCCCAGTACGGGTTGATGTCATCTAACATGTCTTCGATTTTTTGGAACTTGAGAGAAATCTGGCGCAGTGCAAGTAGTGTGCAGTGTTGGCCCAGTGGTAACGGCCGCGACTTACGAATTGTAGGTCGTAGGTTAGAACCCAAGGAGGCGCTTTACTTTGTGTAAATTATTTTATCACCAGTGCTCTCAAAACGTTGAAACCGGCATGTCCTCGAACCAAAAATTCAAAGACATGTGACATTACCAACCCGCACTGGCTAATGCCCAGGGATCTCTCCGAGTGGAGACCTATGTCCCAGCAGTGGGACTGGGAACATTACTTATAGGGTGATTATGCTGGCGCAGGCCCTTCGGATTTACATGCTTTCCGAGACACACGGGTGTCACACCGCTAACTCCTGACTTAGGGCCGGAATTACAATTTCTAGACTGGATAAACCCAATAACTAATAACACGTCATTGTGGTTGGGAAAGCTAACTACGTGACAGTGAAATACTAATAAATACCTAGTAACGAGTACTAACTGCTGGGTAATGGCGTAACACATTATATCAGTAGTATATGGCTTTCATTTTGACAGTTCTACAACATTCATTGCGTTATTTACGTTGTTGAGCAGACAATTTTTTCGAACATATGAAGCAATGGTTTGGCGTTCCTTCAATATGATTCGGGTTTTAATTGATAGTGTGTTACGCAATTAGAGTGCTGGACTTGTTTGTAATTTCTACTATAATATTTTAGTATTTATGTAAATACTACACTTCTGCTAACGACCGAATTTAAAAATCATAGAACCATGGATAGATGATAAAGTCTTACCGAGAGGTATCGAGTTACCCAGTAAATTGGTTGTGGAGGGCAGTCAAAATCAAACGTCATTCATTCAAATTAGGCTGAGAATCAAGCACTTTTCGAACGTCAAAATTACATAAGACTGTCTCCCAAAACGCCCGCCCTTTACCACTTCCTATTACTTTTGCTGGGAAGAAGTGGCGCAATAAATTCCCCAGCAGCACAGCCGTCTGGACCGGTAGACTGGAAACCGACACCAATGTACATAGTTGGGAAAAGGCTAGGCAGATGATGAACCATGGGAAGATGAGACATCGCAACTAGTGTACCTATTAGTTGCCTGATGAATAACAGCTGTTATTTTGACGACCCAATGTCAACAGCTAAAATAACTAATATGAATTCGTCAGTAGTTTACGAATGTGAGTTATAGAAGGTCAGTGTTAGTCGAAAAGTGAAGTGTCACGCGATTTTGCAACGTCGGGGGCATTATTTGTTAAGCAAATCACTTTAAAGCCGGTTTCAGACCAAGATCAAGCTAAATTAGTTTAGCTTAGCTCGCATTAGATACCACCGACCGTAACAAGTATGTATTTTATAGTCATTAAAATCATCAATACTACCCTCGTAAGTTCATATAACCCTATTGAATGACTATCTCATGAAATATCAATACAATACATACTTGTTACGGTCGCGAATCATATTTGGTTCAGCATAATTATGTACAACCTGACACTGACCTGCAAATTGCGAAAAAACGTATGAAAATTTGAATTTCGCGGGCTACCGTAGAGCATCCTCCTTAAGCGAGCTACCTTGGCGCTTCCCCCTTATATTTCGCTGAGACAGTCAACGTACAGACGCCAGCAAGTCAAGCTACCCGAAACTGTCAAATTTTCGCAATCAACCTTGCACCTTAATGGTACAGTGATAAAGTTGAAAATCTATTAAAGAAATTTGACAGATTATAGTAGCTTGATGTGCTGGCGTCTGTACAACTTGGTACTGACCAGCAAATTGCAATAAACGTAAGAAAATTTGAATTTCGCGGGCTACCTTGGAGCATCCACCTTAAGCGAGCTACCTTGGCGCTTCCCCCTTATATTTCGCTGCAAATCGTCATATCTTCAGGAAATAGTCTTATGTCCATCAAAATTATAACTTCTCGTTCTGCACTGCAGAAATCACCTTAAAAATTTATTTTTATTTCATGTTAGATCACATTTGCAAATATTTCCGAAACATCGTCCATTACGCGTTATCATCATGATTATGACTCACTACGATGACGCGCTGTCTGACGCAGCATTTCGTCATTTGTTTATTATTGTATACAGACCTGAATGAATGAGTAGTATTAGAAGTTTTTGCTTATTTGTAGAAAATTTTGAAGGCCCAACGACCTCGACGTGCATAGCGTGGCAGAGAGCATTGTTGGTGGAATTGTTGCAAGGTCTAATTCACAAGTTTTTTTTTATGTAATCTAGGTTAGTAATGGTCATGGAATTGAACCGTAAAACCGTCTGAAGACACACCCGATAGATAGTAATTAAAATATCTCATATACCCGTTTTTACATGTTGTCACTTGTGGGTCTTTGACAGTCGTTACGGGTCGTCAGAAGCCCGAAATTCTTACCGAGGGGTAACGTATTACCCAGTAACTGGGTTTTGGAGGTCATTTAGACAGTTGCTCCATGTAAAATACTGGAGCTTTACTCCGAAGTGGTAAATGTATCGTATCGACCGAACGTTCGGTCGTTTCCTGCTACAAAGTTACTATTTGATTCGTTCGGTCCCGATCCTACACTCCTACACTTTCGAATATTGACTATGGTCCCAACCCAACTGAGCCGATCCGAACTTTTTTCGCATTTTTCAATAATATTCGGTTCGGCCATGTGTCGGTCCGATCCGATCATTCGAATGTGTCACTTCGCAGTAGACCTCCTGCTCATCAGCTGCATCTGATTAGACTAGCAGCCGACCCCAACATAGTTGGGAAAATGCACGCAGATGATGGTGATATGCCTGTTTTTACGCCGATTAACGATTTTAACACTGGCCTTATTTAGGAATTTCTGCTGTGATATGCAGAAACCACTCCACATAAGACGGGAAAAACCATTTTATATTTTCTTTCCCATGAAATAGATGTATATTTAATACCACTAGGGAGATACTACAGTGTACAAATGTGTGCGCAGACACCTCACCTCATTCTCATAGTCTGATGGGACGGCAATCCAACACGACCGGAGAGATGAAGCGCAGGATCAATGGCTTAACGTGCTTTCCGAGGCACGGGGGTATCACACCGCTAACTTCCAAACTCCGGGCTGTTACTAAGAAATTCTTAATGGGAAAACCCAGTGACACTGCCCGACCCGGGAATAAAACCCAGGACTCCACGCTCAATAGTCGAGCTTGCGACCACGAAACCAACAGGGCAGTCAGTAATTAAAGACACATGACACTACGTATCAAACATACCTCACCAAATAGGGAAATCCGATGTACTCGCCCACCTGTATGAATGGCGCCCACGGCATGAGGATGGCGAGGTATTCTTAGCCAGGATTTCACGGTATTACTTACGTCGACGTGATATTACGTCATCAGTTACACACTCGACCAAAACTGACCGTAAATGATGACTGTGATGAGTCAGTAGAAATTATGCATTTTATTAGTTGTCTTTTCTTGATGTACCTAAAATAAATGTCCATTATGTCCATGTATGAGTAATAATTTAATAATAGTGCTTGTTAATTGTCCCACTGAGGGCAAAATGCGATTGAACACATCATCTTCCTGCCCTTGTCCCATATTACTTGAGGTCAGCAGTCAGCACGTTTTTTCCATTCTCGCCTGTCAACCGGACCGCTATCATTCACTCCCTTCTCTTTCGTATCATTCCTCATACAATCCATCCATCTTTTCATTGGCCTTTCTCTCTCCATCCATCAACATTTATATTCATCACTCTTTGTCTAAAATCATGACAACGTAAAAAATTCTGGATCTGGACTAAAGCCGCCGTAGCATAGCATAATCAGCCTATAACGTTGCGACTGCTGGGATACAGACACAGGCCTCATCTCTGTGAGAAGGAGCGGGCCGTAATCCACCACGCAGGTCCACCCTAATTGCGTAACACACGATCAATCGGAATCGGTTTCATTTTGACAGTTCAACAACATTCATTGCGTTATTTACGTGTTGAGCAGACAAGTGTTTCGAACTTATGAAGCAATGGATTAGCAATTTGCTTCAAAATGATTCAGATTCCGATTGATCGTGTGTTACGCAATTAGCGTGCGGGTTAGTAGATGTCACGTTTCTTCGAATTCCTGGTTCTAGGACATGTCGATTTACTCACGATGTTTTCCTTCAACGTTTTGAGATCAGTGGCGAAATAATTTACACAAAGGAAAGCGCCTGTCAGGGTTCGAACCTCGTAAGTGGCGGCCGTTTCAACTGAGCCACCACTGCTGAAAATTTCTAAAGGACTGAGTAATGATGAAAATAAACAATATTGTTACATGCCGGGAAAGCCACAAAGAAATGGCACTGAGTTGTATCATATTAGTCATCTAAATACAAAGTTGTAAGTTGAAGTTGGACAACCAGACAACCAGATTTTGACATTTTGAAGCAACAATTATTGTTGCTTCAAAATGTCAAAATTATTTTGCATCATTTTATATATCAACTGAAGTGGGACCATACCATAATCATTTTTGGGCAGGTGATGTGCAGGGCAGGTCAAGGTGACAGTTAACAGTTGCACCGCACATGTATGATACAACATAGTGACACTTCACCTTTCGTCTAATGTTGATTAGCTATAAGAATGTATGGTGACCGTCCCCTGATTGCTTAGTCATGTTGAAACAGTCTTCAATGACAAAATATTTGACCAATTCATGACTATGTCTCCCCTTCCCTATGTCAGAAAGAGATTTCACGCGGACGAAGTCCTGGGGGCCTAAAAAGGCCACTTTGGCAGAATCATAATAGGATAACAATATGAATCATATTAAAAATCCCAAAATGGTCACAAACTGACAGTTCATAATATGATCTGTGTGCAATTCATATCACAATGATATAACATTTAAACTGTAGAAATAAAAAATAAAAAAACCAATTTGATTAATAAAAACTGTAATGAAAAATTTACCGATAAAATTACGGTTTTTATTTTTTTCTTGCGGGAATGTGTACACCAAAATACGAAAATTAGAGGAATTGCTAATGATCTGCCGGGAATTCAGGAAATGAATAGCTTTTAGAGGTATTGCTTAAAGTGGCCTTTTTAGGCCCCCTGGGCAGAAGTAATTGTTACATAAAGATGTTTAATATGATATCGTAATTAAAAAGCAAAGGATTTACTTTGAGGATCGATTTGACTTTGTTATACTCCAACACGCCCGTTGGAGTATAGCAAAATCAAATCGATCCTACTTCAACACTATCGTCTTTCTCATTCTAACTCATAAAACTGTATATCGTCTAGTACCTACTAGTGAAAACTGGCATAACACAATTATATCCACCTCGTGTCATACAATTGGCTGTTATCCAATTCGTTTAGGAGTCGTGAAAATGTTTCATGGACCGTTAGCGCGAACGGAGCCGTTAAGATTTGTATCTTGACATAGTGACCGACATAGAATGTTCGTAGTGTACTGAGGTCACTGGCATTAACACCCGAATGACAGACAAATGTTCTATGTCGGCTCAATCACTCCTCTATGCTCTGTTCCAAAATTATCAGATGAAAATGTAAACAATTGAATCAGAAAACGTACCTGTGCTTGCCAATTTGTTGCACCACTTAACAAATTGAGTACTTTGACTTCTTTATTTGAATACTTAAACCTGAAATACTAATATTAAATCATCTTCAATATATTTGTCATTTGGCAATTGAGGTTAAATTTATAACCTCAAACTTCTACGATGCTTTTTCAATTACAATATATACGTTATACAAACAATAACCTTTGAAAAAAGTGGTGAGATATAAAGTTGAAACCCTAATACTTCTAATGTGTAATTTCCTTTATTGAGTGATTGCGAAAGCATTTAACCAGCGCCCTAACTGAGTAAAACAATCCGCACCCTAATTGTGTAACACACGATCAATCGGAATCGGTTTCATTTTGACAGTTCAACAAAATTCATTGCGTTATTTACGTGTTGAGCAGACAAATTTTTCGAACTTATGAAGCAATGGATTAGCAGTTTGCTTCAAAATGATTCTGATTCCGATTGATTGTGTGTTACGCAATTAGGGTGCTGAATCATTTTGAAGGATATTGCTAATCCATTGCTTCATATTCGAAAAATGTGTCTGTCTAACAACGTAAATAGCGCAATGAATGGTATTGCTTTGTCAAGATAAAAGCCATTGCTACTGATAGTGTTTTACGCAATTACCCCGCTGAACAGGGTTTGCTTACACTCTCATAACATCATTTTGCAATAGACATTAGTCTTGTAGCACTCTTGTGACAAACGATTGAAATCTGACAGTTATTTGTCAATCACGAAAGTTGAATGGACTAAATGACAGATACAAGACGTTTTCACGTCAAAAGTATTGTAGTTTTGTTTTTGTTTTTGCATTCTTTTGAGTATTTAGTTTAATGAAAGAAATGCTCTAGTAAACAAATATTGTGAGGAGTTTTTAATGTATGACTGACAATGAACAGTCTATCTTACCTTTCTTTCATAAAGACCTATTATATCATCATTTTGGACCACAGAAAAATAGTTTTTTAACACGTTCAGTTGATACCTCTATTTTCCTGAAGTGTTTAAGTCCGCATACATATCGACAAACACGCTTTGCGGGTTAGCAGCATAGCGGCAGCGACTCCTAAGGAAGAATTAACAAAAACACGCGGGCTCGCATTAAGTTTAGGATCGTCCAAATATTTATGTTAAAGTCATTAACTAAGTTCTAACGTATGTTCCCTCTTGTCTCCAGGTCCAGTTCTCCGACGAGCCCCCGAAGGTGCACGTGATGCGTGTCTGGTCGTTCGCAGCGCGGCAGGCGAGAGCAGGACATTGGGAGAGATACGCTCTCGACAGGGAGCGGTTTAAGCGAAGGTACACACGGCCACATATCAAGCTATATATTTCCAGTATAAGCTGCCCTCTCAATGGTTCGGCTTGCCTTACAATGATAGGTCAGCTTATACTGGAAATGTATAGCTTGATATGTCGCCGTGTGTACGTAACTAAACTTATCTGCGTTTGAGATTTAGTTTCCAAACATGTAAACAAATGAGTTTTTGTAAAAATAACTTTAATACCTACACAATAAAGTTAAGTTTACGCTACAACTTCAACCATTTTTATATGATTTTGCACATAATTAAGTTGATAATGGTTTAACTTGGTGCCTTGTGAAAGTTTTCTATGTAGCTCATACATTTCTACTTTACACGGCACAGTGACCGTATGCAGGTGAAAAGGCCCTGAGACGTTGCCTGAGGTAGCTGCGCGGTGCGGGAGGGGTGATAGTTGTCACAAGTTGAAGAATCACTGAGCTCTCGCATCACGTCACCACACTTCTCCCGCACCGCGCTGCTACCTCAGGCAACGTTTCAGTTAAGCAGTTGGCCTATAGTATAGTTACGTACACACGGCGACATATCAAGCTATACATTTCCAGTATAAGCTGACCTCTTGTACAGCAAGCTGAACTAATGCGAGGTCAGAGGGTCGAACCAATCGGGGCGAGCAGTCCCGACTCTGAATTTATGCCCGGTTCTTGTCAATAAACTGGCCCCCTTTTGCATGGGACCTCATTATAACTAGCTAATGAACTAACTAGGTAAAGTATAGTACACCCTCAACCCAGTACAAGGATTTGTTGAAATAGGAATCCGAAGTTTAGACTGTACGAAGGAAAACCTTACTCACATACCCATACATCCATAACCAGGGAGATTTATATCAAATCAAATCAAAAGTCATTTATTCAAACTAGGCTGAGAATCAGCACTTTTTGAACATTAAAATTACATAAGACAGTCCCGCAAAACGCCCGCCCTTCACTTCCTAGTGCTTTAACTGAGAAGAAATGGCGCAACAAACTCCCCAGCAGAACACCTTTATAGCCTTTCCCAGCCCTGGTCAGCTGCTTCCGTAATAGAAAAATGTCTAAACCGCCAGTCTTCAAAATCAGTCTGACAAATGCTTGTACTGACTGGACTGGTCCACTCAGATCTGTGTTGTACTTTCCTCAAAAAACCATTTCAGACACCGATCTACATGGTCTTCACATTATCTGACCAAGATTATGTCTGGACTTAATAATTAACTATCATTTCTCAAATTCCAGAATCGCTGACGTAGAAGTGGCAATTTCTTGGGTCCTGAAACCACAACACCGCTCCAGAGTAATGTTCCAGCGATTCATGCCGTTTCGGAATGCACAGAAGAGGAAAGAACTAGCCGAGAAGAAGGAACGAGAGGCACGGGAGAAGCTGAGAAGAGAAGAAGAGGCATTAAGAGATGCTGAAGGGGAGAAACAGAAGACTACCACAGAAAAAGGTGAAAACAGTGAGCCTTCTGGAGATGGTGATAAGGTTTTGCTAAATGGAGAATTATTTAAGAATGATGATGTCAAAGAATCAACTAAAGGGACTAACCTCACTGAATCTAAACCTTCTAGTGTCACAGAAAATATCAAAGTTGATATGAAAAATATTGAATCTAAAACAGTTTTAGTCAATGGAGTATTTATGAATGATGTCAAAGACAATTCGGATGACGTCACAGACACTAAAGAATTGAAGAAAAATTCAAGTAAGGATGATGTCACGAAAACTGAAATAATTTCTTTAAATAATAATATTTTTGATTCTAAAGCTGATTTTGTTAATCAGGCCATTCTAGATACTTGACAGGGCAGAATATATTTTTGTCGGTAATTTTAAGATATTGGGTATCGTAGCATAACATAAAATATTTCAAAAGTAAAAAAAAAGATTATAATAAAAAAGAAAAATTGGTTACAATGAAATGAAAACCTCTTAAAAATAATAGGTATTTTAAATATACTTTTTTACAATTGTAGTGGAAAGAAAAATACTTTGTATTTTAATAATAAGATTTTTCTTTGTAGAAGGGATGATTCTTAAAAAAAAAAACAGGACACGCTTTTAAAACCTAGGCCATATATTATTAGCCTTCATTTTAACCGTTCAATTTTGTGGCCTTACCATATTTTAAACGAAGACTTGGCCTGAGAAAAGTATTATAAGTAATAATAATAAATAATATCCCTGGACATTTCACACAGCGCCATCTAGTCCCAAGCTAAGCAACCTAATGCTTGTGTTATGGTAACAAGATGGCTGATAAACTACTTGTATACTTTTTTTTTTTTTTTTTGTAAATACATACATATTATAGATAGAAAAACACCCAGACTCGGAACAAATACATGTAGGTCATACAAATATTTGTTCCGTGCGGGAATCGAACCCGCGACACGCAGCGCAGCAGTCAATCGCTTAACCACTGCGCCAACCGTGCCGTCAAATAATTCAATGGTTTAAGTAATTTGAAGCGTGTCTGGCTATGACAGGCTTTTTACTGCTTAAATTATGTTTTATCGAAACACGGGATAAGGCCAGGGCTTAGACAAGATTCATGCCTGCGTTCCCCGAATTGCCAGGCAGAGGTGCACCTTATAGTACACTCACATCTCGACAGTTATGTTCAACATACAACGTAACATCACGCCTTGGTTCCCCGAAGGGTTAGGCAGCGGTCCAGTTCGTTCAATTCCCATGTTATAGGGGGCGAGCCTATTGCCATCACGCGGTCCCTAATTGTGTTGTGTTACTGCTTACCCAATATCTGGATTAACTGTCAAGTGCCTGAAATAAATAATAATAAAAAATAAATAAAAATATTTATTTTATTTCACCAACTCATGTAAATAACATTGTTAATGCCTGAAAATATCACAAACAAGAGACTGATACTATATGTAGAGGAAGTGCCGGATTATAACTAAAATGGTACTAAGGGTAGGATTTACAGACCGAATTTTAACTTTAATATGTGTCGTATACGAATTTGAACGTTATTCGTATAGCGTTAATGTTCATATTCGAATGAAACGCATGCTCATATTCGCTTTTACGAATATGAACACTAATTTTGTAATTATACGGTTCATATTCGTATGGGACAGTTGTTTTTATGGAAGTCACTTGCTCACTTTCGTTTATACGATTATGACTCTTATCTACATAATGATAAGGTTCTAGTCAAAGTGTGGTCTATGATTCTTGCCCTAACACTAGAATTACAAAGACATTATTTCTTAAGTACTGTTTCCTTTGCACTTATTCACTTAGATTCATATTTTTTCAATTGATTTTTTCAACAGCTTGTGGCTTAGTAATAACAGCCCCACAGGTCGATCGATTAGGTAAAGCTACACTTGCCAAGATCGGTCCGTGGATGGGTGACCATTTTGACATAACTTACGTAGATCTTTGACAGTCGCTACGGGTCGCTAGAAGCCCGAAAATCTGTCTGCCCGAAACTCTTGCCAAGGGGTATTGTGCTACCCAGTAACTGGTATCCAGAAGAATCCGTTTAACCTGGAAGCCGACCCCAACATAGTTGAACGGGAAAAGGCAGGCAGATGATGATGTTAAGAAAATTATTGTTATTACTTATTCCATTCGAAATTGTCCAGCCATTTTGTGTAGCAGTGTTTGTTCAAAATGTATCTTTTAATTAAACGCAGTCCAATGTTGAAAAATTCAATAAAATAATCACTTGTGTTTTGCAACAGTAGTCCACATTTTGTTAATATCACTTCCTAATTTGTACATAAGATGATAATATATTATATTTAACATTGTAAAAATATGTATAAAGAGTTGCTTTAACGTTTTGTTTTATATAAAATTGCTTTTTTGCTTAGACCAATCCTTGGCCTCACCTAACATCAAATTAAATACAAAAAAAAAAATGATTTTTGATTCATTTAATCGTATTTTATTTATAACAAAGCATTTATACATAAAATAAAATGACAAATATATATATATGGTACTGAATTAATATAAAACTTTTATATTTTTTAAGTTCAGGCCATGGCTTAGTCCAAATCAATTTATAAGTTATTGGCCTGGCCTGCGCGTTAATGGTCGAAGATTTTACAAAGTTTAATACTCAAATGTATGGAACAGGCAAAGGTCTGTACACTCTAAATATTGGCCTAGGTCAAATTCTCTGATATAATATGTAACACCTAAATACATATATGTACATAGTAATATGTATACTAAAAGAAAATGGCTTTAGCCACAAAAATACACTTTCCAAGGCCGTATTATGTACTACAAAAAAAAATTGATATATTTTCGAACTAAAGTCCCATTAATGGTATAAACAAATGTTGCTAAACAATGTTGCAGAAACATGATTTATTGGTGTTGGAAACAGGTTCCGTCACCATTGATAACGCTTGCACTACGAAAATCACCCTTACTGCTATGACATTAAGGTGCTGTCAAATTGATACCGCTGATGTGCAAGATGTTTTCGACAGCATAAAAACATGTTTCCGAAACAATGTTGTGCAACTTTTGTTTGCAATAATAGGCTTTATAAAACATGGCCTTTAGTTTCCAAAGGCTTATTTACCACGGACGAAAACGTAGCGATTGTTACCTAGTTATTGTGCACTCTGTTTTATCGCTCATACTTATATTCATGTACAAAAATATCTGATTTATATACATGTAAAAAAATGGGGAATTACATTTACTTTATAATAATGACCTATACATATAAGTAGGGTCAAATTAAATTAGCTAGCGAAACTCCGCAGACGAGATATGTATCGATATCTACATATGATAAAAAAAGCAGTTTAAAAATCAGTTTTTTTATTTGTTTTTACTTCAAAGAAGTATCGATATCTAAACACAAAAGATTCAAGTAAAAACACTCCCAGCGGTCGTTGACCCGCGAAAAAAAACCTATGGTCTTTATATTTTTATTTCCTCGTGTTTAGATATTAAGAGTTTCGCTAGCTAATTTAATTTGATCCTGTATGATTGTTTTGTTATAATTATGTTCATAAAATCATGTTGGAAAAAAAATGTGATCGTTTTCAAAAAGTTAAGAACATTGCATAATGTGTATTATTTTTAAGTACTATGGAATACATTACAACGGTCGAATTGGCTAGTTGTTCATTATATTTTTGTTTTCACATCAAATTGTTGTAGTCTATGTCGTAAATATAAGGATATGTAAGCTCGCAATTTTTTTCTAAAATATGTGTTCATAGATGTAATAATCCTGTCAACTTGGAAAGTCAGAGAAATGATTACTTTTTGATTGATTCATTGTCCGTATATTCAAGGGACAACTGTCTTTATTTGACAGTTCTGTGCAATGGCTATGACACTGACAATTGACGTAGGGTCAATTCATCAGCCTACAGCAGTCCACTGCTGGACATAGCCATTCCAATTGCACACCTTTTTTGTCGACTCGGATAGTCTCATCCAGCTGCTGTGTCAATTCACCTATCAATTAATTTGCCTAACTATGGCAAGGATCTTTTGGTGACATCACCTGCCCAAGATTATGGTAGGGTTCACTATAAAGTTTTGTGTTTTTATGCCTTTTCGAACTCCAAACTATTAAAAAATTAAATAAAGTCGCCATTTAAAAAAAAATGGTTTGGTGTTGCCACTTCAAAAGTTAGTTCTGTATATTTCTCTGATTTATTTTAAGTTAAATTGCGATAGTATGTATATTGTAAAGGTTTTGGTATTCGTAAATATAATGTATGTAACGTACTTTTTGTTTTATTTTACAACAACAACATGCATGTTTTCCCCGAATCGTTAGGCAGAGGTGCCTCCCGTGCATCTTAGTACGAGGGCAGCAAGGGTCAGGCTGGATTGGATTCTGGATTCGAAATTTTTGTGGTCACTCGTTCGACCTGTCAAAAACGGTTAAAACCTAGTGGACAGAGTATAGAGTAGAGATTGAATCCTGAACCAAACGCTGAACAGTCGCGGTTCCGCCCACTACACCAACAAGGCAGTCACTTTATAAACTACTAGCTTCTGCCCGCGGGTTCGCCTGCGTGGAGATCGGAAATCACACAGGAACGTACATAAAAGATCGCTTTTAGCGATAATACCACTCATTGTCTCACCCTACATCAGCCTGCCTTTTCCCAACTATGTTGGGGTCGGCTTCCAGTCTAACCGGATGCAGCTGATTATCAGTATTTCGCATGGAGCGTCTGCCTATTTGACCTCCACAACCCAGTTACCTACTTGGTAATACGATACCCCTGTAAGACTGCTTGCCAGACACCTGACTATCCGTAACGACTGTCAAAGATCCACGAATGACAGCCGGGACCAACGTGCACGTGCTTGCCGAGGCACGTAGGGGTCTCGGTATGTAAAGATGGTCACCCACCCACAGACAACCGCGGCAAGCGTAGCTTAACCTGATCGATCGACCTGTGTGTCTATTGATATTTAGCCACGGGCCCCTTTCCCGGCTTTCAAAAACCTAGTTACTTTGAATATGCTGATTGTAAAAGTCTATCAGCTCGAACATTTTACCTTTATATTCTACGATACACATAAATAACCTGGATTTTATAAGCACCTATAAAAGTGTCGATCCCATGGTGTGATATTTTTATTTTTTGAAAAATAAAATGCCTTTATTAGCGGTAAACATGACGCAGAGAAAGAACACAAAAAGTACAAGTTGGAGGAAATTATGCGTCACATCCGCGCAAAACGGCCATCGCTCAGCATAATGCTACAGAGCCCCTGCGCCGCTGGTTTTCAGTGTAACATAAAAATAAAGTCGGTGAAGAAGGAAAGAAGGTTATTTTTCAGTTCTTCAGAAGTCTGTTGTTTATTTTTGTAAAAAAGGTTTTATTTTTCACAAAAAAAAAAAAAATAACCAAAACGCTATAAGTTTGCCTATAATATTTTAGGAGTTCCCTCGAGTTATCCAGGATCCCATCGTCAGATCCTGAATTGATAACAATGGGACCACCTGGGAAGTATACCCCTTCAAACAAAAAAGAATAGTCCAAATCAGTCTAGCCGTCTTGGATTAATCAACATCGGGAGAACACATTAAAAAAAAACAAAAGATTCTGACAAACTGAGAACCTCCTCCTTTTTTGAAGTCAGTTTAATGGTCGTCTTCCTACCACTGTTGGGTCGGGCTGTATATCCATTCGTGTTTCTCCCAACGCGAAGTTTCGATTTCGGTGGCGTTGTTTGGGATTTACCACAACACAAGTTTTGAGCGGCTGTCTTTTTACCATGACTTTTAAAACGCAGAACCATTTTAAATTAAAGCGTTTTTCCCGGGAGTGTTCGAATTATTTTTTGGCTGAAACCCTGATCCATAAACGACAAAAACTTAAAAAAAAGGTACATATATGCTTTCCTTGGCAAGAAAGAAGCGAGATAAAAAAAAATACTTAGGAGGGATCGTAAACTTGTGTTGATTCCTAACTTGTACTGGATTCTGGATTTAATTTTTTGGCAAAAAAATTGTTCAAGGAATAAAACACCAAACTATTGAATAAAAAAACTATACATGTCTGAAAATGACCAATACCAACAAAAAGGAAAAGATACAAGTTTTTATGGCAGCTAAATTAAGACTGGGAACTTTGATTGCAGCTATTATGCATATTGGCATAGGAAGAATTATTCTATCACATAGGAGGAAGCTGGAGTTATGGACATATCTTTTTATTGCTCTAGGTTTTTTAAAGTGTGTCGTCCTACTCACTAGCGAACGATCACTGGAAAGATTGAAGCTGTGGCGAGACAGTGCTTCCATAATCAAACCATTTGTTCCACTCGTCGAAGACCTCCCACCTGCCATGCTATTCTCTAAGAAAACAGCCTTGCGGACAGCGCTGTCGCAGCGGTGAAACAAAGTTTGGTATTCCCTAAGCTGCGTACAGCTACACTAGCGCTCAAGGCTGTGACGGCCGTGAGTTAAACTACTCAACGGCACAGCCAAGGGAGGGCCAATTGACAGTTCTTCATACATTTTGGTATTCCCTAACAAAAAACAGCGTCGAAGTCGCTTACAGCCTCGCCCGCAGCCTCGCTTCTAACTGTCAAATCTAAAAGCTACTATTATTCGTGCGTAGTCTTGACAAAATTAATAAACTGTACTTAAATTATTTCGATTCTTTTGTTATTTTTTTGAAAAAATGGCAGCTCGGTTAATTATAAAGCTATATTTGTTAGAAGAAGCTAAGAAAAGTGATGATTTGAAGAAAGTTCGGCAGGCGAAACAAATAAGAAAGTTTCAAACAATATCCCGTGTTATAGACTTTATCCATATTTATAGGCTTTCTGAGGATTTAATTAATATATTGGAAAATGACCTAACTCCATATATGCGTCCGCGAGTTCGTTCCAGTGGTTTAACCAAGAGGCTAAAGGTTTGTTTACAGCTAGGTTTCTTGAGATATGATGGGTACCTCACCAACCAAAGCTGTACTCCTGTATTCCTGATGTTTCAGATATTATGCACACTATCATTTTTGGCTAGTGGAAGTTACCAAAAAATCATTGGCAAGAATGTAGACACATACATATCTCAGACTTCTGCCTCTAAGGCAATCCACGAAGTTGTTGATGCTCTAAATAATAAGAATCTAATTAATAAGTACATTAGATTTCTGCAAAACCACAATGATCGACAAGTAAGTCAAGGCAAGTATCAAAAATATCTACATTTCTTGCTAGTCTCTCAAGTCTTGTTTGAACAAGAGCCATTGTTTTAAATTTGAATGCTTATTACAGGTTTTATGAGAAATTCAAAATTCCAGGGGTGCTAGGTTGCGTTGATGGCACCCTGATTTCCATGATACGTCCTAAGGAACACGAGGAGAGATATTATTGCCGAAAAGGCTATCATGCCAGGAACGTTTTAATTGTAGGTAAACTGTTGGTCTTTCTTAATTAAAATTATGTAGAATTATAAAGAATCCCTATGCATGTAATTATTATACTTATTCCAGATTAATGATGCTGATCTAAACATCTTGCATGTGGATGTGACTTTTGGGGGTGCAACACATGATAGTTTTGTGTTTTCAAACACTAGAGTAAAGGAGCATTTGAAAAATTTAAATAATGAAGAAATAGTGTACTTACTTGGTAAGTTGTTATTTACAATACCTACAATGATTAAACACAAGTCAAGATTGTGCTTAATTCCACCTTCATTAATTGATTTCAGGTGACTCAGGATATCCTCAGAGGCCTTATTTAATGACTCCCTTTAGTAATCCAGAAACTGGAACCCCAGAGAGCCATTACAACAATTTACACAGCATTGCAAGGAACAGTGTGGAGAGGACCATTGGAATACTGAAAGGGCGGTTCAGATGTTTGTTAGTTCATAGGGTATTGCACTATGATCCTATAACAGTGGGAAAAATTGTTATAGCTTGCTGTGTTTTGCACAACATGTGTAATCGAGCCGGGTTACCAGCTCCTATGTTAGACCAATGTGATTTAGATGAAGAATCTAGGTTACTTGGAATCCTAACACATCCGGCTCCAACACATGATGACTTAGACAGTGGGCAGATAAGTAGGCGAGATTTAGTTAATCAATTATGGCGAGCACGGCATATCTAAAATTATAATATGCTTTTCTTTTTTTCCGAAAAAATGTTTCAAAATCAAAATCAAAAGTCATTTATTCAAATTAGGCTGAGAATCAGCACTTTTCGAACGTCAAAATTACAAAAGACAGTCCCCCAAAAACGCCCGCCCTTCGCCCCGTTTAGATAGAACATACTCACCATTATTGATTAGCTAAGCATCACTAAATAGGTATTTAATTTTTTTATAAAAGTATAATTTGTGAATGTTAATGTAGATATAAGTGCATAGATTAAAAAGTATTATATTTATAGCTTTAGATAAAAAATACAATTACTTATGTCATATATTTAAGGTGTGTGTTTAAAGTGTGGTGTTTAAGGTGTAAGTATATGATTGATCAAATATCAAAATTTTTAATACTAAGTAATTAATTATTAACAAAATTTTATTAGCCATTATGTGCGTATTTATACCATTGACACGTTTTTTACAAAAAAAATAAATGTGTATACAGTATGGGGCATGAGAAATTAAATAGATATTTCCATAATAATGTTTTTTTTTATTTACCATTAAAAACAATCATGTAAAGGATTGGGACCAAAACACCCACCCTTCACCACTTACTCCCCATCAGCACAGCTGTCTGTTCAGTTACAAAACTTGATTCTATACAATAGTAATGTCTAGCAAAGTAATTGACATTACGAGAAACAGAATATTAAATTAAATTATTTACTTTAACTATGTCAGCTATCAGATGCCAATAGACCAAAAAATACAACTCAACCAAAAAAAATAAAAATGTAAACAATATTAATTAAATAATTACCTAAATAAAATCGGCATAAAGAGTGTGCCTGCTTACAAACATTAACATTTACTACAAAAAACAGTTCTTATACTTAAATTTCTTAAACATATATTACAATTCTAGTAGATCCATGTTTTGGGGATTCAACTCCCTCGTCTGATGGATGCACATAAATCCTTCAGTGCCTGGGTCTGCCTTGACCATGGCTCACTTATTTGCTTAAAAGTCTAACATCCTCTACTGGTTGTCAATAAGGAGTGTCTCATTTTCCAAACGCCTCTCTTCAATGGCCAAAAACCGTTCAGTCAGGCTCGCCATTTGTGATTGCCTTTGAGAAGGTGATGAGCGCTGGATCAGACAGCAGCGTGCCGTTCAACGCCTACGAGGTGCTATGAACATAAAAAATGCAACAAATTACTAAACAGAGGTAAAGCAAATATGTAAGCATAAACGCATCACATCACTCTCTTTCTGAAGGAATAGATATTATAATGTAGTACCTCTACATAATAGATCTAGTACATAAACATGTTGATTGAATAAAGGCCGCTGTTGAAAAAACCTACAGAAAATCCCAACAAATTGGCCCAACCTGGGAATCAAAATGAGACCACTACTATGTAATGCTTTTTACATTAAACCAATGCCTAATTAAACAAATTATAATTAAGTTAACCTTACATGAAGAGGCAATTGGGGCATTCCGCATTAGTCTTATGAGGCACTGCAGGTAGTGATCTAGCCTCAAACTGTAATACAAAGAAAGTTATCTAAATATCTATTATAACATATTGTAGTAGGTAATAAGACTTTTATTTAAAACCTCACCATTGTTCCTGGTTTTCCATTGGCATATTGTCCCTATGCCAAGATGGACCCTGGTTGTACGTCCTGCAAATATATTTTATATTGTAATCAGCATCATCAGCCTAATTCACAATTTAACATCACAATATTATATTTTATTGAATTAACTTACTGGTATTGTCAGTGTGGACTGTTCAGTCTGGAGCATGCATCTAGTAGGTAGGTATTACATACATTTCAGTAGATAGGTATATTTATCCTTTTAGTCACAGAACTAACTATGTTTTCAAAGCACTCGCTGATACAAATAATTAGATAAATATTATTTTACAGCACCCAAAAGTTTAGCGTCGCGTCGGTTGTGATTGTTTTTGTTGTGTTGACGTTTTGTATTCATCGCGATGCTCGAAATGAGCAAAGGAATCGTCATTCAGCCTTGAAATGTAATATGAAATATGCAATAAACTCTTTTAAATGATGATACTGGTTATAGTTTTACTGTATTCCTTAAAATACTTAAGGATAGACCTTTAATATAAATGTTAAACCCATAAAACTCTCAGTCGAGATTGATCGATTATAATTTATACAGTTTGTTTCAAGCCCTACGTTCGTTCACGAAACAGCGACGGGAGGTTACAGCCTTGGGTTCGTCGACGACCACAACTACGTTAGGGAATACGGTTTGAAGCAGCGCTGCGCGCTCGGTCGATCTCAAGGCTGTCTCGTCGACGAGCTCGTCGCAGCTTACAGCCATGAAATTGTCTTTTAGAGAATAGCACGGACATGAGTTACGTTGGGTAACCTGAAAGTTTTTAAACAGACTCTGGATCCAGGTTGACCGAAGCAAGGAAAACCTGTTCAGGTGGAGAATCATAGACGACTCCGCCTTGGAGTGTAAATTTGGTGTTGTTCCACAAACAATGGGACACATAATATCGTATCCTGCGTGTCCTGTCAGCTACGGGAACCGATGCACGCTGGTGATGGCGTCAAACAAGTAGCCGAATTCTGGGCCGAGTCCATTTAGATTGCTATCGACACGATAAGAAGATTGCTTTATGTCTGTAGAAATCTATCGGTAAAGTATTAAGAACTATAGACGAGTATCATTGTGCGTCTAAATCACTTTTAAAATTTTAATTTTGGAAAAAATTATCTGCAAAAAAAACATATAGAAAAAAATATAATTTTCTTTTGTTTTTTTTTTTCAGGCCAAAACGCCAGAACTATTGTTTTTAAGTTCAACTCTTGAACTCAGTCTCATGGGAATAGAACAAAACTTTGTATGCTCTGCTTGGAAATGATCAGCCAAGTTCACCCACATCGTCACTTCTGCGGAATTTCGCTTGCTAATTAAATTTGATTATAGTCTTACATTTTTTTTTAATTAGCCTATATTGTCCCACTGCTGGGCAAAGGCCTCCCCCATATTCTTCCACCTTTCCTTGTGCTGTGCCTTCTCCGGCCAATCGGTCAGGAACGAGTCCAAATCGTCACGCCAGCGTTTCTTAGTCCTACCACGGTGTCGACGTCCGTCTTTAGGCACACACTATGTGACAACTTTGGCCCATTTGTCTGGATGCATCCTACAAGTGTGACCCGCCCAGTCCCACTTCAGCCTCGTAGACTCGGCACCAACGTCGGCGATACCTGTCTTGGAGCGTATTGTGGTGTTGCGAATTTGATCGGTGAGTTTAATTTTTTAAATACTACGCTCCATCGCTCTTTGGCAAACCTTGAGTTTGGACTTCTGAGCCTCTGTAAAAGACCAAGTCTGGGCGCCATAGGTTAGGATAGGCAGGATATACATGCCGTCCGGCGGGAGGCGAGGGACGCCATCGTCCTCCATTGGACGGGGGACCTCGCCACCGCAGCCTTTGGCCGCCGAACCCTCGACGCGCTTGGGCCGGTCCTGCGAGACTGGCTCAAGTGGTCGCACGGGTTCCTCTCGTTCCGTCTGGTGCAGGTGCTGTCCGGACACGGTTGTTTCGGATCGTACCTGCACCGAATCGGACGGGAGGAGACGCCGTCGTGCCACGGCTGTAGCGCGGCGGAGGACACGGCGCAGCACACCCTCGAGGTGTGCCCGTCGTGGTCCGAGCCGCGCCGCAGTCTCATGGCGGCGATCGGACCGGACCTCTCACTCCCCGGTTTGGTAAACGCCATGCTGAGGGATGAGGGGTCCTGGGCGGCAGTCGCCTCCTTCTGCGAACACGTCATGTCCCAGAAGGAGGCGGCGGAGCGCGCGCGGGAGGACGATCCTCACGCGGCGCTGCTCCGAAGGCGGAGGAGGGGTCGGAGAAGACGTCAGTTTGACGGACATCTCCGACTCCTCCCAGGTGGAGGCCAGCAGGCAACGGGTGCGGGGGCACCCTTGTCTGTATCGCACGGGCCTCCACCAGTGTCGGACGGGAATGGCCAGGTGTTCCCGGCCATTCCCGTAGCCTCCCAGCCCGGGGGGCATGCGGGGCCCGCCAACTAGGCGGGCATGCGCCGGGAGGGTTGTGGAAGTAAAGGCTAAGCCGGTTTCCCATAACCCTCCCATCACGGCGACGCGGGAACACCGCTGAGTTTTAGTGGGTATACTGTCATTCGGACAGGGAGTCCCACGTACCACGCATGCATAAAGCATTTCTCAGCGAGAAAAAAAAAAGAAAAAAAAAAGGCAGAATATACATGTCGACGAGCTTACACTTTAGTGAAATAGGAAGGTCGCCCTTCATTAGCGCCTTCATGGACCAGTAGCTTCTCCAGGTATTTTCGACACGACGGCCGATCTCTTTGTCCTGTCTGTTGTGGAAGGAAACTAGCTGGCCCAGATAGATGTATTCTTCGACATATTGTGTTTCCTGCCTATCAATCTCGGCCTTATATTTGGGGGCATTGGTCATGACTTTAGTCTTTGACTGATTCATCGTCAGTCCAACCTCAAGTGCTCAGTTCTTGGAGCATTTGTTGCAGTCGATCTGCTGTAGATGCAAAAAGAATGATATCGTCTGCAAAACGAAGGTTTGACAGCATTTTATCGCCGATTGGAATACCCATGGTTGCCCATGTGTCTGCGAGTTTTTTTTAATATCTCCTCAAGGGTACTGGTAAATAGTTTAGGAGAGAGCGGACCACCCTGTTTTACCCCTTTGTCAATTTTGAATGTTGTGCCTACGGAATCCAGTTTAACGTTGGCAGTGCCATTATTATAAATAATCTTCAGAAGATCTATGTAGGTTTCCTCGATATCTTGACTTCGTAATCGTAAGGCTCAAAATATTGCGCTGTGTTTAATGCTGTCAAAAGCCTTTGTATAGTCCACGAAAGCCAGATACAGAGGTTTTTGAAATTCTGTGTGTTTTTCTATTAACTGATTTAGAGTTTGAAGATGGTCCGTGGTAGAAAAACTTGAACGAAATCCTGCTTGTTCCGGCGGTTGATGTGAGTCTAATTTTGCATCTAAGCGATTATGGATGACCTTGATGAATGCCTTATAAATATCTGAGACTAAAGTAATGGACCTGTAGTTGTTAACATTGGACTTGTTTCCTTACTTATTAAGAAGAACGATGTTTGAGTGGCACGTCTGGGTGGGGAGTTTAACTGATCGTAGAATTGCATTATATAAGTTTGTGAGGTGTGGGAGTAGTGTGGCAGATCCTAATTTCAGAGCTTCGGTTGTGACGCCATCTTCGCCAGGGCTCTTAACGTAGTGCATTGTTTTTAGCACTTTGTCTACTTCATATCCCGTTATGGTAGGGAAATCCTCTGGACTACTGTATCTATTTTCTGTTTTTAATTTTGAATTGTCTGACTGTAGAATAAATAAGAAAGAGAGAGCTGTAGAATTCTGTAAATTGCAAATTTCCATAATTTTCTCCGTATTGTGATGTTTGGTTCGAGAGATTGCTACTCTTAATGAACTGTATTTTTGTAGGGCCTTACATACCTACTTTCTTTAAAAGGACGATCACCAGTCCGCATATATTTCTGTCCTAAACATTCATAGTTATTTTAATTAAAATACATAGATCGAAATGTTATCAAAATCATCATTTAAGCCAAAAGAAGTCCACTGCTGGACATAAGCCTAGTGCTATAGTTTATTAGAATTCAAAGCATTGATCGGCATCAATAGCATCATCATCATCTGCCTGCCCTTTCCCAATTATGTTGGGCTCGATTTCCAGTTTACCCGGATGCAGCTGAATAACAGTATTTCACATGTAGCGACTGCCTATCTGACCTCCACAACCCAGTTACTGGGTAATACGATAGAATAGAATACTCTTTATTAAATGTACACCATATAAATGACAGACAATATAGAACTTTCACAAAGGGTGACACAATGGGCGGTCTTATCGCTAAGAGCGATCTTTTAAAGACAACCTTTGGATGGATTAAAAAGGATACCCCTTGGTAAGACTGGTTGTCAGAATTTCGGGCTTCTGACGTCCCCGTAACGATTGTCAAAGATCCACGAATGACAGCCAGGACCAACGGCCTAACGTGTTTTCCGGCACGGAGGGTTCTTGGTATGTAAAGATGGTCACCCATCCACGGACGAACCGCGGCAAGCGTAGCTTAACCTGGTCGATCGATCCGCCCCTCATTAATCAGAATCAACATTCTCTTCGCTTTATTGAGCAACAAGCTCCAGTGCCTCAAGAATAGACCCCCCTGGAGATATAGGCAGGATCATTTCAGTGTAGTTTTAGGGGTGCAGGTGCCATAAAAATAAAACAAAACACTTAAATATTCCTAATTAACGCAAACATAATTTATTAATCAAAACATCCTAAATAAGAAGAATAAAATTAGAATAGGAAAACTTGCCACCTTATACAACAAATACAAGTACAAAGGCACAAAAATATACATTAAGACTTTAAAAGCTGTTTGTTTTTTCTTTGCGTATATCGAGCCCTTTAAACCGTCTTTTACTATGAACTTCCGAAGGCCTAAGGCCCAGGTTACCATGTACTCCTGCCAGTCAATTTTAGTGACATCAAAGTCAAATATTTCCTTATCTATAGTCGAGAGATTCGCATAAAGATTCGCTGTGTTATTGTCCACGAAATGCCAGTAGTTGACCGAAAAGTAGGATAGGGCTATCGACATCTTGTACATTTTTGTATATAGTTTTACGAATCTGTGGACAAGAAAAGGATAATTAATTAACTAGAAATCGTTCTAACCACTGACCTATGTTATACAAGTAAGCTGGACTAAAATATACTTTATGAAATGACAGTTGTTTTTTGTGCCAATTCAAAGCTCAACCGTCTCAGGGACTATAATTGTCGTCATTGCCTCAAATGGCCGTCGTTTTGTTTTGTATGTCTCTGATGATACCTATAGGTCTAAAACGTAGAAGACTTTTTATCCTGAGAGTATGCGCATCTTGTAAAACTCGCTACCAAAAATATTAGTTCCACGGACTCTCACGTTGCTATCAGCGCCAGAATGGCGAAAATCAAATGTGTTCATTTTGTCATCGATAGTATGAAGTCCAGCGTACTTGTATATTATAGGTCAGTGATCTTAATCCATAATCAGCCTATAATGTTTCCACTGCTGGGACACAGGGCTCTTCTGTATATAAGGAAATAGGCTGTTCTGCAAAGCTAAGGTTTCCTAGATAAGCGAAGACACACATAGCGTCCGCAATTTACCGGTGAATATATATGTATATAAAATGAAAGTAAGTCGGTATTTTCCTAGAGAACGTTTTTGGACACCATAAAGTCAAACTCCGCTGCACAAAGATTTAAATCCCTAGATTTGCCCTCTATGCCCTTTCCATTAGGTAAGCCGTTTTTTGACAGATGGAACTAGTGATTGCAGCAACACACAATACACTGATTGATACACGTACGGTATTATAATGCCTGTAAGAAGTCATAAATAAGATAAGGCAGTTTATAATTATAATATTTATTTTATTACGCATTTTAAAGTAAACTTTTACGTAATCTGGAATACTTAGTTACGTTCTAAGGCAGCTGTCAAAAAACGGTTAACCTACTGGACAGCGTATACAATATTAAAAAAAAAAAAAAAAAAAATTATATATTTCAGACAATGTCCATTGTTTGGTGGTTTGTTTGGTATATGCCACCCTCTCTTCTCTCACTCGTACAGTTCGATGGGAACGCACTCCGACACGGTCGGAGAGAGAATAGTCGCAGGACAAACGGCTTAACGTGATAACGGCCAGGTACGAGGGTATCACACCGCCAACTTCAAAACTCTGAAACTAACAAATTCCTAATGGCAAACCCCAATATCACTTTTTCTGAACTGAGAATCGAACCCAGGACCGCTCAACAGTCGCGCTTGCGACCACGAGACCAAAGGGCCAGTTAACTGACCTCCACAACACAGTTACTGGGTAACACGATACCTTTCCGAAAGACTGATTGCCAGACTTTCGGGCTTCTGACTACCCGTAACGACTGAAGGGATAGCATAATGTTCAAAGAAATCTTACCTCCTCTCCTTTCCAAGAATTAAGCATATTCCATCAATAATATATGCAGGAATCAGATGTAGAAGCCAGGACAAAATCCAGAACAGAGTAGAATTATTTGTGAACCAAGTGAAACTGTACCCTATTGCAGCTGGCGTGGGGTAGTTATCTTTAACGGTGGTTCTTGTAGTATGTATGAGGTTGCCTGTGAAATAAGAATTGAATTGCTAAAACGACTGTAATCTCAGGGGATAGGCAGAAATGTTTAGTTAGAAAGGGATTTAAGATTTTTGCATGGAACCTGGCATACCTACCTGTCTGCCATTTTGTTTTTTTTTCAAAATGGTGGCAACTCATGTAACATCGATAGCTGACATCGATGCAAACGGAAAATATAATAGGACCACGTCCAAATTGTTCAAAACGCAAGTAAACAAATGGATACCACGTGATCAACTTTGAACGTTAATATCTTGGAAACGTGACGCTTTACGGGGTTTGTTTTCTATTTGGATTGACGTTAGCTATCGATTTATATAGGTTTCATCCGTGGCTGCCATTTTGAAAAAAAATACAAAATGGCGGACAGGTCCACGTGGCACGTGTCCTTCAAAGCCCTTTGCAGACTAAATTTTGAGTTTACTTTGCTAATTGCTTATGCGTTTCAGTCGAATACGAACTTAATTCTTTGTTTGTAAGGCTTACCAACTAAATAAATAAATAAATAATATCCCTGGACATTAAAAATACATACAAAAAAAAACATACAAAATAAAAAAATAATAAAAAAAATACAAAAAAAAACACATAAAAAAAAACAACATAAAAAAACAAACAAAACACATACAAAAAAAAAAAAGGAATTCATACAAAAAAAAAAAACGGCCGGGGTTTGTTTGTTGGAAATACATACATAATTATGTATAACGAAGGCAGACTGTATAATTAGAATTACATTAAACGAATTATACAATCTGACTGTTAAACACATACAGCATTAACCCAAAATCTTCGTCATTATAATTATAGATCTCGCATGTAGGTTTCTTAATCACGGCACTAAGAAAAAATGTATATTAAATCGCAGATGGATTGTCGAATCCGCTGTTGTACGAAACCGCTTGTTGTTTTACAAAACAACTCCGTTATGTATAACAACTGAACAACGTTCAGCAGTTTTGCCATAATTACTGAACTTGAACACGCAGAATTGCATAAACGTTTTGCATTTATCATTGTAGCGGGTCAACGATAGTGGTTTTGTAAAACAGCGGGACATGAAACGTCAGATTGTAGATTTTATAGTTTTAAATTTTGTTTCTCGTGGCTCTGTGTGTCCTAACAACACTCATGGCGTCCGAAACAGAAATAAATATAAACGAGTACCTACCTACCTACCTAATACGAGTAAAAATGACCTTAACTCAAGTTTTTTTTTCTTTGTTGTTATCAACAAAGAAAAAAACAAAAAAGTAATTTAGTTCTTATGAACTAAAAAGTTCTTAGTAATTGATTACTATATAGCCTAATAGATAATAAGCAATTTAAAATACCTAATTAAAAATAAAACTTGTCAGTTTGCACTTTTACACAGTTTCGTAGCACTCTTAGGGTCTGATAATTGATAAAACACTTTGTTCCTGTGTTACATGTATAGCACCATCAGCACCGCACTATTATTCATTCACTATACAGGGTTATTTGTAAAACACCAGCAACCTCTTAAGAGATCATTGTACTCATCATTATGAACAACTTTTACTATGGGACCAAAACTGAAATCGCGAAAAAAAAAACAGCTGTTCCCTACATTTATGTTCGCATAACTCGTCAAAATGTAGGGAGCAGCTGATTTTTATTTCGCGATTTCAGGTTTGGTCCTATAGTAAAAGTTGTTCATAATGATGAGTACAATGATCTCTTAAGAGGTTGCTGGTGTTTTACAAATAACCCTGTATAAATACTACACTAACTCAAATGGTTTAGTTCTCTTTAGCCTACGCACTATGTCCGTGTTGTTCACATGTCGGTGAAGTCTGTGTTCGTGAGCTTCAGAAAATTTTTGAATGATGGTGGTGACGAGTTCCATTTTAAGGTCACGGTGGAGGTCGTCATTTCTAATGTACCATGGAGCATGTACAGCATCCCTGAGTACTTTATTTTGGAATTGTTGGATTATTTTAACGTTACTTCGTTTAGTACAGCCCCACAGTTGGATGCCTTACGTCCAAATTGGCATAAGAAGCATATTCTTATGCCAATTTGGACGATTTGTATAATATATAAGCCATTCTGCATTAAGTCTAATCGTCGATAGCAGTTTTGTAAAACGTAGCGCAATGACAATCTAGAAGAGATTTCTCTGCCATAGGCTGTTACTTCGTTCACCTTTTATACCCTGTTTTTGTCGAGACGGTAAAAAAAGCCGGCCGGTATACAGGGTGACTGGTAATTTGACGTATTTCTTCTAGTATGTGACAGTGGAACTCATTTGCAACAATTAAGCACCCCATAATGCCTAGGCGAAAATTCATGGGATTCAAGAAAACCCAAATTTATTTGAAGTATTTTTGAAAATTCCCCAAAATTCGTGACTAAATATCACTTTTTCCTAAACTCTCAAATTGTATGGCCTTCATTGCTATTTCATTGTGTACCTAATACTATAACAAACCTTGAGATGTTACCAAATCGAACTAAAACATCAAACAGCTAAAAGTTATAGGAAGATGTTTACTAACCATTTTCATTAATCATATACATACATGAATTTTGACGCAAATTATCTCAAAATATTACTATGACATTAAGGGTACAAATTACGGGGAACACATTTTCATTTAATCAGCTATGTAAAGAGGTACAAAAGAAATATTTATAGGTGCCGATGAAACAGTCCATAATGCTGGCAAAGGTCGAATGTGCAAATTGTTGAAATATTTAAAAAAGCGGCCAATTTGCGAGTCGGACTCGCCCATGAAGGGTTCTTTACGATTTTCGACCTCGTTCAAACCAATTTTCGGTGGAAGTTTACATGGTAATGCCCATCATATATTTTTTTTAGTTTTATCATTCTCTTATTTTAGAAGTTACAGGGGGGGGGGGACACATGCATTTTACCACTTTGGAAGTGTCTCTCGCGCAAACTATTCAGTTCAGAAAAAAATTATATTAGAAACCATAGATAACGCATACGTATGGGTTGGATGAAAAAAAAAAAAATTGAGTTTCAGTCCTAAGTATGGGGAACCCCCAAAATTAATAGTTATTTTTCTATTTTTGTGTGAAAATCTTAATGCGGTTCACAGAATACATCTACTTACCAAGTTTCAACAGTATAGTTCTTATAGTTTCGGAAAAAAAGTGGCTGTGACTTGACATACGGACGGATAGACAGACAGACATGACGAATCCATAAGGGTTTCGTGCCATTTGGCTACAGAACCCTAAAAATGATGTGATAATCGAATTAATTAACTGGTTTATGTTACCCCTCTACTTCGGACTAACCAGCAACCATTCCTACGTTATGTAGCCAGATTCTCGCGGCCAGGGCCTCAAGTCTGCTATTGCAATAGTGTCAGAATGGTCTACTTATCATTGATTTCATAATTGTTGATTTTGACAAGTTTGGTAATCTACTAATAGTATAATGGCGTCATTATGACTTTCCAGTGGTCAACCACTGACCACTGTTGGGGTCGGCTTCCAGTCTAACCGGATGCAGCTGAATACCAGTATTTTACATGGAGCGACTGCCTATCTATCTATAAAACAATAATAAATAAAAATATATATAAATGAAATCTGGCATAAATAAAGTAGTGGTAGTTTTTCGAAAATCATTTCTACTAACGGGTTTTCTAATAAAGGCAATACGACAATGTCATTATGACACAATTCTATTACGAGACCATTGACTGACTAATGATCGCCATAAGAATTTAGCAGATTACGAACTTTAAGCAAAATGACAATGGGATGGGAATGGGATCGTGTTGGAATGACGAATTTATAAAAATAGCAGACTTGGGGCCCAGGTCACAAGTTGAGTTGCAACTTTCGAGTGGTTAGCTAGTATTACTCGTAGTCGATGAGCTCATCACTGATCACTTCTTGTCGCTTAGCTCGTGCCTTGGCCGCGACGGTATAATAAAAAATAAAGAAAAAGGTAGGAGCTCGTCCGCATCGCTGTCAATGGGATAAATGCCTAAAAGGCTGGCAGCATTACCGCGTTGGATGGCAATGCTGATTCTTTGGGCTAAAAATAGGCCAGCCTTCTGATCACGTGAAGAGTCAACCAAACGCTTGGCGATGTCCCGAAAAATTCGATGAGCACTCGGAGCCCAAGGCCCTAGTGTTTCAACCCCAAACAACTCACAACATATAGCTCCCAATAAGGTTTTTATATTTGCGCCGTTTGAGGTTTTCTGCTCCTGCAGCAGCCGCCTCAGCACAGGCCACCGTGCTAGGAAGATGGGATGGCGCGAGGGTGTCGGCACAGGTTGCATCCCACACCAAAGGCCTACCCAACTTCCAAGGCATTATGGTCATTCCATCTGGAATCTTTCCATCGTCGCGTGCCAAGCCATAGGGTTGTAAAACAGCTGGCACCCCGGCGGAGACAAGAGCCCGACGGATGATGTCGTTAATGCTGGCGTGCCGTGCCATCCGTCCAGCGCTCTTGCTGCAGGATAGGCCATGGTGTCCGAGGCAGTCGATTGGTTCACCGCATTGACAGCGATGTGGAGCTCCGCAAGGAACGCCCAGACGCAAACATGTAGCTGATTAAATAAAGATGTCATCCCCATAATTCGTACGCTTAATTTCATAGTAAAATTTTGAGACAACTGCTGTCAAAGTTCGTGAACGTAGATGATTTTTGAAAATAGTTAATAGACTTCTTCCTTTAACATTTAACGGTTTGTTGTTTTAGAAAATTTGGTTATACCAAAAGGTGTGTTACCGTGTTAGGTACCTAACGGAATAGCAATAAGAGCCATTCAATTAAAGAATTTAGAGAAAAGTAATATTTAGTGACAGATTATGGGAAATTTCTAAAAATATATTAAAAAAAAAAGAAATTTGGGTTTTCTCGAATCCCATGAATTTTCGCCTAGGCATTATGGGTTGAAAGATAGAAGAAAGGAAGAAAGAAAGAAAAAACATTTATTTAGCACAGACCAAAAGACACACAATACACCAGATACATTACATCAGATAACACAAATAAAAGAACAAATAGAAAACAGTTTATAGACCGATGTAAGAAATTAGCAGGAAAGTGTGCCTCACGGCTGCACCAAAAAGGCCCAGTTCAGCAAAAATGCCAGACAATAGTGCCTGACGCTGGTTTTCAACTGAACCTGATGTGTGAGGTGACGGATGTAAATCAGTTTTAAACCGCAACGTGACGTGTGTATGCATACTTAAATAAGATAAATATGTGACAAATAAAAAATAGTAACGAATATGTACATAAATCCTAGTGTGAGTTGAGTAATATTGCAAAAAAAAAAAAAAAAAACTGACAAATATAATGAGACGGCCGCGCGATAGACCTTCGTTAGTATGTAATTCTTCGAAACGACTAGAATAACATAAACCCGTGCATTTCATCGCACAATACGCTGCAAACAGCCGAGCGCGGCGGACTAATAATAATTACGGACAGTTTGCAACTTGTGTAAATTGAAATTGTCTTAGCTATGGTTTGTATTGGGATTAGTCCAATACGATGGATATAACGTCTATAATTAAGTCAGCTAAACATCGTTGGCGAAAAGTGGAGATGGAAGTAAAAAATTATAAAAAAATAAATAAAATAAAATAAAAGTATACGGATGAAAGGTAAGCACAGTCGATAATAGTAATTATTATTTGGAAAAAAAAGAAAAACTCGTCTGTTGCAAATGGGTCTCACTGTCACGTCCTGGAAGGAATACGTCAAATTACCAGTCACCCTTTTGAAATGATATGCAAAATAATAATCGGATACCTATCATGCAAATGTGAACAAGCGTATATAAACTTTATTTGGTTCATTTATTTATTCATTTTTTATTTTTTTATTTATTTGTTCATAATTATTCTAATAAACTTTCGATCGACGCGTGCGGCTGTTATCACTACAAAAGAGATCGTCTTTCAACCCAACTCACGCCATTGAACAGGATTCCTGGTCGACGATACAGTATAAATCCTTGGGTTCCCACCCCCAACAGCAGCTCTCTTGGCGGTCTCCCAGGCCGCAGTTATGATGGCGTTGTTCACGTGGTCCACGGGAATCAGGGCGATATGCTTGTCAACATCCGAATACATTATGCGCATAAGACCCAGGCCGGGACCTAGGACGATCTGGAATGGTTAGAAGCACTTTAAAAGGCGTCGGTGGACAAGCCATGAAAGTGAGGTTGTGGTGACAGGTTCTCTTGATGACCATCATCTGCCATCTGCCTAACCTTTTTTCAACTATGTTGGGGTCGGCTTCCAGCCTACCAGGCTTCCAGCCTGACCGAGCGACTGCCTATCGGACCTCCACAACCCAGTTACTGGGTAATACAATACCCCTTGGTAAGACTGGTTGTCAGACTTTCGGGCTTCTGACGACCCGTAACGACTGTCAAAGATCTACGAATGACAGCCGGGACCAACGGCTTAACGAGCTTTCCGAGGCACGGAGGGGTGTTGGTATAATGTAAAAAGGGTCACCCATCCACGGACCAACCACGGCAAGCGTAGCTTAACCTGATCGATCGACCCGTGCGGCCGTTATTTCTTAGCCACAAGCCCTTGATGACCATGGTTTTGTTATGTATCATCATCTGCCTGCCTTTTCCCAACTATGTTGGGGTCGGCTTCCAGTCTCACCGGATGCAGCTGAATACCAATATATTACATGAAACGACTACCTATCTGACCTTCACAACCCAGTTACTGGGTAGTACGATACGCCTTGGTAAGACTGGTTGTCAGAGGAATGAGGAAAATGTCGTGATTAAAGTTTTGAGTAGGTATGAATGTCGACGACTCGTAACGACTGCCAAAGGTCCACGAATAACACAGCAGGAACTAACTGCTTAATGTGCTTTCCGAGGCACGGAGGAGTCTTGATAAAGATGGTCACCCATCAACGGACCAACCGCGGCAAGTGCAGCTTAACCTGATGGATCGACCCGTGCAGCTGTTATTACTTAGCCACAAGCCCCTCATGGTATTGTTATTAGTAATTAACTGTTTATTTATTTTACTTCAAAGGTCCTAGTTTATCATTAATTGTAACTTCAAGTTACAGGTATAATAATATGAACATAATGCAGCATTGCATAATAATATTTAAGTGGGCACGCCCTTCATTCCTGGAGGCTTTTATTTATTTCTGCTTGAGTATAGTTTTCAATGCTTTTTTAGGGTTCCGTACCCAAAGGGTGAAAACGGGACCCTATTACTAAGATTTCACTGTCCGTCTGTCTGTCTGTCACCAGGCTGTATCTCATGAACCGCGATAGCTAGACAGTTGAAATTTTCACAGATGATATATTTATGTTGCCGCTAATTACTAAAAACAGAATAAAAAAAATATTGATTAAGCGGCCGCGTTATTATGTATGTGTAAAAGGGCAGTTACAGTGCGGTCTCACAAAGGCCGCGTTTTAAAAGAAAATTAGAAAAATAAACCTATTTATTTTATTATTGATTCGTGTCGAGAATCAGTAGCATAGTTACCTCCTTGAATTTGATGAGGATGCAAAAAGATACCTTGTAGATAATGGTACGGAACCCTTCACGCGCGAGTCCGACCCGCACTTGATCAGTTTTATTGGTATATTGGCCGTATTGGCGTGTGCTAGCTGATATACTTAGTGGCAAATAATTTAAAGGACATCATTAATTTAAAAAATATCATTTTTGGCATTTTCAATATCATAAAGCAGCCGGGGGGTTAATTTTATACTTTCGCTATAATAGTAAAAAATACTTAAGATTTTATTTTCCATAAGAATATGGTAATGTTATTTTTCTTTTTTTTACTTTCATTTTTGGATATAAAATGTTCGACACTTGAATGATGTCTTTTAAACCTTGGTCCTGTAGCGGACGTCTGTCGGCTGACTGACGATGATAATTATAGTTTACATTTAGTTACTTACAGCACTAGCTCCGTACACGCTGGACATATCGATCCAGCCAGGATGAGGTTCTTTGCGAGCGACTATTACTGCAATAGAAAATTGATACATTTTAGGAAACGGACAAATATAAGAGTAGGGGAAGACCTAAGAAACGATGGATGGACTGTGTAAAAGATGAAATGCTAGAAAGGAGGTGACTATAAAAAGGACAAGGATCCTTTCTGATTATGGCCTGGACCTTGTATTTTTTTACGGGTAGTAATAAAAGCTCCGAAAAAAAAAAATATGAGCATACTCAAAATATGAAATTTACTGCTTTAAATACTAACTTTCGACAACTTATAAGCGAATACAAATAAAGCAACGACCGAATAAAATACTGAAAATTCCGAAAAATTTATACAATATTTACTGACGTAATAATAGGGGTTAAAGTATGAAATTGCCGTTTTATTGTAATAAGTAGATGCTTCGAATTGACATAGAACCTTCATGGTTTGAGATTTTTGAGTGAAACTTTTTTCACATGGAACCTATGAAGTTCTTCTTTTAAAAAATGTGCAACATTCGATTATCGACTTTCAGTTGTTTTTTTTATTCAGCTTAGACAAAAAAGATGGATACTTCGAAAATTCGAGTTACTTTTGAATACGAGCTCCGACGCGGAACTAACGCGGCAGAAACAGCTCGCAATATCAATGTTGCGTTTGGAGAGGTTCTGCTAATGAACAAACCGTGTGATTTTGGTTTAATTTAAACGCTTTCGTGATGGAAACTTTGATATAATTTGAAGAACGAACCACGTAGAAGACCGCCCACACAGGTGAATTAACAATGAATTAAAAGAGATGGTGGAAGCCGATCCGAGCCAAACTACCCAGGAATTAGCGGCATGGTTTAACTCTTGGTCACTGTGGCTGACGGGGCGGAAGGATTTATACTCAGGCACTGGACCAGGACACAAGTATTGCCTTGTAATCGTGCCTTGAAATAGCATTGCTGTTCTTGTACCTATTGCGTTTTTTTGATTTTTGATTATTGATGTTGTATTTATTGTATTTGATTATGGTATTGTATTGTTAATATTGTATGGGAAATATGTTGACATAATTAATGGTAGTTTTGACATTATCAATGGTGATTTTGACATTTGTATGAATGATTTTGACATTATTAGTAGTTATTTCCATAATGTGCCAAATATACTCAAGTACCTACTAACACTAGTGTTTAAGATGTTACTACTAACAAATTGGATTGTATGATCTGGATAAATAAATGATTATTATTATTAACGTTAGGTACCTTACCAACAATATTGACTCATTTGCGTCAAATCAATAAAATAAAAAAATATGAGAAATGGGTGCCTCATAATTTGACTGATCTGCAGAAAGAAACGCGTGTTGAAACTTGTGTTGCCTTGTTGAATCGATACAGAAATGAAGGAATATTGGATCGAATTGTGACATGTGATGAAAAGTGGATTCATTACGATAACCGTAAGCGAAAAATGCAATGGCTGACCCCAGGTCAAACGCCGCAACAGTGTCCTAAAGCAAAGCTTACCAATAAAAAGAAAATGGTAACTGTTTGGTGGTCTCAGCATGGTGTTATTCACTATAGCTTTCTCCGATCTGCATCAAGCAATAACGGCAGATGTCTACTGTGCCGAACTCCGAACAATGATAGCAAAACTAGCAGTGAAACAGCCCCGACTCATGAATCGATCTTCACCATTATTGCTCGATGATAACGTGAGACCTCATACAGCACGAGAAACCGTTTTAACTCTACAGGAACTGCAATTAGAAACCATTCGTCACCCTCCTTATTTGCCAGACCTTGCTCCAACGGACTACCATTTTTTTCGTGATTTGGACAATTTTCTACGTGATAAAAAGTTTTCTTCTCAGGAGGCAGTACAAAATGATTTCACACAGTTTGTCGAATCTAGATCACGAGAGTTCTATCGCAAAGGCATAAATCACCTTCCTATTAGATGGCAGCAATGTATAGATAATAATGATAATTATTTTGATTAAATAAATATGTTAAATTTAAAAAAAAACTAATTTCAATTTTTCAGTACAAATCGGCAATTTCATACTTCAACCCCTAATATTTTTCCACCAGCTTAAATTGCGTTTTACCGAAATCTCTCTCAACTCTCATTTTTATCGTAACTTACCTATTTTATATTATAAATTTAGAATCAATCTTACACATTTTATAACTGTGTAGCGCTGTGACTGTGTGGTTTGGTTTTACATTCAAAAATATGTTTCTGCTACTCGCCGGCCGCTGCCGCGGCACCGCTCGTTTCGCTCGCTCGGCTCGTGTGTTGTGTAATCACAGTTCTAACTAACCTAAAAAAAAAACGATCGATCGATCGTTCGATTTAAAAAATATATGTAGCGTGTTACGTTGCAAATTTCACTAAACTATAACTTTTCGGAAACTTACTATTTATTCCGGAAGTTTAGTATTTTTTTCGGAAGTTTAGTATTTTTTTTTTTTTTGAAAAGTTTATTATTTGAACGTATAGATTATTTTTTGTAGAATTATAATTTGAATATTCTTCATGTTTGTTTGTTAAATACAACATTTTTTGTCGGTTTTTTTTTTTTGTAGGTATTAATTTTTCGGTAATTCATTTTAACACAGCTTAGTTAATATTACAGACAACCACAGATCGCTGGCAGTCAATTTGTTTTTCGGAAGCTTTATTATTTCCCTTTTTGTACCTACAGCACCCTAATTGCGTATATAACACACTATCAATCACAAGCTGCATCATTTTGAAGTATATTGCTAATCCATTGCGCAAAGTGTTAGAAAATGTGGTCTGTTCAACAACGTAAATAACGCAATGTATGTTGTTGAACTCTCAAAATGAAAGCTATTGCGACTACTATTATTCTGTTAGTGTGTTACGCAGTTATGCTGCAGGTCACTATCAGAAAATATGGGGGATCCTCAAATAATCATCATCATAGCAGGCCAATATTTGACGTGAATTGAGTGTCGCACGATGCTGTGCCTAGTATTAAAACTGTGTACTTACCGACAGCAGGTCTAACAACGCATAGAGGCAGGTCACCACACATGGACCTGACCGTCTCCTCTGCCACTGCCTTCCCGAACGAATACGTGTTCGGCCAATTCTTTATCAAACTGAAATTAAGAAAAAAATACAAATAAGTCAACTAAAGCATTAATAATAATATCCCTGGACATTTCACACAGCGCCATCTAGTCCCAAGCTAAGCAACCTAATGCTTGTGTTATGGTAACAAGATGGCTGATAAACTACTTATACTTATACATTTTTTTTTTTGTAAATACATACATATTATAGATAGAAAAACACCCAGACTCGGAACAAATACATGTAGGACTTACAAATATTTGTTCTGTGCGGGAATCGAACCCGCGACACGCAGCGCAGCAGTCCGATCGCTCAGCCACTGCGCTAACCGTGTTGTAGCATCGTCTTTAGTAACTAGTAGCTGACCTGGCAAACTTCGTACCGGCTCAGAATCAATACCTATCTAATCTAATCTTACTAGCTTGTATTGTCCCACCATAGAGCAAAGGCCTCCGTCCCTGTCCCTTTTCCACACAATTCTGTCGTTTGCGAGTGCCGGCCAGTCCCTACGGTAGGAGTCAAGCTCGTCGCGCTATCGCCATCTTCGTCTCGGCCTGCCGCGATGGCGTCGTGAGTTTAGTGGGACCCAGTTGGTGGTTCTCTTAGCCCAATGGTCGTCTGACATGCGGCAGACATGTTGGGCCCAGTCCCACTAAAGTTTAGCGGCTTTATCAGAATCAATAATCTACTTCTTTTTGTTCGTTACTTTTTCAAATGCTTTAACAGTTATTCTGCTATTCGGGGCGGACACAAATACATCAAATCAAAGATCGGTCCAGCCGTTCTTGAGTAATACTCGCAAATGGTGTAACCAACCCGACTTTGTTTTATTTATATAGGGTGACTGATAATTAATGACCGATACTTAAACACACGATTATAGTCATCATAACAAACAACCTGTCTGTCTCCGGACACAAATGGGAAGATGTAAGTCCAACCTGGTAAAGTGGGGCTACCTTAACGGAACGGCGGAAGGGTGTGATTGTGGAGCCATGTCACAAACCATGCTCCACCTCCTATCCTGCCCTGTGTGTCCTTTGCGCAGGTGGCAAGGTTTTGGGCCAACAAGGTATAACATTCAGTCGAGCCAGCGATACGAAGAAGATGATGTATGTGATGTGTGTGTGTGATGTGTGTGATGATGTGTGTGTGATGATGATGTGTGTGTGTGATGCTATGTATTTTTGTGGTGTACAATAAAGTATACAGGGTGGCGATTAGGTTATCACATTAATTGAAACCACGTACTCTATATTAGGTATTTTATCATATTCAATTAAAATAATTTAATAATAAACAATATTATAGCCGTAGGACCCTTTTTTTCATTTTAATATTTCACAACATCATGTATTGCATAAACATAATCAGCTGACCAATAAAAGTAGGTCAAAGACCCGTGGCCGGTGAAGATAGTTCAAAACTTTAAACGTTGCCATTCCGAATTACCTACAAGCACTACTAAACTACCATTTTACAAACTATTATTACAAGAAACGTAAAAAATTCAAGCGAAAAATGTCCTTACCGCCTTCTTACGGCTAATAGTTGAAGGCGTTTTTTGTGCGCAAAATTAAAAGATGAAAAGGGACCGCATGAGAGGTATGAAAAAAATACGCAAAAATATTCTTACTGTTGACGACTTAAGGTATAAATTTCTATGCGCGAAATGCTACGGGGTACGGGGGTGTGCTTGTAGGCATTTCTTTGGCGCGTGCGACGAATGAGTCACATAGTCCGCCGCCAAAATCCTTGAGGGATAGTTGACGATTGGCGCACGCGCCCTTCGTAGTATTGTTATTGTTTTTATTTTGTGGACATTGTTTTGTGTTAACTTTATTTTAGTAATAGGAATAGGATAGGTTAGTGAAGGTGGTGTGTGTGACAGTTTATGCAAAATCAAACGCTTAAATAATAATTATTGTTAGGTAGCTATTTTCATTGTGTTATTGTTTCCAACAAGATGCCTCGAAACAATTTCGCATCGCCGCGCCGGAGTACACCGATATGATTTGGAGTTCGGGCAATGGACATTTAAAGAATGAGGTATACGCTACTGAAGTGACGACTATGGACGATTTAAAATCTCGAATAATTCGGGCCTTCGACAATTTAAAAATTTTAGCCGCGAAGCCTACTCAGGCTACTCTGAAGAGTCCGAAATAATATCGTAAGACGATGTCATTTGTGTGTTCAGAAGCACGGTGGACATTTTGAAAACGTAAAAATTAAAATAGGTACGTAATAATTGAGCATTTAAGTGGAGATTTTTAAAGTTAATTTGTGATTATTTCATAAAACAATATCGTAAGTATGTTGTGAAAATGTTGAATTACTGTCGCACGCACCACGCGCGCGTGCCTACATCCACAAGTAGGTACTCGTACTCGTACCTCGCGTAGGTACGGCGCGTGCTCCGCCCCGGCGCGACGCTGCGGCGTTGCCGCTTTTACAGGTCAGTAAACTAATATTATAAAGGATGATTTATTTTTTACCAACTATAACGCCATTTATTTTGTTTGAAAAATGCATTTCTTAATTTTAGTAAAATTATTTATTTTATTATTTTAACGGACTGATAACAACTTGTAATACCTGCTGTACAATTTAATGTGATAACCTAATCGCCACCCTGTATATAAATAAATAATAAATAAATAATGAAAAACAAATAACTTTCCCAAAGAAACGATGTTTTTAATTTACCAAGCGCGTGACCCCAATCACCCCAATAGAATATTTAGTACCTAACAAGAATAATACACCATCAGCTGTAATTTAATTTAGTAACTATAGGCCGACCGCTTCACTGAGACGTTGCCTGAGGTAGCTGCGCGGTGCGGGAGGGGTGATAGTTGTCACAAGTTGACGAATCACTGGGCTCTTGCATCACGTCACCACACCCCTCTCGCACCGCGCTGCTACCTCAGGCCACGTCTCAGTTAAACGGTTGCCGTTAATCCCTTTTTACAAAGAAAACTATTCCACTTTTACCATGCATTAACTGACACGTGAATTTGTTACTGCGCAACGACTCGCCTCATGTTCCGAGCCGCTATAAAGTTAGAATCGGGCTCAACCGTAGAGACCACGCGCGCGATTCTATTGACCGATAACTTGTACAGCCCAATTCAAACTTTATAGCGGCTCGGAACATGAGGCGAGTCGTTGCGCAGTAACAAATTCACGTGTCAGCGGGGGTGAGGGGTGAGGTACTGCGCAGCGAGTAGCGCACTTCAGACACAATATAAATATGGATATTTATACTGTGCTTCAGAGCCGATATGAAGTTTCAATTGGGCTGTATGTGTGATGCAAACTGAATAAATCCGATCCTGCTTCCTGCTAATATTATAAACGCGAAAGTTTGTGAGGATGGATGAAAGAAAGAAACATTTTTGCATACGGATAGCTTTTAACCAGGATTAAAACATAAGATCCTTTTTAACCTGATATTGCTACGGGATCGTAACTTATGCGGGTGAAACCACGGGGTGCTGCTAGTAAATAAATAAACCTATGTTGAAAACTTACCCAGGAGCAATATCATTCAGCCTTTTCTCATCAACAGTTTCTACCAGTTTGATGAGGGTCTCGGGGTCGATGGGGCTCCGGTAGAAGTCCTCCAGCAACTCAGCGTTGATGAGATTCTCACAGGCATATGAATAGGCTGTCGACACGTGCACGTAGGACCTGCAAGTGCATTTGGGAAGTATATAGTAACGGTTGAGTCTATTCGCTCAATACCGTCATCATTCCCTCTCCCTTATCCCAATTTATTTGGGGTCGGCGCAAAATGTATTTTTCTTCCATACTTCTCTATTAATCGTCATTTCGATAGTCACCCCCTTTCTGACCATATCATCATTCATACAGTTCATCCATCGTTTCTTTGGTCTTCCCCTACTCTTACAGCCATCGTCATTCATACTCAAAGCTTTCCTCATTCCTCCGTAACGCATGCTCATACCATGACAACCGAGTTCTACACATCTTTCAGGTACCGGTGCCACTTTCAGACTTCCTCGTACGTACTCTATCCGCTTAAATAGTGGTGCTTAAAAGCATGAACCACCAGACAGAGATAAAATGATATTAAAGGAAAGCTATGTGGCAGAATTTTATTGAACAAGTATGATGAAGTATGGCACAAACTCAAACTCAAAACATTTATTTCAAACTAGCTTCTGCCCGCGGCTTCGCCCGCGTGGATGTCGGAAATTATCCCACGGGAACGTGCTAACAGGATAAAATGTATGTGCACCAGGATGCCATCTATCTCGCGGGCCCTTTGTGGCTAATTACAATAGAAAACCAATTGTGTCTCATTAATGGTGATTAAGAGGGTACCTATATGATATCTTTACCTAAGTACCTACCTAATTAAAAAAAAAAATAAACTCAATAACAGAAAATAAAATACCTACCTACCTAAATAAACCTATTTATGACGATAACTAATCTAAACTCAATCATCATCTGCCTAGCCTTTTCCCAACTATGTTCAGGGCCGGCTTCCAGTCTAACCGGATGCAGCTGAATACCAGTATTTTACATGGAGCGACTGCCTATCTGACCTCCACAACCCAGTTATTGGGTTATACGATACCCTTGGTACGACTGGTTGTCAGACTTTCGGGCTTCTGACTACCCGTAACGACTGTCAAAGATCCACGAATGACAGCCGGGACCAACGGCTTAACGTGCTTTCCGAGGCACGGAGGTGTCTCGGTATGTAAAGATGGTCACCCATCCACAGACCGACCGCGGCAAGCGTAGCTTAACCTGACCGATCGACCTGTGCGGCTGTTATTATTTAGCCACGGGCCCCTCAATCTAAACTCAATAAATAAGCAAAATCTCTAAAAACTAATATCTATACGAATGACTATCCTACCTAACAGTATTATAAAATAACCTACGGTCACTACGTACACTTTCAAATATACTACCTATACTTTAAAATTAAAATCTATATCTACGACTTATATAAAAATAAACCTAAATAACTCTAAAAAGTAAAAGGAATAAAAATGAACTCCACTGCGTGTGACCTAACCTACGACAAACTTATTATTTGCGGTTGGTACAGTAATCGGATCTAGGGATCGAACCGCAAAATTAAGTTTGTTTTTTATTGTATATACTTTTCCGGGATAAAAAGTACCCAGTGTGGTGCCCAGGATATTAAAGAATAATTATACCAAGTTTCATCGTAATCGAACCGGTAGTTTTTGCGTGATGTCTGAACAAACAGACAGACAGACAGACAGACAGACAGACAGACAGACAGACAGACAGACAGACAAAAATTTTTTTAATAACATTTTTGGGTTCGGTGTCGGTCTAGTAACACCCCCTGCCATTTATTTTTTTGATATTTTCAATGTACAGAATTTTCACTTCTACAGATTTATTATAAGTATATAGATAAACCAACTACAGGCACTTTTGTATTGGAGGGACCCGTGGCTAAATATCAACAGCCGCATAGATCGATCAATTAGGTTAAGCTACACTTGCCACTGTTGGTCTGTGAATGGGTGACCATATTTACATACCAAGACCCCTCCGTGTCTCAGAAAGCCCACGTTAAGCCCAGTTGTTTTACATAACGGAGCTGTTTTGTAAAATATCTAGCGGTTTTTTAAAACATCTAGCGGTTTTGTAAAACAGCGGATTCGACAATCCATCTGCGACACAGCCATCCGTATACTACCATCAACTTACTTGAGTTGCTTGCAAGCCTTGCCCAGTTCGAGAGCCTCCCGAGTTCCTCGCACGTTGATCAAGGTGGCGACACGGAGGCACTCGTCGAACCGCGTCGTCGCCGCCACGTGGTAGATTATGTTCACCTGGACACAAACATACATATAACGCCTGGAGTCACCAGAAGGTTAGGCAGAGGAGTATAGAACTCACACGTCAAGAACATAAATATCTATACAGGGTGACAGGGAAACTCGACGTATTCCTTGAAAGGGATTATACTAGAGGTCATTAGCAACAAATTCAGTCCAGTCAACTAGGGGTCCATACTGGATGGTTACCGAGCTATGTCGGTTCTTTGAATTTTTAGAAATTTTCTAACTTGTTACCAAAAACAAATATGAAAAAAAAACTACTCCAGTCCAAACATTATTTGATACTTTTCTAAAAGTCGAAAAATAGGTGATCATTAAAAAAAAATGCTTGCAAAACTTGCATAATCTCCGAAATAACAGGTCTTTAATAAAACATTTTAATTTTTTAACAATCGAGTTTTGACTCCTAGTAAACTGGACTTAATTTGTTGCTAATGACCTCTAGTATAAAGCCTTTCAAGGAATACGTCCAGTTTCCCTGTCACCCTGTATTTACTATGGCCAGCGCGGCAATAATATAAGATTTCGTGATTCATCCATTTATTTAAGACAGCAGATACGTAACATCAAAGGAACACAAAAACAAAAGAGATTTCTTATGAAATAGCAGCACCTCTGTAGGTACCTATTTTCCTTTTCTGTTTTTTTTTTCTTAACTTTTTATATAAATGTGTGTACATAAATGGTTAAATAAATAAAAACCATCTGACCCCAATTCTGTATCATTCCCCGCGAAATCTTACCACGTGCAAACCACGTCAATATCGTGTTTTGTTAACGGCAAGAATTGAAATGTCAACCGTACGGACAACATGTATTTTGTCAGTTTAAACCACGCCATTGTGTCATAGAGAATACGTTATTAGCAGATGTCGTGATTAACTAAGGAATTGACGTGGTTTCGAAGTAAGGAATCGTTAAGTGGTCATAGTGAGTTGACAACAACCGATGCCAAAATATAGGACGCTGCATCGGCTTTAAAATATGTGTTAATGCAATATTAACGGATATGTTTTACGTCATAAATATCTGCCTACTCAGTTAAAATTCAGAAGAATGTGATGCCTCGTTCTGATCAAAAATATCTGACATCATTTTGGCGGCATAAAAACCTGACATGACTATCATCATCTGCCCAGATTTTTCCCAACTATGTTGGGGTCGGCTTCCGGTCTAACCGCATGCAACATGTTACATGGAGCAACTGTCTATCTCACCTCTACAAGCCAGTTACTGGGTAATACGATGTCCCTTGGTAAGACTGACTGTCAGACTTTCAGGCCTCTGACGATCAGTAACGACTGTCAAAGATCCACGAATGACAGCTGGGACCAACGGATTAACGAGCTTTTTGAGGCACGGAGGGTTCTTGGTACGTAAAGATGGTCACCCATCGACGGACCAACCGCGGCAAGCGCAGCTTAATCTGATCGATCGACCCGTGCGGCTGTTATTACTTACCCCCTGAATTTGACATGACTGTGTCGTTTTTGTTGAATGAATGACAGTTGTGATTTGAATACAGTTACAAACAATTTAAGTTTGTTGTTGCTTTACAATTAATTTCTCAGTGATTACTAGGTTAACGGGATTTTTCACTTTGTTGTCGCGTTTAGGGTTTTTTTAAGTCTGTTTTTTTTTGTAAATATTATTATCAGTAATTGTCCTCACCGCCCCATCTCTTTCATGGAGTATGGTTAGTAGACTTTTCACGTGACCAGAGCCAGCTGGCCTACTTTTAGGCCAAAGAATCAGCATTGCCATCAACGTGGTAATGCTGCCAGCCTTTTGTGTACTTATCCTATTGACATATTGATTTTTTTTATGCCCAATGTCCTTCTTTTTAACAGACTTCAAAAAAGGAGGAGGTTCTCAATTCGAATGTTTTTTATTATATACTTGTACTTAATATATATTTTAGTGTTAGCTTGTATATTGTAATGAAGGCTTTTTGTAAATAAAATAAAATTACAAAAATTAAAAAAGTCTCTTAATACAAGACATGTATTGTATATAAATAAAAATGAATCCCCGAAATGTTTGTACGCGCATAACTTCCGATTGACTGCACTAAATTGGATATTTTTTTTTTTATTGTCAGGAAAAGGTTTGTATACACAATTGGACCCGGTAGGTGGCGCTGCTTTTTCGGGCAGGACGACGTCTGCCGGGTCCGCTAGTCTAATAATAAATGTACTAACCTCTTCAGCAATCATGTTCCAGTCCTTGTCACTCAAGCCCAGTCTGAGCTCAGCCACGTCTCCTGCGACCGGTACGATCTTCTCTGCGAAGTTTGGTTTTCTCTCTTTAAGCAAGTCGTAAACCTAGAAATTACAATAGAAGTTATCATTATCTTTTCTAGATGTTAGCTTTGTATGTACCTGTAAATATGTTTGTTGCGCCACTTCTTCCCAGTTAAAGCATTAGAAAGTGGTGAAGGGCGGCCGTTATGTAATTTTGATTTTGATGTCCAAAAAGTGCTGATTCTCAAGCCTAGTTTGAATAAATGACTTTTGATTTTGACTTCATTGAGTCCGGCTTCCAGCGTAATCGGATGCAGCTGAATACCAGTGTTTTACATGGAGCGACTGCCCATCTTAGCTCCACAACCCAGTTACTTGAAAACATGAGTAAATTATCTACATCTACATAAATAATCCTACTAATATTATAAACGTGAAAGTTTGTATGGATGGATGGATGTTTGTTACTCTTTCACGCAAAAACAACTGAATGGATTTGGATGAAATTTGGCACACGGATGGTTTATAACCAGGATTAACATATAGGAATAGAATAGAATAGAATACTCTTTATTGTACACAATACAAATTACAGAACATAAATATATACGATTTTACAAAGGGTGACACAATGGGCGGTCTTATCGCTAAGAGTGATCTTTTAAAGACAACCATTATAGGACAATCGGGAAAAAAATTTTTTTTTGCTTAAGTAAAATTGTTATTACAAACTGAGCAACGGAATCTGATACGGTTTTCACCATCATTTAGAGCATTTATTCCGAAGGTCACATCAATCTGCTTGCCTTTTCCTAACTATGTTGTGGTCGGCTTCCAGTCTAACCGGATGCAGCTGAATACCAGTATTTTACATGGAGCGACTGCCTACCTAACCTCTACAATCTAGGTACTGCGGAACACGATATCCCTTGGTAAGGCTGGTTGTCAGACTTTCGGGCTTCTGACGACCCGTAACGACTGTCAAAGATCCACGAATGACAGCCGGGACCAGCCCGCTTAGCGGGCATTTATTCCAGAAGATATAGATACAAGATATATTTATTTTGTAAAACATGAATACAGTATACAGCCCAGGTCTTATAATTAATATGAGGTAGCTACATGTTTTGCCATTTATGGCGTACAAGATTAGTCGCACTAGACAAACAATACAAACAAAGAAAGAAATTACAATGTCAAATTTAAAATCAATTCAAAATTGAAATGTCAAAAGGTAGAATGTAATTAATAGAATACGAATCAATTTTTCATTTAATTATACCTATTTTGTTGGCACTTTAATACACTTCAATTATACTAACAAATTAATAGGTACGTCACGCCACGTCTCGCCTCGTCACGTAGAGGTCCCCGAAGGCGTAAGCAGAGCTGACCTATAGTGCACGCACATGTCACACATTGTGGTTAGGTCCCAAGCCATCAACAGAGCACAAATCCAGACCCTAGGCTGCTACTGAGAATGTTTTGATAGGAAAAGCCAATAACACTCACCTGACCTGGAAATCGAACCCATGACCTAATACTCAGCAGTAAACTTGTGACCTCTAGACCTACGAGGAACTAATACCCTGTGTGCTGTTTTCTAAAACAGCTAGCGGTTATGTAAAACATCGGATTCGACAATCCATCTCCATACATACATACATTTTTTTCTAATTACCTCACAAATCGCATGCAGAGAGTAAGGGTTGGTGATATGTGCAGTGATGATCTTGACATCACGTATGGGGTACCATGGGGTAGTATTCTTGGCACCACATTATTTTTGACGTTTATCAACGACCTTTGTCACCTCAAATTGCATGGTGGCAGGATCGTCACCTTTGCGGATAACACAACTCTGCTTTTTCACGCGAACTCATGGGAATAAGTCTTCTCATATGCTCAGCTTGGTTTTGATATGGTCGCAGAGTAGTTAAAAAATGACAAACTCATTCTTAACGTGTCTAAATCGATGTCGTGTAAAAATCACGCGATCCCATCCTATAAAAATCTTTCTTTCTTTTAAGATGTCATTAACATCACACACTTGCTCTTTCCTGCAAGACAATCCTTGCTCATTTCCTACTCTCAAAAAAAAAGGCTGCTATCAAATATAGGTATTCAGATTGATGATCGTCTTAGTTTTTAGTCGCACATAGACGCACTTACAGCGAGAACTAATACTATGCATTAGTTCAGTCAATCATATCATATTGCATAATGGCATGGGGCAGAGCATCAAAGACATCCTTGTTGAGGTTAGAGAGAGCTCAGAGAGCTGTTCTTAAAACTAGTCGTAAACTTTACCAACTGTGCAAAGTACTGACAGTTCGCCAATTATTCATTTGAAGCATCATCATTCGTAAGCATACTTAACTTCCATACAATCCTGTCCAAGTCCTTACCAAGAGACGTAAACACACAGCCTGTAAATCAAGGTCCTTCAAAACCAGCTTTAGCCGTAGATTCTTTTGTTTCCTAGGGGATTACCTTTACAACAAAGTCAATAAAGCCATTTCCATCTACTCCCTATCCATATTCAATTGTAAAACGAAAGTCCAAAACTGGCTTCAATATCACGATTATGAAGCCACTGAGAGGCTCTTGGAAGTCATCTCATAAAAAGCAGCTCGACATGTCCCAAGTAGCTATACCATATTAAGACAAGTTTTGAATATCATACACACACTCACTACCCACCCACACCTATACACCCACACCCTCACTTACACACTCACACCCACCCCCACACACCACACACGAACACCTCACTCACACACATACACCACACACGAACACCCCACACACAAACATCTCAGTCACACTTACCCAGACTCTAAAAAGAACGCAATGGAAACTTAATAAAAAAAAAACCGGCCAAGTGCGAGTCGGACTCGCCCATGAAGGGTTCCGTTACGTTACGATTTATGACGTATTAAAAAAAACTACTCACTAGATCTCGTTCAAACCAATTTTCGGTGGAAGTTTATATGGTAATGTACATCATATATTTTTTTTACTTTTATCATTCTCTTATTTTAGAAGTTACAGGGGGGGGGGGGACACACACATTTTACCACTTTGGAAGTGTCTCTCGCGCAAACTATTCAGTTTAGAAAAAAATGATATTAGAAACCTCAATATCATTTTTGAAGACCTATCCATAGATAACCCACACGTATGGGTTTGATGAAAAAAAAAATTTTGAGTTTCAGTTCTCAAGTATGGGGACCCCCAAAATTTATTGTTTTTTTTCTATTTTTGTGTGAAAATCTTAATGCGGTTCACAGAATACATCTACTTACCAAGTTTCAACAGTATGGCTCTTATAGTTTCGGAAAAAAGCGGCTGTGACATACGGACGGACAGACAGACAGACAGACATGACGAATCCATAAGGGTTCCGTTGCCATTTGGCTACGGAACCCTAAAAATGTAAACTCTTCTATTAACATTACTTGTTTTTTTCTTTTATATTTGTAAACTGACCTTCTAATGCATGCCATAATTATAACGAATCTCATTTTTGTCTATCGCGCTTCTACATCATATTCTCTGTAAATTGAGAGGTCTGGCTCTTGTGATGCAGGACCTCCTAGAGCCCCAGGGCTACACTGATGTTTGTGTCTTGAAGTAAAAATAAATAAATTAAGTATATTAAAATTAACTGTTTATCTGACCTATACAACCCATTGTTATTAGCTTTTTCCATTGAGCCCGTGGTTTGGAAGTCGGTGGTGTGATACCCCCGTGCCTCGGAAAGCACGTTGTAAGGCCGTTGATCCTGCGCCTGATCTCTCCCCGGTCGTGTCGGATTGCCGTCCTATCCGACTATGAGAGTAAAGGAACAGAGAGTGCACCTGTGTCTGCACACACACTTGTGCACTATTAGTAATATCTCCTGCGCCGAAGTCTGCGATGCAATTTTCGTAATTTTAAGAACGTTCACAGTCTGATCTCAGTCTGTCAAAAATACCTCTAATTTCCCTACATTTTTGACATTGGTGGTCGCTGAGATGAGATTGCGACTAGATTTTGAATGTTTTTAATTACGGCAATTGCCCTTCTGGTCTCCGCTTAGATTGGTCGCCATGACCAAAATCCGTTCTGGAGGACTTTATTTATTTACGTCTGGTTTCAGATTCCGAACGCCAATATCACAAAATATTAAAAGAACTTTGCGCAAAATATGGAAAGAAATATACCAGTGAGTTGGAGTCTAAAGCAAGTATATTTATTTACAATCAAGTACCTACCTCTAGCAGTGTTCATAATCTCAGATAATTTAGGTACGTTCCATCGCCACTTAACAAATTATCAGTTATCTACTTTAGTGCAATGTATTCTAAGTAGATTTTTGAGTGACCATTTGTAACAAAAGGGTCCTAATAAGTTTTTGGTGGCAATGGAATTTGAACTTTGTTATGTATGACATTTAGTTTGATGTTCCATTATTGAAAATTATCTCAAATTACTAACTCTAATGTAGTATTCTTTTTCTAAGTTAGTTTTAATGACAGTCAGACAGTTTGAGTACCTACTCTATGCGGCCTACCCAAATGTCCTTTCTTTGGTATTGTTCGTCGAGTCGTTGAGCTTCTTAAGTTCTGAGTTGAGCTGCACGATTACTGACAAACGCTTGCTCTGACTGTACTGCTCCACTCAAATCTGTGTGGTTCTTTTCTCAAAATTTTACATTTTTTCAGACACCAATCAACATGGCCTCTGAGTTTGTTTCGGCCTTTTATCTCAGAGTAGTTGGATAGGAAACGTTGACCTCATGTAGTTTTTAAAATATGAGTGACATGTAAAAGTGTTAAAGCCAACTTACTATACTTTCTGATAGGAAAAAGTACTTCATTGTCTCCTATTTTGTTTTGCAGAATTTTGGTGCCACAGACAAGCAGATTTGTGAGAACGTGGTGAATGATCTTCAGCTTAATATGAGTGCAACTGACCTGGAGAAGGAGCTGAGCGACGCTACAAAAAATAGACTGCCAAAGGCGCCATTAAAAAAAGGTATTACTATCGTGCTGGTCTTCCCCGAGGACCCGAAGGAGTAGGCAGGGATAATAATAGTCCTCCAGACCGTATTTCGTTCATTGCGGTCAATCTCAGCGGAGACCAGTCTTCCGTGCAGGTGGACACAGGTGCAGAGTGCACTTGTGTCTGCGCTCACACTTCCCTCACTCTCATAGTCCGATGGGACGGCAATCCGATATGACCGGAGAGAGATCATGCGCAGGACCAACGGCTTAACGTGCTTTCAGAGGCATGGGGGCATTACACGGCCAACTTCCAAACTTCTGGTTCCTACTAAGAAATTCCTTATGGAAAAACCCAAAATTTTGCCCAACCTGGGAATCGCATTTGTGTGCACCAACGGGGCAGTTAACACAGCACACCACAGGACACGCGCCGGTAGTGACTAGAGACTGGAGGCTACTAATAAAACTCATGGCACCGAAAGTGTGCTTAGCGCATAACTTCCACTTTTAAAGCTGTCAGTTTCTATTCGTTATTTATGTCGGTAGTACGAGTCAAGGTCAACAGTACATAACGGGCACCCCTCACCGCTCGCGCGCGGTCCTCGTGTCTTTCTTTTAACATGTTATTAGTAAGGAAATTCTAGAGCGTTCGTTTCACTTCGCTACTCACAGTGACTTGCTTGGCTCTAGGTATCATCAGCATAAGATCTATCAACTCAGTCTATCGCAGTCCACTGTTGGACATATGCCTCTCCCAGGCTGCGCCACAACATGGGAGCGGTGAATTGTTATGTGAATCCCGCACCCCCGGCCTTAAGCAGAGGTGGAACACCGCGGTGGTTTTAGCCGGTAAGAGTCCGGCATACCCCTCTGGCACTCACACGATGGAGTCCATGAGGATTTTCACCGGGCAACAAAAAATAAAAAAAGGCTTCGCCACAACACCCTGTCCTTCGTCTTCCGCATCCAGTCTGTCTCAGCAACTGTCTTAAGGTCGTCAGTCCATCTAGCTGGGGGGCGACCCACACTACACTTGCCGATACGCGGTCTTCACTCCAGGACTCGTCTGCTCCACCGGCCATCGGTCCTTCGACAAACATGGCCAGCCCACTGCCACTTCCTCTGTTTGCTTACTCTACATGCTATGTCGGTAACTCCGGTTCTTTTCCGGATAATTTAATTCCTGATTTTATCCTTCAAAGAAACTCCGAGCATAGCTGCTCCATAGCGCGCTGAACGACCTTGAATTTGTGGACCAGCCCGACCGTCAGTGTCCACTTTTTGGCACCATATATCATGACATAAGACTTATGCAGACGCCAGCACATCAAACTACTACAATCTGTCAATTTTTAAAAAAAAGATTTTTAACTTTATTGCTAAAGCACCAAGATTCAAGGTTGATTGGGAAAATTTGACAGTTTCGGGTAGCTTCACCTGCTGGCGTCTGTACAACTGCTATAGGTTCTCGTAAATTTCCAGGCATGGAAAGGCTTTTGAAGCATCTCTACCGGTCTGGCGTGTTGTTTGCGCTCGCCACCAACTCGACACGAAGAGACGTGAGACTGCACATCGCTACCAAACCGAAAATATTTGGAATGTTCCATCATATGGTAAGTGCCACCCCTACCTGTACAGGATCAAATTAAATTAGCTAGCGAAACTCCGCAGACGTGATGCGTATCGATATCTAAACATGAGGACACAAAATTGAAAATAATTTGATGAAGTTTTTTGTTTGTTTTACGAAGTTTTTCTTTCTTTATTTTCTGGTTTATCTGTAACTCCAGGTTTGCGCCGGCGACCCTGATGTGGATCGCGGGAAGCCATTCCCTGACCCCTATCTGATTGCAGCTGCGAAGTTTCCAGACAAACCTCCACCAGTTAAGGTATTTAAAACGAGTTGGTAATGAGCATAATCAGCCTACAACGTTCCCACTGCTGGGACACAGGCCTCCTCTCTGTGATAGGGAGTGGGCTATTATGTGTTGTAATAAATATTATGATCCAGATGATGATAGTGGCGATGAGGATGTCCATCAAAACCCGAAATCTAGTGGTGATAGTCCCTCGTAAAACCGGCATTCGGCATTAGTGAACAATTGAAAATAATCAATAAACATTAGGATTCAAAATAACTCGAAACCGACAACAAAACTAAACAAGCACCAATACATAAAAATATCTTTATAGTCATTTAAAAATCATTGTTGTTGGAGTTTACCAGGTTCCATACAATATTATTGCCCATCATCCTTTGGCACCTTACCTTTTATAACCTGGAGTTATACTTTTAATCCTGGTATTACGTTGCCGGATATTTTCGGACATCCAGTGGAGTTATTTTCACATAAATAGGTCAAAATGGTAATACAGAGTGGTAGGGACATTGACGCGCAAACTGTAACCATGAATTCAGCACATGAGTTAAGACCCCATAGTGTCGAAATTTTTCGTCGGTTATTAAAAAAAATGTTGCTGTTCCATACATTTTGACCGCGTTGCACTTTTCTATGAAACAGAAGATTTTTTTTTTTTATTACCGACGATAAATTTCGACGCTATGGGGTCTAAACTCATGTGCTGAATCCATGGTTACAGTTTGCGAGTCGATGTCCCTGCCACCCTGTATAGGTACTGTTGTTTATATTAATTACTTATTTTTCAGTGCCTCGTCTTTGAAGATTCGTTAGTTGGTTTGGAAGCCGGACTCGCAGCAGGAATGCAGGTAAAACATTATTATAATACATAAGCTCGTCTTCTTTCCATGGGCGTAGGTTACTACAGGATGCCACCCCCCATATCACAGCATCATGCTGAGTGGAAGCCTGGTCATAGTTATTTTTTTATTCGAGTAAAGTTAGTTTTTTAACCGACTTCAAAAAAAGAAGTCGGTGGCAACAAAAGGTAAACGAAAAACACCGACTTTATTTTTCTCTTTGTGGTATTATTTTTGGAATTTTGTTTTTTTTTTTTTGAAAATACGTTTTTATTTGTTTAATCTAAGTAGGTACGTGTTACTGTAACATCAAACCTATTTTTCTTTCTTTCTTAATCACCAGGTCATAATGACTCCACCCCGAAGCCTGCCGCTGCATGAATGTGCTGCGGCGACTTTGGTCCTCAAATCCGTTTTAGACTTCAAACCAGAGGATTTCGGGCTACCTCCTTTTAAAGATGATGTCAAAAGTAAAAATAAACCAAAATTTTCTAAATTCTGAGGGCGTTTGTCCACCACATCCGTCACAGAGAACGAGATGACGGCGCCGAAGTAGAGTCCGTCTCACGAAAGAAGTCCCGCAGGAATAATTGTAATTAATTATTATTAGACAGGTTTAATCGATATCTACACACGAAAAAATAAAAAAGATGATGTTTTTTTTTTGTTAGTGTTGTTACTTGAAGTGCGAGTTCATAAAATCTGTTTTTATCGTGTTGAGATATTGATACTCATCACGTCAGTGAAGTTTACACAAAAAAAAAACTGATTTTAAACTGATTCACTATTGGCTGTTGATGACCCAAAAAACATCATCAAATTAATTTCTTTTTTGTTTATCATGTTTAGATATCGATACCTATTACGTCTGCGGAGTTTCGCTAGCTAATTTAATTTAACCCTGTATAGTTAGCAACATTCCTACTATAACCCTCCTACCCACACCTTCACACCTTTCTCTATTTAATATTGTACATTTTATTAACCAGTGTCTGTAATATTATGTTGAGAAAAAAAGAATTTATGTCTCCGTCGCAAGCCCGCAGCGCCGCATCTGCGAGACTTGTTTCGTGAAACGGACTCTAGCGATACATACAGACGCCAGCACATCAAGCTACTACAATCTGTCAAATTTCTTTAATAGATTTTCAACTTTATCGCTAATGTATTAGAGTTCAAGGTTGATTGGGAAAATTTGACAGTTTCGGGTAGCTTGACCTGCTGGCGTCTGTGCTACCATGCCCTCCCCCCCCCCAAAAAAAAAAACAAATCGTTTTTTGTTTTTATTTAATCGTGTTTAGATATCGATAATTTGACTCTGTGTGTGTGTAAATAAACTTGAAATGCTGTTTATTGGTAAGCGCGTTGGAAAAGTTCCCCGATTTTTTTCAAATTCGGGAATTACTATACCTCTTTTTTTCTAAAGGATTTTTCAAACTCAATTTTTGTGTGAACTATTGAAATTTGGACAGGACAACGTCTGTAGGGGTCTGCGAATCTTCAATAGAAAGCATTAGGGTAATTACACGCCGAAGATGCCCCACGGCGATACCTCGTGGTCGCGGTTTTTTTTTTTTTTTTCATTTACATTTTCCGTCATGTGTCATCTGAAAGTTAACACGGTTTTTTATGCATTCGATTTTTTTTACCCGTTACTGCACTTGTAAATAAATGGTTTACGTCTATAATTATTTATATTTTTATCCAATTTTTTTTGCCAAAGGACAAAGAGTAACATTGACCGAATGACCTTTACTTACGTATAATTTAGGCGGAAATGGTACTTCTTTGCCATTTTAATACTATTGGTTTACTGGCCATAGATCAAGCTATTTTAAACGCGGAATTATGAAGGGATTTTCAGTAAGCGCTTCCTACCTTTAAAAAATAAAACAAAGTGTGTGTGAGATCATCGAAATTTTTTATTTTTTTGAAAGGCCTATCGATGCCATTTTGTATGGAATATGACATCGTTGAAATGTCCGCCGTGGCTTCGCTGGGTGGCGCGCATCCGAAATGTTCAATTTTCTATGACTTTAGCGCATAAATCAGGCTGAATTTGACCGATGGCATGGGTTATGTTGGCTTTGAGGGCCGCTGTGGTTTGTGGCTTATTCGCATAGACCTGCAACTTAAGAAAACCCCACAAGAAAAAGTCTAACGGCGTCAAATCGTACGATCTCGGTGGCCAGTTCACATCACGTTCACATGAGACGACCATGCTCTCATGAGCTGTGTGGCACGATGCGCCGTCCTGTTGAAACCACATGTCGTTGGTGTCCATATCACTTTTTTGGCATCGGACGCTCTTGGATATCATGTGGATTATTGTGGATTGGTATCATGACCAGTGGACTGAAATTTATCCACCACACTGCGAATAGTCCTCTCGGTAGGATGATTATGGCGACCATAAAATGGGCGAAGCGCGCGGAACTCTGCCCGAATAGAACACCAATTTTGATAAAACAATTTTATCATTCGCGTGTTGTTGAACGCTATTATATCCGTTCATGGTGATTTGGCAAAACAGACTGAATAAATGAAAGCCCATTTGACAGATGTAGCTTCAATAATATGGTCGCTATCAACTGTCAAAGTTCGCAAGTCCCTATTGGAAGACCCTACACAAGTACTCTGGACTAAATATACTAAGTATACACAGAATGACAGTTGTTTTTTATGCCGATTCAAAGCGCCCCGCTCGAGCGTCTCAGGAACTAAAATTGACATATTGCCGCAAACGACCGTCATTTTGTTTTGTTACGTCTCTGACGAATCAGGTCTAAATCGTGGAATAAGACTTTTTGTGTTTACTACGAGATATTTAGATCATTTTTATCATGAGAGTATGCGCATCTAGTAAAACTGGCTATCAAAAACGTTAGTTCCACGGACGCTGACGTTGCTGTCAGCGCCAAAATGGCGAAAATCAAATGTTTATTTTTGTCATCGACAGTTTGAAGTCCAGCGTACTTGTTTATTATAGGTCAGTGACCGGATGGCAGGGATATGGACGCGCATCCTGTTACCATGGATTCAGCACATGATTCTGGACCCCTAGAGTAGAAATTTGTCGTCAGTTATAAAAAAAATCTGCTTTTCATAGAAAAGTACTTACTCATTACCTACGCGGTCATTTATGAAACAGCAATTTTTTTTTCGTCGTTCAGTATCATGTAATGTATTCATGATTAATGTTTGTGCGTCGATGTACCCTGTATGTTTTCAATAGCGAAATTATCATAAAATATATGCTTATTCAAGTATGGGTCAGTTACTTTGTCGAGTAGGTCAATGGGGCTGTCTCTGAAATGCGCACCTTATTGTGTAGATAGTGAGGGAAATAAATTGTTTTTTTTTAATTTAATTAACACACTACATCATTCCGTGTTAAGCTACGGTTTCCTATACCTAGGAAAGCTCTTATACCGGGTGACCGCCCAAATGATAAATAATAAAAACTTTATAGGAAAAACGTTACAATATTTAAATAGCACTAGCCTCCACACAACGATTCCCTGTGTCGTGGAGACTAATCTCCTTCGTCTTACTGTCTCCTTAGATTTTTACGTACACACGGCTACACATCAAGCTATGCAAAACCAGTATTGGCTGACCGTTCATTGCGAGAAAATATCATACAAACTGAGGCCAAGACAAACTGGTCTTGTATAGCTTGACGTGTAGCCGTGTGTACATAGTGGGTAGACTCATACATACGTTTATAGACTCATGTATACGTAATATACCTAGCATCGGTTGGTAAGATTTCTGAGGCGACAATAATAGTGTTCTTCCAAATAAATAAATTCATCTAACTGTACCTATCTCTATATTCTTTCATCTATTTCTTTTTTGTAGTTAACTAAGGGCTGCTTTTTCCAACTCCAGGTAATTTTATCGGAGGAATAATTTTGAATTTTTGACAGTCCTTCCATACGAAAACTGTCAGACGTTAATTTTATTCGACGAATAAAACTTAGCTGTCGATTGAAAAATCAGCCCTTAGGTGTATTACATTTAAACATAAGCGTCCTCAATTTACCAGTGAATGACGTCACTGAAACGTTGTTTATGAAAGTTGGTGTGTTGTCCTATAGAGCGTTTTTGACACCGTAAAATCAAACCCAGCTTGCCCAAAGATTTAAATCGCTAGATTTCCCTCACCGTACTTAATCACGCAAGTGTCCATTCTGAGAAGAGTGAGCTCTCACATGATTACATACCGTTTCCGTCACAATCACGTCAAGTCACTGCGTCATTGTGTGTCAGAGGTGTCAGTAGGGTGCATCAAGGTCAGTTCTCGTAATTAAAACGTTCAAAATCCAATCGCGATCTCAACTCAGCGACAATTGTTTCTATTAAAAATACCTCTAATTTCCCTATATTTTTGACAAAATTTGTGAACGTTCTTGAGATTCCGAGATTTGCCCCTCAACGATTTAAATCTTTACCGCTGTAGTTTAATATACAACCTTATTGCGGCGAGAATAAAGGTTACACTGATTTTGACAGACTTGTCAGTGGCAGTCAGTTAGCAGCAACCCAACAGCAACCTTATTAGAATGAGAATAAAGATCACTGTGGTTTGGACAGTGATGCAAAATCACTCAACAGCTGCAGTTACGCTTGAACTACGAAACTCGACCTCACTGTTGATGCTGCTTCTGCTTACTGCACTCTGCTGCTATAAAGGCAAAAATGGAAGGTCCCTGATGATAAAAATTCAATTATTTAAAAAAAAAACTACCCAAAATAATAACTGAACGTTTTTAATTAAGAAACAACTAATAAATAATAATCAAACAATAATTTTAATACACAAGTCAATATGTATTTCTATACGAGGTCATTGGCCTCATGCTTCCGCATTCCATACAAATGTCATACATTTTTGTGCTAAGTTCTATACACATTTTAATAATCTAATTATATACCTTGGAATTTTAATCAAAAGCTTTCTATTCCCCTGGACCAAAGAAATGATGGATGGTCTGTGTTAAAGATGACATGGCTAGAAAGGGGGAGACTACCGTGATGACGACTGATAGAGAAGTATGGAAGGAAAACACATGCTGCGCCGACCACGAATAAATTGAGATAAGGGGAGGTGAATGACGATGCTTTCTTTTCCCCTGGTTTGTTAAAACCTAGGGTGTTACCATTCACTCTTACAGCAAGTCAAAATTAGACGAAAAGTGTAATGTCGCACGATGTTGTATCATGTGCGATGCAACTGTTAACTGTCACCTTGACCTGCCTGCACATCACCTACCCAAGAATGATTATGGGGTCCCCCAGATTAATTCATTATATTTTAAAGCCGTTGACGATATTTGGTAAAAGTCCAAGATATATAATTAGATTTATCTAGCCACCATTTTGGTTTCATTTTGACTGAATCAGATATTATAGTTACCTACATCATTTTTGGGGCATTCTGCTAACATAGTCGATAGTAGGACGATGATGTAAATAGACGAGAATTTCAAGAAGGTAAAAAAATCCTTTTATTAAATTTACTTTCAATATTCCATTCAGTCAAAAATCTTACCGTTCCTTTACTTAATCGTTTTAAATATAGTTATTTAATTTAACACATAAAAACCGGAATATTTTCGAGACAGTCTACCTCAAATGCATATAAACCGTTGCCGATATTAGGCATTACAGATGCGGAATTTTGTCATAAAACCTTGAACCTTGTTGAATATAAAACCTTGAATATTTTCGAGACATTCAAACACAAATACATAATATGCACAAACAGTCCCGATTTAGCATTACATGGGTACGAAATTTTTGCATAAGTACTTGATAATCACCAGTGATAGGAATAGGTAGTGCCTATTTGCCTAAACTTGTGGAAATAACAATTTAAATAACTTGTGTTTGGAATAAGTAATTCGTCTATCTTTACCTAAAGTTTGCGACTAGACATAACATTTATAATTTATAACTCAATAATAATAAGTTATTATTATGGAGTTATAAATTAAATGTTATGTCTTATTCTAAATAACATATATTTTTAATGTATTTAAAAGTGCTGTCCTGAATTTCGGGACAGATGTCCCGGAAAAAATTTAGTCCTTAGGAAGTCTCCGTTTCTTGTCTCTGTTCTTCGAAGTTTAGGCAAATAGGCACTACCTATTCTTATCACTGATAATCACACCACATATTTTATACAAATAAATACGCGAGGGATAAATTTTTCAATTACTTCACCGATGCCGATATCCCTCCTGATCAGAAGGTCTAAGTAGATTAGGACCCATATGTAATGTATGCCAACTTTCACATTCTCTCAGTTTTTTTTTAATTATAAACCTGATTAGTGGTTCCACAACCCGCACTAGGCCCCCGTGCTGGATTCCTTTGTTCTCATATTATTACATTCGCAAAATATTATATTCGCAAAATATTATATTCTCGAATTATTATATTCTCAAAATATTAGAAGTACAATCAAACACATTGATAAATAAAAACTGACACTAGTACAAACATAGGTTTTTCATTGTAATCTGACAGGAACTACTAGCAAAGAGTTTATCTATTATAACTTCAATATAAATGCACATAATATTATATTAATGCATATCTTCAGGATTACCTACTACTGGGTGATATAAAATCATTAGTGTAGGAAAAAGGGGTTGTAGGTTTGATTCCCATCCGAGACAAATATATGTGATGAATAACCTGTGATGATGTCAAATATTTATTATTGTTTCCCTCAAATTAAAAACATTTTTCACTGTGATTGTTTTTTGTGTAATATTTTGATAATGTAATAATTTGAGAATATAATATTTTGCGAATATAATATTTTGCGAATGTAATAATATGAGAACAAAGGGCTGGATTACAGTACTCCCCTCTCCCAGAGAGGAGGCCCATGTCCCAGGGGTGAGAACATTCTATGCTGATTATGTAGGGTTCCGCGCAATAAATGCAAGAAAAGTATTAATATAATAATAGTATATCTTTCTTTTATGTGACTGTATGAACGATGATATGGCTTGAAAGGGAGCGACTACCGAGATGATGACTAACAAAGAAGTCAGAATCTGCCTAGCCTTTTCCCAACTATGTTGGGGTCGGCTTCCAGCCTAACCAGATGCAGCTGAATATCGGAGCGATTGCGTATCGGACCTCCACAACCCAGTTACTAGATAATACGATACTCCTTGGTAAGACTGGTTGTCAGACTTTCGAGCTCCTACAACCCGTAATGACTGTCAAAGATCCACGAGCGACAGCCGGGACCAACCCTTTGTTCTCATATTATTACATTCGCAAAATATTATATTCTCAAATTATTACATTATCAAAATATTACACAAAGAACAATCACAGTGAAAAATGTTTTTAATTTGAGGGAAACAATAATAAATATTTGACATCATCACAGGTTATTCATCACATATATTTGTCTCGGATGGGAATCAAACCTACAACCCCTTTTTCCTACACTAATGATTTTATATCACCCAGTAGTAGGTAATCCTGAAGATATGCATTAATATAATATTATGTGCATTTATATTGAAGTTATAATAGATAAACTCTTTGCTAGTAGTTCCTGTCAGATTACAATGAAAAACCTATGTTTGTACTAGTGTCAGTTTTTATTTATCAATGTGTTTGATTGTACTTCTAATATTTTGAGAATATAATAATTCGAGAATATAATATTTTGCGAATGTAATAATATGAGAACAAAGGCTTTCCGAGGCACGGGGAGGTCTCGGTATGTAAAGATGGTCACCCGCGGCAAGCGTAGCTTAACCTGATCGATCGACCTGTGCGGCTGTTATTATTTAGCCACGGAAAGAAGTATTGAAGAAAAAGACATGGTGCGCCCACCCCAAATAAATTGAGATTATGGAGAATGATGATTTTCAAATATTTCTATGTGTTAAATCAAAGTTTTGGCACTCACAGAGCCTTTGATAATTCTGATAACTTATCTACCAGTTTTAAAATACTCATACAAAGTCATTTCCCGATTATTATATGCTACAGTATAAAAATGCATATTATTATTATGTAAATATCAATTATACGGGGTCAAGTTTCATTAGATAGCGAAACTCCGCGAATATGATGGGTATCGTTGTTTAATGTCGATAAAGCAAAGAAAAATCTCTTAATTTTAAGTAATTACAGCTGACTAAGGGGTCATGGTCAACGACCACTGCGAGTTTTGCTAGCTAATATTATTTGACCCTGTCAAACAATTCATACATATCTTCATTCCTACTTTCCATAGAGTTAAGCTTTGCTCTAAGACTTAAAACCGATATTAGGTGTCTATGGATATGCTTGATAGAGTCGACCTATTGTTAATAAGGCAACAATGTGTGTCAATCCTTGAATTATAGGGAGGGCCTAATATTGGTCAAATAAATTCTCAACTCCGAGCTATTACTGATAAAATAGTAATTGGAAACCTGGACACTGCTTGAACTGACGCCGGTGTCACCCTAATAAATATCATTTTTATCATCTGAGAAGAAGCACAAGATGCCATTGGAATCTTTAACGACCTCTCTAATGCGTTTGATTGCGTAAACCATCAGACACTTCTGCTGAAACTAGAGCACTATGGGATTAGGTTCGAGCTCTTGATTTACTAAGAACATACCTGAAAGATAGGAAGGTAAAAGTTCAAGTTAAACGGCATAAACTCATTAGGGAATGAAATAACAAAGGGCGTTCCTAAAGGTTTGATATTGGATCCACTTCTGTTTATAGTATACATTAATGATTAACCCATATTGCAAGTTCAGACGCTGGACAGCCGCGTTAAAAATAACTATACTATTTCTGGATAAATATTTTCGATCGACAAAATCTAGCAAATCTGTAGACAACTTTAGTTAAAAATAATGTGGGTTAAAAGTTAATAAAATTGCACTATATGTCATGTCAAAATAATTGTCCTATATAAAATAAACTGTATTTTAAAATATGTATTCATATTTGTTTAATACAAGTTAATTTTTTATCTCCTTTTGATAACCGCCTATTCGAGTGGAGAAACTCTCACAGTAATGTATGGTTTTCACGGACTTAGTAGCAAGTGCTTGGCACAGTAGGCTGCACGTCTGTGGTATAAGCTGCCCTCTTATTCTACTGAAACTCCGTACTACGCTAATCCAGCTCCAGGTCAAAGTGTTACCATTGACACAGAACATAATAATAGTACAAGAACAGAAGATTCACTCCAAGAAATCATTTAAATAAATAGCGACTCTTGCTACGACACAATAAAGTGTAATTCAGGTCGCACTTCGTTAATAGCCTAGTTATATTCACCTAAGTCGCCTTCCTTTCTATCGCGTAACTCTTATTTCTTCCAACTTCGAGCCCACTGAATTGGCCGGGCAAGTCGAACTCGCCGCGCACTTGTAGCTTCATAACTAAAATGTGGAGTGCGCCAGGCTTGCCATTAGCGTGCAGATTACTGTACTAAGCTCATGTAAACTAGGCATATATACGTTATTTTAGGTATTTATTTTGACATGATTTTATATAATCTGGTGTTTGAAAACAATAATATATTATTATTTAGAATTAAAACTAAGGATACAGTAATAATATCCTACTGTCAGGCTCCTGTTAAAAGCAGTCTAAATCTTGTGAATGATTGAATAAATCAATTGAAATATTCCTTAGAAGTAATTAAAATATCTTTTATGATAACATAACATAACATCACGCCTGTGTTCCGCAAAGGGGTTGGCTAGAGGTGTACAGTACACCCACATATGTTTAAGTCCCATGTAATTTGGACGAGCCTATTGCCATCAACCGGGCATAAATGCAGACTCCGGGCTGCTCCTGAGAAATGCCTGATGGAAAAACCCAATAAAATTTTGCTCGACGTGGGAAGCAAACCCAGGACTCGACGCTCAGCAGTCGCACTTGCGACCACTAGACACACGAGTCACAACAATCAAAGAAAATTCATTTAAAAACTCATTTTGTTTTAAACAACATTCAAGATATCACTTTTATGAGAAAATGCTGAAATTTTATGACGTAATTAACTTTAACTGATTAACTCAACCAAACACAATCTTTTCATGAAAATTCTAGTTTACAAAGCTATGACCATACTTTATAAGGCTCCAACTGTTTCGAATCAATCATTAGCTAGGTGCAAACACTAATAATAATAATAATAATAAAAACGTTTATTTTCTCCACCACACAATGAAACGTTAGTACAATACATAATTGTGTATACAAAAATACATTGATGTTGTGGAGACTGGAGCCTGTACTAGGAATACCTGTGTTACAGGTCTCCAGGCCTCCATACTACACGGACAAATCACACAAGACGTTTGTATCACGTCTACTAATAGATGGTAATGTGATGAAAGAAAAAAGAAAAGATAAAAAAAAAAAACAATAATAATAATAATGTAAAACAAAGAAAATACAAAGCAAATAGTTAACCAATTAGACAGCAAGGTAGGGTGTGTGGGTGTGGGTGTGGGTGTGTAAGTGTGGGTGTGGGTTTGTGAGTGAGGGTGTGGGTGTATGGGTTTGTGGGTGCGTAGTGAGTGTGTGTGATATTCAAAGCTTGTCTTAATATCTACTTGGGACATGTCAAGCTGATTTTTATGAGATGACTTCCAAGAGCCTCTCAGTGGCTTCATAATCGTGAGATTGAAGCCAGTTTTGAACTTTCGTTTTACAGTTGAATTTGGATAAGGAGTAGATGGAAACGGCTTTATTGACTTTGTTGTAAAGGTAATCCCCTAGGAAACAATAAAATCTACGGCTAAAGCTGGTTTTGAAGGACCTTGATTTACAGACTGTGTGTTTGCGTCTCTTGGTAAGGACTTCGATAGGATTGTATGGAAGTTGAGTATGCCTACGAATAATGGTGCTTAAAATAAATAATTGGCGAACTGTCAGTACTTTGCACTGTTGGTAAAGTTCTTTCGTTGGAAAGAGAAAGGGAAGTTTACGACTAACTTTAAGAACAGCTCTCTGAGCTCTCTCCAACCTCAACAAGGATGTCTTTGGGGCTCCGCCCCATGCCGTTATGCAATATGATAAGATTGACTGAACTAGTGCATAGTATACAATGTCAATGGTCTTAGTTTCCGCCACATGGCGTAGATTCTTGAAAACATATATCAATTTTCGCGTTCTCGCTGTAAGTGCGTCTATGTGCGGCTGAAAACTAAGACAATCATCAATCTTAATACCCAAATATTTGATAACAGCCGTTTTTTTGAGAGTAGGACATGAGCAAGGATTATCTGGCAGGAAAGAGCAAGTGTGTGATGTTATTGAAAGATTTGTATAGGATGGGATCGCGTGATTTTTTATGTTAAAGGGAATATACATAGATTTAGATACGTTAAGAGTGAGTCTGTTATTTTTTAACCACTCTGCGACCATGTCAAAACCAAGCTGAGCATTTGAAAATACTTCTTTCCATGAGTCCGCGTGAAAAAGCAGAGCTGTGTCATCCGCAAAGGTGATGATCCTGCCACCACGCAATTTAAGGTTACAGAGGTCGTTGATATACGTCAAAAATAATGTGGGGCCAAGGATACTACCCTGTGGTACCCCATACGTGATGTCAAGATCATCACTGCACATATCACCAACCCTTACTCTCTGCATGCGATTTGTGAGGTAATCAGAAAATAATTTAAGTTGCGTGCCTCTCACTCCAAACCCCTCCAGCTTCTCAAGGAGGAGCGGGGCAGAGACTGTGTCAAAAGCCTTTGCTAAGTCTAGAAAGATCGCCAGCACCTTTTGCTTACCATCGAGATTTGTGGAAATAAAGTTAACCAGCTCCTGGACGGCATCACTAGTTGACTTTCCAGATCGGAAACCAAACTGAGAAGGTGATAACAGTTTGTTTGACTCGAGGTATTTGGTTAATCGTTTATTTATTAACCTTTCCAGTATCTTTGACACAGTTGGTAAAATGGAAATAGGTCTAAAGTTATTGACACAGCCCCTGTCCCCCCCCTTATGTATAGGGTGAATTTCGGCAAGTTTCAGTGAGTTTGGGAAGGCACCAGTTGAAAAGGAAAGATTACAAATATAAGTCAAAGGTGGAAGCACAATCTCTCTATATCGCTTTAGGAAGATAGCAGGGATGTTATCGCGACCAACGGCACAGTTGTTTTTAAGGCCTTGGATGATTTGTTCAACCTCATTTATATCGGTGGGAAGTAAAACAAAGGATTGTTTGAAAGAGTTTTTAGTGTGAATCTCAGGGAATCGATGATTGCTGGGTAGTATTTTTTCAGCAAGATTTTTGCCCATGCTCGCAAAGAATGAATTAATATTATTCAAGTCGTCGCGGGGATTGCTTTTAGTTATTAATTCAGTAGGGACGTCCTTGCATTTTTTTGTATTTGTGACTGTCTTTACGGCTTCCCAGAGCTTTTTGTTGCTGATGGCGGCAGCTCTGCTGATTTCGGATCTCTCATATTCAGCTCTTATTTTTTTTAAAAGATCGTTGCAGAAATTCCGATATCTTTTGTACGTTATTTCTAGCGTTTCGTTATTTTGGTCTTTTTTTTTTAGTTCTTTAAGTTTTTGATGCATTTTGTCCCGGTTTCTCATACATTTTAACAAACCCTTGGTAATCCAGGGTTTTATAATAGTTTTCTTATTAGAGGTCTTTATCGTAGAAGTATTATTTTTAATTGCTTGATTCATGGTGGAAATAAAATAATTTGTAGCTGTGTTGACATCACAATCGCTGAATATTGAAGAAAGGTCGATTAAATTCATGTCATTGTCCAAGGTGCTATAGTTTATTTTTTTAATTATTTTCGAACAAGGTTTACGATTTCGAGACTTTAGTTCAATTGTGAAAAATATACAATCATGGTCAGTTATAGAACTTTCCGCTATGTAACAATAAGCAGGTAGCCTTGTCTTGAGCATAACATGGTCTAGACATGTTAGACTATGTGTGGGGAATGTATGTGCTGGTAACATACCATGGGAAGCTAATAAGTTTAAATACACAGACGAGCTGGAGTCAGTATTTTGAGGTGTAACGTCGATATTAATATCTCCTATAAGTATGATGTTTGAATAAGCGGAGTATTTACTTAAGAGTGTATTAAGTGACTCAATAAATCTAGCTATATTTCTAAAACCAGCTGGTCTGTATATTGCGAAAACAATGGTATTTTCGTTAATTTCTAACATGAGGCAGTTGGCGTCCATAAGTATAGGCTCCTCAGATTTTAATCGTAATGATGGCTTGTAATAGACCACCACACCTTCATTCTGTGTCAGATTATTAAGTGTACTTAGGTATTCGTAGTCCTGTAGCTGGGGAATGGAATGAGTGCGGGGAAGCCAACATTCTGTTAGTACGACGAGGTCCCATTTTGTTTGCGATCTTTCCAATAATGTCATAAAACTGGGCATATTACAACTAATACTTCTTATATTCTGACAAACAATTTTGAATGAAGTTTGATGTGGATTTTCATGAGAAAAGGAATTAACACTACCATAGGATGAAGTTGCGACAGCTAGTTCGTCAACGTCATTAGCTATTTCTATTAGGTTATTGAATATTGATATTACAATACTTTAATGGTCTTGGTGAAGCTCGGAACAATATGCGGGAATAAATCACAAAAAAGATATAGGAAAAAGCTGTGGAGAGTGTGCATGTTTTTAATAGAAGCTCTAAGCAAGCAATGGCGAGATATAAAAAGACAGTCATTTGGCATTACAAAACAAAATAATATAATGAAGTAGTGCAGTCGAAGTGTCTTGCTGAAGAAGAATGATTTTGAAAATATATGTGTGTAAAGCAGTGTGGACGGTAGATGCGAATGCGTTTTATTTGTTGTCCTATAATGGGGTGTGACGTGGTATATTGTGGTTACATAACAACCTGGGGGGTATTTGCTGTTTAATTTAGTTACATAAATAGGATTAATTATACTGTTACACAGTTTATACAATTTAGAAGTAATTTTTTCTTTTATTAATATGTCATTAATTAGGGTGTGTAAGAATAAGGAAAGTTGGAAGAGTAATAGGTACATCGCTAAGAAGTGCAGTCATTGGGTCCCTGGTTGTTGCAGCTCATGAAGGGTTTGTTCCGATTTAATGAGTATTGGCTTGGCTCCTGCGATTTTTCTGAGGAATATGTTTCCGTTTGTAGTCCAACAAAAAACATATCCTTTAAGTTTTGCGAATTCCTTAGCAGCAAAGAAAAGCTTTTTCGAGCTGGCAGGAAGATGCTCCGATATGTAAATTGGTCGGGGTTCGCCGGCCATGCCAATGGTCTGTGTGTTGAGGCGGCCATCATTTGGGTGCTTTCTGTTATAGTCGCGGACTGCTGCTAGCAGCTCGTTTTTAGTCGAGACAGTTGAGAACTCTGCTACAATCGGCCTGACGGTGCCCGGTTTTCCCGGGAGCCGGTATACGTCACGCACATGTGTATTATTGAGCGAGATATCCACTATGGAGCCCACTTTAGCAATAATTGTGTGGAGGTCCGGTGCTGCTTCGCCTTCCTTGGCGGGTATATTCCGGATCTCAATGCTAGAAGGCCGGGATAGGCGCTGCAGATCAAGAATTTTTGTGTCCAGCTTTTGTACAGTTTCTATGAGTACTTCTTTCTCTTTTTGTAACGTATCAGTTTGTTTTATCATATCATCATATTGCTTGCTAAAGAAATTAAGTGTTTTTTCGAATTCGAGATGTGACTTCTGAATTTCCAGGTTTTGCCGTCTAATTTCAGCCATTTCTGACACTAACTTATTCAAAGAACCAGTTTGATCATCGCAAAATTTGGTAAGATAGGCTTGCTGGTCCTCCTTCCACGATCTTAGCATCTGATGGATTTCCGTTTTAAAATCTTGGAGTTCTGTACCCGGAGAGAAACATGCTCGAGGGCGCTTATTGGCCCGCGCTGCGGTGTTAACATTATCACTCGGGCTACTAGACATCAGCTGTGGGATATCTGAGTCAGACATCGTAAGTACCGCCTTCGGTGTGTTCGTCGGCGGTGAGCGCTGCACACGGGACATCATTTTAGACGGCAAAGTAAAATAAACCGATGTACTCACGTAGGTAAGCGCACAACAGCTCGTAGACTTGTACTTCACACCAAGCGCGTGCGACGTAGCGGTCGTCGAGCAAGCGAGACAGCAATTATGACCACCGCACTGCTTCCGCGGGGGTGAGGGCTCCGCCGGAGCACAAGCTCGGGCGTTAGAATTCGCAGAATTGATGGATGTGAAATTGGTCACTCAAACCTTACGTTTAGGGTTAAAACGGTATGAATACTAAATAAAATTTCTTAATTAAGTCAAATACACGTCTCCACTCAGTCACGGTATCGGCCGGAGTGAGAACACTGATTGATTGAATTGGCACTACTATACATTGGTTGGTTGAATCAATCAGTAATTTATGTAGTACATTACACACACTAGGCATTATCGAGACACTTCATAAATGATTGATTCAACCAATCAGCCTAACGCCGCATAGTCATTGGGAAACAAAGTTGTGCAACATTGTTTGAAACATGTTTTTGTGTTGCGGAAACATGTTAGCAACATAATATATAACCTTGTTGGCAACATGCTGTTATGTTTAAAAAAAAAAAACAAAAGTTGCTCAACATTTAGTACCTGGCTCTTGTGATACAAGAAATCCTAGTACAAGAGTCAGGGCTAAAAATGTTTGTGTCTTGTAGTAAAAATAAATAAATAATTATTGTTGCCAGCAACATTTGCTGCTGCAAGAAAATATTGGGCGATTGTTGCTCAACATTTTTTCCAATGACTATACACCGTATTACGAAGTATTAATGCCATCATGATTCCAGTGCAAAAAAGAGTGCTATTGGTCATATATAGCTCCGTCTCTCTCTCCCATACTGGAAACATGAAGGCATTAAACCGTCATAATACGGCCCGAGGGCTTTATTTAAAGACACACTTCCATATCCGATACAGTAAATACAAGGCTAGGATCGAGTGGCTCGCACACACCTGCACACGCTCGCACACACGGGCACACTACATGACGCTGCACTGCGCGGGGTCGGCAGCGGGCGGCATGGCGAAGCCCGCGGGCGCGGCCCCCATGTCGCCCACCAGCTCCGTGGGCGGCTGGCCCAGGTCCTGCATCTGTGCGGGGACGGGGGGATTCGTTAGTATAAACACAAAAAAATCCCTGATTTTCACTGATTGTTTTTCCTAAATTCCCTGACCAACACACATTTTATAGATAGTTTTAAGAATATCATAAACTTTTTTATATATACTAATAATAAAACTGAAGAGTTTGTTTGAACGCGCTAATAGTTGGACCTACCGGTCGGACTTGAAAAATTATTTTTGCATCTGATAGTTCAATTCTTGAGGAAGGCTATTTAACATCACGCTACGACCCTAAGGAGCTGATCAGACAGAACCCTAAGCGAAAACAAACAAAAGAAATAGTGCCACTGATGCCGCAATCAACGTGGCCACCTACTGGGCTCAAAAATATACAATATCGAAGAAGAGTACCATCGACACGAAAACAAGAAGTGCGGGGTGCATGCGATTCGGTAGGTAAGAGGCCGAAAATTCAAGCAAAGTCGCGGGCAGATGCTAGCAAATAAATAAATAAGAATCCCTACATCTCATATTGCAACAGTGCACTTGGGAGACTGGTGATCACAATGTATTCTTATTATAGTGTAGCGGCATGGCCACCACACGACGAGCCGATAACTGTATTATTTACAACTAGCTGTCCCGCGACTTTGTTCTGGTGTATGTCGGAAAAATTGCATTTCATGCATTTTAATTTGTTTGCACGGAAACTATTTAAAAAAAAAGTAGCCTTAATTACTCCATATAAATAACATCATCTGCCAGTGAAAGTCCCGTCAAAACCTTTTAGCCGCAACAAACAGACAGACAGCAAATTTTTGAAAATTGTCTTTTTGTTATAAGTACCGTATATACTTTCACGTGTATTTAGTAAAAAGCGGTTATTTTGATATGACAAACAAACACCTCAATTTAATTTATTTGTTTGTATAAGTAGATATATTTTAATGAACTTTGACATAATGCCTTGGAAGGTAGGTAGGCCTTTAGTGTGGGATGCAACGTGTGGACACCCTCACCCCCGTCTCCCTCGCGCGCTGTGCCGGGCGGCTGCTGCAGGAGCGGAAACCTCAAACGGCGCAAATACTACAATCTCTTTGGAACTTATATGTTCGAGCTGTTTGGGGTTGAAACATTAGGGCACACTTAGTATTTCGAGACATCGCCAAGCGGTTGGTCGACTCTTCACGTGACCAGAGGGCTGGCCTATTTTTTAGCCAAAGAATTAGCATTGCCATATAACGTGGCAATGCTGCCAGCCTTTTGGGCACGTTTCCTATTGACAGCGATGCGGACGATTTTTTTGATGCCCTTCGATTATTTCCTCTCCTTTTTATTATACTTGTACAGACGCCAGCACATCAAGCTACTACAATCTGTCAAATTTCTTTAATAGATTTTCAACTTTATCGCTAAATCATTAAGGTTCAAGATTGATTGGGAAAATTTTACAGTTTCGGGTAGCTTGACCTGCTCGCGTCTGTACATATTATTATTTTATGCCTGTTAGCTTTTTAAATTATGTAAATATATAAACAAAGGTGTCCATGAACTTAAAACCCTACAATAGTTTTGCCAATCTGCATTATATGTTTTGAATAACCATCATAAAAACTTTTTTGAAAAAAAAAAATCAACCGACTTTCAAAAACGACACTACAAAGTGAAAAATAACTTTCAATTTCGGAAGTTGGTGGCGTTGGGTTCGCATTTTCGTTGTTTGCCACCGACTTCCGAAATTAAAGGTATTTTTCACTCTTTGTCGTGTCGGTTTTGGAAGTCGGTTGTGTTTGGGCAATGAAGACAGCGTTGAGGGGGGCAGGCAGGGCTTCTTCAATAAGGCTCGAAATCTTATTTTGCTTCGTATATTGATCGTTTTACAAAATGTTTTCAAAGTCACGTACACACGATCTAAACGATATTTTTACACTCCCGCTCGGCGGGCGGATCACTCCGAGAACGAACGAATTGCCGCGTGCGCTTCCTCAGTGGGACAATAGATGGCGTTGCTTGACGCAACATACCGGCCGCCTTGGAAGATCCGTCTTCCAACTGAAGCTGGAGTCACGCAGTCTAAACCGGCAGCGGGCAGATTTTTGAAGAGGCACGCTTGATTGTACCTTGTGATGTTTGGATCTCAGCCACTCTGGAGACACCATCATTGCCTGGTAACAGTTTAATAATTCTGCCCATTCTCCACTTGAGTGGGGGCAGGTTATCTTCCTTTATTACGACAAGGCTGTCCTTAGCGATGTCGTCTTTCTTGTGAGCCCACTTCGTTCTTCGTTGCAGCTCCGACACATATTCTTTAGACCACCGCTCCCAAAAATGCTGCCGCAACTGTTCCAGCCGATGGTAACGACAGGCAGGCGTAGATGTCGTGTTCGTGAAGTCCTCACTGGCAGGTGCCATCAACGGCCGGCCGATTAGGAAGTGAGCAGGTGTGAGTGGAAGGTAGTCGCTTGGATCTGAGGACATAGGTGACATAGGGCGGGAGTTTAGGATGGCCTCAACTTGGGTCAGTACCGTACTAAACTCCTCATAAGTCAGCTTAGCATTACCTACGACACGTCTCAAGTGATACTTACACGACTTGACACCTGCCTCCCATAAACCACCAAAGTGAGGCGCGTATGGCGGAATGAAACTAAACTCAATATTATTGGTACTAGCAAAATCTATTATTTTGTTCGTGTTTTCAAATATAGCTGAAAGCTCCCGTTCAGCTCCAACGAAATTCCTACCATTATCGGAATAAATATGACACGGCTTGCCGCGTCGTGATATGAATCGTTTGAATGCCAATAGATAATCCTGAGTGGACAAAGAACTAACCAATTCCAAGTGCACAGCTCTGGTAGCAAAACACACGTATAAACAGATATATCCTTTAATTAGTTGTGAACCTCTGCCTTTGCGATTCAATATGGATATTGGCCCGGCATAATCAACACCACATCGCATGAATGGAAATCCAGCTTCTAAACGTTCGGCAGGGAGATCGCCCATTTGTGGAGTTAACACATTTCCTTTCATGCGAGTGCAGGTTACACAATTATGAACCACTAGCCTTGCTAAATTACGTGCTCCCAGCACCCACCATCTGTCACGCATGGCAGCCACGAGAAGCTGAGGTCCAGCGTGAAGTAAACGTTTGTGTTCGTATGAACACAAAAGCCAAGTGAACCGATGTTTACGACACAACAACACTGGATGTTTCTTATCGTAATCGAATTTCGAGTTACTAAGTCTACCACCAACACGAATTATATTAACCTTATCTAAAAATATACTTAAACTTAATGTTTTTTTATTGGACTTATTGTTTAAATGCACCTGTTCTTTAAGGTTATGATATTCCTTACTGAATGATTGTGATTGAACTAAACGTGTCAACACAACTAACGCATTATTAATCTCGCTCACGGTCAATGACCCGGTATGGCGACCTTGACCGACATGCGATGCACGTAAGTTAAAGATGTACCGTAAGACATACGCGATTGTTCTTTGCAAACGATTAAAACAAGAAAACCTTTCGAAATCAATTATATTATCAGTTTCAACATTTAACAAATTTGTAGTTTTAGGACATTTTAATTCCGGTAATTTATCACTATTAATAAACTCAGTTTCATTATTTTTTATTGTCAACCAACTTGAAGTTGGTTCACGAAGAAAGGTAGGACCACGCCACCACAAACTAGTGTTGTCTTCCTTTAAGGAATCAAAGAGAACACCTCTTGATAATATGTCAGCAGGATTCTCCTTACCTTTAACATGCAACCAAGTAGTGTTGCTTGTTAATTCGTTGATTTGCACAACCCTATTCTGAACAAACGTTTTTAACAAATGTGGTGATGTCCGAAGCCAAGTTTGAACTATAGTGGAGTCAGTCCAGAAATAGACCTTATCGAATTTCAGCCTAAGAGAATTTATGATTTTATTATAAAGTTTAGCTCCAACTAAAGCTCCACATAATTCAAGTCTCGGAATACTTAACACCTTAATTGGTGAGACTTTACTCTTAGCACATAATAATCGACTAGTAACCTGCGACTCGTCAATATTAGTATGTGAACGTATGTACGCACATGCACCGTATGCAGACTGAGAAGCATCGGTAAAAATGTGCAACTCTTTATTTACAGCATTAGTACACATGACATAACGCGGCACTAATATTTCGGGTAAATATTGTAACGACTGAATTAAATTATCCCAGACACGTGCAATTTGACTTGGGACTTCATCATCCCAACCTATTTTAGCGAGCCATAATTTTTGTAATAAAACCTTTGCCGTGGTAATAGCTGGTGCCAATAATCCTAGTGGGTCGTAAATCTGTGCAATGACTGACATAATTAAACGTTTAGTTATCTTCGTGTCATTATAACCTTTAACTACACTAGTAGAAAAATTAAATAAATCGTTCTTGTTAGACCAACCAACACCCAGGGTTTTAGACTGACAATATTCACCAATACATAAATCCTTAGTACTTTCTGATGTTACATCAAAATTAAAACTCCATTTCCTTAAGGGGAAACAACCGTTTTGTAGAATAGCGGACGTTTTATTACAAATATCTAACAACATGTCGCGCCGATCATGCCCCGTCAAGAGATCGTCCACATAAAAATCGTCATTGATAACGCTAGCAATGACGTCATCCTTGCATTCCTTTGCCAGCTGTTTCAAGCAACGATTGCTAAGGTACGGTGCTGATGCAGTGCCGTACGTCACTGTGTTGAGACGATAAACTTGAATTGGCATGTTGTTATCAGTTCGCCATAATATTAGTTGTAAATTACGTTGTTCAGGATGAATTAAAGTTTGTCTAAAGAACTTTTCAATATCTGCGCAAGCTACGTATTGATATTGCCGGAAACGAAGCAATATTGAGAAGATATCGTTTTGTAGCCTAGGCCCCACGTACTGAATATCATTCAGCGAATTATTATTAGAAGTTGTCGCGCTTGCATCGAAAACGACACGTAATTTGGTTGTCACGCTACTTTCTCGATATACCCCATGGTGTGGTACAATATAATACGGCTTATTTAAACTACTAAAATCCTCAAAACGCGTCATGTGACCTAGTTGCTCGTACTCGTGCATAAATTCACAATACATTTTTTTATACTGTGGTAAACGATCTAGTTTTCTCTCTAAAGATAAAAGACGCTGTTTAGCAGAGTTATGTGAATCACCCAAGCAATCAGGTGATTGTTTAAATGGCATTCTTACAGTGAACCTACCGTGCTGGTCGCGTTCAGTGGTCTGCAAGAACAACTCTTCACAAATACGATCCTCCTCAGTAATAACGGGAGGGAATTGTACTTCTTCGATTTCCCAGAACTTTCGTAGTTGAGAATCAACTAACGACAAATTGCACTGAACATCTGTCATGCTAGCCGCTAAAAAACGATTATTATTATAAACTGGACCGGATATAATCCAACCTACCAACGAATCTTGTAAGTAAGGACCGGTGTGAAGTTTTATTTTATTTTCTTTTAGCAAATCCCAAAAGACGTCTGCGCCTATTAATAAATCTATGTCGCTTGGTACATAAAATGTGGGATCTGCAAGTAGAATATTGCTAGGTATACTAATAGTATCACTATGAACGTGTGTCGAAGGCAACTTCGAAATGACACTAGGCAACACTAAACAATGTAAGGTTGTATTAAAATCATATACCTTAGAACGAATATTAACATCGCATTTGTGACTGGACTGTGAAACGGTTTGTCCAACGCCACAAACACGTATAGTGGACTGTATTATAGGTAATTTCAAACGTTTACATAAGCTTTGAGCTATAAAACAATTTTGACTGCCGCTGTCAAGCAAAGCGCGAACTGTATGATAACAGTTATCAATATCAGCGATTTCAACTAAAGCCGTAGACAGCAAGACAGTCTGTAACGATTTAGCATTATTTCCGAACGCGTTACAACTACGAGTATCAATATTGTCAGCTGTTTCACTAACACAGTGTAATACAGACGACTGTGGCAACGTATTATTGATAACGGAATGTTGTGGTGACGAATTTGGAATAACGCTATTATTGTCAACATGAATTAAGGCATTATGTTTTTGTTGACATAATTTACAAGAACCGAAATTACAATTTTCAATTGTGTGAGTGTTTGTACGTAAACAGTTTTGACAAACGTTTTTTGACTTTACAAAATTCAATCTTTCTTGTACCAACATATTTAAAAACTTAACACATGAATATAATGCATGTTTACCACTACATAACGGGCATGTCAAGTTTTGTTTATTGGTTTTACCTTTACTACCTGATGAGACCTTATTATTATTCGCACACGCATAACTAAGTGTGGTTTGAGAGTTAGACTGTTTTTTATGATCAGCTGACTGTTTACCCTCATGTTTACTTTGTGAATGTGACTGACTATTTTTACTGTTACCCGAATTAATCATGTCTAACATGTCAGACCTATTGTTTAAAAACGTTAATAAATCTTCTACTTTTAAAGGTTTAGAGGTTTTGTTAGAATCAGAGATAAGTGAGCTTCTGTAGTTCTCCCATTCGCGTTCAGTAGCAGAGTCAAGTTTACTGACAACTAAATAAATCATAAGCATATCCTCGAGTGAAGATTCAGGTTCTTTAAGAGAATTTAGGGCTCTCAGATTACGTAAAACGCAATCTACTAACGTTCTGATCTGTGCCGGACATTCCTTACCCAGTGAAGGTGCCGCAAACAAGGCCTTCACATGGTTGTGTATCAATAACCTATTATTTTGATACCTAGCTTCAAGAAGGTCCCACGCATTACTATAATTTGGTGCGGTAAACTCTAACGAACTGATAACATGTAACGCAGATCCACTGAGAGACGATTTTAGGTATTGAAATTTCTGTATAGGATCTAAGTCGTCGCGATCATGTATCATTGAAACATACGAGTTCCTAAATTCTAACCATTTATCGAAGGAACCGTCAAAGACAGGTAGCTTTATTTGCGGTAGTTTAATAGACACTGATTTCCCGGAAATGCACTGAGAATTAGTTAGTCCGTTTTGTTCACAGTCGCCTATCACGTTCTTAGCTATAGCTACAATTGAATAATATTGGCATTCAAACGAATCTCTATAATCTATCTGTAACAGTAATTCTTTTTCATCCACAATTCTTTCTATTTTACATTGCACGTCGTTAAACTCGACAAATAAAATGGCTGCCGACTGAATACGCATTTGCACTTGAGTTTTAGACACAGAATCTAAGCACGATCTATCTAACTTATTAATATAATTTGCGAATAATGTTAATCTACCTTTAATTACACCACGTTGTTTTTTAAGATCAGGTAACTGACTAACTAAACGAGAAATAGTTTCATCATCACTCATTTTTGTGGTTTACGAAAGCAGGTACTCACGGTTTTACGTGTTCAGTCGTGTTTTCTCATCTGAAGACGGCCTCAGCTCTGCTGGTAGATCTTATTTCGATCAGTTCTGAACTTCTGAAACGTTCAGGTACGGTATTAACACAAGGCGAAGATACAGGGGAAGGAGGGAAAAGGGTAACTGGATAACCTGACCGCTGCTGGCTGTTGCATCAATGCCTTCTGCTCAATAATCTGCGGCTGGTCTTCCAGGTCTCCTCAACGTACTTCTTCTTTGAAGTTCCACTCGCTTCCTCACCTCTTCAACCCGGCTCGACACGAGGCTGATATTTCAATGTGGCTCTGAAGGTCCAATGTTTGGGCAATGAAGACAGCGTTGAGGGGGGCAGGCAGGGCTTCTTCAATAAGGCTCGAAATCTTATTTTGCTTCGTATATTGATCGTTTTACAAAATGTTTTCAAAGTCACGTACACACGATCTAAACGATATTTTTACACTCCCGCTCGGCGGGCGGATCACTCCGAGAACGAACGAATTGCCGCGTGCGCTTCCTCAGTGGGACAATAGATGGCGTTGCTTGACGCAACAGGTTGTTTTTTTTTTAATTTTTTTTTTGTTTTCACTTTTTAGTTGTAATTTTTACCAGTAATTTTGGATTAAAAACCAAACTACTGAACTGTTTTTGATGAATTTTTTATGGGACCATTTGGGAAGTATACCCTTTCCAACAAAAAAAGAATTTTTCAAATCGGTTGGCAAGCGACGGAGTTATGCGCGAACAAACATTTAAAAAAAAATACAAACATCCAAATTGAAAACGTCCTCCTGTTTTAGGAGTCGGTTAAAAAAAGTTTGAATATATTGTATTGATTAATTATTAATTTATGGCATTCATCAGCAATAGAAACATTTCTTACCTTCTGCATGAGTTCCAGCACGACCTCAAACCTCTTCCTCTTGATATCATCAGGGTCTGACTCTTGTTCGGGCTCCAGTTCACTGCAGACCTGTTCCATCAACTTCTGCTGCTTTGAGAACCTGGATGAATGGGGATATATAAAGTTAATTTGTAATATGCGCAAGGAAATCTTAGCTCAGCTTAAAGCGCGTTTGATCGCAGTTTTAACTTAATGTGGATGCGTCAAGGTAGCCCGCGAAATTCAAATTTTCTTACGGTTTTTTGCAATTTGCTGGTCAGTACTAAGTTGTACGTTGATTAAAATATGATTCGCGGCTGTAACAAATATGTATTTACAGAATTATAATCATTAAAGTCATCAACACAACTCTCTAAGATCAAGTAATCCTACTGAATGACTATTTCATGAAATCTTGACATTTTAGGATTATGCTAATTTAACAAGTTGTATTACTGATTCTAATGATTACAATTTTGTAAATACATATTCGTTACGGCCGCGAATCATATTTTAATCAACGTACAACTTAGTACTGACCAGCAAATTGCAAGAAACGTAAGAAAATTTAAATTTCGCAGGCTACCTTGGAGCATCCACCTTAATTCAAATTGCCTTACGTTTTTTTGCAATTTACAGGTCAGTGCCAGGTTGTACATAATTATGCTGAACCAAATATGATTCGCGACCGTAACAAGTATGTATTGTATTGATATTTCATGAGATAGTCATTCAATAGGGTTATATATATTCTCTATGGGTTATATGAACACACGGCTACACGTCAAGCTATACAAAACCAGTCCGTCTTGGTCTCACTTTGTATGATATTTTCTCACAATGAACGGTCACCCAATACTGGTTTTGCATAGCTTGCTTGCTAAATCTTGACATTTTAGGATTATGCTAACTTAACAAGTTGTATTACTGATTCTAATGATTATAATTCTGTAAATACATATTTGTTACAGCCGCGAATCATATTTTAATCAACGTACAACTTAGTACTGACCAGCAAATTGCAAAAAACGTAAGAAAATTTGAATTTCGCGGGCTACCTTGGAGCATCCTCCTTAACCGACCAGAACTGCACCCCATCAATCACAATCTGAATCATTTTGAAGGATATTGCTAATCCATTGCTTCATACGTTCTAAAAATGTGTCTGCTCAACAACGTAAATAACGCAATGAATGTTGTTGAACTGTCAAAATGAAAGCCATTGCTACTAATAGTGTGTTACGCAATTATCCCGCAGAGTAGCTTAGCCTGATAACTACTGCTCGACAGCCGCTGTGGCCTCCTGTCACGGTCCTATACTTTTTTTTATCTCATGAAGCGACGCGAGCTTTACTTGTGGATACCACGACTACAATCACGCTGTGACTGTGTGTAACCGCAGGAGCTTAGGAAAGCAGGTTAAGCCGTTGGTCCCAGCTGTCATTCGTAAATATTTGACAGTCGTTACGGTCAGTAGCCCGAAAGTATGACAACCAGTCTTACCAAGGGGTAGGTATCGTATTACCCAGTAACTGGGTTGTGGGGGTCAGATACGCAGTCGCTCCATGTAAAATACTGGTATTCAGCTGCATCTGGTGATACTGGAAACCGACCCCAACATCGTTGGGAAAAAAGATGATGATCTTATCTTGCCTCTGTGGGTGGTTACTCTTTGGCGACGTTCGTGCTAATTCGGAAACACGAAGTTTACCGAAGCGCAGACTTTCTCTGGTTGAACTGTATCTCACCTGTCATACTCGCTCTGTTCGATCTTGCCCTTATTTTCCACCAGCCACGCGGGGTACTTATCCACCAGCTCCTTGAGGGAAGGGTACAGGACCTCCTTGGACAGCAGGGACTGCATCATACCCTGCATGAAGGGGACGAACATGTTTGTTTCTTGCTGAAAAAAATAGAAAACAAAGTTAATCATAACATCACGCCTGTTTTGTCCGAGGGGTTAGGCAGAGGCGTACAGCCCCGAGCATAAATACTCTACACAAGATTCGAAATTGGTTTTTTCCGAAGGAACAGAACACAGATGTCAGTGGAAACACCGGGAAGGGACGCCCTAGGACATACAGGGTGGCAGGGACATCGATGCGCAAACTGAAACCATGAATTCGGCACGTTTTTAGACCCTATTAGCGTAGAAATACTCTCTCGTCTTCAGCTGTTTCATATAAAAGTGCAATACCTACGCGGTTAAAATGTATGGAACAGCAAATTTTTTTTAAATAACCTGCTGTATATTTCAACGTAAGGACATCAGAATCATGTGCTGAATCCATGGTAAATGGGGCGTCAATGTCCCTGCCACCCTATATACTTACGTAATTGGTGATGTCCTTCGGGAAGATCAGATGCGTAGTACTCGGGGCGAGCTAAGGGGCGACCCTTTCGCCATCCTGGAGTCAGAAGTCGTGCCTGGTTGATGGCAATAGACTGAAAACCAGTTGACCATGACATGGTTGGCAGAAGGCTTGGCCGAATGATGATCGTTACCTGTCCTTCAGCTCCAAGGTTCATGTTGGTGAACATGCTGGCTAAGTCCTGGTCGGAGAAGGGGTTCTGAAGTGTCTCCGTGTTGGTGTTCAGGTTCTTGAGGGTCTGGGAGATGGCGGCAGACACCTGGAAGTCATGATAAGTTATATTGATAGAATGTTTTATAAAATGCTTATTATTTTAACTGAAATGTCACTCATGCTGCAACGAGGATGTCACTCGTGTCGTGCCGACACGCGAATGTCAAACTAGTCGTGCCGATACGAGAGTGACATTCATGTCGTGGCGAAACAAGAAAGGCTCTCATGTCGTGCCGACACGAGAATGTCACTTATATCATGCTGATATGTAACTTTCAATCCACTAATGCCTACTAGAGTAACTAACCTCGTGGTTCCAATATTGTGATTTAAAAGAGTGTCCACGGAGTTTCTTGCCCGTTCTTCTCTATAGGAACCTACTACGCTTTGGAGTGGGCGCCTCATCAGCTTCATCTTTCTGACTGACAATTCAAAAGTGCCTGTAAATGGTTTAATAGAGATAAATGCTACGAGTAGAGTATGTCACCTCGTCCACATTGTCCAGCCCCACGTCGGGCGCGGCGGCGGCGAGCGCGGGCGCGGCGGGCGCGGCCTCGCCGGGCTTCAGCACGTGCGCCGCGGCTTCTGAAGGGCCGGGAACTCGATGTTACTCATTTTGTCATTTTATTTTAGATGAAGGAGTATTTTGCAACGGACCAGGCATTCTGTAGTGTCTGCCTGCCTCCAAGGGAACCAGGCGAGAGTTTATATTGTAGGAATGTAAAAAAAGTATTAACTTAATTCAGTGTTTCAAATCCTTTACTCACGAACACAGATACAAAACATTCGCTCTGTAAAATCATTTAAATAAATAGCGACTCTTGCTACAACACAATAACGTGCAATTCAGTTCGCACAGTGCTAATTGCCTACAGTTATATTCACCTACAAGTTACCTGAGTCAGGGTTGTAGTTTAAAAAAAAAAATCTGAATATGTAATTATTGTATTACTTAGGCTAAAGGTACTATACTGTTACCCAATTACGTAATTGGCAAATAAAACAGTATGTAAGAGTACCCTGTTGTCAACATAATGAATCTTACATACAAGTACATAATATTTAATTATAGTTCCAGGAGTGAGTTACATGCTAATATTTTGATGTTACATACCCGCCATTTTCGTGAATGTCTGTGCAATCTGTTCCTGTGTAATTTGATCTTCTGAAAACAAAATAATGTTTTTATGAAATTATTTTTTGAGTGAGTATATAAAACTACATAACTTTCTTTAATGGTGGATTTCATGAATAAGTAAGGTGCTTAAAGTTGTGTTGTTGTCTGACTATGGAAAAATCAGCCCTAAACAGAGTTTTAGTACCTACATGTTACTATGCACAGTTTAACTGGGCCGTACTTCTCTATGACACAATGAACCAAATCAACGCGAGATTGGCGGGATTAGCTAGGGAATAGGGTAGTTTCCTGGGTAAAAAAATAATTATTATACTTAGTCCGTCAGTTAGATTATCGAAAAATAATGGACACGTACTTTTTCCTTTGTCAATCAAACAACAAAAATGACAAGAAAAGATAAAGCGCGTCAAAATTTGAGGGTGTCGTGACGTCACTCCATGCTAAAAAGTGTAGCAAGGCGTCACGACACGCGGAACTTTAACGGGCGATATCTTCATAATTTTTTATATAATTGGCAAAAGAAAAAATACTGGTCCAACATTTTTTGATAATCTAACTGACGGACTAATTAGATTTTTTTAGGAAACTAGCCTATTGAAAAAAAAAATATAAAAGGATCAAACTCCGTAAAGCGTCACATTTCCGAAATTAACATTCACAGTACGTTCGTGGGAACCATTTTTTTTTAACTTGCGTATTTTATTGCTTAGATATTTGAAAGACGTGACACTTTACGGGCTTTGGTCTTATTCTGTTTGCATTGATGTCAGCTATTGATTTATATAGGCTTCATGCGTGGCTGCCTTTTTGAAAAAAAAAAAAAAATGGCGTATCAGTAGGGTATGGCACGGACATTTAATAAGATTGGACATTGTATCTTACCTGGCACTCCGCTAAAACTACTGAGTATAGCAGACATGTTGCTCTCGAACTGTGCAGCGGCTTCTTTGATGAACTCTTCGCTCCACATGTTGGAGGGCACCTCGCTGGAGCCCTCAGCTGTGGATTCCGCTGTCTGCTGCTTCTTTGTCATGTCTTGGAGAGCGCCTGGAAGGTAAAAAGAAATAAGTGTTTATTTATGACAGAAAATTTACAGTAATCAGATAAAAAACTTTGTAAGTATGAGGTTGGAGGGACAATTCTCGCAATTTTAAGAACGTTCACAGTCTGGTCTTAGTCTCAATCTGTCAAAAACTCCTCTCATTTCCCTACATTTTTGACATTGATTATCACTGATGAGATTACAACTAGATTTTGAAAATTTTACAGGAATCGGCCTTCAGTTAGGGCTCCTAACACCAAAAGATTTAATATTAAAACAGAAAAATAGCAATTTTGTAATGTTGTGCCGGTATTCTGATACTATGTACTGTCAGGAAAATAGTCATAATTTTATGAAATTTCCCAGCAAATTATAACATAGAGAAATACGGTGATGATTTCTGTGATAACATCATCATTCTAATGTCCTTATCCCAATTTATTTGGGGTTGGCGCAACATGTTTTTCTTCCATATTTCTCTATTAGAATTATTTGGTAAAAATTCTATCATTACTTCCAAGGTTCACATTTAATAGACACTACTATAACCAGTCCACTGGGTTAACCGTTTTTTGACAGCTGCCTTAGAGCATAACTATTCCAGATAACTTTCAAACATTATAATAGCGTATGCGTATCAATTAAAAAAAAATAGAAAATTATTATGCATATTCCATCTGTCAAAAAATGGTTTACTTAATGAACAGGGTATACAAGCTGTATTTACGAAAAACAAAAGAAAAATCGATTTTGTGGTCCAAGATCGATTGTCATCAATATTATTAAAATGTGTTTCTGACAGATATGTATAATTTATGCTAAATAAATCTTCTACCACTTGGAAGTAAATAGGAATATTAATTTCATTGTTTAGCAATAATATATTGTTTTAAGATACATTAAAATAATACTAGCTTTTTTTTATGACTAAGTAATTTCATCATGCTCACATATTTGGCCTACATTAGTAAATAAAGTATTTTTAAACAACACTAACCTATATTATACAAGCCGGACATCATAGTATCAATGGCAAAATGAAGACATTTGAATTTCGCCATTTTGGCGGTGATAACTACGTGAGCGTCCGTGGAACTAATATTTTTTGATAGTGAGTTTTACAAAATGCTCAAATTCTCATGATAAAAATGTTTTAAATATCTCGTATTAAACACAAAATACACAAAAAAGTCGATTCCACGATTTAGACCTAAATCATCAGAGACAGACCAAAACCACACAACAACCATTCGCAACAATTTATCAATTTTAGTTCCTAAGACACTCGAGCGGGGCGCATTGAATCAGCACAAAAACAACTGTCATTTTGTATAGTATATTTAGTCCAGCAAACTTATTTAATGAGTTCTTAACATGATTACCGTCCATTTTATTATTATAACAAGCAATCAGATTCCTATTGTTTTAATAATAAAATTTACTGTAATCACAATAATTGTGAATGTCAAAATTAAATGCTATAATTTTATTAATGCTTTCCAGGTGTTGATGGGGCTGCTCTGTTGTTGAAGCTCGTGTTGATTGCTTCTATGCTATGATACGAACAAGACACTCCCTTGTTTGCGGGCCAGACCCAACATTATACTGTGGTGTATAGCTTGCGGCTTAAAGCTTGTGTGTGAATTGCTGCTGCAAGCTTTCAACATCTATGTCGAGGTTAAAGGTTTAGGTTGCATGTTTATGTATCACCTCTCCTCTTTTATGGGGGTAAAACATTATATCTAGAAAAAGTAAAATTAAACTGTGTAAAGAGTGTAAAAGAAAAGATATTTCATAACTCAAGTTAAATAATTATTATGTATAGCTGACATGGAAAATAATTTAATGTTCTGTGTTGTTAATTACTTTACATACTTAGTATTGTATACAATCAAGTATTTTCTAACTGAACAGACAGCTGTGCTGCTGGGGAGTTCGTTGAGCCACTTCGTCCCAGGGAAAGCACTAGGAAGTGGTGAAGGGCAGGTGTTTTGGGGGATTGTCTTTTGTAGTTTTGACATTCGAAAAGTGCTAATTCTCAGCCTAATATTAATAAATTACTTTTGATTTTGTATTTTGTTCCTATTTCTTACAGCATTGTAAAATAAGCGGCCCACCAAGGCACAAACTTTAAGTATTATTATTAATAATAAATGAAACTAAATTTCAGGTCATCTTGGTTGAATATAAAGGTTCACAAAAGCATTAAACTGTGTTCACTCCCTACTAGAATCAAAACACGTTGTTTATTTCAACACATTTTGTTCTTAAAATAGGTTTTATATGTCTTAGTAGACAAAAGAAATAAAAATCATAGTTATAATGCCTTTAATGTAATAGGCATTACATTGTTATCGGACTCAAAGATTATCAATCAAACTCAAATGTAAAATTTACGTCGTCAAAGTCCTTCAAAATAATTATTCGATTTTATTTACATTTTAATTTTTAATAGGTTATGTGTTGTGTAACTCGACCGTGATCGAATTTGACAAAATTAAACCAACTTACTTTCAAGCAAATCGTCCAATTCCGGGTCCAAGTTGGATTTGTCCACTTCCTTGTTTTCCGACATGTTTAATTGGTTAAAGAGATTAAAAACAGAAATATATTTCGTGTAAAATCACGAATTTATGAACAATTTTTGTGACAGTTTGACTTGACAGGTGTCAATTTTATGATTTTCCGAATGAGTAAGTGAATATACGTACGACAGGTGAATTGTAGTGTTGCTGCTCTAGAAATATTTTACCCGGTTAAATGACGCAGGTAATTGGACGTCGGAATCATGATGAAGGTTTTGAAAAATGTGGTTACTCATTCAATAGTATTTTTTTAGTTTTAACCATTAATTGGTCGTATGGGGTTTAACACACCATCAGTGCATCATGAGGATCAGAACTCTTAAAATATTGAATTTACTGCGCTGATGTTCACGTTAGTTATTTAATTTTGACAATTCAAAAGTGCCTGTAAATGGTTTAATTGAAATAAATGATTTGAGTTTGAGTTTGAGTTTCGTAAAAACGCATGCGCAACGCAACGCGCAACTTTATGATAGTATCAAGCAGCACTGAAATAATTTAACATTAAAACCAGAATCAAATCAATTGGTCGTAATTTAAACTTCGAGATTACATAACAGCATAGGACCGATGATACCTAGATGGATCTTCTTGCCGTCCTATGTTTCGTTTCTCACTAATTTAAAAGTTATACCATAACTGCAGGTAAATTTACTAACTTGGCAACACCGACCGGATGAATGAAAGTCAGGTGATTTTGCGTTTCGTTATTGGTTCATCCCTTAGTAAGTCGTAGCAATAGATTTTTTTTTTTCTATTAACGCATTAACTGCTGAATTATTAGCGAACTTTTCGCAAATGCTAAATATATAGCTCACTAACCCCTGTGCGACAAACGTTCATACGCGTTCAAATAATTTTCGTGTGGTGCTATGAACGCGCATGCGCGGTTGAAGAAAGTTTTACCCAGTGCGGCTGGCCGCATTAGTTGACGCTTCTGTGCGTTTGAAAATTTTCGAGTTTGCACAATGGACGCACCCGTGCGTCCATTGTGCATTGCGCCGCACTCGAAGAAAGTTAAGTAAATTGTATGGACGCGCAGGCGCGCCGCTAGCACATGGTCAAAGCTTGAAAAACGCGCAGGAACGTTGGCCGCAGTTAACGTGTTAAAGAAATCATACATTAATATTTAATTTATTAGGTTCCATTGTGCAGTTTTATTGTTTCTAACGTGGTGATATTATCGTGGACATCCACGTCCACTATCATGAAATGTATACTAATACGCGCACGTTATACGTTATCGTGGACAGATTATTGAAAAGCGTCTTCATAATATTTCTTTACATTTTAGTTCCTTGTATTATCGTGGTATTTATTTATTTATATATACTTTATTGTACACCACAAAAATACATAGCATAAAAAATACATAAAACACTACAAAATATACAATGGGCGGCCTTATCGCATCACTGCGATCTCTTCCAGGCAACCTTAGAATGGACAGTGATTTTCTTTGACATAAAATGGGACTGTCGTTGGTGCAAACATAATGTACCTATACAATTTATTAAAATAGATACACAAATATATACATATCCAAAATTATAGATACATACATACCATATAAACAAGCAACGAAAAATAAAAGAGGACTGTAGATGATCCCAGGTATGACAACAAGATCACAACGACAAGTAGTGCTCCTTTACAAGTCTTTTGAAACACCTGTAACGACTGCGCGCGTTTTATTTCAACTGGCAATGCACCGGTGGTACCGTGGAGTGCACGTCCACGATAATATCGTCATATTAGATATTATAAAAATAACTATTAAATTTTAGAAAATGTGAAAACATACCGGCCCTTACTGACCAGATGTCGATAGTTCTAGAAAGTTCTAGCATCGAAATTTCTAGAAGGATTTTGACTCTATTAGTTCTGCTACTAGATACTAGATGGCGCTAGTGGTAAATAATGTCACCATGTATCAGGCATTAATTATTATTGTGGCGCGCAACAGTACAACAAGTGGCAAAGCGAACGAGTGATGGCGAGACTACATACTGGAAATCTCTAAAATTCATAACAACAAAAAGATGTTACGTAGAAGTGACTATTGACAAAATAATTTTGGAGTGCCACAGGGCAGTGTAATGAAGCCTTTCTTATTCCTCATATAGGGTGACTGGTAATTAGTGACTGATACTTTTGTAGACATCATAACAAACAATTTTCCCGAAGAAACGTTTTCATTTCATTTACCAAGCACATGATCCCATGGCAATCACCCCAATATTAGCCGTAGAACCGATGACCGTTGGGGTAGGAGGGTTCTTGAGTGACCGCTGATCAGCAAACGTAAAGTAGGACGCCCTTTTTTTTTTTTGAGGATGGGAAATCATCAAATGACTCCTCCCGCTCTGGGTGGAGCAGGAGGGAGTGTCAGACTCTTACTGACTAAAACCCACCCGTGTTCCTTCCTTAGCCCTTTATGTTCCAGGGCAGCGGTAACCCTTTCGGACAATCCCGCTACCCTGGCAGGCTACGGCCCTATGGGGCCCCGTCTCTCATGCTGACATCTCTTTGAGGCGCGCGTGGAACACAACACGCCGTCCGGCACGGGCCTGGTCCTGATCGGACGGTGAGTTACCCATTACTCACCGCCCGCAGGCCCGCGCCTACGGTTGCCGGGAGTGGTCACGCGGCTCCCGACGCCCGGAGCGTCTCCCGCGGCGGCTGAGGCGTGAGGTGCGTTCCCTCGCCCACCCCGCCACCTCCTTCGCTAGCATGACTGCTTCGCAGAAGGAGGCGACTGCCTCCCACTCCCTCTCGCCCCGGACCATGGCTTGAACCAGGGCCGGACGCGAGAGGTCGCCGCCGCTGCCGATCGCCTCTACGAGGACACGGCGGTGCTCTGCCCAAGCAGGGCAGACCTCCACCGTATGCTCCACCGTGTCCTCTGGGCGATCCTGACAGTGGTGACACCCGGGCGTCTCCTCCCGCCTGATTATGTGCAGGAACCTCCCGAAACATCCGTGTCCGGAGAGGACCTGCGTCAGGCGGTAGGTGAGAACGCCGTGACGTCTCTCTAGCCACTCCTCAAAGAGGGGTCTTACCGCCGCTATCGTGGCGTGCCCTGCGCTGGGTTGCGATAGTAAGTAAGTAGGACGCCCTCAGGCTACGTCGAGCGACGATCTTTGCAGGGTGGCTGGTACCAGCTGGAGAAGAGTTACCGAGAATCGAGCTAAATGGTGTGCAATTGGAGATGCCTATGACCAGCAGTGGACTGCTGTAGGCTGATGATGATGAAGTACGTAAAGTAACAAACTACGCATTCGTTACCAATTTCATTGCGCGATACTAAATGTTGATTGTTCTTTTTTTATATAACATACATAATCAGCCTATAAGGGTCCCACTGCGTCGGCGCCGGCTGTCGCTGAAATCCAGCACTGGGGTTCTGTCTTGCATAGGGTCGCAGCATAATGCTGAGCGATAGCCGTTTTGCGTGGATGTGACGCATGTCAACCATTTCTTATTGTTTTTTTTCTTATTTTTATGTTCTTTTTTGCGTCATGTTTACAGCAAATAAACGTATTTTCTTTCTTTTCTTTCACTGCTGCAGCTGGGACACAGGCCTCCTCCGAGGAGGCCGTAAGACACCACGCGGGCCCAGTGCGGGTTGGTAGGTTGTCACAATTCTTCGAATTATTGGTTCTAGTGCTAGGACGTGCCGGTTTTCCTCTAAAATTTTTTCCTTCACCGTTTTGAGAGCAGTGGTGATGGAATAATTTACACAAAGTAAAGTGCCTGTCTGGGTTCGAACTTACGGCCTACAACTCGTAAGTCGCGGCCGTTATCACTGGACCACCACCCCCACCACTACTCCTGGGCCTCCACTGTTCTTTTCTTCTTCGAGCGAAAACGCTTTGCGGTAGACACGACCGCGTCGGATCGCGTCGGTTACAATTTTAGCGAGAAGACTCGCCCGTAGTTTTGTCGATTGTTTTTGCCATGTTTGGAGATATTTACAGAAATGCACTATGGAAAAGTCCATGGAATTAGTAAGTACTGAAAATGACAACGTTACAATACAACTTCACTTCAAAACTTTTTCACGTTATAAAAATGTATTAGGCACAAAAGTTAAAAACAAAAATAACATACAGTCAAAATACGAAAAAAAATAATGCGTCAATCCATGGACTCAAGCAGGGAAATGTGGTGAAATACCAATTTTGGTAAAAAAAAATATAGGAAATATATAAAAAAAAAAATACAAAAAAAATCAAAGGTAAGAAAGACTTAGGTACGTTGTTTCTGAGAAAATTCTTCGAGGTCATCATCTGCCTAGCCTTTTCCCAACTATGTTGGGGTACAGCTGACACCAGTATAAATACTTTAGATTTCCCTACCTATTATATATTACAACACCCTAATTACGTAACATACTTTCAATAACCTTATGAATCATTTTGAAGGATAAACGCTAATCCATTGCTTCTTATGTTCGAAAAATTTGTCTGCTCAACAACGTAAATAACGCAATTTATGTTGTTGACTTTCGAAATGAAATTTTTCAGCAGGAATACTTACATACTTAAGTAAATAAACTCATGTCTTCTACTCATGGGGAAGACAGAAACAACAGAACCCCACTTACTACGATCCTTACACACTCCTTTTGTCTCGTTTCACGAGCCCCTCTTGGGCACCTACAATTAATGATGATGTATTTTACATTTCAGAATAAAAACAAGTAAAAAAACTAAATTGATAAGGATTGTCAATGTCGTTATAAGAATTATAAGTTTTAAGAGGAGTCAGTCGGCTGATTCAGTCTTCGTTAATTATGCCGAATAAAGAGAAGAAGTGAGTATATTTTCAAGTACCTACCTGCAACCACATTGTCATTGTCACCATCTTCATCACCATCATCATCACTATCATTATCACCATCAACATAACCATCATCATCAACATCATCATTACAGTCTAAAGACGTCTACTGCTGGACATAAGCCTTCCTCAAGCACTGCCACTTCGATCAGTTCCGTGCTTCTTGCATCCAGCAGATTCCTGCGGCCTTCACCAGGTAATCGGTCCACCTTGTGGGACGCCTTACAAAGCTACGTCTTCTGGTACGCGATCGCTACTCCAAAACCTTTCGGCCCGATCGGCCATCTGCCGGTCGATTCTGTAAAAATCTCACCGTGAAAACTCAAGTGAAGTGAGTTTGATGTGAGTTGTAAATAGTGTCAATCCCTAGCATTATTTGAAATGACAGATCACTCCACGCTCACTTCACCTAAGTTTTCACGGTGAGATGGTTACAAAATCGCACCGCTGTTCTGCGAGTAATGTGCCCTGCCCGCACTCTAATTGCGTACAACACTGCCGTTGAATCATGGCAGGCCCAAACTGTGCGCAAAAGACTGCGCTGAGGCATGTTTCATTCCGTTTATCATCAGTCTGGAATCATGTGGTGAATTTATGATTACAGCTTGAGCGTCAATGTCCCGTCCACCATCAAAGTCAAAGTCAAAGTCAAATCATTTAATTCAAATAGGCACATAAAAGGCACTTTTGAACGTCAAAATTAAAATTAAATTGATTCTAGTCGCCCCTTCCAAAAGGTAGTTTTCGTATGGAGAAGAATGGGCAAGAAACTCCACCGTTACTCTTTTAAAATGTTTTACAATATTTTGCATACATTAATTATATAATTATATGTGAAGACGATGCACCTAAACATAAAATTACTATACCACAATAGGTAAAAAAATTAAAATGAATTAATGAAACCATGACATATAAATTGACTATGTGATAGGTACATGGTGCTCACATATTTACAAACATTCCAAAAGTAGACTATTTTCATAAATAAATAATAAGGAGTAATAAGTCCGGATGACTAAGTAATTACAGAATGTAAATCAATGTCAAAGAGAATAAAAAAAAAAGAATAAATTATACAATTACATTAGCAACCAGTTTGATTTTGTCTAGACTCTAGAGATTGTCCTATGGAGCAGGACCAGCATGTTTCCAAGCGTTCTTATCTTGGATATAATCCTCTAATTTGTAATATCCTTGCTTACAAAGTGTAATTTTAATATAAGTTTTAAATTTTCTTTCATTTAATTGCAATATTTCACAAGGTACTTTGTTGTAACATTTAACACAGTACCCCATAAAAGAAGTATGTACTTTAGATAATCTGAAAAAAGGTTGGTCTAATTTATCTTTATTTCTAGTATTAAAAATATGTCTATCACTTATTTTATTAAAAAGATGTTGATTTTTTCTTACATACATAATATTTTCATAAATGAATTGGCAAGGTACCGTCATAATATTAACCCTTTTAAATAGTTCCCTAAGAGATTCGCGGCGACGTAGATTGTAAATGGCTCTGACAGCTCTTTTTTGCAAAATAAAAATGGATTCAATGTCAGCAGCCCGACCCCACAGTAAAAGGCCATATGACATAATACTGTGGAAGTAACTAAAATAGACCAAACGCGCGGTTTCTTCATCTGTTAGCTGTCTTATCTTTCTAACAGCATAAGCCGCCGAGCTTAGCCGCCCCGCAATAGATGTTATATGAGGTCCCCATTGTAATTTCTCGTCTAGCGTGATTCCCAGGAAAACTGTTTGATTAACAAATTCTAGTTTTTGGCCATTCAATATGATGTCACATTCGCTACTTCTAACATTAGGTAATTTAAATCTAAAGCATTTGGTTTTTTTTTCATTAAGTACTAAATTATTTACCGTAAACCAATCTTGGACCTGAAGAATAGAGTTATTCACGTCGTCAAGATTTTGTGACCTTCGGTCTATTTTAAAGATCAATGATGTGTCATCTGCAAATAACACCATCTTCGGTTGATTTTGAAGTAATTGGGGTAAATCATTAATATAAACTAAAAAGAGGAATGGACCCAATATCGAACCTTGAGGAACGCCCATTGTCATTTCAGACCCCAATGAGTTTACGCCATTTACTTGGACTTTAACCTTTCTATCTTTCAGGTATGATCTTAACAAGTCAAGTGCTGTTTTCCTAATCCCATAGTGCTCGAGTTTCATCAGAAGTGTTTCATGGTTTACGCAATCGAACGCTTTAGAGAGGTCGCAAAAGATGTATTTCAAAAACTTGTCTGTTCAACAACGTAAATAACACAGTCAATGTTATTGAACTGAAACAAACCTTGTACCTATAGTATATGACACCGGTTGACGTCAGCACGTCAACGCCGGCTATCGCTGAAAAACAGCGCTGGGGCTCTGTCTCGCATAGGGTCTTAGCATTTTGCTGAGCGATGGTCGTTTTGCGTGAATGTGACGCATATTTTCCCCTAACCTATTTTTCGTGTTTGTGTTCTTTTTCTGCATCATGTTAACCGCAAATAAACTGTTTTCTTCGTATGCAGATCCACAACAGCGGCCGGTGACCAGAAAGAAGATAAACCGGATCCAAAAGAGGCTAAAGAATCCGCACACAAGGACAAAGAGCCGAAAGAAGCAAAAGAAAAAGGTAAGCAACAGCACCCTTATTGCGTAACACACTAAATCACGATCTGAATTATTTTGAAGCACATTAAATCAAATTGCGAATAATTTTGAAGCACACTATTTAAAATCACAATGTGAATCATTTTGAAGCACACTATAAATCCCAATCGAAATCATTTCGCAGCACACTATAAAATCACAATATGAATAATTATGAAACACACTATAAATCCCAATGTGAATCATTTTGCAGCACACTATAAATCACAATGTGAATAATTTTGAAGCACACTATAAATCCCAATCTGCATCATTTTGCAGCACACTATAAATCACAATGAAAATCATTTTGAAGCACACCATAAATCGTAATCTGAATCATTTTGAAGCACACTCCATTGCTTCATACGCTATGAAAAATTTGTCTGCGCAACAACTTAAAAATAACGCAATGAATGTTGAACTTAAAATGAAAGATATTGCTGTTGTGTGTTACGCAATTACCTCGCACCACGGAGACGCTTCGGGGGCTGGCTAGAGACACCATTTTGGCGCTGATAACAATGTGAGCGTCCGTGGAACTAATATTTTTTATAGTGAGTTTTACAAAATGCGCATACTGTTATGATAAAACTGTTATGCGGGCAAGAAGTAGTTTGAGATACACGGAAACAAGAAAATGATACCATCTCGTTACCTATTTTGTTTTCTTTGGTAGGTAAACACAAAGAAAAGGGAGATGCAAAAGAGAAAGGGGATCTTCCAGAAAAAGATCCCAAAAATCAGGCTACAAAATCTAAGCTTTTAAAGGAAGAAGTAATACTATCTTCACCGGAACCGGAAGTGACAGTGATACTGGAGAAAACACCCTCACAGATTGCTAAAGAGTGAGTTTTTTAAATCTTTTTAACAGACTTCGAATAAAGGAGGTGGTACTCAGTTCTTCGGAATCTTTTTTTAGTGTTCATACACACGAGCAGCACGCATCATCGGCAGAGGCAATTGTAGTTTTAGACACGCGTCAACGGCAGAGGCAATTGTAGTTTTACACACGCGTCAACAGCAGAGGCAATTGTAGTTTTAGACACGCGTCAACAGCAGAGGCAATTGTAGTTTTACACACGCGTCAACAGCAGAGGCAATTGTAGTTTTAGACATGCGTTGACGGCAGAGGCAATTGTAGTTTTAGACACGCGTCAACAGCAGAGACAATTGTAGTTTTAGACACGCGTCAACGGCAGAGGCAATTGTAGTTTTAGACACGCGTCAACGGCAGAGGCAATTGTAGTTTTAGACACGCGTCAACAGCAGAGGCAATTGTAGTTTTAGACACGCGTCAACGGCAGAGGCAATTGTAGTTTTAGACACGCGTCAACAGCAGAGGCAATTGTAGTTTTAGACACGCGTCAACAGCAGAGGCAATTGTAGTTTTAGACACGCGTCAACGGCAGAGGCAATTGTAGTTTTAGACACGCGTCAACAGCAGAGGCAATTGTAGTTTTAGACCCGCGTTGACGACTACAGTTCCCTGTGCCAATGCCGTTGCCGCGTGCCGCTCGTATGTACAAACACTTACTCGACCGCGCGACAGCAAACAGGATTTGGGATTCTTTATACGCTTGAAGCTGCGGCAGCGGCTGGGTGGAATTTAATTTATGAACTGTCTGTGTTGTTTCAAACGGTTGGTTAACTTAACATACGTACACACGGCTACACATCAAGCTATACAAAACCAGTATTGGCTGACCGTTCATTGTGAGAAAATATCATAAAAAGTGAGGCCAAGACAAACTGGTTTTGTATAGCTTGATGTGTAGCCGTGCGTACGTCAAATAATAACGATTACGTACTCATTATTATTTGACGTACGGCATACGGCAAGGTGATAATTTTGTAAGTGTAAGCTGAGTCAACGCTTTTTAGGTTTTTCCACCAAAATCATAAAAAGGAACCCTTATGGTCAGTCTGCCTGTCTGTCCGTCTATCACAGCTGGATATCTCAAGAACAACTAATGATATCAACTTGAAATTTGGAATAGTTTTAAATGACGTTTGTCCAACTACATGTATTTTGCAAATAGGAAAGAAATAAAAATTTATTTTGGTTTGACGGTAGTTAGCGCCATTTTTCACGGATACGCGTTCGCCAAGGTGACGAGAAACAAACCGTCCTTAATATACCCAATTCAGAATATTCTATCCATTCCATTCCCATTCCATTCCATTTCTATATTCTTGTATTCTATCTGTCACCATTAACTTCTAAGCAGCGGTGACAACTTACCATAGACTATAGAGGCTTATTTGCCATCCACACGTCATAAAATAACATCACGCCTGTATGGACGAAGGGTTTGGCAGAGGTGCTCCTATAGTATACAATTTAGTCAAAATCAATCAAAATCAAAAGTCATTTATTCAAATTAGGCTGAGAATCAGCTCTTTTCGAACGTCAAAATTACAAAAGACAGTCCCCAAAAACGCCCGCCCTTCACCACTTCCTAGTGCTATCGCTGGGAAGAAGAAGTGGCGCAACAAACTCCCCAGCCAGCAGCAGCCAGCCAGTATATAATTTCGCCAGTTTAATCCCCTTGTACGAGGAGACGAGGCTTTTGCAATCGCTGGGCACAATTCCAGACTCCAGGCTGCTGCTGACAAATTCCTGATGGAAAATCTCCGATAACACTTTGCCCAGTCTGGTATTCGAACCCAACGTCCTCATGCTCAGTAATAGCCCTTGCGAACTCTAGACCAACGATGCAATCCAATGATATAAAAATCTCGTCACCAGAGAAGCGGAGATGAGAGCCGTGGCCAGGAAGCTGCGCTTCAAGCGTCGCTGGCCGGAGGTCAGTAAGGCGAGGTTCAAAACCAAGCCCTGGCACCCTCCGGGACCGCCGCAGAGACCACCGCCAGTGGTAAGTACTCGTCTACTATACCCAAGAGACGTCTCTTGCCTGATCTCTCTCCGGTCGTGTTGGATTGTGTGCCGACTGCCGTGTCGTCGGATTGTACAGACGCCAGCAGATCAAGCTACCCGAAACTGTAAAATTTTTCCAATCAACCTTGAACCTTAATGCTTCAGCGATAATGTTGAAAATCTATTAAAGAAATGTGACAGATTTTAGTAGCTTGATCTGCTGGCGTCTGTACCGTGCAAGTCACGTGCCTACATCGTGTCGCCTGCGTTACTGGAAATTATAAATTAGGGTCTTCGTTCCCCCTGTTTTTATGACTATGTTATAGACATGTTACAAATACCAGGTCAGATTAAAATAGGTAGCGAGACTCCGCAGACGTGATGAGTGTCGGAATCTAAACGTGATAAAAAAAAGTAAATTAGATGATTTTTTTTTTGGGGTCAGCTACCACTGTAAACTGTATTTACTTGAACTATCAGAGGGGCAATTCTCATAATTTTAAGAACGTTCACAGTCTGATCTCAGTCTCAATCTGTCAAAAAATACTTCCAATTTCCCTACATTTTTACATGTTTTTGACATTTGTTTGTCGCCGAGATGAGACTGCGACTAGATTTTGAACGTTTTAAATTACGAGAATTGACCTTCAGTTTACAAAATCAGTTTTTTTTTGTGTAAACTTCACAGACGTCATTAGTATCGCTAAATAAAAACGATAAAACACATTTTCGCAACTCACATCAAGTAACAACACTACCAGCGGTCGTTGGCCCCTAAGAAGAAACATCAAATGCACTGACAATCTCACTCAAATGACTGCAGAGTTTTGTTTGATCCTCCTTGTAATAATATCTTGATTTAAAAGAGTGTCCGTGGAGTTTCTTGCCCGTTCTTCTCCACAGAGATCTACGTTTTGGAATGGGCAACAGCTTCAACTTTCTGACTAACTGACCGACAATTAAATTTTGACAATTCAAAAATGCCTGAAATGGTTTAATTGAAATAAATGATTTGAGTTTGAGTTTAGTATAGTTTAACCAATTTTATGATTTAAAAGAGTGTCCGTGGAGTTTCTTGCCCGTTCTTCTCCATAGGAACCTACTACGCTTTGGAATGGGCAACTAGCTTCATCTGACTGACTGACCGACACTTTGACAATTCAAAAGTGCCTGTAAATTGGTTTATTTGAAATAAATGCTTTGTTTGAGTTTTGCAGAAGTCATAACGCACATTACCTTAACTAATCTGCATTCGCGACATACATAAGTATTCGCCAAAAATGTAAACAAATGTGAATTTATGGAAAAAAAACTTAAATCCCTACACAATAAAGTTCAGTTTACGCTACAACTTCAAACATTTTTATAACTTTTTCAATAGTGCTAGTCACTCTGAAATCAACTTAATTGCCATTAAAATAAAGTTGATATTTGTTTAACTTGAAATAACGTCAATTTGAAACAAATAAAATTTGAATAATTACACCATGTTGTTCTTTAATTGCCAGGTAATCGACCGGCCCGAATTCTTAACTCATAAGTGGGTGCCTCCGTACCTGAGGAGGCGCCGCCCGCGCGCCAAGAGGGAGAGGATCATGCTGGAGGACATGACGCAGCCACCACCGTCTGAACTCTCCAAGTTGAGGAAGGTGGGCCTGTTTTTGTATATTTATTGTTTCCCAAATTATTTATTTATTTATAGTTAATTAGCTGCGCCCCGCGGTTTCACCCGCATAGGTTTCGATCCCGTAAGAATATCGAGATAAAATATATCATCAATCCTAGTTATAAACTATTTGTGTACCAAATTACATCCAAATCCGTTTAGTAGTTTTTGTGTGAAAGAGTAACAAACGTCCATCCATCCATCCATACAAACTTTCGCATTAATAATATTAGTAGGATTAAAACTGTACATACCTACAACACCAATTACATTAATTTACATAGGGACAATATTACGTTGACAATACTAGTAATCCTATTAATATTAAAAACGTGAAAGTTTGTATGGATGTTTGTTAGGTACTCTTTAAAAAAGTAAAAAACTAGAAATAGTGTGTAATTCTCGTGTTAAGAAAGTAAAGAACTGTAATAGTTCAAAATGTAACCACAAAACTTCTTTTCTGATAGATTTGGCACAGCTTTAGCCAAGTGGAGAAAAACAAGATGATGTGTCAGGGCAGCATCGGGTGCAACTCCAAGAAGTACTCCTCCACTCACTGCGGTTAGTTACCAGACATAACCACACACCAGCTTTCCCCGAAGGGTAAGGCAGACGTGACACACATTTCACCAATTATGTTTACATAATCACAGCCTACATATAACGTTCCCATTTCCAAAGGGATAATGGCCACAATCTACCACGCGGGCCCAGTGCGGATTGGTAGATGTCACATGTCCTCGAATTTTTGGTTCTGGCACATGCCGGTTTCCTCACGATGTTCACCGTTTTGAGAGCAGTGGTGATGAAATAAATTTTCAATTCAATTCACTTTTTCAATAAATCAATTTTCAAACTCGCGACCTACTCGGTAAGTCAGGACCGATGCCATTGGGCGGTCATCATTGCTTCACACTGCTAGTTATGTTTAAGTCCCATGGAATAGAGGACACACAACCAGACTCTTGGCTGCTACTAAAAAATTCTTGATATTGTAGCGCTATTTACTACGCCACATGCGAACAACGCGTCATACTGACGTCACGCAAATCCTGCATCTCGCAAGCAGAGTTTACCGCGCAATTAGCATACATACAAACTTCCCGACATCAGTCGTGGGGCAATTGCCCGCCGGGCACAACATCCGTCTGGTTGGAGGATCCTCCCTTGTCTATGGAGAATGAGTGAACTCTACACCCTGTTCCTCATACCTCAAAATTTTTATTCGTGTAATAAAATTTACGTCTGACAGATTATGTATGGAAGAACTATCAAAAATTCAAAATTATTCCTCGGATAAAGTTATCTGGCGTTGGTAAAATCGGCCCTTAGTACTTATAAGAAGTATATCCAGAGTGGAAGGGACGATCGACGAGCAACCTGTTACCATGGATTCAGCTCATGATTCTAAACACCCTCACGTCGATAGATTTCATCGGTTATTTTAAAAAAAGTTAGCTGTTCTGTACATTTTGACCGCTTACGTATTGCATTTTTCTATGCAACAACAGATGTTTTTTTTTTTTGATAATCGACAATAAATGTCTACGCTAAGGGGTCTAAAATTATGTGCTGAATTCCTGGTTACAGGTCGCGCGTCGATGTCCCTGCCACCCGGTGTTTTTATCCTCTTTAATAAAGTCGGCAACTGGTTAATTATTTGTTCGTTCCTTGCTAGGAGCCCAAACCGCGTGCATAGCCGTGGCGTGCCGCGCTCTCCTTGAGGAGAAGACTCCGGCACAATTCGTCAGGAGGGACGTGGACGACCTCATCGAAACGGGCGATAGATATTATAAGCGGTGCATGGTCGCATTGAAGTGCTATAAAGGTAACGTAAACTTTTTTAAGTTATTGTTTAAGAATTAAAATCATTAAAATTAATTATCAATAGGGTGATCTGGCAGAGAACCAAAATTGTCGACATAGCTCACAGAATAAGCAACCTGAAGTGGCAATGGGCCGGCCATATTAGCCGTAGAACCAATGACCGTTGGGGAGACGTGTTCTTGAGTGGAGACCGCGAATCGGTAAACGTAAGGTGAGACGCCCTCAGGCTAGGTGGAGCGACGATCTTCGCAGGATGGCTGGTAGCAGCTGGATGAGAGTTGCCGAAAATCGAGTTGAATGGCGTGGAATAGGAGACGCCTATGTCCAGCAGTGGACTGCTGTAGGCTGATGATGACTCTATATTAGAAAAACTTCATTCAAACGCACAATGATAGATGCACCTACTACAAAGCGCGGTAGTACAAACGTTGCTTCTCTGTAGAGGTTTACTCTGTGGCGCGAAGTTCGTGCTAATTCGGAAACATGAACACCGCCGAAGCGCATACCTTCTCTGGTCTAACTGTACGTATCTTTGTAACGTCATCGACTCAGTCATTCCTTTACTTCAGGCAAGCCTGCCCTCCAACTGCACCAGCTCCTGACCTCGTTCTTCTACCACGACACCAAGTACACCGTCAAAATGCAGGAAGCTGACAGAGGGCTGCTGGCGAAGCACCCCGACAATGTCACAGCTGATGTCGACATGATGGCGTAAGTTAGATTGTATTTAAAAACTGCACCTGGAGATTTTTTTTTTTTGTGCCTGTAACTAGCTGACCCGACAAACGTTGTCCTGTCCAAGAGTTCATGCCGAAATCCTATGGAGTAAAAAAGGATATTCAGTTTCCCCAATTAAAAAAAAACCGGCCAAGTGCGAGTCGGACTCGCGCACGAAGGGTTCCGTACCATTATCTATAAAAATCACGTCTGTTGTAAGGGAGCCCCCCTTAAATATGTATTTTATTTTGTTTTTAGTATTTGTTGTTATAGCCGCAACAGAAATACATAATTTGTGAAAATTTCAACTGTCTAGCTATCGCGGTTCTTGAGATACAGCCTGGTGACAGACAGACGGACGGACAGACAGCGAAGTCTTAGTAATAGGGTCCCGGGCTTTGGGTACGGAAGCCTAAAAAATAATCCGGGAGACTTCCAATTTTTCAAATTCAAATTCAAATCATTTATTTGCTTGAATATGGGTGGTTACATGAGGTGATACATAATTACAAGTTTTTTAAACCATATCCTACCTTGATAGGTGTGAAAATATCGAATATAATAAAATATACACATACCTACATAAACACAAGCCTTCTTCCCATGGGGTTAGGCCTGGTTAGGCAGAAAACTACAGAAAACGACACTGCTACTAGCACCGCCGTTTAGCACCGTTCCTTATTGTTTGTACCGCACCGCCTCGCCTGCCCGCACTGTTACTACGTTTTCGCTTAACGTTATTTTTTACTTTTTGCTCGGCTCATAAGTTGTCCTAGCGTAATTATAAATAGCCTATAACCTTCCTCAAAAAATGGGCTATCAAACGCAAAAATAAATGTTGAAATCCGACTTGCAGTTCCAGAGATCAGCGCGTTCACAAACAAACTCTTCAGCTTTATTATTAGTATAAATAGAAGTATAAAATCACATGAAAACCTCTTCACCGTTGGCATCATATCCCCTAGGTTAATGGAGAAGCGAACAGGTCAGAATTACATGTTGATCCTGTCGATCGGAGATGACCGCCACTTCCTTATCTGGGGCCATCCCCCGGATCCTGAGGGCGGCAGTCTCGCCAAGACCATCTGCTACATCTTTGACCCTCATATGCTCAATGAGATTGGAGGGGTTGATAAAATGTGAGTATGCCTTATTGTTTGGGGGTAACTTTTAAAGCCTCGTGTTCATAATTCATGGATAACGCAAAATACAACTATTTTTTTTCTCGTTGTTTTTTTTTTGGCTTGTAGTTGATTGCCTGCGAAAATTCCTACCAATCATAATTGGTATTGAAAATTTTATCAAAGCACGTAAAAAGAATAAAAATGTCGAAACAACACTGTGAAATTCAATGTTCTAACATAAAAACGTTGCTGATTCCTTCCTCTTGCCTTATTTGTAACCGCGCAGGAACGGCGCCGGCGCCTTCATCCGGTACGCGGGCATCACGTCGTTCGTGATCGACTTCCTGTCCAATTACGGCGACATGGACGCCGCCAAGAAATCTAAACCGAAGCCGCCCATCACGCTGACCACCGTTGAAGTAAGCAGACTATTACTACAGTTCTTTCATAGTTATAGTTAACGTACGAGGAACAGGGTGTAAAGTTCACTCATCCTCCATAGAAAAGGAAGGATCCTCCAACTAGACGGGTGTTGTGTCTGGTGGGCTACGTTCTGACGATGTTTTGATGTATAGAATGCATAGGTGACGGCTATATGGTGGGTCTTTTTACACCCTGTATTTTTGACGTGTAAATGTGTTTGTACAAACTTGCTTACAGAAATAATACCATTTATCCTCAGGTGGTACAAAAGGAACCGTTGCTCCGGGACCCTTCTTATGGCTTGGATCTGAAGGCTCTTAAAATCCACTGCCTCAGTGAGTGGGACAGCCTCAACGTTAATCATCTGCTTGAGAAGAAGAAGGTGGAGGTAAGCAGTTATCTAGCTAGTTAAGATAACATTTGATTTAAGCGGTACACTTTTCTATGAAAAGTAGTACTAGATTAAGGATTAGGAAAAAAACACATCGCTCACGTGGCCGCGATTGCATATCATTTGATTACAAACCTTAACTTGCAAACACAAAGTTTATTATCGTTTGCAATAAATGTATTTACTGCTTTGAATGAAACTTAAACGTATTTTTAAATTACGAAACAACAATATATTTGGAAAAATATTTTTGTCCATAATTTGTGTTGGGGTCGGCTTCTAGTCTAACTGGATGCAGCTGAATATCAGTATTTTGTATGAAGCTACTGCCTGTTTGACCTCCACAACCTAGTTATTAGGTAATAGTCCTTCGTAAGACTGGTTGGCAGACTATCGGGCTTCCGACGACCCGTAACGAATGCCAAAGATCTACGAATGATAACCGGGACCGACGGCTTATTCTGCTTTCCGAGACACGGAAGGGTCGTGATATGTAAAGATGGTCACCCATCCACGGACCTGATTGAACGACCCGTCTGGTTATTATTACCAGGATAAAAGTATTTCATATTCTAACTGAGGTCACGATTCGTCCGTGTTTATGTGGGTTATTTTAGTGATCGTAATGACCATGATGAAATGAAACCCACTTTACACATCTAGAAAATTACAGTGATCTCTTAATTCTAGGGTCAGCATATAACGGGTTCGCTCAGCGCCGTCAGTCTGGCGACCTCCCGCGCCAAGGCCAGAAAGAAAGTCGGGGAGTTCTACCAGAAGACACCGAAAGAAGTAAGTTTGAATTACACCAGCGGGGTAATTGCCTAACAAACTTACTATGGCATAATCAATCTAGAGGTGGACCGGGAACGACGAGCATTAGCGGTGAGGTGTAATATGTTGATCCGAAGGTTGTCACGCTGCACAGGTTCAGTTAAAATAACTTTATTCAACGCTTACTGACAAGTATTTTACACGCGTAACCTTTGGTCTAGCTTCATTCTAAAGGCCGTTAATGCTCTTCGAGTCCAGTACAATAATGCATTCAGGATGCTGTTGGGGCTGCCACGCTTCTGTAGTACCTCAGGGATGTTCGTGGACGCCCGGATTGGCAGCTTCGCTGCAATCAGGCGCAAGCGAGCAGCGTCCTTGTTGCACAGGGTGCGTGCCAGTAACAACGGTCTCCTGAGTGTCATAGCCAACAAACTGGATTGTCCTTTCATTTGGTACTTAAGTCAGCTGCATGCTCCTGTAAATATTGGTAATGTCTACTAACATAGTTTTTAAGTTTTTATGTTACTAAGATCTTGGTACCCTTTGTAATGTTGTAATTATGGAATTGTATTCTGAATTAAAGAGAATATTATTATTATTATAATCAGCATATAATGTTGCTACTGCTGGAACAAAGACCTCCTTTCGGGGAGAAGGAGTAGGTAGTAATCCACCACGTGGGCCCAGTGCGGGTTGGTAGATGTCATATGTCTGCGAATGTTTGGATCTAAGACATTCCGGTTTCCTCACGATGTTTTCCTTCATCGTTTTGAGAGCAGTGGTGATGGAATAATTTACACAAAGTAAAGCGCCTGTCTGGGTTCGAACCTACGACCAATAAGTCGCGGCTGTTGGGACACCACTGTTCACTTACAATGGCAATGTTTTTTATTTGACAGTTCAACAAAATTCATTGCGTTATTCGCGTTGTCGAGAAGTTGAATTTTCCCTATGTATGAGGCAATGGATCAGCAATTTCCTTTAAAAACTTTCGGATTGCGATTTAAAGTGTGTTCTGCAGTTAGGGTGCAACTATCTTAAGGCACCAATTGAGCTTTTTTTTGAACAAATTGTGTTGGCCTTTGCCCAACAGTGGGATGATGCAGTCCCAGTAACTTTAAGCTAATAGAACAAAGCGGGAGAGCTTAAAAAAATGCATTTTAATTCGTTTTAAAATCGTGTGAGCCAGCACTTACCTGACGTAACCATCCCCCAGCCCGCCCCCGAGCTGCCCGTGAACCCGGAGCGCGCGCCGCTGAACCCCACCAACGAACAGATCATGACGCTCCGCGGGGAGAACTTCTTCCTCTACTCACCCAAACTCGATGGACACATGTTTGGAAGGTGAGTCGAAGTCATTTTAATTAGACCATTTATAGGCAAAGTCTAGCTAAAGTTTAGCTAATGTCAAGCTAGAGTTAAGCTAGAGTCAAGCTAGAGTCAAGCTACAGTCAAGCTAGAGTCAACCTAGAGTCAAGCTAGAGTCAAGCTTCATTTCAGGCACTTTTGAAAACTCTGCCATTCTGCTGTGCATTATTTTGTTTTGTACTTTTTTTTTTGTAAATAAAGGCTTTGAATTTTGATTTGAATTGCCCATTCCAAAAGGCAGTTTTTATGGAGAAGGATAGATTCTGACCACGAGGTCCTGGGTTCAACACCCAAGTTGGACAAAGTCTTAAATGGGTTTTTTCATAAGGAATTTCTCAATAGCAGCCTTCGACTCTGAATTTGCTCCCAGTTGATGGCAGTAGACTTGCTTCTTAATTAGCAGATAGGACTTATACTATCTGACGAAATGTGGGTTTACTATACACTCCACATCTCTGCTTAACTCTTCCAGTTTTACAGGCGTGATGTTATTTATTTTCAGGGACGACATGATCCCTTTACCGAAAGAGGAGACTGTCCTGCACAGTCCAGTCGAGATCGCAGACCAGAACTATCACTCGCAGTACAAGCAGCTCGATGTGGAGAAGTGGATCATGAGGGGCACACGACACATGGCCAGCTATAGGTAAGCATTCATTCATTATCTATTTATTTATTGTACTATTACATGCATGGACATTACGTTGTGCCGAAACGTGGACGCTGACGATCGGGCTGGTCCACAAATTCAAGGTTGCTCAGCGCGCTATGGAGCGAGGTATGCTCGGAGTTTCTTTGAAGGATAAAATCAGGAATTAAATTATCCGGAGTTACTGACATAGCTTGCAGAGTAAGCAAACTGAAGTGGCAGTGGGCCTTGTTTGTTGATGAACCAATGGCCGGTGGAGCAGACGAGTCCTGGAGTGGAGACCGTGTATCGGCGAGCTTGGTGTGGCGTCCCACACCGCTGGGGGGCGTCCCTTTCAGCGACGATGGACGGATGACCTAAAGAGGATGACTGGGACAGACTAAATTTCCGCATTCAGTTTGTCCCAGGCGGAGGACAGGGTGTTGTGGCGCAGCCTGGTAGTGGCCTATGTCCAGCAGTGGACTGCGATAGGCTGAGTGATTGATGCATTTACGTTTTTAAAGAATTTACACACACACACACGAACGAACACAGTACGGAATATCTTAACGTTGATTATTCAGTTTAGCATAGCTTAATCCTGATTTATAGTCTTGCTTAAGCATAGCACAGCGCTGCAGAGCTTAATGTTGATTATTCAACCTATCTGTCGTGCAGGTACCAAAAATTCAAGACGTACACAGCCATTCCGTGCTGCGTGGCGGCTCTGGGCATGTTGCAGCGATACAGAGCTCGCGCGTGGAACGAGGACATGTTTGATGAGACCCTGGATATAGGATACAATATGTATCGGGCAAGTATCAGTATTTTTTATATAGTAATAATAATATCCTCCCGACCGATTTCGGTCACGGTTGCCAATCTCAACGGAGATTAGCCAGGTACGCAGAAGATATTATAGTTCACAAGTGTGTGCGTAAACACAGGTACATTCTCTCTTCCCTCACTCTCATCGTCCGATGGGACGGCAATCGGACACGACCGGAGGGAGATCAGGCGCAGGACACACGGTTTAACGTGCGCACTGAGGCACGGGGGTATTAAACCGCCAACTTCCAAACTCCGGGCTTTACTAAGATGGTAAACCCAAGAATACTTTTTGCCCAACCTGGCAATCGAACCCAGGACCCCACGCTCAACAGCCGCACTTAGAACCACGAGACCAACGGGGCAGACACCAACCAACTGGTAAGTGGCGCGTGAACAACAAGTTGTCACGCTACCGTGCACCGGTGCGGTGGCGTGACAGCAGCGAGCGGTCGTGTTGCTGACGGCGCGTTGGCTACAAGCGAGTGGATTTTTTCAAAGTGGTGACGGGGAGTTACTGCCCTGGCTGAAGCAGCACGGGGTTCAATGAGTGACGACCTTTAATTCGTTTACCTGAAGGCGTAAGCAGGCTGAACTTCTATCGCATATTCTTCGTAGATGTGTCGCTAGCCTAAGCTTTATAAATATTAGTACAGTGGTCGTCACGCCAGTGGAGGTGGTGCGTCTGCGCAAGGGTACAGTCGTGTCTTAAAGTACTAGGATATTGTTTTATAATATATATGTGTAATTGTTTTATTGTGGAATCATAATAATTACTTTACCGCTAGTAAAGTAAGTTTTATGTGCGGCCCCTTCATACCACCAATTCGATCGTTAAATCACTCAGTGTGCAGGTAAATGGGCAGCGTTCTTTTTACGTGATGGGACTTTTGCCATAAATAAATTACTACACTACCTCTCATTCTCTCCTATTCATTTTTTTTTTTTATAAATCCGTTGCCCCACACTAGGAATTTCTCCTGTGTCGTGGGTGCGTTTACAAACATTTAAAATCACATACACAAACAGCCAGACCCGGAACAATTACTTGTAGGCCATACAAATATTTGTTCCGTGTGGCAATCGAACCGGCGACACGCAGCGCAGCAGTCAATCGCTTAACCACTTCGCCAACCGTGCCGTAATTTAAACCTCTGTGTCGCAGGAGTCGCTATTGGAGCGCGGTGGTCCCATCCGTCGTCTGGTGCTCGGGGAACTCAAGGATACCTTCTCGATACGCGACCGAGAGTATACACACAAGGTAACACATCAAAATATATATGTTGCATTAGTCTGCCGACCCTTTTCCCAGCTAAATAATTATTATGTTAGGGTCGGCTTTCAATCTATTTTACATGTAGCGACTGCCTATCTGACCTCCACAATCCAGTTACCGGGTAACACGATACCCCTTGGTAAGACTGATTGTCAGACTTTTGGGCTTCTGACTACCCGTAACTCAAAGATCTACGAATGATAGCTGGGATCAACGGCTTAACGTGCTTTCCGACGCACGTGATACATGTTACTATTTACCCTATATTTGGGGCTAGTTGTAACAGTCGCTTTTTTCCGACCAGCGGGACAGTGATTATGCTCTTATAATAAAGTAGCTTTAACGACAGATTAGCTCTGAAATAGAAGGAAAAACGCTGGAACTCTAGGCAATAATAGAGTGTTACTTCTTACCCCCGTAACAACTAGCCTTATACTGTCATTCCTTATATTCCTTCATCATTTTATTCATTATTCTAGGTGCGCGGTATCGCGGTCTGGGGCAAGTTGGTATCGAACAACCCCAAAATCTTTGACTTGTGTCGAGGAATCGAACATTTCTTCAAAGAGTCGGATTCCGGAATACTGCAAGTAAGTGGAACTCGTTTATAGCTTGCGCATGTGACTTAAGCCACCAGCAAATTACTGTGTTGTGTTGTGTCGTAACGCGGAATAGGTACACCAATCAAACGTATCTATTCAGGACTACGTCAAATCACAACGAGTTTTGATTGGTTAAAACTGCGTCAGAAGGCGACACAACACATTAATGTAAACCCGGCTTTATCCAGCGCCCCGTGGTTTCCCCCACACAAGTCTCGATCCCGTGGGAATAACATACTAATTAAAAGTTATCATATGTGTCAATCCAGGTTATAAACTCTCTGTGTGCCAAATGACACTAAAATCCGTTCAGCCAATTGAGTAATAAACATCCAAATATACAAACTTTCATAAATAAATACCAGTAGAATATGCTTAGCCTCTTCCCAACTATGTTGGGGTCGGTTTCCAGTCTAACCGGATGCAGCTGAATACCAGTATTTTATATGGAGCGACTGCCTCTTTGACCTCCACAACCCACCGGGTAACACGATACTACGCGTTAAGACTTACGAGTATATCCGGCTGATAATTTTCATACTAAGTCTGTTATTTTTAGGGTTCCGTACCCAAAGGGTAAAAACGGGACTGTAACTAAGACTCCACTGTCCGTCTGTCTGTCTGTCACCAGGCTGTATCTCTTGAATCGTGATAGCTAGACAGTTGAAATTTTCACAGATGATGTATTTCTGTTACTGCTATAACAACAATTAATACTAAAAACAGAATAAAATCTATATTGAAGTGGGGCGGGGCTCCCATACAACAAACGTGATTTTTTTTGCCATTTTTTTGCTCGATATTAATAACGGCAACAGGTAGACGCTTGAAATATTCACAGAATATTTAGTTGACACCGGGACAGGTGAAACTAAAAAAAAAGGTTAAAATATAGTGTCTAATCATAGATATCCGTGTCTAATGTTGTATAGATAATGGTACGGAACCTTCGTGAGCGAGTCCGACTCGCACTTGGCCGGTTTTTTTTTTTGTGGATTATCCGAATCCTACCATAATCATCGTCGGGCCGGTGGCGTGCAGGCAGGTCCAGGTGACAGCTGTAGCAGTTGTACCGCACATGATACAACATCGTGCGACACTTCACTTTTCGTCTCATATTGATCTGCTATGTATGGTAACACCGAACGCGCGGCAATGTATACCTTATTACAATGACGTAAAAGTTACATTAATCCGCAGGTACCTGGAGAGTATGAGACGGCGATTTGGTTCGAGGGCGGCAAGTACTACTTGTACCATCCCTGGCCAGCAGACAGATATGGATCTAGGGTGAGATGCACTCATTTATAATTTAACACAGATTGGCAGTGGGCTGGTCTTCTTGTCGAAAGACCGATGGCCGATGGAGCAGACGAATCCTGGAGTGGAGATCGCGTGTCGGCAAGCTTAGTGGGGGACGCCCCCTAGCTAGATGGACAGACGAGCTAAAGAAGGTGGCTGGGACGGACTGGATGCGGAAGGCGGAGGACAGGGTGTTGTGGTGCAGCCTGGGAGAGGACTATGTTCAGCAGTGGACTGCGATAGGCTGAGTTGATTGATTGATTGAAAGCGCCTGTCTGGATTCTGACCTACGACCTACAACTCGTAAGTCGCGGTTGTTACTTCTGGGCCATCCCTGTTCTGACACCTGCTGTTGGATTTTCAACTTTCGGCGCTGAACTGAACGTTGAAAATCTAACAGCGCGTTTTTATTTAGGCATTTATTAGATTACGCCTAATGTCACTGAAAACACATATGAGAATCAGGATTTTTGGACGTCGAAATCAAAATTACATAAAACCCCCTTCAAACATTTCTATTCACACACTCGTCATCAGGTTGGCCTCCAAGATGGCGGCAAGGGCTGCGTCATGTACTTCACCCGCTTGGCGCGCTTGTGCGAGTACTTCATGGACAACGTGGCCAACATGAAGCGGAAGCCGTTCAGCATCAGCGACGTGCACGTCACGCAGCGCAGTGCCGACATGCCCGAGCCTGTCAACAAGATGAAACGTAAGTCAACATCGTCATCATCAATACTTCCGGCATGTTTGCAGAGGCGACAATAGATGGCTTCCACGCTATCATGCGCAAGTGTTGCGCTTCCATTATGCGCAGGGTACGCGCCAGTCCCAGCAGCATCCTGAAAACTATAGCTGATAGGTGGGACAGCCCCATACTGGGATATTGGATACGCCTGTATGACTACATTTATGGGTCCGAAATAAAAGATGTATTTTTTTCGCATTTTCCCAACTATGTTGGGGTCGGCTTCCAGTCGGTTGCAGCTCCCGAGGGTCCCGTACCAAAATGGCAAAATATAAACTCTAAGGATGACGCCCTGCAACGCAAAATTCCTCCGATATCACTTTTGTAACTTTTTGAACCATTGCACGCTACTAACAGGCGGGCAGTACAGTCACGAGCACCAATATGTCAATACTTGGCAACTTTCAAATGCGATTATTTCGTGAAATAACGAATGCAACGTTAAAATAGGACATATTACATAAACCTATGGGTTTGAAAATGCTATTCGTAACAGCATTATATTTCATTCAAAAACAAAGAAGTAAATCGCTTTTGAATAAAGCTGAGTGTATACATACTTTTGCTCGTGACTGTACAACACTTTTTTTGGATTAAACTGCACTGTAACGTATGTACGATGTACGTGCGACTAATTTTTAACAGACTTCAATAAAAGGAGGTGGATCTCGAAGTCGGTTGTATGTTATATGCTGTACTTTTTGTTTGTTACCTCAGAACTCCGTTACATATAAACCGATTAAAAAATTCCTCCTTAAAAAAACAACCAACTTCCAAAAAAAAAAAAAAACAAAAGTAACGTTAATTTCGGAAGTCGGTGTCTGTGGATTTGTATTTTCTTTTTTTGCCACCGACTTGGAAGTCGGTTGTTGTTTTCATAATAAAATTTTCTGGTGCTTCGTCTGTCTGTCTCTATATGCCACAGCAGGCTTATTTTAGGAGCTACTCAGGAATATTAGTAGTAGTTGTAAAAACAGTCTGTATTACCTTCCAGCGGTGGCCCCGGGTCGCTGGATAGTGCGCGGCAGTTTCCACGAGGGCGACGCGCGCTTCCCCGAGGAGCACCGCGGGAGGCAGGCCACGCCCGTCTCCATCACGGCACTGGCCATGACACAAGTCGTGGACCCTAACGACTGGACGTCAGAAGATATTGATGAGGTCAGAACAAACATCAGGCTTTTCAGGATATAGGAGTTGACCCAACAGGGGCATATTGGATAATACCGACTGGCGACCATTCGACAGTCAAAAGTTTTAGTGCTAAACTAAACGGCACCTGTCGTGAAAATGTTGTAATTTTTTGACATATATGTTGCAGGGTCAGTTCAGTTTATATGTGTATAGTCTATGGGGTCAGTCATTGATATAAATAGGTGCCAGATGGTAAGTGGCCCCTCCGCTCATGGACATCCAGAGGCATCGCAGGTTCGTTGCCAGTTGTTGCAGAAATGTCTGCCTTTAATTACACCTACAGTCCGGCGGCACTCTTCGAACCGGAACACACCAATGCTCGGTGGCAGAAATATGTCAATAACTTCGCAAGCCAAGTCTAGGATACTTGATTTGTTTATCTTTCTCGGCTTTCAAGAGGTTCTCATCATGCGGGACGGTTATGTCAACAATCATTGCGCGCCGCTCTGATCGATCCACCACCACTATATCAGGCTTATTGGCAACAATAGTCCTGTCAGTGATGATGGTTTGATCCCAGTACAATATGATATTTCCATAAATCATCTTCACTGTCATCTTTCTGCCCTTGTCAAAGGTTACAGTTTGCTAAATATCATCTATTACCTTCTAGACCCTAGTCCGCGGTGACGGCCTCTACCAGAATACAATGGAACACCTCGAGAAGATGGGCATCAGCATGGACGCGCCGCAGAGTCCTGAGGAGGGCCAGGAGGAAGAGGGAGAGGAACCCGCCACCGGCACCCTGGCAGCCGCTGATGTGTTGACCAGGTATAGCAACACTTCATCAGACTACCGATCTTCTAGGAAAAGTATGCGCTTCGGGAATCTTCGGCTATCTTCGGAAATACGAACGTGCGATGATGAGATCTAATAATATAGAGCTGTAAAAACCATAGAACATACCACCAACCACCACCACCAACCATAGATATAATAATACAGGGTGGCAGGGACATCGACGTGCAACCTGTTACATTGACTGACTTTTTATCTGACCTCCACAACCCATTGACTGAGTAATACGATACCAGTAGACTGGTTATCAGACACTCGGGCTTCTGGCGATCCGTAAAGATTGTCAAAGGTTCACGAATGATAGCCGGGACCAACGGCTGAACGTGCTTTCCGAAGCACTGAGGGGTCTTACCCCGTCTTGGTATATGAAGATGTTCACCCATCCACGGACCAACCGCGGCAAGCGTAGCTTAACCTGATCGATCGACCTATAAGCACCCATGAGACAAAAACAACATAAAATGAGTGTTTCATATAAGGCGCTCGTTTCAGGTTCAAAGTGTCGGACTATGACTGCATCGAGACAGAAGTCATGGACAGCGCGTTCTCAGGTAAATAAAGAATTTAACTACTTTACCTTTGCTTGTGAGAACAAGAACTGAATTTTTCTTTGTACAGACGCCAGCACATCAAGCTACTACAATCTGTAAAATTTCTTCAATAGATTTTTAACTTTATCGCTAAAGCATTAAGGTTCAAGATTGATTAGGAAAATTTGATAGTTTCGGGTAGCTTGTTGTGCTGGCGTCTGTAGGTACTATTTTAGTAAGCCTTTGTACCAAACGGGTGATCATTATCGCACACTGCATTTTCAACGTACTGCTTAGCGATGAGAGTTGAAAATCCAACAGTGTGTTTTTTTGACTTATTGGAATGTACTTTTTCGGATTTTCAATGCTCGGCTCAATAGCGAGAGTTGAAAATCCAAGTGTGAGTTAAAAAATCGTCGCGTTAAAAAATCCCACGTGCATACCTTGGGCTCAAACGGCGTTCTGACTACCCGCGTGTTGTCGTGTGGCGGTTTGTATGTAGTGCAGTGTAAACGAAGCCTTATTATTGGTAGTAGTTGATATTTTTTTCCACAGAAAAATAACTGTTTCCGTTTAAAAGGTATTTTTAACCGACATAAAAAAAGGAGGAGGCTATGCATTCGGCGCGCGTAAACTGCCGCGATTGGCTGTTGATAAATCATTCAACCCACCACAATAGTTTCCTTGCGTTTGACAATTTGTCACAATAATTTTGCGATAATTGTGTATCGTGTGTTTTAACAGAATTCCCTCCTTCCCGTCTCAGGTACCCTCAACCCCGAGGCCGGCTCGGGCGCGCCCGCCCTGAAGACAGTCCTGCGCCAGTTCTTCAAGGAGCACACGCACGGCGTGTTCACCGCGCGCGGCTCCTCCGTCGCTATCTGGAAGTTTGGCGGGCACTACTTCTTCTTCGACCCTCATGGCTGCGATGAGAACGGTGAGAATTACTTAGCCTTATTTTATTTATATTGACTAGCTGGGCCCCGCGGTTTCACCCGCATAAGTTTCGATCCCGTCGGAATATCGGCATAAAAAGAATCATTTGTGTTAATCCTAGTTATAAACTATATGTGTGCCAAATTTCATCCAAATCCGTTCAGTAGTTTTTGCGTGAAAGTGTAACAAACATCCATCCATCCATCCAAACAAACTTTCACGTTTAATTATTATAGTAGGATAGGATACTTTGAATTCTCAACCAGCGCTCTAGCTGGAGCAGGTGGCCCAGTGGTAACGACCGCGACTTACGAGATATAGGTCGTAGGTTCGAACCCTGACAGGCGCTTTACTTTGTGTAAATTATTTCATCACCACTGCTCTCAAAACGGTGAAGGAAAACATTGTGAGGAAACCGGCATGTGACATCTATGTTATTTATGTACTCTAGCACTAAAAGTGTCCTAGTTATTAGCGGTTCAAATATGACATGTTTTGGCCGGTCAGAAATATTGAACTAACCACCAGTACACCGAGCGAAGACATTTTCACGTCAAAATGCAAGCTCCAGTTGGTATTCATTAGTATTCTAAAACCAACAATGTATGTCTGCACAGGCTTGCCCTCGGACGAGCCGCGCGCCACGGCGTGCCTGGTGCGCATCAAGGGCAGCGTGGGGGAGCTGGGCGACGTGCTGCTCAGCAACCTGGCGCCCGGCAGCGACGACAGCTTCAACATCTCGCCCGTCGCCATCACCGCGACCAAGCTCAACCCGGACATCGGCGCACCCGAGACTAAGCTAGATGTAAATAATGTACTATCGTCAAAATCTATATCTGACCACCGTAAGGACTATTCCTGCTTGCAGCGCATATTATTAGTCGACCTAAAAAGGATCCTCTTTTGTTTTACTTACGGACGCAGCTGTGGTCACCACGTGCACGGGATTTTGTTTTCCAAATGATCAAATATAGGTTTTGGCGATAGTATACATCCAAGGGCAACCAGTGCAACCCTGTCTCGCTGGCGCAGAAATTGATGCAAAATCCAACCCTCAGCCACGTCTTTTTTTTTCCTCCTGTATCGTGGGTGCATTTACAAACATGTAAACTCACAGCCAGACCCGGAAGAACTACTTGTAGGCCATACAAATATTTGTTTCGTGCGGGAATCGAACCCGCGACACGCTGCGCAGCAGTCAATCGCTTAACCACTGCGCCAACCGTCCCGTCTGACATTGTTTCGACGCCCGAGATTTAAAAAAAAAATGATGTTTGCTATATTGCCGCGGCTGACAAACACAACTCGGAGCAGAAAATAAAAATTCCTAACCTTGGCCGTAAAGTCGATTCAACATACATTCCTGGGGAACTTTAAAAACAGCTTTAGCAGCACTTTTTACAGAAGTCAATTTTAAGCTAACCTAATGGAACCCGCATTGCTCGCAGAACAGATGGCCGGTGGGGCCGAAAGGTTCTGGAGTGATGACCGCGTACCGAAAGACGTAGCGTTTGAAGGCTTCCCACAAGGTGGACTGATGACCTCGTGAAGGCCGCAGGAATCTGGTCGATGCGGGAAGCACAGAACCGGTCAAAGTGGAGGTGCTTTGGGGAGGCCTATGTACAGAAGTGGACGTTTTTCGGCAGAAATGAATGAATGAATGGGAACTGGGGACTGTGGGGATTTGTTACAAGAAAGAGAGGCCTACGCTCAGCTGTGGGTGAAGTCGGGCTGTGGATGATGAAGATGGTGATGAATGTGAACTTATTCGCTCAAACCGGTTAGAAAAGCTACTGGTTGTCTATTTTCACAAGTTCACGTTAAGGGCTTGGGCCACATTTACTGTCGGTGAGTGTATGTATTAGGATCATTCATCATTTGTAGGATAGTCAGAATTTACTCCGTTAGAATCGGACATCATGTGGGCAGGAAAGGGGTTTCGTGCAATGAAAACATACCGGGTGCGATACACTGATTTTATTTAAAATCACAAATTATGATTCACAAGTATAGTTTCACGACGTCTTAACTCTGAATGTCTTCCTCACCGTTGGCTTAAAACATCACGACTCTGTAGAAGCGCGCTGTGGGTGTGGGTAGTACGAATGATGTTGCCAGTGGTGCGCTTGCGATTCGTTTCGTGTCCGTACTAATGTCCGGATGCGACACATTAATATTGAATATAGATTTAAGACAAAAATCTCGATGTTTTGACTTGTCGCCATTGCACCCGAGTGAAGCACGGGTAACTGGTGTGGTATAAAGCTATGTGTGTATATGTAGTAACCTCCCTTCCGGGGATGATGTAGCGGCATCTACACCGCTATATGTGAACTACGCATCATTATGACGTCACGCAAAATTCTGCATCGCTCTAGCAGAGTTTACCGCGCGACTAGCATATATACAACAGCCCCACATGATTCATGGGGCAGTTGCCCGCCAGACACGACAGCTGTCTGGTCGGCAGATTTTCCCCTTTCTATGGAGGATGTTTTGTTTGTGAACTTTATATCCTGTTCCTCTCCCTGACTCAACAATTTTGATTTCAGAGCAAACAATACGAATGGATCAACAAGGGCACGGCCGCCATCATGATGGGCCCGCGTGGTGAGCACGCGGCCATGGGCAAGGCCGCTGAGAAGTGCGGCATTGATGTAAGTCATATTTTGATAGTTTCAGGAGCTATCCAATTGGAAATCCTATTCCTAGGACTGGTGTGCAAGATTTTCTAAAGAGTCGGAGGTTCGAGAATATCAATGAGAGAATCATAAATGCAAATTTTCCAATCTTACACGCGAAACGAGTTTTCAATTTTAAACTTCGCACATTCGCGCTATGGCTGGATCTGTACTTCTTTTGGTATCGTTTTGACGTTTGCTACATGCAGGATGACGACATGGCGGGTCGTACTATCGGGCTGGCGGCGGCGGCGGCCTTCACTGCCGCATCAGAGTCGGTGCCGCCACCACACATGCACCAAGATCATATGTTCAACATCCTTGGTAAGTTTTTATATCAAGCATGCTCAATAATTCATTGGATTCCACGTTGTGTACTTTGGCAGTAATCTTAAAATCTTTCTTCCTACTAATAATAAAAACGCGAAAGTTTCTAAGGATGGATGGATTGGATGGATGGATGTGAAACTTTCATTGCTTTATTTGCGTTTTTGAGCAGATACATTTTTTCGATTATATGAAGCAAAATGGATTAACAACATCCTTCAAAATCATTCAGATTGTAATTGAAAGTTTGTGCAATTAGGGTGTTTCTGATCTAACCCACGGCTTCGCCCCCATGTGGTCTATCTCACAAGAAACTTATCCAGATAAAAAAAGAGTTTATCACCCACAAACTAAATATCTCCCTACAAAAAAAACGCTGTTATACCTTGCTCTATTGCTGTGCCAAAGACAAACCACGCTTTTACATTTAAAGTTAACTTATGGTAATTAGAGATAGATAAATACTGATATTCACTAACTATTGTATTCCCACAGACGCCGGCGGAGACTACTACCTGAACCACCTAAAGAAGACAGGCCGCAAGGAGCTCACCATAGATGACCTCTCGGAGAAGTTCGAGATGGGAGCCAACACGTTCTCCATCGAGCTGGGCGAGCCCATGCGACTGCCGCTGCGACTGCCGGATGAGGTTCCAGGGGTGAGTATTTTTTTTTATAAGGCTTATCCAGTTTACAAAAAAAAAAAACCGGTCAAGTGCCAGTCGGACTCACGCACCGAGGGTTCCGTACAAATTTGTAGGGATGTAAATAGTTTGTCACGGTTTTTTTTTTGTAATGTCACTACTTTACGGTTTTCGGATTTTTTCCTTTACTTGTGCTACATGATATTGCTTCTTGCCAAATTTCATGATTCTAGGTCAACGGGAAGCGTAGGGTACTTTTTTGATTCCGGAACATAAACGCCCGTATCTTTTGATTGCGTTGACTTAGAAGTATGATTTTGTCACTGTTTCAAGGAATTGCAACCTTGAGTATTTGATATTAATTTCAACGTGATAACTTCACGCGTTCTTGAGAAAAAGGGTCTTGACAGACGGACAACGAAGTGATCTCATAAGGCTTCCGTAAGGAACCCTAATAATAATAATAATATCCCTGGACATTTCACACAGCGCCATCTAGTCCCAAGCTAAGCAACCTAATGCTTGTGTTATGGTGACAAGATGGCTGATAAACTACTTATATACATTTTTTTTTTTTGTAAATACACATATTATAGATAGAAAAACACCCAGACGCGTAACAAATATATGTAGGTCATACAAATATTTGTTCCATGCGGGAATGGAACCCGCGACACGCAGCGCAGCAGTCAATCGCTTAACCACTGCGCCAACCGTGCCGTCATAAAAAAAAAACTAAAAACAGGGGAGAATGAGAAAAAAAATGTGTTGTGCCGACTCCGGCGAAATGTGGGTGTACTATAGTAATAGGTGAACCTCTGCCTACCCCTTCGGGGAATGCAGGCGAAGTAAGAAGCAGAGCATATACAGTAAATATAGGTGCGATGTTGTGTTATGTTGTCCTCAGGAAGGAGAAGGAGGGGGCGGTGGGAAAGAAGGTCTGGGAGAAGGTGAAGAAGAGGAGAAAGTGGAATTTAAACGTGAGTCAAAAGACATAGTTAAATCAGTGAGTCTCATCGGGTTTCTGAATTGAGAGTTTGAAACATTCTCAATTCAGAAACCGGATGAGACTACTTCAGCATTTACTCATTACCTCGAAATTCTCAGTTCGGAAATTAGCGGGGCAGTTGCATAACACACTAACAGTAACAACAGCTTTCATTTTGACAGTTCAACAACATACATTGCGTTATTTACGTTGTTGAGCTGACAATGTTTTCGAACATACAATGCCATGGATTAGATCAGATTGAGATTGATAGTCTGTTACGCAATTAGAGCACTGGGGCCGCAGTCTCGACATTCATAGCGATCGCTTTACGACCGAATTCGGTCGCAAAGTCCCGGATTGACACGTGTAATGTATGGAGTTTGCGATCGAATTAGGTCGTAAAGCGATCGCTATGAATGTCGAGACTGCAGCCGCTGGTGTTGACAGTGTAGTGTAGCAACGGACAAGCACAGTAAGCGTTTCATACGAAAATGATTATTTGTTCGAATCCAAAGTGCATAATATTGCTAGAAGCGACTGTGACCTAGCGTTTCGTACGCAAAAAAAAAAAAATTATTAAGAGGAACAACAAACAGTACTTTACATTATAAGGACTTACAACTAGTTTAACAAAATAGCAATTTGGTTATAATGTAACCCACAACGCTGTCCACAAGTAGGCATAGAAGTTTAAGTTTAAATATCTTCTGTTCCCTATATTTTGTCGAGTTTTGCAAACTTTTACGACTTCTGGTCGGTCTGGTCGGTCTGGTTGGCCGATATTTTTAAAAGATGTTCAGAATATGATGATGAGTATAATGACACTTTTTCAGGTTTAAAGTGATTTAAATTACATCTTGTATTTAGCAGTTGATATTTTATACTTCCCCCATTCCACCAGATATGAAGGACTACCTCTTCAAGATGTGGTACGACACCACGAAGCCGACAACCATATCTCTGCTCGTGGGAGACTACCACCAGCTCGGGCTGTGGATGTCGGCTGGGGGGAAGGTCGTGGCCTTCGATCCTGCGCCCACGCTCGCCAAGGGACTGCTTACCTCGCAGAGGATTAAGAAGGGTGGGTTACTTTCTTGTTAGAATCGAATGGGTTGGTGTGGCATGGAATGGAATCGATTGGAGTGGAATGGAATATTATAAAATATAATATAGGTAATGGAATTTGGACAAAATATAGTCAATAACAGATAAAGAATCTTTTAGGAGAACCATCTTATGTCGGAGTAACGTCATGACGAATGATTTATGAACAGACGGTAAGGGTACATGCCATCTGCCAGGGTTGCGGGTTGTTCGAAAGAGATACCGTGTTCCCTGGCACAGGTAACTGAAGGAACAGGTTGGTTTTAGTCAGTAAAAGTCTGATACGCCCTTCCGCTCAGCCCAGAGCGGGAGAGGTCATTTGATGATTTCCCACCCAAAAAGAAAGGGTAAATGCCAATGATGCCTCACTGCGATACCTCGCGATCGCAGTTCAACTCTCGACCTCGATGTCACCTCCATGTAAAACAAATGCGTGCTAGTAGACACGCGCGCATACCGTTACGGACAGGACAACTTCTGTCAGGTCAGCTAGTCATTTAATAATATTGTAACCATGCAGGTGATGAACTACGTCTGCAGCGCCTGAGGGACGAGATGACGGGCGAGAGTGCCGGAGATCTCGACGAAGACATGGAAGGAGGCGGTGGGTACCTCATTTATTTATTTAAAATACCTTGTTTAAATTTGACTGCTTCGTTGGTCACAAGCGCCGACACGCGTTGACGGCAGCAGCAGCAGTTGCTTCTGCCGTTGACGCGTGTCGCTCGTGTGTATGAGCACTTAGCCCAGTAGCTAACTGCTTGGTTGAACATACTCTCGAGCCGATGGATTGTCAATTTTATTCAACTGTCCAACCGCCGGCGATAAACGACAAGCGGTAGAACTAGCAACTAAAAACGAGTTGATAAGCTTCATCTAGCACCAGCCTTTTCCTACATTCGACCATGCTAACGCCTGTTATATTTCAGAGGGTGAGCAGAAACCGGAGCCTGAACCGGAGTTCGTGCCGCCGGAGGCCTGTCCCGCGCTGATTGTGGCTGCCAGTCCTGGAGAGTTTATTGATAAACTTGGTAAGTTTCACCAAAAAATTAAGTCTTGTTTTATGTTTCGAGACTTCGGGCCGGTTGTTTAAAACGGTTGGTTAACGTAACATACGTACGTCAAATAATAACGATTACGTACGCATTATTTGACGTACGGCAAGGTCATAATGCCGACACGACGACGACGGCACGGTTGGCGCAGTGGTTAAGCGATTGACTGCTGCGCTGCGTGTCGCGGGTTCGATTCCCGCACGGAACAAATATTTGTATGACCTACATGTATTTGTTCCGAGTCTGGGTGTTTTTCTATCTATAATATGTATTTATTTACAAAAAAAAAAAAAAAATGTATATAAGTAGTTTATCAGCCATCTTGTTACCATAACACAAGCATTAGGTTGCTTAGCTTGGGACTAGATGGCGCTGTGTGAAATGTCCAGGGATATTATTATTATTATAATTTTGTAACTGTAATTTGAAACAACGCTTTTTTTTGGTTTGACGATAGTTAGCGCCATTTTTGATGTGTACACGTGCGTCAAGTGGACGTGAAACAACCCGTCCTTAACTGTCAGTAAATTAAGTCCATGTGGATTCAAACGAATCCGAATCTCTAAATAATAGTAGTGGCACTCGGAAAAATTTGCATAACCCATGGCTGAACACTACCCCCTGAGATACAGGTTCCCACCTAGTTCAGGGGATAGGGTCAAAAGTTCATGGCAACCATCAGAGCACTGGGCAACCACTGCTCTTCATTTCAGGTAAATAACACCCATTCATAGTACACGTATAACATCAAATCAGATAAAATTCAAATTAAATAAAATCATTACAAATTAAATTAGACGGAAACAGAATAAATCAAATTAAATGAAATCAAGTTAAACCAAAATCACCAAAAAAATAAAATTAACATAGAAATATTGAGTGTCTTATGAGTTGTCGGTTGGGGTCGAATCCAGACAGGCGCTTTACTTTGTTTAAATAATTCCATCGCCACTGTTCTCAAAACGGTGAAAGAAAACATCGTGAGGAAACCGGCATGTCCTAGAACCACACATTCGAAGACATGTGACATCTACCAACCCGCACTGCGCCCGCGTGGTGGATTACAGCCCACTCCCTCTCTAAAAGAGGCCTATGTCCCGGGAGTGGGAATTATTATAGGTTGATTTTGCTAGTACAGAGAATCAGTTTTAATACATTATGGGCATTTAGTGACGGAGGACTTATCTGACGATACTGATATAGAGACTTAGAGAGGCATTTTCATGTTTCTGTAACGAATTAATGCTTGACTGAAACCCCACAGTTCGTCAAGGCAACTTGGACGGCAAGCAGGCCATAGCTCCGTACAAGTTATACCCAGTGACCGTCACCAACGAGCTCACTACTTCTCTAAAGGAGAAGAGAGGGGCGCCCGCCAAGGATAAGGTCGAGGGTGAAGAGGAAGGCGGACGTTAGTATCTATTTATGGAGTTAGTTAGCACGTACAGGTATCTCAAGAAATGTTTGCGCTTCGAGAATCATCGTCGTTCTTTGGAAATAAGCTCGATGATATCTAATATAGAGCTGTTACAACTATGGAAGTAATTGCCTTTTTAATCAATTTTTTTTTGGATCAACTTCCAGTCTAACCGAATGCAGCTGATTACCAGTAACTGGGTAACACGAAACCCCTTGGTAAGACTGGTTGTCAGACTTTTGGGCTTCTGACGACCCGTGTTGACTGTCAAAGATCCACGTATGACAGCCGGGATCAACGGATTAACGTGCTTTCCAAGGCACAGACTTGGAAAGCGGAGACTTGTTATGTAAAGATGGTCACCCATCTACGGATCGACTGCGGCAAGCATAGCTTGACCTGATCGATCGACCCGTGCGGCTGTTATTACTTAGCCACGAGCCTTTTTTACATTACCATGAATATACAACTCTATGCAATTCTTATACACTTTTGTGAGACAAATGACGGTCTGCGATCGGAATTGGTAACCCGATAGAGAAAAAGTTTTATAGAAACGTGCAATGACAGCTGAACTACTCCAAAACGCGGTAGTCTAAAAATATTAGAAGCTTTGTCTCTGTGAGGCGACATTCATATTAATTCGGAAACCCGAAGATTACCGAAGCTCATACATTTTCTGGTTTAACTGTACTTAGGTATTTATTTCTGGTATTACTACTATTATTACAACCAGAGATATTATGTTTCATTATACAGCCGCTGAAGAGGAGCTGGTCCCAGCTATCGAAGAAGGAGCGATGGGCAAGTACATGGAGCGTCTGACCCGCTCCACCGCCTCTGTGCGGGCGCGCCTCGCGCAGAACGAGAACTACTTTTTGGACCAGCCCAACAGAGACAACCAGGTATGTACAGTCAAATCTTTTATGCTTTTGAAAGTTTTCGAATTCTTTCCCTTATCAAGTCAAGACATAGGTACCTTCGTAAGAAAAATATGCGCTCCGGGAATGATCGTCAATCTTTATAGAATAACACTAGGCAACTCTATGCAATGCTAAAAAAACTTTTCAACACTTGAGACAAATGACGATCTGCAACCACCGGAGTAGACGCGGCCCGACATACAAACTTGCAATAGTAGATGCACTACAAAGCACGGCACTACAAGACTTGCACGCTTTGCCTCTTCGCTTCACATCCACCCAAGTTGAAACCGGTATAGCTATGGCTTCCTAGAAGAGCGGTGGCCGCCACAAAGCGTCTGCAATTACGCGCGAATGACGTCATTTAAACGTTATTTATGAAAGTAAGTTGGCGTGTTTTCCGAGACAACGTTTTTTGACACCGTAAAGTTAAACACCGCTTCCATAATTTTCATGACGGCAGTCACTGCAACCGTTATGTAACGGCTACCGCTCTTCTAGCTTTACTGCTTACTGGGTGTGAGTTACTCTGTGCTATGATGTTCGTGCTACTTTTGAAACGCGAAGGTTATCGAAGCACATTCTTTTTTTGGTTTAACTGTACGTAAAATTTGAACGCAGATTTTTTTGCCGTCCCGTCCCACATGCATTTAATTTTGTTTGATCACCTCCATTTCTCCCCCAGGATGCAGCCAACGCAGTCATGGGCATAGTGGTAGAACACATAGAACCCTACCAGTTCTGGAAGCCAGAGCTCCTCGACGCCGTACTGAAGTATGGCGACCGGCTGTACACCATGTCCATCGGACGGGCGAGAAATCCGCCCAAGTTGAAACCGGCAGAGATGGTGGATAACTTCCATGTCACCAACTTTAATGTAAGATAAATAGAAAGCAGACTGACAGGGAGATGTTAGACAACTTTAATTTGAGTTATCAAGGTCGCTTAGCGCGCTATGGAGCGGGTTATGCTCGGAGTTTCTTTAAAATCAGGAATGAAGATTTATGACATTTCTCTTCTTCTTTTCGTGTCGATGGTACTCTTCTTCAATATTTTATATTGTTTGAGCCCAGCGGGTGGCCACGTTGATTGCGGCATCCGTGCCATTTATCAAGTCATCCAAGGTGCAGGTGAACAGGCACTTAGGGCACTCCAGCAAGTGGGGCACGGTCTGATTAGAGGCACCAATATTTCTTAATCTTACTATATTGTGTTTTATATTTATTTTTACAGATAAAGTTAGAAATAGAGCCTGATGTGGTCGGCGGCGATACTAAGGCAGGAGAGACCGGCAGTATTAACAGCATCAAGAAAGCTCTAAATATCTTCTTCCAGTCGGTAAGCTTCGCTAAATACTACTCCGTGGGTATAGTCTTTATAATCTCTTCTCTAATTGTTAAAACGAATTTGTTAACTTATCCGCCGATAGATGGTGTTGTTAGTTGAGCGGTGAATCCTGAATCGCGCTGTTAAGAGTCTCCGGAACTACATAGGTCAAAATCTTTTGTTATGCTAAAATGATCTCAATACGTGGTTGTAAGATTATATCGAGTTGTTTCACTATTTCTCTTTGCTAACGTATCGAGTGCTGCAACATATCAGGTTGTTCACTAAATCTCTATCTCTTTTCTAAATATTGTAACATAGTCTCTTTCGTGTCTGTCTGCGTGATCACGTTATTCTTCAAAAATACGCCACGAATTCTGATGGGGTTTTCGAAATGCTGTTGTTGCATTAACTTCTGCCCACGATTTCGTCCGCGTTAAATTTTTGGTTTCCCCGACCCACACCGCCGCAACACCGGCCACTCAAGACTAAAATAGTAGTATACAAAAATAGATCAAACGCGCGGTTTTTACTTAAATTAACTGTCTTATCTTTCTAACAACATATGCGGCCGAGCTTCGCCACCCCGCAAGAGATGCTATATAAGGTCCCCATTGTAATTTCTCGTTTATCGTGATTCCTAGGAAAACCGTCTGATTAATAAATTCTCGTTTTAAGGCCATTCAATGTATAATCACATTCTCATTATCATTCATCATTCTCTCACATTTACACATTGTCACATTCGCTACTTCTAACATTAGGTAATTTAAATCTGGTTGATAATGCATTTGGTTTTTTTTTTCATTTAGTACCAAATTATTTACCGTAAACCAGTCTTGGATCTGAAGAATAGAGTTATTCACGTCGTCAAGATTTTGTGACCGTCGGTCTGTTCTAAAGATCAACGATGTGTCATCTGCAAATAACACCTTCTTCGGTTGATTTTCAAGTAATTGGGGTAAATCATTAATATAAACTAAATGTCATTACAGACCCCAATGAGTTTGTCGTTTACTTGAACTTCAATCTTTTTTATCTTTCAGGTATGATCATGGAAAATCAAGTGCTGTATTCGTAATCCCATAGTGCTCTATACTCCATTTATAATAGCATTAGAAAAAAGAGGCTCGTAGAAGCAGGAATGCAAAACATTTTATTTCAAAGTTATGATAAAACAATTTTAAGGGAGATGCTTAAATTCTAATTTTCTTGCGTTTTTTGCAATTTGCAGGTCAGTGTAAGGTTGTATCTTAATAAAAATAATATGATGCGCTACAATAAGAAATATGTAGGCAATAATACAATTTTAACCTTAAAAATCATCAATACATCCCTTTAAATTAGAATTGCTCCGAATTCGTCTGATTTCGCGGGCTACTGCAGCGCATAAATATAACTAGAAGATAAATAGTTAAATAGAAGATAAATAGTTAAAATGGTTACAATTAAGTGTGACAGCTGCTGTAAAAATAGATCATAATAAATTCGGCGTCTATCATAATGTAACAATGTTTATTGTATTTTTGTTACAAAGTGTGCATTAAAAATAACCTTTTTTAACTTCTTTCTAATGCTATTGTAAATGGACTATAGTTACATCAGAAGTGTCTCATGGTTTATGCAATCGAACGCCTTAGAGAGGTCACAAAAGATTCCAATGGCATCTTATGCTTCGTCTCAGGCATGAAACACGTTCTTTGTTAGGGTTACACCATCGCCAGTTGTACAACGCCCTTTGGTGAAACCGTACTGGTGTTAATAAACTTTCTGCCTATCTCTTCGGGGAATACAGGCGTGATGTTATGTTGTGTGTTATTGTGTATTCCATTTATTCCAGCACAAACATGGCGTCCTCTGCTCGAAAGGTTACTGTGTGGCAATATGGAAGGGGGCCGACGACGCGTCCTTCTGCATGCTGGAGCCGCACGCCGTGGGGCCCGCCGGCCGCAGCAACCCCGCCGGGGCCGCCACGCTCGTGCTATACTCGGACATCAACGAGCTGGCTGATACCTTCCGGGACAACGTGGACGGGACAATGCGGGCGGGAGATAATAAGTAAGTCCGGGGTGAAATACAGGGAGATTTTTTTACTATCCGTGGATTACGGCCCACTCCCTCTCATCGAGAGGAGGCATGTGCATTCATATTTCTAAATTATTTAACATTTACATTAACCTGTAGCATTTCTTTCTACCTTGCGTTCATTGTTGAAATTTCGGACCTACAGGTAGCGCTCGTGCCTTAGCTTGATAATGAAAACCTTGAAATGTTACACCAAAATGCTCGTTGGTTCTAAAAATTAGGTTGTAACAAAACATCGAGCATTTTGTTCGAAGTGCGGGTCGATAAAATTGAAAAACGTCGAAATTTTAAATGCTCGATATTTTCAGACAAGTATTTACTCATCTTTGTATTAATACTCTTTTCAGATCACCATAAATATGTACATATGTCATTCATTAAAAGTGAATTGTTATAATAATAATAATAATAATATAATAATAATAATAATAATAATAATAAATAATGGCAACACCAACGTCAACAAGTCAACGTCCCGATATTTCATATTTTTCGTCAAATACATTTTTAGAAGCAGTTTTTATACCTAATTATTGTGAATTACCAACCATAAACCGAATACTCCAACCAATTTTCCATTTAAAAAATACAATGATCAATAATGCAACAAACTTTCACCAAAAACTGCCGAACCGGAGGTGACATCTGTCATGTTACCTCCGGTAAAACACAAGGAATATCTTAATATCGGAATGCAAAAATGTTGACAAGATCTGCCGCAAGACGTGCACGCCCACCACCACCGGACTCTTCGCTCAGCTCCGCCTCGCCGCCGCCGGTACCCAGCCCCACTGTGAGCGCTGTGACGACACCGGCCGCGGTAGTTGCGTCGAGCTCGAGCGACGAGTATTTCTCTCCGCCCACGACGCCACCACCTGTTCGTCGACGGGGAGGACGCCGGCCGCCGGACGGCTTAGGACCTCGAGGCCTACTGGCCTCTGATAGGGTCCCAGCTCCCGGCGGAAGTGTGCAGCGCATGAGATGGACACGATCCATCAATGAAAACGTCATGCGCTCATACTATGGGGCTACAGAGGGGGGAAACAATCTGACCGCGTACCGTGTTCGGATGCTCTCTCTATTTCAGGTGCTTGAGCCAGCTGTCAACGTTACGGCACAACGACTATCGGATCAGGTGCGGGTTATCCAGCGTAATCACATGCTGGATGACACTGTACTTGATCGCCTGCGAAATGAAATACAGAGTAGCCATGTCATCGCCCCCCAGTCGCAGACTGCTGTGGTACTACCGCAGTTCGACACAAGTCATGCTGACGAGGGGAGTCATGACAGGGCTACAAACGTAAGTACCCAGTGCAATGAGGAATTGAGGAGTGCTTTGGAAGGTGCGATTCAGGAGTATCGGTTTATGTCGCCTGAACTTAGACCACGCTTACCTCGTTTGCCCATGCATAACAAAAATAGGGCGCTGGTGGCGGTCCTGGATTCGCAGTTGTCAAACTATTTTGATACCTGCGAAGACCTCATCGATACTCATTCGATTCTGTATTACGCGGCTGTAGCGGCATGCCGTGTAGCTCACGTCAAATTTGCCAATGACTCTAGAGCTACACGACCGAAACCAACCGTACCAGCTTGGCAGTACAGGATTGAACGCCGTATTGGTGGGGCCAGGACGCTCATCGGCAAACTAATCTGTTTCAGGGAGGGCAATACTCGCCCTAGAGTGATGCGCTTTGTGAGACGGGCGTTTTCAGGGACTGATATCAGTCCTCAAGACTATATGTCTTGTGTCACAGAGCGCATCGACTTCCTGAAGCAGAAAGTGTATGCATGGGCAAACCGTATTCGTCGGTATAAGCGGCGAGTAGAGCGATACACTCAGAATCGCACCTTCCAGAACGATGAAAGGTGGGTTTATAGGGGTTGGGAGCGACCGGACCAAGGTGTGACTGACACGTGCCTGCCGGATGATGATGCCATGTGTTCCTTTTGGCGTAGTATCTGGTCGGCACCTGTCAGTCACACCGAAGGTGATTGGGCTCGGGAAGTCGAGCGAGCCTGTGATCCAATACCAGAAATGGAGGCTATTACCATCTGCCCCCAAGATGTAGCTCGTACAGTCCGTCCGTTACCTAACTGGAAGTCTCCAGGGCCGGATGGGCTGCACAACTTTTGGATCAAATGGTTTACAAGTTCGCACGCTCGCTTGGCATCTCAGTTCCAGACTGCTTTGGAGTCTGGTTCGCTACCCCAATTCCTAACGACAGGAGTTACCCACCTGCTCCATAAATCAGGTAGCACCGCGGAACCCAAAAATTACAGGCCGATTACGTGTTTACCGACGGTCTATAAAGTTCTTACATCCATTTTGAGAGCTAAAATTAACAAACATATAGACAATAACTCCATTATGTCTGCCTCTCAAAACGGATGTAAGAATGGGTCCCGCGGTACTAAGGAGCTACTCCTCATTGATATGGCCATTAGCCAACAGGTTCGTCGTTCCCGAAAGGATCTGTCGACATGTTGGATAGATTATAAGAAGGCCTATGACTCGGTGCCACATACATGGCTCATGAGGGTGCTGGATTTGTATAAAGTAGATGCAACTCTGCGTACCTTCCTGATGTCGTGTATGGGGCAATGGAGGACGGTTCTTCGCTATCCAGGATGTCGAAATATTCAGAGGAATAGCGAACCGATAAGGATCGAGCGAGGCATATTTCAGGGCGATAGTTTGAGTCCGCTTTGGTTCTGCTTAGCCTTGAATCCTCTAAGCACACTGCTGGAGGACTCAGGTCTAGGCTATCGGCTGAGGAGAGGTGGTCAGGTTATATCGCACCTCCTCTACATGGATGACCTGAAACTCTTTGCTCCAAACAATTTGCAACTAATGGAGCTACTGAAAGTAACTGAAACTTTCAGTAGCGCCATCAGGATGGAATTTGGTGTGGACAAATGTGCGGTCATGCATGTAAAGCGAGGGGAGATTGTGGAATCCGTGGGAACCCAACTCTCGGATTCCACAAACCTTAGAGCCCTCTCCGCATCCGAAACCTATAAGTATTTGGGTATGTCGGAAGCGTTAGGCATCAATGTTACTGACATGAAGCAATCGTTGAAGGAGCGCTTCTTTGGCCGCCTGAAAAAAGTACTTAATAGTCTTCTATCAGGTGGAAACAAGGTGCGTGCCTTCAACAGTTGGGTCATGCCGGTTCTGATGTACTCTTTCGGCATACTCAAATGGACTCAAACCGAACTAGACGCCCTGGATAGGAGGGTCCGGACGCTGCTGACTGCAAATCGAATGCATCACCCACGATCGTCAGTAATGAGGCTGTATATCCCGCGAAAGTGTGGGGGTCGAGGCTTTTTAAACGCTAAGACCCTCCACAATCGCGAGATATGCAGTCTCAGGGAATATTTCTTAGAAACCGACGTGGGAATGCATCGAGATGTAGTCACGGTGGACAAGGGCCTCACCCCGCTCTCCTTGGCTAAAGAGAACTGGCGCAAGCCAGTAGTGCTTGACACCAATGATCGCATGGAAGTATGGCAGAGTAAGGAGCTTCACGGACGCTTTTACCGGGCCCTACATGGACCCGATGTAGATTTACTAGCGTCCGTAGCCTGGCTGCGTTTCGGTGACCTCTTTGGAGAAACCGAAGGTTTTGTCTGTGCAATTATGGACGAAGTTATGATGACGAATAATTACCGGAGATTTATTGTGAAAGACGGCACGGTTGACATCTGTCGGGCATGCCACCGGCCGGGAGAATCAATCAGGCATATTATCTCTGGGTGTTCTCGTCTAGCTAACGGAGAGTACTTGCATAGACACAACCTTGTAGCCAGGATAATCCATCAGCAACTGGCTCTGAAATACAGCCTTGTGGAATCTGAGGTGCCGTACTACAGGTATGTGCCCGACCCAGTTCTCGAAAATGGAAATATCACATTGTACTGGGATCGATCCATCATCACTGACAGGACTATTGTTGCCAATAAGCCTGATATAGTGGTGGTGGATCGATCAGAGCGGCGCGCAATGATTGTTGACATAACCGTCCCGCATGATGAGAACCTCGTGAAAGCCGAGAAAGATAAACAAATCAAGTATCTTGACTTGGCTCGCGAGGTTGTCGACATGTGGGATGTGGACTCAGCGATCATTGTGCCGATAGTCGTGACAGCCAATGGCTTAATAGCCAAGAGCCTCGACCAACACCTGAGGAGGCTCTCGTTGGGCAGCTGGATCAAGGGCTTGATTCAGAAAGCGGTACTTCTGGACACGGCTCGCATTGTCAGGAGGTTCCTCTCTCTGGAGCCCTGACCGCCGGTAGCTTGGACCCTGTTCCCGATACCGGTGGGCTACTATTTTTTATATTTTTAAATGTTTTTATACTTTTTATATTCTAATATTTAAAAATATAATTTATATGGTTACTTTAAAATAAAGAAAATAATAATAATATAATATAAGCCTGATATAGTGGTGGTGGATCGATCAGAGCGGCGCGCAATGATTGTTGACATAACCGTCCCGCATGATGAGAACCTCGTGAAAGCCGAGAAAGATAAACAAATCAAGTATCTTGACTTGGCTCGCGAGGTTGTCGACATGTGGGATGTGGACTCAGCAATCATTGTGCCGATAGTTGTGACAGCCAATGGCTTAATAGCCAAAAGCCTCGACCAACACCTGAGGAGGCTCTCGTTAGGCAGCTGGATCAAGGGCTTGATTCAGAAAGCGGTACTTCTGGACACGGCTCGCATTGTCAGGAAGTTCCTCTCTCTGGAGCTCTGACCACCGGTAGCTTGGACCCTGTTCCCGATACCGGTGGGCTACTACTTTTTATATTTTTAAATGTTTTTTTATCCTTTTGTTTATAAAAATATTTAAAAATGTATTTTGTAAGTATTTAAATGAAATAAAGGAGATAATAATAATAATATGTGCCCGACCCAGTTCTCGAAAATGGTAATATCACATTGTACTGGGATCGATCCATCATCACTGACAGGACTATTGTTGCCAATAAGCCTGATATAGTGGTGGTGGATCGATCAGAGCGACGCACAATGATTGTTGACATAACCGTCCCGCATGATGAGAACCTCGTGAAAGCCGAGAAAGATAAACAAATCAAGTATCTTGACTTGGCTCGCGAGGTTGTCGACATGTGGGATGTGGACTCAGCGATCATTGTGCCGATAGTCGTGACAGCCAATGGCTTAATAGCCAAGAGCCTCGACCAACACCTGAAGAGGCTCTCGTTGGGCAGCTGGATCAAGGGCTTGATTCAGAAAGCGGTACTTCTTGACACGGCTCGCATTGTCAGGAGGTTCCTCTCTCTAGAGCCCTGACCACCGGTAGCTTGGACCCTGTTCCCGATACCGGTGGGCTACTATTTTTTATATTTTTAAATGTTTTTATACTTTTTATATTCTAATATTTAAAAATATAATTTATATGATTACAATGAAATAAAGGAGATAATAATAAATTGTTTATTACCACAAATTTCAAGTACATTGCACTGTATACAGATTAAAGTTCTTAAATTAGCATTATGTAGATAAGTACAATAGGTCCAACCCTGTCCCCTAAACTAGGCTAGGCCTGTATCTTAGGGGGCAGTACCCGGCTATAAAGTATGCTTATATGATTCTATTGTGGCAGACGTGCCAGTGGACTGTGTCAAGTGGGTGCATTTTTGATCTTGTGGTAAACTTTAAAAATGTGAGAGTGAGAAATTGAAGAGTGAATTTTATTGTATAAGAGTAAATGTTTGATGATTGTGATTGTGTGAGGAAGTGGATGGGGTGTTTTATGATAGTGTTGTGTGTAGTGAATGAAGTGAGTGTATGGTTGTAGTGTGTTAGAGATGTGAGTGATTAGCGCGTGTGAGAAAAATAGGTGAATTACACATAAATAGGTGTTTATTAGGTGATGTAGGTTAAAAGAGATTCCGTTCCATGATAGTCCTGTTTTAGCAGCCAATCAATTACTGCACGTTTTAGTTTAGACCTGGGGAGACCGAGAATATTTAGCTTTTCATGGGCTTTATTATAAATGTGGGTACTTATTACGTAAAATTGGTGCCTTGCGAACTTCGTTTTGTGCTGAATGCTGGGAATTATATGTTTACGTTTTTTAGGGTCAGGGGGAGCCAACTTGCCATGTATCCTAAGAATTGATTGAAGCACAAATAGCTGTCGTACAGTTAAAACCTTACAGTCTGCATAAAGTTGCGCTGTTTGATATCTGCGTGGTTTCTTTGTCATAACTTTAAGGACTGCCCTTTGTGCTCTCTCAGCCCTCAGGAGACCAGTCTTATTGGCTCCACCCCATACATTAATACAGTACCCTAGCACCGATTGGCACAGCGCAAAGTACACCATTTTGAGAACATCATGGTCAGCTGACCCCCTCAGTGTTTTAAAAATAGGGATAAGACGCAATGTTCGGGTGGTAAGTGTGTCTAGGTGTTTGTCCCATCTTAGTCCGTTGTCTATATGGATGCCGAGGTATTTTACGCTGTCATCTCTTCTTAATTTTGGACAGGAGCAAAGTGTTGAAAGTCTTGTACATGAGTGCGCCATTATGGAGAAGGTACTGGGTGGTTTCATATTGCAACGGATGGCGAAAGGAACATATGAAGTTTTGGCCAGATTTAACGTCAGTAGGTTAGAGTTAAACCAGTGCATGATTCCACTTAGGGCAGACTCAGCGTTGCTTTTAACGGCTTCCCAAGATGGACCGTGGGCGATAATTGCGGTGTCATCTGCATAGGTATACATTTTGCAGTTTGGGAGCGTCATATTGCAGAGATCGTTTATATAAATTTGAAACAATGTCGGCCCTAGTATGCTACCTTGTGGTACGCCGTACGTTACTAGCTCCTCGTTACTCAAATTAGGACCAATTTGGACTTGAGTACGGTTTTTGAGGTAATCTATGAAAATTTCAAGAGCTTTACCACGAACACCCAAGTATTCCAACTTGGAGATAAGTTTGGGCACAGAAACCGTGTCAAACGCTTTAGATAGATCTAAAAACATTCCCAGGCACTTCGTCTTTTCATCGAGTTTTTTAGCAACCAATTGCGTAAGATCTAATACCGCGTCTTCAGTTGATACTCCTGAACGAAAACCGTATTGGTTGTCAGCTATAAGATGAAATTTGTCTAGGAAGTTTCTAAGTTGTTTATTGAGAATCTTCTCAAAAATTTTAGAAAGTGAAGTGAGTACCGATATGGGTCTGTAATTGTTAACACAGTTTCTGTCCCCTCCCTTGAAAATTGGGTGCAAAATAGCTTTTTTAAGAGCATTCGGGAAAACTCCTGACTGAATGCAGAGGTTAAAGATGTAGGCTATATGTGGAGCCAGGATATGACGATGCGTTTTAAGCAATGATGACGTGATACCGTCCCAACCTACAGCACAATCACTGCGTAGCTGAAGTATAGTTGCTTCCACGTCCCTTTCGTCTATTTCAGTGATGACAAGCGAATTACAGGGCTGGCTAGTTGTTAAGGTTTCTGGAGAATGACTGCTGATGGATGTGGTTTGATTTTGAAGTATCCTGGAGGCCAAGTTTTTACCTACATTGGTGAAAAAAGTGCACACATTATTAATGGAAGAAGTTGGAGTGTCACATAATTTCAACAATATGTCTGAACTAGTTCGTATTGGGCGGGTGTTGGTGATTTCTTTAATTGTTTTCCATAGGGATTTAGGGTTGTTTTTACTTTTTTGTAGCTCATTGTGTTCATGTGTTTGTTTTAGCTTTCTGAGCAATTCGTTACAAAAATTTCTATAGCGTGAGTATGTGATTTTTAAGATTAAGTTATCTGGAGTGTTTTTTGATTTTAAATACATGATGTCTCGATTCTTAATGCATTTTAGAAGACCTGGGGTGATCCATGGCTTCAAGGTTCGTTGTTTCCTCGGAAGAGTGACTTGTATTGTATGTTTAGTTGTAACTGTCGAGATTATTTTTAGAAGTATGTTCATAGCCTCGTTACCGTCACGAGTCTTGTAAATATCTGCATAACTGGTATTCTCCAATTCGTCTTTCATAGCGTCGTAGTTTGTGCGAGATACAGTGGTTTTCTTGTTACGTGTAGGGTTTGTGTGGTTAAGTAATAGCACTATCGGTTTGTGGTCAGTAATGTGTGATTCCAGAATTAAGGTGGTAGTGTCTAATTTTGTCTTTATGAGAAAGTGGTCAATACAGTTATCTAATCTGGTTGGTAGTAGATGGGTAGGTGATAGTCCATGAGAGGCGTTTAGGATGAGATATTCCAAGCTAAGGTCATTTCTGTTGTCTTCCTTGATATCAATATTCAGATCACCAACAAGGACGACGTTCTGATAATTTGATAGATCATTGTAGGCATCATTTAAGCTATTCAGAAAACTTTCAAATTGATCTCTGGTGTTGTACGAGGGAGACCTGTAAACTGCCACAATCGCAAGTTCCGGTTCTATTTTGCCTATAAGACAGTTTGCATTTACAATGTTGGGTTCGTAAACAGAGGCGGAAGATTGGGTTTTTAGGTAGATTACGACGCCCTCGTTTTGATTAGAGTTATTTGAGGAATAGTGTGATTGGTATCCGTCAATTATCGGTATGTTACTCACTCTTTTCAGCCAACACTCTGTCAGGACAATAACATCGAAATCGACTTTGGTGGAATAGATAAGTGTTTGAAGACTATCGAAGTTTTTACTTATGCTGCGTATATTAATATGGAGTATTTTAATATTATTATGATTTGAGAATTTAACGCAGTCCTCTGGGTCAATTAAAAATGAATTTCCTAGGTGAAGCCTGTCTAGCTCTTCATTAATGTTACTTATAGTAGCCATTGGAATTGAGATTAATATTGTTACTAGGTTTATAGTTGCTAGTTTCGTTGAAGCTTCCTTTCAGAACCACTAAAATATCAGGGACGGCGCTCTTTGGTGTATGTGATAATAGAGGGATGTCGTGTTTGATGCATGTTTTTTGTGAAGTAGTGCTAGTGGAGAATTGAGAGTTACTGTTTTTGGGTTTGTATGTGTGTGAGATTTGCTGTTGTTTGTGTATATATTCACTAAATTTTAGACTTGGAAACAAATTGGAAAAAATGAAAGAAATAATAATAAGGAGCTTAATATCTAGTCACATACTGGTGGTGGGTAGAGCCTGAAGACATTTTTCTGAGCGAATTAAAATATGTTTATCACCCTGTTCTTTTCGCAGGAGGATAGACCCATTGGCAATCCAGCAATACTTATAGGCATACTTTTTGGCAAACTCCCGAGATAGATAAAACAGTTTTTTGGTGTTGGCAGGTAATTGTTCGGTGATGTAGATAGGCTGACATTTTCCCGGTATACCAACAAATGCTGTGTTTAACTTATCCTCTTTATGTTTATCTTTGTTGTAATTTTGGGCAGCTGATAGTAATGACTGTTTGGATTGAACTGAGGTAAATTCGGCAATAATTGGGCGTGGTGTTGCGGAATTGGTCGATTTCCCTGGTAGACGGTAGATGTCGCGAAACTCGGGTGCAGACAGGTCAACTCCAATTCGTTTGCCTATGTTACAAACAGTTGTAATGAGACTTGCGTTGTTCTCATCATTTTCTGCTGGAATGTTTCGAATTTCGATACCCGAAGAGCGAGACATTAGTTGCATGTCGTGAATTTTTCTCTCTAAATTTTCTATATACACCTGTTGTTCCTTCCGTTCCCTTCTTAGGTCCTCAACTTCCCTTTTTATATCCTCGAAATTGTTATTCATGAATGTTAACGATTTCATTAACTCTTCGTTTGACTGCCGAATCTCTATGTTGGATGCTTGAATTTTGCTGTTTTGAGCTTTAATTTCAGCAGTATCGGAGACAAGTTTAGATATTAAACTCGTTTGTTCCGATATAGTCTTGCTTAAATTTGAGGCACTAGTGTCACGTTCCTTCTGCCAAGCGTCGAGTTTGTCTTCTAGCTCTTGCGAGCTCAAGGCTGCACCGCTCTGATGTGTTTCCTCTTGTCGAGCGCGTTTATTTCTGTTTGTGTTGACATGGACGCTATCCTCGATTGCCGACTGAATATCAGGTTCGGATTGAGTCTGTGTAAGGGTAATTTTGGTTTTTACATTTTTTGGCTTATCCGGAGGGGAGCGTTGTACTCCAGCCATTTTTATTTTATCGACTAGTTATTATTCAGTACGGTGCACCTAATAATAATTTACGCTGTCAAGGCATGCAACAACAGCCTCAAGTAACCTCGGCGCAGCGTTTTCAAATATTAAGTTTGTAATCCGAACGATCCAAATCGATCAGCAAATAATCAAAGTTCAGCTCACGGTATCAAGTAGTCGGAAATAGTTCCTTGATATGGCCGGGGTGGCGCCACCAGTCGTGTGCCCTCGCAATGCGACGCAGGCGCACCGCGTTCGTCGCTGGAACGCTGCGCCAAAAGCTTTGTCGGTAGGTTGGTAGCACCGGGACAGTTGCGCACTCGCCGGATTTACGCCTTTATGCAGTCCGCACAACCGCGAAGATTCCTCGCACTCTTTGGGTTTGGCACTATGATACGGCACTTTAGATAAATTAGTTTATTGACCGATCTACATTTGCTCGTGGATTAAAAACACTTTTTGTGAGTTTAAGCCGCACTAGGTTTGCGTTTTGTTGAAAAGTAAGTGTGTTGACTACCGATAAATAATATTACGAAAATGATTAACAAGATCACAAGTCAACGGTCCACGGGCGCGTTCCGAGTGAATTTATTTATCTTTGACTTATGTCATAAATTATGCTGTTTGCTATCAAAATGTCTCGTTTTTAAATTCATGATGACTAAAATACTAACCTATTCCGTTTAGCACTATGCTGAAGATGTTTGGATTTTAAGAAAATTTTATCACTTTTTTACTCGGGAGATGGCGTATAAAGTTTTGAAATAGTGTCTTTGTCTGTTTAAATACCCGCGTGACAGTATTTTTTCTAAAATTCGACGTGCTATATCAATGCCCGGGTACCTAACAACAACAACAATAAAACAACAACAGATACAACAAACAATCAACAATTAACAGTAATAACGATCGCGACGTGAGCAGTGGTGGCCCAGTGGTAACAACCGTGATTTCCGAGTTGTATTGTAGGTCGTGGGTTCGAACCCAGACAGGCGCTTTACATTGTGTAAATTATTTCACCACTGTTCTCAAAACGGCGAAGGAAAACATCGTGAGGAAACCGGCATGTTCTAGAACCAAAAATCCAAAGACATGTGACATCTACAACCCGCACTGGGCCCGCGTGGTGGATTACGGCCCACTCCCTCTCGCCGAGAGATGGCCTGAGTCCCAGCAGTGGGAACATTATAGGCTGATTATAACACATCGGGTTATATGCACTATCAAAATGCCAAAATATGCATGCAAATATGCACTAAAAAAGGGCGAAATATATGCACAAAATATGCACAATCAAAAAAAAATGTATTATTAGAATTAACGAAATATGAAGCAGTAGTTGTTGTCGACCTCTTGTAAGTTTCTGTCTTGCAGCTAAATGGGAAATATTACTCACATGTTTAGCGATTTGATATTTTTTTGATGAAGGTTTTCGCTTTTCACAATCCTTGCATAGAATCACAGTGCCATCAGTTGTAAATTGGCCTAGGTATAGTTTGACCAAAACCGCTGTAACGCGCCTTTGGTATGTACGCCGCGAGACGGGGGGGCAGTGCAGGCCGCTCATTCGTCATCGCTCACGACGTCTCGCCCCCCGCCTCGCCGCGCATTCCTCCCGCCTCGCCGCGCATTCCTAAGGCGCGGTACAGCAGTTTCGGTCAAACTATACCTAATTTTTTATACAAGATTCCATTAAAGTCTGGGTATTTTTTTCACTGGCAGCATTATTTCAACAAAAATAAGATTTTCGTAGATAGATAAACAAATACAGCGAGACAAAAACAATTGAATTGCGTTAGACGCTTATACGAGCACAACACGCCTAACACGTATAACTACTGAAATAAGCACTGTCAACGAAAAAGTACCAAAATATAACGCTATAGAAATAGAATTATATGCATTTGCATATAATATATGATAGAATTGTATGCGTTGTTATTATCCGATGTCTACTGATTATGCCTAAGAAACAATTAACCATTTGACTTTGACAGTGCTCTTATTTCATAGCAGTAAGTAGCAATTATCGTAGCTTAATGCCGGCGCTAGTTATTCAGACTAGGATAGCATGAAATGCTAGTAGGTAAGCCAGAAAGATAGTCACTCTGCCCTTACGTATTCAGAACAATTTTCATTGTTAAACTAGTAAGCTAGAAACTACTATAGTGGTACCAGCCTATTGTGCTATTTCTGACACACAGTTACCGTTCTCCTCCTCAGGTTCTCCATATCAGCAGTGAAGGTGTTCTGGGAGTTCTCGAAGCTGGCGTGTCCAGTGACCCCGCAGGGCGCCGTGCCCGACGAGGGTTACGAGTGGAAGGTGCTCACCGCCTTCGTGGAGACCGCGCGCGGCCGCACCATACTGCGCGGGAGTCGGCCGCCGGATCCAATCAAGTATTTATTTATTAATAACTAGCTGTTGCCCGCAACTTCGTCTGCGATCCAGGATAAAAAGTAGCATATGTCCTTCTCCAGATCATGGTCTACCCATGTGTCAAATTTCATCTAAATCCGTTCAGCAGTTTTAGCGTAAAAGCGTAATTCTTAAACTTTCTAATTTTCTGCGCAACTTTCTTAAATTTTTTTTCGGTAAGAACCTTCTACAAAGTATTAGAAAACTTTTTAAAAAAAGATGGACGAAATCGGTAAAGGCGTTCTCAAGTTATGGCGTTGGTCACGCCACAACTTATATAAAATAGGGATTAATTTTTTCACACCAGCAGAAAATTTAAGGTCACTCAGCGCGCTGTAGAGCAAGCTATGTTCGGAAGTTTTTTTGAAGGATTAAATCAGAAATGAAATTATCAGGAAAAGAACTGGAATTACCGACATGAGTAAGCAAGCTGAAATGGCAGTGGGCTGACCATGTTAATAATAATTACCATACAAAATTGGGGCCAGAACTCCAGACCCGACAATAATAAAAATAACACTGTCTGTGTTAAATATGTATTGATACTAGCTGTTCGTGCCCCTCGTCACCAGGGTGAACTTTCCAATTTTGGACCAAAACACGATACGACGTGTCTCGTAAAGAATCACGACACAACGTCGCTTCGTGGTACGATGTTTATTTATTATTATTGTTACCAGATTCGTTCGCGACGCCTTACTGCAATCGTCAAGCGCGGCCATCGTGGGCGCCGCCATGTCCCACGTCCGTCGGCCACACCTATGGACCAGAAGGACGGTGGACGAAGTCATGTCCGTCGCTTGCCAGCTGTTCACTGCCTCGCTCGGCTCGTTAGGATACGAGTTCAGACCGGGAGAAGATGTTTTACTGCCACTACAGGTCAGCTACGTTTACATAACATGTGATTTTAGAAAATAAACCCTAAAACCTGCTGGTAAAGTATAGTTTCCGCTGCAACTTCAATATTTTGATGGTACAGTCAATCGTATGCGGTAACACTTATATGGTAACTATGAAATCATCGTTGTTGCTAATCCATACAGGCGATGTCAAGTCAATTTGTTACCACAAACAATGAAGAAAGAAAGGAAGGCAGAAAATATGTAAACAAGGTGTCGTTTTGCATCCTCGTCAAATTCAAGGAGGTACTACTACAACTATGCTACTGATTCTCGACACGAATCAATAATAAAATAAGTAGGTTTTTTTTTCTAATTTTCCGAAATAGGCATAATGTGGGACACGCATTTTAAAACGCGGCCTGTGTGAGACGGCGCTGTAACTGCCCTTTTACACACACATAAAAACGCCGCCGCTTATACGATACCATAACGCGATTCTGTTCTTTGAAAGTGGTGTATTCTGAAATATTTGAAAGTGATGTATTCTGAAATACTGTCAAACTTAAATAACTAAAAAAACAAGTATGTATTCATTATTTACCAGGGATCGTAATTTTATTTGATTATTTATGTGTTTCATAACAGGCTCCTGAAATTTAACGAGGATGCAAAATAACAGCTTGTATTTGCGGTAAACATGACGCAAAGAAAGAACACATAAAAGAACAAGTTGGGGAAAAATATGCGTCACATGCACACAAAATGGCCGTCGCTCAGCATACATAATGCTGCGACCCTATGCGAGACAGAGCCCCAATAGCAACAATATTTTTTTCTTTCTCCAAACCATTGTGTTATTGCACAGGTGTTACAACGCTTCGTGCTAGGAGTGAACTACGTGCGCTACGAGTTAGAAGAAGTATATAGTGGGAAGCTGGAGCAGAAGGACCCCGGTAAGATGACAGTCAGGTAAGAAGCAACAAGAATCATTTGTTTGTAGAAAAATTATTTATTTTAGTTTTTCCGTCTGGAATGTATTTGTCAGTAGCAGCCAAGAGTCTGAATTTGTGCCCATTTTTTAATTTTTTTTTTTCTTTTATAAAGTATCGCAATTGGTGACACTTTATTTACATTACAATCTAGCTTAGCTAATAAGTAATTTAAATATAACTTAAACTGCTAAGTAACTATATAATTAAGAAATCGTCCAATAACGTCTTTCTCATTCACTATAAGTTATGGGGAAGACACTTGTTTCACGTGTTCTTTATAAGATTCAGCACTTGCACTACAGTTTGAGTTCACTTACACTGCACTAAACTAACTCAAAAGGTTTTACCCTTTTTAGTCTTCGCACTAATTCAGTGTTGTCAAGGAGTTGGATCGCCTCGACATTCACGTGATGATGAAGTCTGTGTTCATGAGCTTCTGCATATTTTTGTATAGCTATGTTTACCTACGACATCCATCTTGAGGTCCCGGTTTTTGCCCATTTGATGGCAATAGGTTTGCCCCTGTTACTCGTACATGGGACTTAAACATAACTGGTGGAACTACTGATCTATAGGTGCACCTCTGCCTGTGGGTAGGCCTCTGGAGTGGGACGCAACCTGTGTCGACACCCTTGCGTCATCTCATAATAATATGATCCTAGCACGGTGGAGTGTGCTGGCGACGCTGCTGCGGCTGCTGAGACATACTGTAACCTTATGGGTCAGCTTTGAGCCGTTTGGGGTCGAAACGCTCGGGTTATGTGTCAAAGCCAGATGAATGTTATAATTTCTTTCCCAGATCGGCACTGGAGCGCTTCTTCGAGGCGCACTCGCACGGCATCCTGTGGTCGGTGCCGCACGCGGTGGCGGTGTGGCGCGTGCGCGGCTCGCCGCAGTACTACATGCTGGAGCCGCACGCCTGCGGGCCCACCGGGCTCAGGGTCGACGCCATGGTGAGGCACAGCAACCGGGCCACGTTTTATCATTTTCTCAAAATGATATAGGCATGTGATGCGGAGGAATGGGGAAAATATCGTGAGGAAAGTTTTGAGTATATGAATGTGGATGGCTATACGAGTAGAGGATGACCAAAAAATCGTTGAATGGACTGTATGTAAGATAGAAACTGACCGGCTAGAATAGGGGGAGACTACCGAGATAACGACTAATAGAGAAGTATGGAAGAAAAAGACATGTTGTGCCGAACCCTAATAAATTGGGATAAGGGGAGGCGAATGATGATGACAAAAATAAAGTTAAAAACTTAAACCCGACGACAAAACGACTTTTAGTAGGTGTTTTTGTCGTAGTTAGTGCGATTACGATGTCTCATGGAGAAAGTTGTTTAGTTTGATGGTCACCCTTGAATATGACCACATCTTTCTGATACACTGTAGCGATATCTACAACGCCACATGCGAACTACGCGTCATACTGACGTCACGCAAAATCCTGCATCTCGCAACTATAGTCCATTTACAATAGCATTAGAAAGAAGTTAAAAAAGGTTATTTTTAATGCACACTTTGTAACAAAAATACAATAAACATTGTTACATTATGATAGACGCCGAATTTATTATGATCTATTTTTACAGCAGCTGTCACACTTAATTGTAACCATTTTAACTATTTATCTTATGAAATTATGTGGCTTTAATTTATTTAAATTATATAACTCCAATTTAAAATTACAGTGTCAATGCTAAAAACCTAAAAGAAGCAGGGATGAACAATACTTGGAACGTTATTCGTTTCACTATAATTCTACCGAATTTTATTTTAATTAAGGTGGATGCACTGCAGTAGCCCGCGAAATCAGACGAATTCGGAGCAATTCTAATTTAAAGGGATGTATTGATGATTTTTAAGGTTAAAATTGTATTATTGCCTACATATTTCTTATTGTTGCGCATCATATTATTTTTATTAAGATACAACCTTACACTGACCTGCAAAAACGCAAGAAAATTAGAATTTAAGCATCTCCCTTAAAATTGTTTTATCATAACTTTGAAATAAAATGTTTTGCATTCCTGCTTCTACGAGCCTCTTTTTTCTAATGCTATTATAAATGGACTTTATATAATAATAATAATCATTTATTTCTCCAAATCATACAATCCAATTTATTAGTAGTAACATGCATGCAGTAATATGCAATGACCCGAAATTAATCATCGGGCAGTTGCTTGCCAGACACAACACCCGTCTAGTCGAAGGATCCTCCCTTTTCTATGGAGGGTGAGTGAACTTTACACCCTGTTCCTCAGACCTCTATACATATTGTTGTATAACTTTTCTTCTACGGAGTATTGTATTGTAACATTAATTTATTTTAGGACGATGGTGCTGCTTGTCTGCTTACCTTTACGTCGCCCAAGTTGATGGCATTTACGTGAGTAATTAGTGTATTTTGTTTATATCATCCGCACGGATCGATCGAAGGTCATATTGGAGGTGCTAGTAGCTAAGTAAAAACAGCCGCACAGGGAGGCGCTTGTGGCTAAATAAAACCAGCCGCACAGGGAGGCGCTTGTGGCTAAGTAAAAACAGCCGCACGGGCTGATCGATCTGGTTAAGCTAAGCTTGCCGCGGTTGGTCTGGGGTTTGGTGACCATCCATTACATAATAATATCGAGACCCCTCTGTGCCTCCAAAATCACGTAAAAGTTACAGGTAGTCAGAACCCGAGAGTCGGACAACCAGTCTTGCCAAATGGTATCGTGTTACTTAGTAACTGGGTTGTGGAGGTCAGATAGGCAGTCGCTCCATGAAAAACACTGGTATTAGCTGGATCCGGTTAGACTGAAAGCTGACCTCCGAAAAGGCTAGACAGATTATTGATTGATGGTCGTATCTTCCACCAGCTACCTCCAAAACATCCCATTGGTTGAGCGTCCGAAGCACGACTTCCAGCTATACGCCATGTCCATCATTGTGCAGCCCATCAAGCGGCTGGGTGTCGTGGAGCCGCCCATCATCAGAGCCCCGCCTGGAGCCAAGCTCGTGCCAGCTACCAGCAAGGTAACGTTACAACTTGAATTCAAATATCTGATAAATATCTGATGTTGTTAAAGTACCATAAGCTGAAAAAATCCGCCATCTTGGATTTTTATTTTGAATTCACTATCGGCATTAGAACCTTCGACAACCATAAAAACGACACCCATGATGACAAATTTGAAAATTTTCGCAGCCACCGTCTTTGATTTTCATTTTGACCTCACCATCAGCTTCAGCACCCCCGAAAACCTTAAAAACGACACCCATGACGAAAAATTTAAAAATGTTTGCAGCCGCCATCTTGGATTTTCATTTTGATCTCACTATCGGCTTCAGCTCCCTCTAAAACCAAGAAATCTATCTATCTCTCTCTCACTCTTACTATTATATACTTAGTATACATAATTATAATAAAAAGCTTTTTCGTTTTGCGACGATTTCTAAAAGTTTACACCTACCGCAAGCTCCGTTAAAGAACTTCGTTCCAAAAATCAGCCATGTTAAAAAAAAAAACCTTATTTTAGTTTCGGAAGTCCGCGAGAAGCACAGAACGGCAGGGTAATTGTGTAACACACTAACAGTACTTGACAGTTCAACAACATTCATTGCGTTATTTACGTTGTTGAGCAGACATATTTTTTGAGAATATGAAGCAATGGATTAGCCATACCCTTCAAAATGATTCAGATTGTGATTGATAGTGTGTTACGCATTTACGTATTGGTCGGACTGGGTGGTGTTGGGGAGGCCCTTTTCCAGCAGTGGACGTTTTAGGCTGAAATGATGATGAAACAAAACTAAAGCCAGCGACTGAAACTAAAATACTTAATTTTTACTTTGTAGTCAAGTTTTTTAAGCCTGTTGTTTTTTAAAAAAGTTTGTATTACAAAATGATCAGTGAAAATGAACTACGGGCTGATTTTTCCAATGCCGTATCTTTATGGTATATGTTTTATCCTTGGAAAAGAATTGACGTCTGTCAAAATTCAAAATTAGGTACATATTTCTAGGAAAATAACAGGCGTTGGAAAAATTTCAAAATCCCTTAGATTACATAAATAATGGCAATGCATATTAATGATCTAAGATCCTGATTTAAGCAAGTAATTATAGGACTAACGCCATCACCGGAGTATGCGTTTCAAAATAGGTTCGCGTTATAAAACGTTGGAGCTAAGGTAACCCGCGAAATTCAAATTTTCTTATTTGTCAGTGTCAGGTTGTATGTCGATTAGAATATCAATATAGAATAAAATTATAATCATTAGAATCAGTCACAGAATTTCTTGAGTTAGAATTGGTCTCAATACTCAATACTTTATTGCATTCCATAATGTGTACATAATTATGATAGTTGTTATGTAAAAACATTGAATCAATTATGGACCCTGTCGGGCACAGCAAAGTTAGTTTTCTATAGGAGGATGAAGGCGCTTTTTGTTAAGAAAAAATAAATAAATATTAAATTAAAATAAAATTAAAATCAAATATCATGATTATAAAAATTAAATTAGAGACTTGTATTCATGATTTTTTTTTATTAAAATTCTTTAGATAAATAAATTTGTTACGGCCGATCATACGGAGAATCATATTCAGATTAACATAACCCGATACTGTCCTGCACATTGCAAAACACGTAAGAGAATTTTAATTTCGCGGGCTACCCTGACGCTTTTGCCTTTTTTTATTGTTAGCCTATACAAACAGAGGCAAAGGCCTCCACAAATCCTTCCAGGAAATCCTTCCCCGGCTTTCGCCTTATCATTATCAGCCTGTAATGTTCCACTACAGGGCAAATGCCTCCCTACTTTTTTTTTTTTTAAAAAAAACGCTGCCCCACACTAGGAATTTCTCCTGTATCGTGGGTGCGTTTACAAACATTTAAACTCACATACACAAACAGCCAGACCCAGAACAACTACTTGTAGGCCATAAAAATATTTGTTCCCTGCGGGAATCTAACCCGCGACACGCAGCGCAGCAGTCAATCGCTTAACCACTGCGCCAACCGTGCCGTCAAAAACTCGTACGTACTCTCTTTCCACTTCTCTCTGTTCAAAGCTGCTAAGGACCAGTTCTGGTTGAAGGAGTCCAGCTAATCCCGCCATCTCCGTCTGGGCCTGGCTTTCACCTTAATACGTTTAATTTTACGATCTTCATGAACATGTCCCACAGGTGGGCGTGGACGGCAGCAAGCGCCACGCGGACGAGGCGGCGCGCAAGCACCCCCCCGGCAGCGCCACCTGCCTGGACGCGCAGCGCGCCGCCGACAACGCCGACCGGCCGCGGCAGCAGCTCAAGGGTGAGCGTTACATTTCGATTAACAATACATCACTTTTTTGCATCGCTGTCCAAATCATAGCGATCTTTATTCTCGTTCTAATAAGGTTGCTGTTGAGTGGCTGCCACTAACATGTAATACATCACTTTTTTGCATCGCTGTCCAAATCATAGCGATCTTTATTCTCGTTCTAATAAGGTTGCTGTTGAGTTGCTGCCACTAACATGTCTGACAAAATATCACAGTGATCTTTAATCTCGTCACAATAAGATTGCTAACCCAACAGCAACCTGCTATTGACAAGTCTGTCAAAATTATTGGGATCTTTATTCTCGTCACAATAAGGTTGGTGTTAGGTTATTGCTGTCAGAGGTAAACTAAAAGGTGCCTACTACCTTAACCATTATAACTATAGGAAAACATCTTAAAAGACTGTCCTTACTTTTTGAGAAATTTTGATCCCCATTCATAGATTTTGAAAAAAAAACAGCCTGCAAGAAAAATGGCCATTTTCACGGCGAATCAAGTAGTATCTCCCGGGCCCCTGACTCGTGATACCGTGGAGAGAACCGTGGGGTTTTAGTCGGTAAGACAGCACCGTAACCCTCCGTTCTTTCCAGATGGAAGGTATCCATGAGGATTCCCCCACAAGGCAGTTGCAACTCACACAGTACCAAATCCCTCCATACTACGCTTTTAACCTAATACTGACATGCTATAAGAGTGTATGGTACCCCATCAGGTCAGCGTAACACAAGCGGCTGGCTGGTTCTGCCCGACGGCACCCAGCTAATGTCAGCTGGACACTCCATCGCTTGCAAGAAGTTCTCCTACGCTTCCAGAGGGAACCAGGTACTTCAATTCGTTATTTGGACATAATTATTTTTAAGGGGCGATTTTCCATCATCCGCGGAATAAAATTTATGTCTAACAGACACTATGTTGGGGTCGGCTTCCAATATATCTAGATGCAGCTGAAAATACCGGTATATTACATGAAGCGACTGCCTATCTGACCTCCACAACCCAGTTACTGGGTAATACGATACCCCTTGACTGGTTGTCAGACTTTCGGGCTACTGACGACCCGTAACGACTGTCAAAGATCCATGAATGACAGCTGGGACCAACGGCCTAACGTGCTTTCCGAGGCACGGAGGGGTCTTGGTATCTGAAGATGGTCACCCATCCACAGACCAACCGCGGTAAGCGTAGCTTAACCTGATCGATCGACCCGTGCGGCTTTTATTACTTAGTCACAAGCCCCTCCGGCGGCTCCGGCGGCGGACGGGAAAAGGTTATTTGAATTAAATTGTTCTGATAAATTGATGATGTTCATTCCAGGCGCTAGCATGCGCTGTGATGGCAGTCGCGATGTCCCGCGTAGAAGATGTGTGTCGCTGGTGCACCACCACACTGGACTCCATCCTGGAGAGCGGCGACCAGCTGTACCAGGACAGCTACCTTCACTTCCATCCGCCCACCAAAGTGCTGACTATGGAACAGGTAAGCTGCGTTCACCAATGTAGTCACCAGCGGAAAATAAACTTTGTCTACAGCCCCATAGTACAGCATCATCTGAGTGGAAGCCTTCTTGTCACAGTCATGACGTGTAAGTGTCTAAGTGCTCGCCTATAAGTGACGAGTTCACCGCAAACTATTTCCGTGCAAACTAAAATAGTCAATAAATAAATGACGTGCAGCAGCCGTCCACTATTTGTAAAGTTTAGTTTTAGTTGCATCTTCTACCCGCCCAACAAGTTGTTGACTATGGATTAGGTAAATAGCATTCAACCATTTAGTTTAACAGCCTGTTATTGGCGACGTCTTTAAGCCCATGCATAGAAAATTATCACCCATCTCTCCACTAATCCAATGCTTACTCTAGGATGCATATCCGGTAGGCTCTTACATCCTTCCCTATCCTACAGACACGTCTTCCCTGCCATTACTGCGCCCCCCGGTCTACTCTATGACATGCAATGGTCGCTGTAGCACCATGAAACATGAGGTTACAGGAGCTAGTGCGAATCTTGGGGTCCTTTCGATTAATCGAGTCTGATCAAACCACGCTGGGGTCGGTGCATTTCATTCATATAGTCGTACAGTCACGAGCACCAATATGTCAACACTTGGCAACTTTCAATTGCGATTTATTTATGAAATAACCAATGCAACGTTGAAATACGACACATTACATAAGCCTATGGGTTCGAAAATGCTATGTTCGTAACAACATAAAATTTCATTAAAAAATAAAGGAGTAAATCGCTTTTGCGTAAAGCCGAGTGTATACATTCTTTTGGTCGTGACTGTACATAAAGTCGGCTGTCGCTGAAAACCAGAGCTGGGGCTCTGTCTCGCATAGGGTCATAGCATTATGCTGAACGATAATAGTTTGCGTACATGTGACGCATTTTTCCCGCAACTTGTTCTTTTTTTGTGCTTGTGTTCTTTACCAGCGCTACGACATTTATTTTTTAAATGTCGAAGCATCATACTGAAATAGGAGCCTTTTGGCCTCGTATAGGACTTTCTGTTTAATTTTTTCCTTTTGTTACTTTTTTATATAATTTGTTTTATTTTTATTTTTAACCGTGTTTAGTTTAGTTTATGATCCTGTACGAGTCGTAATAAATACTTTTTCTTTCTTTCTTTCTTTCTCTGCATCATATTTGCCGAAAATATTTTCTTTCTTTTTTACTATAGACAGCGGGATAATTGCCTAACACAATATCAGTAGCAATAGCTTTCATTTTGACAGCTCAACAAAATTCATTGCGTTATCTACGTTGTTGAGCAGACACAATTTTCGAACATATGACGCAATGGATTAGCAATATCCTTTAAAATGATTCAGATTAAGTAGTATGTTACGCAATCGGGGTGCTGATGATCACGAAGCATCTATGAAACATCTTTTATTCCGCAGATTCTACGCAAGTTCTACACACCTGGTAACTGCGTGTGCCGCGTGGTCGTGTACAAGCCCAGACATAAGGGCGTGGTTGATCTGGATCTGGTCGAACAGGTAATACCCCATCCATCTCAGTGACTGCGTTAGTTAGTATTTTAATGGTTGGCATATAGATTGGTATTAAAAATTTATTTATCTTGGGAACCTGTTCACCATCTTTATGCTGCGTGATAATATGGAAACAAGGTGCGCAACATGTCTTTGCATGTTCGAAAAAAACATCCCGCGACATCAAATGTTGCAGGCAATAGAAGGGGTATTAATCTTTGAGAGGATGGATTATAGACTACAGAATAGATTTTGACATTGAGATTGTAGTGTTAGGTGCCCACAGATTTCCTTGATTTCTGAATGCCGGTTCGATCGTCAAAACACAGCTTATCAAGTGATAAGAACGGGACCTTTATGGTTAACGGGTAGGAGATCGAAAATTAAGATGGCGATACATTATTAATTTCAGGCGTCAATCAGATTGTTTCTATTCCCTTGCCTATATGAGCTGTTTGTAACTATCTTCTGCGTTCTCCCCTAGATCGGAGAGTTCTTCCGCGAGGAGAAGTCGGGAGTGTTCGTCGCTGGGAACGGAGACTTTGCTGTGGCTCTGTTCAGGACACCCAGAGGTAAGAACCTTAACACTCAGTCTTCTCTTACTCTGTGGTAGTAGAGCTCTTTGTGAAGGAGCTCGTCCGGAGAGAGAACCAGAGAAAACCAGACGATACCTATAACATCAAACAAAATGTTATTTTTGTTTGATGTTACTTTCGTGTGATCGTTTAATCCTACTAATATTACAAATGCGAAAGTTTGTATGGATGGATGTTTGTTACTTTTTTATGTCCATTCAAACTACTGAACGGATTTGGATGAAATTTGGCATACATATAGTTTATAACCAGAATTAACAAATAAGATATAGGTTTTTATCCCGATATTCTCACAGGATCGAAACTTATGCGGGTGAAACCGCGGGGCGCAGCTAGTATTATTATATAAAAAAGTGGTGGCCCTAGTACGCTACCCTGTGGGACAATATTTTACGTGTCTTGGTTTTGATTTAAATGGATTCTAATTTAATCTTTGGACATATTCTGGCAAGTTCTGTATATTGAAACCTAATACTTAAGTACGCACGGCTACACATCAAGCTATATATAACCAGTATAAGCTGACTTGTGATTGTACGAAAAACCTATACAATGCGAGGTCAGCTAAAACTGGAAATGCATAGCTTGATGTGTAGCCGTGTGTACGATTCTGTTGACTGTATGATGCTCCCTCTTACACCATAGCTATGTAAGATGACATGACATTAGCTAATAGATTTAATATGAACGGATTGCTACGAATGTGCAGATGCCAGCAGGTCAAGCTACCCGAAACTGTCTCCCAATCAACTTAGAACCTTATGATTTAGCGATAAAGTTGAAAATCTAATAAAGAAATTTGACAGATTGTAGTAGCTTGATGTGCTGGCGTCTGTACGAAATCCGTTTTGTTCTTTAATAAATAATTCATACTTTTCGAAATAGAGAATGAATAAAGAACGATAAATGTCAATTTTTTGTGAATAAATTGGAATTTTTGCAACTTTGTCTTAATTTTTGAAATCTGTTCTGTCATCTCTTTTATATAAAGGTTTTATTATAACCTTTTTGAGATTGTTTGGGAATATGCCATCAGCAATACACAAGTAAATTATATGAGTTAATGATGGTGCGGTAACTTCTTTAGCAAATTCGATTACTTTTGTAGAAACGCCGTCATATCCAACAGTACTTGTCGTATGTACTCAAATAAATAAATGTGCGGTCCCCAGGCTACTACATGTTCGACCCGATGGACCGCGACCGCTACGGGCGCGCGGTGGCGCCGCCCTGTCTGGGCCGCGCGCGCGCCTGTTTCTCGCAGTACCCTACCGTAAGTGTGTCTACTACAATGTTCGGAGATGAGGTGGAGATTCACAGATGACTCCGTCCTGGAGTGTAAATGTGCTGTTCCATAAACAATGGGACGGCTCCATTAATTTTGTGATTGTTTACAGGTCCAGAGCCTGGCTGAGAAGCTGGGCCCCAACATTCCGCCAGCCACCGTAGATGCTAATGCTCCTCTTGTAGACGAACTGGTGAGGCAACAGATACAATTATACAGGCTGACTGCTTCGTCGGTCTAGTGGTCGCAAGCGCTACCGCTGAGCACGAGGTCCTGAATTCGATTTCCAGGTCGGACAAGTGTTATTGGGTTTATCCATCAGGATTGTCTCACTAGAAGCCCAGAGTCTAATGGCAATAAGCCTGTCCTCCCTTTTGAGGAATCCAGGCGACATTTTTGTTTATTTTATTAGTGTTTTTGTAATGTTTTTCTAATTCTTTTTCTTTTTTTTTTATATAGACGAAAACAACGAGCGAGGTAACTATTGCAACTCCCCTATATTCTCTCTTACGGTCAATCACCCGGCAGTAGAAATACTTGTTCTACAAAAACCGTCCTTACTACTATGAAATTAAATGCGTGATTAAAGTTTAATTGTTACCATCAACGTGTGATTGAATAAGTATACGAGCTATTATAGAATACTATCAATAACTTATACGTAGCCCGTAGGCACAGGCGCTTTTCCAAAGCTCGTAGTAGCTTAGTGTAGGCTACGTCGTAGCACCGTGCATGCTACGTCGTACCACTGTTAGGCTACGTCGTAGCACTGTGTAGGCTACGTCGTAACACTGTGTAGGCTATATCGTAGCACTGTGTAGGCTATATCGTAGCACTGTGTAGGCTATATCGTAGCACCGTGTAGACTACGTCGTAGCACTGTGTAGGCTATATCGTAGCACTGTGTAGGCTATATCGTAACACCGTGTAGACTACGTCGTAGCACTGAGTAGGTTACGTCGTAGCGCTGTGTAGGCTATGTCGTAGCGCTATGTAGGCTACGGCTAAATAAATAAAAGTAGCTTAGTGTAGACTACGCCGTATCATAGTCTCAACTACACCATACCAGTCTGGACTACGTCGTATCATAGTGTGGACTACGTCGTATCATAGTATGGACGACGTCGTAGCATAATAATATTGTGGACTGAGTCGTAGAATAGTGTGGACTAAGTCGTAGAATAGTGTGGTCTACGCCGTAACGTAGCGTGGTCTACGCCGTTGCGTAGTGTGGACTACGCCGTAGCATAGTGCGGTCTACGCCGTAGCGCAGTGTGGACTACGTCGTAGCATAGTGTGGACTACGCCGTAGAATAGTGTGGACTAGGCTGCAGCATAGCAGGGACAGTGTCAACAGTATTATTTTTTTTAATCATTTATTTGAGGCGTCGGAGGCTCATAGGTAAAAAAAACAAAATAAAAAAAATAAAAAATAGATAAATACCTAATATAATAATGCTAAGGTCGTAATTCCTGACAAGCACAGTTGGATAGACCCTAAAATAGATTATTTTTACAGGTACGCTTCAGTGAGCCGACCAGTTTCACGATATACGGCATGGACGTCACCAGTTTGCGAAAACTGAATCGGCATGAGCGATAGACGGACGACTCGTCAGACGCCTACGCTACGATATCGGTACGACAATTTGAAACAACATAACTATAAGTAAACACAGGTAAACTGTCGGTGTAAAAGCTGCATAACAATGTCGTGTTGACGTCGAAACGATATCGTACCATTGTAGTCTGCCGACGTAAGTACTAACAGATTGTAACGTAACAATGTCGTTTTCACACTAGCTCTTATACTACACATGTCTTACGCAAACTGGGCCACAAATATCACGCCAATTGAAACTACGCCGAATCGAAATGCGAAATGAAATACGCTGGAATGAAATAATACGCAACTTTGAATTTGTCTTAATTTACCGCGGATTGTTGGAGTTGTATCTCGATTTACAGTAATCTTGTCTATTTTTATACTATAGTACCAGATTCCTAGTTTTAAGTAATTATGTTGTACGTGAAGAACGTGTGTGAAAGGGACAGAGGTATATAAATTGTAAGTGTACTGTTCTGGTCCCACCACATTTCGTTGAAACGCAGTTTTGTAATAAAAAGTTGCAAATAATTAAATTGTTTATTATTTCATCGTCTTAATGGTTCAAAAGTATCCACAAAAATATTCTTCTCAGAATCCCTAAAAATCTCAAATTGTCAAAAGTCGTATTTTGATTTAATGTCTAACCCTTGTTGACCGGCCGAAAGTGCAGTGTGCTGTGCCAGCACTGACCTCTAATACACAAGTTCGCTGGATTAAATCTTATATATATAAAATTCTCGTGTCACATAGTTAATTTATATGTCATGGTTTCATTAATCCATTTTAATTGTTTTACCTACTGTGGTATAGTATTTTTTTTTTCACATATAATTATATAATTAATGTATACAAAATATTGTTAAACATTTTAAAAGAGTAACGATGGAGTTTCTTGCCTATTCGTCTCTATACGAAAACTACATTTTGGAAGGGGCGACTAGAATCAATTTTATTTTAATTTTATATTTGACGTTCAAAAGTGCCTTTTATGTGTCTATTTGAAATAAGTGATTTGACTTTGACTTTGTTAGTTACCACACTCCTCCGAAACGGCTTGACCGATTTTTATGAAATTTTATATGCATATTCAGTAGGTCTGAGAATCGGCTACTATCTATTTTTCATACCCCTAAGTGATAAGGGTTGTCCACCCCCTAACATTTTTTTTGGACAATTTTTTACTTTTTACAATGTGGCATTAAAAATACATACAACCCTAAATTTTCGCCCTTCTATCACCAACCCCTGTTTTTTATCGCGATTTTTATATTATTCTGTTCCATCCACAGATCCGGAAGATGTCAATCGAATATAATAATTCATGTATAGTTCTATCAATCAATCAGCGTTTTACTTATAGGAGTAGGGTAGGAGTAGTGTAGGAGTAGTGTAGGAGTAGGGTAGGAGTAGGGTAGGGGTAGGGTAGGGGGTAGGACACCACGCGAACGAAGTAGCGCCGGGCAGCTAGAAATAATTTATGTGACAAAACAACGTTTGCCGGGTCAGCTAGTTATACTAATAACAGTTGTTTTTTGTGCCCACTCGAGCATCTCAGGAACTAAAATTGACACACTTGCAAATGGTCGTCGTGTTGTTTTGGTACCTACGTCTGTGATGATTTAAGTCCAAATCGTGGAATCTACTTTTTTGTGTATTTTGTGTTTATTTAGAGCATTTTTATCATGTGAGTATTAGCATTTTGTGAAACTCACTATCGAAATAGTACCGCGGAAACTGACGTTGCTTTCAGCGCCAAAATGGTGAAGATCAAATGTCTTCGTTTTGTCATCGATAGTAAGCGTACTTGTATAACATAGGTCAGTGTGTGCCAGTGTCTGATGAGGCTGATATGCACGTGGTGGTGGTGGGTGATATGCAAAGGGTGAGTTCAAATTGAGGGCTATAGCTATTATATTAAGAAAAACGCAATAGCTAACTACTTATTAGAATGCCATTTCGCTCTAACCTCGTAAATCAAATTGAATTGTATTGTACTTGTATTGTACTTTATTTGCTGGGTTTTGTGCAATTTCTGGCCATGTTAATCCCAAAAATATGATTAAATAATAATAATAATATTCCCTGGCGCCATCTAGTCCCAAGCTAAGCAGCCTAATGCTTGTGTTATGGTAACAAGATGGCTGATAAACTACTTATATACATTTTTTTTTGTAAATACATACATATTATAGATAGAAAAACACCCAGACTTGGAACAAATACATGTAGGTCATACAAATATTTGTTCCGTGCGGGAATCGAACCTGCGACACGCCGCGCAGCAGTTGATCGCTCAGCCAACCGTGTCGTCAAACTAAAAAAAAAACTTCTAACTTTCATTTTGTTAAAAAAATGTTGCCACACTATCTCCACTAGTGATAGTGTAGCAACATTGCAAAGTTTTGGGAAAACAAGATTTAAAATACAGTCGTACATCGTCCAGCGACATGAAGAAGAAGAAGATACCATCACACCTGCGGAGTTTCGCTAGCTAATTCAATTTGATCCTGGTGTCCGTTTCAATGGCGCGGCCACGACGTTTTTTTTAAAAAAAAACCATGCCAATATTTTGTAACAATTTGTAAAAGTTGATTCCCAAAACCATAAATTTGTCAAAGCTATGGTTAAAATGTTATAAGGGTTTGAACGTGGCCGCGCCATTGAAACGCGGCGAACCGCGCGGCCACGGAGATCTTTAAAACTAAGCATTTCAGAGACCTGAAATTTAGGTAAATAACAGATTGAATTTGTAAAAAATTTGTAAAAATATAGGAAAAATTCCTGGGTTTATATTTTAGGAGCTGCAAGACTTAAACCTCATGGCCGCGCCATCGAAACGGTGTGGCCGACATCTCGCTGAAAAAGCATCGCAGACGTCTGAAGTTTTTTGTAAAACCTAGATTTGAATTTGTCAAAACTAGTAAAAATACAACAAAAAATCCTAGGTTTATATTTCAGGAGCTGTGAGACTAAAACCCCATGGCCGCGCCATTGAAACGGTGTAAAATACGTTATCACCGATATCTCGCTGAAAAAGCATCGCAGAGGTCTGAAGTTTTTTGTAAAACCTAGATTTGAATTTGTCAAAACTAGTAAAAATACAACAAAAAATCCTAGGTTTACATTTCAGGAGCTGTGTACGGAATCATCAATACGTCTTGAATATGTCGATAGGGTGACCATGGCTTATTGTTTACAGAACACTTTCCACCTATTTTTAACCGACGAACAAAAACGGAGGTTCTTAAGTCGACGCGTATATTTTTGGAACGAAGGTCCTTATCGCGCTATCGACCGACTATTTAATTTTGACAATTTAAAAGTGCCTGTAAATGGTTTAATTGAAATAAATGATTTGAGTTTGAGTTTGAGTTTGCGCGTTGTGAAAGGGGGCTAGACGGAAAAAATTCTTACGAAAAGTTGTCACGACACTTTTTGATATACCTTAGTTGTAAGCCGTGCGGCGTGCGCGTGTTTCTCTGTCTGTCTCTCTCTTTGAACTTCGTTCCATCCGGGTGTCCCTTTTTTTTATATACGACCACACATAACTTTTTATAGAGTAGTCCGATTTTGATCATTCTTTTTTTATTGGAAAGGGTATTATACCCCAAAGTTGGTCCCATATGAATTTGGAAAAGAAAATCCAAGCCTAAGGGTGGGAAAATAGGGGTGATTTATTGTTCACACAGATTTGCATGCTGAGATGTGTATTATTACTTTACTCAGTGCCACATATGCCTGCCTTTTGGCAAACAATTAGTACCTAGATTATAGCCACAAAAAATTATAAAATAAAAACTTTTTAACAAAAAAATTAAACCGCCGAAAAAACTGAAAAGCAACAAATAATAAACCTTTTTTATTTAACCTTAATAACCAAGTTCTTAAACTAATGTAACTTAGTTATTAAGGTTAAATAAAAAAGGTTTATTATTTTTAAAGAAATAAACATAGTTTTGTATCTTATCGTTTCAATAGATTTTTTCCACGGCTTCGCTCGCGTTAATTGAGAATTTGACAATAAATTTGGAAGAAAATATTCTTAAGACATGTGGCGCAATCTACGATAAAAAACCACGATTTGATTGTTTTTTTCGGAAACTACTTTTTTTGGGATAAAAGGTACCCTATGCCCGTCTCCGTACACCTGAAAATCTATATGCAAAGTTTCAGGATGATCGGTTCAGTGGTTTAGGCGTGAAATAGTAACAAATAAACTTACTTTCGCTTTTATAATATTATATATATATAATAATATTTAGTAAGGATTTTCATTTAATTTAGAATCCTTGAGTTATTCTAATATAATACGTGCAAAGTTTTCTGTAAAAGATAAGCCATGGTCACCTTATTGAAATATTCAAGACGCACTAAAAATTATATTATTATGATAAAAAAAATAATCCCTACTGTCGGTAATTCTACATATTCATAGGTGTTATTTACAAAAAAAAAGATCTCGCTATCACTTACTTTCATCGAAAGAGAATCACGACTTATTTCTACGCGATACCGTACCACAGCTCCTGAAATGTAAACCTAGGACTTTTTTGTGCATTTTTACCTATTTTGACAAATTCAAATCTAGGTTTTACAAAAAACTTCAGACCTCTGCGATGCTTTTTCAGCGAGATATCGGTGATAACGTATTTTTCACCGTTTCAATGGCGCGGCCATGGGGTTTTAGTCTCATAGCTCCTGAAATATAAACCTAGGATTTTTTGTTGTATTTTTACTAGTTTTGACAAATTCAAATCTGGGTTTTACAAAAAACTTCAGACTTCTGCGATGCTTTTTCAGCGAGATATCGGCCATAACGTGTTTCACACCGTTTCGATGGCGCGGCCATGAGGTTTTAAGTCTTGCAGCTCCTAAAATATAAACCCAGGAATTTTTCCTATATTTTTACAATTTTTTTACAAATTCAATCTGTTATTTACCTAAATTTCAGGTCTCTGCAATGCTTAGTTTTAAAGATCACCGTGGCCGCGCGGTTCGCCGCGTTTCAATGGCGCGGCCACGTTCAAACCCTTATAACTTTTTAACCATAGCTTTGACAAATTTATGGTTTTGGGACTCAACTTTTACAAATTGTTACAAAATATTGGCATGGTTTTTTTTAAAAAAAAACGTCGTGGCCGCGCCATTGAAACGGACACTGATCCTGTAGAACAATATTACAATATATATTTTACTGTGAACAAGCTACATCCGTTCTTGGTAAGTGTAGGTAATTTTTATGGCAATATGTAATGTGTAAGTTATCTTATTATATTTATAGTTTTAAACTGCAAGACGCGTCGGTCCACGCACAGTGTAGGGTTCCGTATCATGAATTTATTTGTTACGTCAGTTAAGGACGCCCGAAAGCCCGAAAGTCTGACAACCAGTCTTACCAAGGGGTATCGTATTACCCAGTAATTGGGTTGTGGAGGTCAGATAGGCAGTCGCTCCATGTAAAATACTGGAATTCAGCTGCATCCGGTTAGACTGGAAGCCAACCCCAACATAGTTGGGAAAAGGCTAGGCAGATGATGATGAGTTAAGGACGTGCATTTTTAAAGTTCGCGCCGTCAGTAATAGCTGTTAAATATTGACCTGTATTTATTTATCTATATCTGCTATAATATAATAAAGCTGAAGAGTTAGTTCCTTCGAATATCTGAACAAAGCAGTTTTTAGAAAAAAAAAAATTGGTTCATTTTGCATTCAATATAGCTCACTTCTTAAGGAAGGTTATAGGCTAACATCACGCTACAACCCTTACGACCCAAGCAAAAAGATAAAAAGTCGTAAGAATGCTAAGCGAAAACGGAGTAACCGCGCGGGCGGGCGATGCGAATACGACGCGGTGGGTCGCGGTAACAAGAAATTTCACGCGGATAAAGTCGCAGAAGCTATCTGTTAATATTAATATACGTAAATATGAAATATTGCTCTCTAGTGCACTCTTGTACTTAATTAATCAAAATAGTTAAAAAACACTGGGTTTTTGCTTAATTGATATGTATTTAAAAAATATGGAAATAGTTAAAAAATGCGCCAGATTAATGAATCAAACACTAAGTTTATGGCAATTTAACTTTGTATTCATACGTACTTACCAATGCTTGGTAACCCCTTTTATCTACGGAACCCTAAAAATGTAATCGAATGAAAACAGTTTGCCGTTTTATGATTTTTTCAGAATATTACAAAATATTATTTTGTAGGCTTTTTATTGTTTGAAAATAAATTGGCTATTAAATATTGAAATATAGGACTGTTGTGAAAATAAAGTCATAACTTGTTTGGTAACAAGCTAAGTAAGTATTTATTAACATAATTAAAAAAAAACTAATTTATTATGTATAATCAAGGTCATAAATATCTTACAGTGAAGCAAAATGCAAAGGAATTGTTCTCGTGATATAACAATCGCAACTTTGAGTGCCGGACTACCGGGACTATAACTTTGAGTACCGGACTACCGGGACTATAACTTTGAGTACCGGACTATCGGGACTATAACTTTGAGTACCGGACTATCGGGACTATAACTTTGAGTGCCGGACTACCGGGACTATAACTTTGAGTACCGGACTATCGGGACTATAACTTTGAGTGCCGGACTACCGGGATATAACTTTGAGTACCGGACTATCGGGACTATAACTTTGAGTGCCGGACTACCGGGATATAACTTTGAGTACCGGACTACCGGGACTATAACTTTGAGTACCGGACTATCGGGACTATAACTTTGAGTGCCGGACTACCGGGATATAACTTTGAGTATCGGACTACCGGGACTATAACATTGAGTACCGGACTACCGGGATATAACTTTGAGTACCGAACTATCGGGACTATAACTTTGAGTGCCGGACTACCGGGATATAACTTTCAGTACCGGACTACCGGGATATAACTTTGAGTACCGGACTATCGGGACTATAACTTTGAGTACCGGAGAGACGAGGCGAGAGGAGAGGAGATATTGTGTTTATAACAACCAATAGGACTTCGCTATTTACATAATATATAATCTCCGCTTAGCTTCAGTGGATATGGTTAAGCAGAGAGGAGAGAAGATGTCTCATTTTTACTTATTATTATTATTTATTTAAGCCAGACACAGTTATCCATAGTTATGTTAGTATACTTAAAAATTATGTTAGTAACCAAAGATTAAAATACATGCCACAATAATACCATTATAACCAAAATTAAATAACTGAAATATATAAAGTCAAATTGTAAAATAAATTCATTAGTTAAAATCGCAGTCATTTTTAAATTCATTAAAATCTCTAAAATCGTTTTAAGTACATCTCTAAATTAGTTAATTAAAATGAAATGTGAAATCTTAATGCATTGCGCGAAAAAATCAAAATGTGAGCTGTGCCTCCCAAGCTGGCTACGGCGCGCAGCGGAGACGAAAGGAGATGTGAGTGGTATGCAGCGAGCGACACCGCTATTTCCCCCGGTCGCCGCTTCGCGCCGGACCTTCAACCAGGGTTTTACTCTCTAACTCTGTCAACGAATAAAATAATGGGCCCGTCCAGAAGTAGTTGCTCTGTCAAAATAAGTTTGACGACACGGTGGTCGTTACGGGTAGTCAGAAGCCCGAAAATCTGACAACCAGTCTTACCAAGGGGTATCGTATTACCCAGTAACTGGGTTGTGGAGGTCAGATAGGCAGTCGCTCCATGTAAAATACTGGTATTCAGCTGCATCCGGTTAGACTGGAAGCCGACCCCAACATAGTTGGGAAAAGGCTCGGCTAAATTGGTTGTCTCTACATTACCTCTCTATACCTATTGTCTTTATATTATGTCACTGGGTCACTCATGATCTGAATGATGACTTGGACATAGAAAGGGAACGCAGGGCGATGGCTGTCTGAGATAATATGCTGATCCGCAGATTTGTACGTTGTACGACGCAAGTCAAACTAACCCTTTTCAGAGCATACTGCCAGTCATTTTACACGTGCAGTCTGTACACTGAGGGCATACAACGCCCTGGGTGTATGTATAATATAACAATGTATTCAGGATGCTGTTGGGTCTACCACGCTTTTGTAGCGCTTCCGAGATGTTCACCGAGACCAGGGTTGATGGTTTTCATGCCATTATACGGACACGGTGCGCTTCTATTCTCGGTAGAAAACGTGCTAACTCACACAAAAACAAAATCAAAAGTCATTTATTCAATTTAGGCTGAGAATCAGCACTTTTTGAACGCCACAGCATCCTGAGTGTATTGTGTGATAGGTGGGACAGCCCCATGCTGGCTCGCTGGATACGGCTGCACCCGTAGGTGTCAGTCGTTTAAATTTTTGTATACAGGGTGGCAGGGACATCGACTCGCAAACTGTAACCATGGATTCAGCACATGAGTTTAGACCCCATAGTAACGAAATTTTTCGCCGGTTATTAAAAAAAAAATTGCTGTTCCTTTCATTTTGACCGCGTAGGTATTGCACTTTTCTATGAAACAGAGGATTTTTTTTTTGATAACCGATTAAAAATTTCTACGCTATGGGGTCAACTCATGTGCTGAATTCATGTTTACAGTTTGCACGTCGATGTCCTGCCGCCCTGTAGAGTGTGTGGTTTTACTAACTTTTGGTTAAGATTCTTGCTAACAACATTATTATGGATCTTTGATCTGAAATAAAATGTTTATTATTATTATTATATTAAAGTATGGTTGCAAACCTAGTTACCGGTTGTAGGTACAGACGCCAGCAGCTCAAGCTACCCGAAACTGTCAAATTTTCCCAATCAACCTTGAACCTTAATGCTTCAGCGATAAAGTCGAAAATCTATTAAAGAAATTCGACAGATTGCAGTAGCTTGATGTGCTGGCGTCTGTACATTTTTTTTTCTTTTTGCAGGTTATAATGAAGATTTTAGTCGTCCTGTGCTGTGTTGTGGCTCTTGCGCAAGCAGTGAGTAACGATTTTAATGCTATTATAACCTCCTGACTGCTTTGGTCTACTGGTCGCAAGCGCTACTGCTGATCATGAGGCCCTGGCTTCGAGTCCCAGGGCTTGCAAAGTGTAATTAGGTTTTTCCATCAGTTATTTCTCAGCAGCAGCCAGGAGTCTGGATTTGTGTCTGGTTGATGGCAAAAGGCTCGCCCCCCATTACATGGGACTTAGTCGTAACTGGCGAAATTTAGGTGCACCTCTGCGTAACGAAGGTGAAGGGCGGGCGTTTTTGGGGGACTTTCTTTTGTAATTTTGACGTTCGAAAAGTGCTGATTCTCAGCCTAATTTGAATAAATGATTTTTGTTTTTTTTTTTTTTTTATAACATCTTAGTAAAAAATCACGAGTCACTGAGATGATATTGCGACGAGATTTTGAACGTTTTTAATTACGTAAATTGGTCTTCCGATCGTGTAGGGCCCGCCTGACACTAGGTGACCTCTAAATGTAATCCTATTTCCTAATATAATAGTCCTATCCTATCCTACTAATAATAAAAACACGAAAGTTTGTATGGGTGGATGGATGGATGGATGGATGTTTTTTACTCTTTCACTCCCAAACTACTAAACGAATTTGGATGAAATTTGGTACACAGATAATTAATAGCCAGGGTTAACACATAGGATACTTTTTATCCCGATATTCCCACGGGATCGAAATTTATGCGGGTGAAACCGCGGGGCGCAGCTAGTATATAAATGTTTACTACTGCAAATAAATATTGATTTATTTTACAGAGGGTGATCAAAGTAAGTATGTTTTCTTTATTTCAGAATATAATGTACATATAATATACAAGGTCAAATTAAATTAGCTAGCGAAACTCTGCAGAAGTAATGGTTATCGAAATCTTTCACCAAGAAGATTTGATGTTACTTTTTGGGGTCAACGGCCGCTGGTAGTGTTGTTACTTGAAGTATGAATTGAAAAAAATATTATCTATCTTAACTTGTTTTGATATGTCACCAACACATCTTTGGAGTTTCACTAGCCAATTTAATTTGACCCTGGCGCTGGAAAGTGGAAGTGGAAAGTGCCTGGAAAGGCACGAAAATCCCAACAAATCAATTTTTTTTTTATTACACGCATTATTTCCGTTTTTTACTGCTTAAATAATCCGATTTTTCATATTATTTTCCGTATGTAAGTAACAATAATAATTGATTGATCATAAGAGAAAATATTATAAAAGTATACATTTCGTCCGTTTTTCCGTTGTTTCAATTTTATTAATCCAATATTTTTTTGAATATTTTCAGGACGTAAGTAATAATATCTACAACAATTATAAAAATACAATAAAATGTCATCAAATGTCAAAGAATCAGAAGGCCAATTCCCGTAACTTAAAACATTCAAAATCTTGAAAAAACGTCAAAAACTTTTTAAAATATCGAGAAATTAGAGGTATTTTTGACAGATTGCGACTGAGATCAGACTGTGAATGTTCTTAAAATTACGAAAATTGCCGCTCAGACAATGACTTAAGCCTTCTAATCTTCATTTCAAGACTATGTAGATTTTCAAGATTTGGGCCTTTCTTTTGTTCTATATTATTAAAAAGGGGGACACCAAAGGAAAAGCCGTTGTAAGGATTACAATAACGCGTTTATTATCTTTTTATTTATATATTGGAACGTGCGTTTTACTTATACGAGTATTACGAGACGTGTGATATATAATTTTACTTCCCGTTTTTTATTTTCTACTTCATTCGCGGCAGACCCCGTAGAAGATGGCGGGACGAGCTGACAAAACAAACGACCACTTCAGCCCTGGATCGAAAGAGCTGGAAGTCATGGGAAGATGCCTTTGCCCAGCAGTGGGATAATGCAGGCTAACAGTAACTTCATTCACTTATAATTCAGATTTCCGAGTTCTTTTGAAAAAACTCAGTCTCGATTTCTCTCTTAGACAAGACTCGAGTCTTTTTGATGGCTTATGTGTTAATGCATTTTCTCATTTTATTACAGGAGGTAAATCAAATTTGGTTATTTAATAGTTATTAATTTTGGCTATCATTTTTTTTTTTAATAAAAATAGTTATAACATAAAGAGCCCGTTTATGTTATAGCCATTTTGACTTGGCTAAATGATAAGAGCCGTACGTGTCGATTGAACGTTAAGCTACGCTTACCCCGGTTGGTTCGTTGATGGGTCTCACTCTCAATCTGTCAAAAATACTTCTAATTTCTTAGAAGTATTTTTGACAGATTGAGAGTGAGATCAGACTAAGACAGACACAATAAGGTTGCTGTTGGCTTGCTCTCACTGACAAGTCTGTTAAAATCATTGTGATGTTTATCATCGTTACTATAAGGTTGCTGTTAGGTTGCTATCAATGTAGTCTGTCAAAACCACAGTGATATTTATTGTCATTACCATAAGGCTGCTTTTGTTAAATGTTAATTATTGTTGTTATATGTTAAATTTATTTTTCTCTATTTTCAGAACGTAAGTAAAAATAATTACTGAGTTAGGTGAATCTTTCCTGCGTAACACTAAAGTTGCTATTGGCTTGCTCTCACTAAAGAGTCTGTCAGATTCACAGTGATCTTTATTTGCATTTCAATAAGGTTGCTGTTGGATTGCTGCCACTGACAAGTCTGTCAAAATCACGGTGATCTTTATTTTCGCTACCATAAGGCAGCTTTTGTTAAATGTTAATAGTTGTCGTTAAATGTTAATTCGATTATTTTTCTCTATTTTCAGGCCGTAAGTAACTTTTGTTGAGTGATGTGAATGTTTGATTTTCTTGTTTCCTTTAGCTTTCTGAGCTAGGGGTGATTAGGGGTGAAGGGGTTTGTGACTAAGTAAAGGGGCTGGTGGCTAGATAATAGTAGCCGCACAGGTCGATCAATCAGGTTAAGCTACGCTTGTCACGGTTGATCCGTTGATGGGTGACCATCTTTACATACCAAATCCCCTCCGTGCCTCGGAAATCACGTTAATCCGATGGTCCTGGTTGTCATTCGTCGATCTTTGACTGTGGTTACGGGTCGTCAGAAGCCCGAAAGTCTGACAACCAGTCTTGCCAAGGGGTATTGTATTACCCAGTAACTGGGTAGCGGAGGTCAGATAGGCAGTCGCTCCATGTTAAATACTGATATCCAGTTGCATCCGGTTAGACTGGAAGCCCACCCCAACATAGTTGGGAAAAGGCAGGCAGATGATGAGCTTGGGGTGATTAATGACACGAAATAAACATAAATAGGAATCGCCCGTGTTCACCTATTTAAATTAGGTATCAAATAATAGGGGTTAAAGTATGAAATTGCCGTTTTATTGTAATAGGTACTTTGAATTGACATAGAACCTTCATGGTTTGAGATTTTTGAGTGAAACTTTTTTCACATGGTACTATGAAGTTCTTCTTTTAAAAAATGTGCAACATTCGATTATCGACTTTCAGTAGTGTTTTCTATTCAGCTTAGACAAGAAAGATGGATACTTCGAAAATTCGAGTTATTTTTGAATACGAGCTCCGACGCGGAACTAACGCGGCAGAAACAGCTCGCAATATCAATGTCGCGTTTGGAGAGGGGACTAGCTGCTAATGAACACACCGTGCGATTTTGGTTTTGGCTTTCGTGATGGAAACTTTGATTTGAAGAACGAACCACGTGGAAGACCGCTCACACAGGATTAAATAAATATGCTAAATTAAAAAAAAAAAAACGTATTTCAATTTTTCAGTACAAATCGGCAATTTCATACTTTAACCCCTAATATAAGTAGGTATTTAAGAATAAGAACTGGACAATGATTTAAGCGGACTTAATATTAGGGGTTAAAGTATGAAATTGCCGATTTGTACTGAAAAATTGAAATTCGTTTTTTTTTTAATATATTTATTTAATCAAAATAATTAGTTGCCATTATTATCTATACATTGCTGCCATCTAATAGGAAGGTCATTTATGCCTTTGCGATAGAACTCTCGTGATCTAGATTCGACAAACTGTGTCAAAGCATTTTGTACTGCCTCCTGAGAAGAAAACTTTTTATCACGTAGAAAATTGTCCAAATCACGAAAAAATCCGTCATACTTTAACTCCTTTATTTAGCAGTGCAATTAATAAACATTTAAGTGTTGATTTATTTTACAGGAGAAAGCCAAAGTAAGTAAAATAATTTCTTTATTTCAGAATATAAATAATATTTACATAATATACAAGGTCAAATTAAATTACCTAGCGAAACTCTGCAGTCGTAATGGTTATCGAAACCTTTCACCAAGAAAATTTGATGTTATTTTTTAGGGTCAACGACTTGTTTGAAGGACTTATTGATTAAATGGGCTTTGCAGGAATGCTGCCTGTCGCAAAGAAAACTAGGATAAAATATAGAAAATGAAAAGAATTTTCGAATAATCAATTGAAGAGAAAACATACCCTCTAATCCTGTGATTCACCACACATATAATGGTCGTTTAAACATTGATATATATAACAAGTGGTTAATTCTTGATTCGGTTATGCGTCCAAAATAAAATAAATATAACACCCGCCATGTAACGAAAAATATTTCAAATGAAAAGGCTTTATAGGAAAAAATGCCATGACACCTCAAAAAAATTCGAAGAAAGATTTCTGGTTTAGCCAAGTACCAAAAATGAGGTTGAATTTATTTTAAACGAAGGTCGATTGTTATATAATTTTAATGTAGCATTTGCTAATGCTGCACTTTGTAAAGTCAGTCAAAATCATTTTGATCATTATCACCGTTACTATAAGGTTGCTGTAAGGTTGCTTTCAACGTCAAGGCTGTTAAAATCACAGTGATCTTCATTTTCGATACCGTAAGGCTACTTTTGTTAAATGTTAATTCGATTTTTCTCTATTTTCAGGCCGTAAGTAACAATATAGTTTTAATAGGTTTTTGCGTCAATTTATATTTAAAAATAATTATTCCTCAATTTTTCACAATATCACTTCTACCACTGTTTGTCTCTGCATCAACCAAAGGTTGACCGGTAGAGAAGGCGTTAGGCATTAAGTCCGCCTCTGTACATTTGTGTGCCTAAAGTATTAAATAAATAAATAAATAATTTATGTTGTGTGATGTGAATAATATAATTTTTTTTTCTCAAACGTTTCGTTAAAACAATGTTTCTTTATATTTTCAGGGCGTAAGTAATAATATAAATTATGTAATAATATTATAAATAAAAGTGAAGTGAGAGCTTGTGGCTAAGAAATAATAGCCACACGGTTCGATCGATGAGGTTAAGCTACGCTTGCTGTGGTTGGTCCGTTGATGGATGACCATCTTTACATACAAGACTCCTCCGTGCCTCGGAAAGCACGTTAAGCCGTTGGTCCCGGCTGTCATTCGTGGATCTTTGACTGTCGTTACGGGTCATCTGAAGCCCGAAAGTCTGACAACCAGTCTTACCAAGGGGTATCGTATTACCCAATAACTGGGTTGTGGAGGTCAGATAGGCGGTCGCTTCATGTAAAGTACTGGTATTCAGCTGCATCTGGTTAGACTGGAAGCCGACCCCAGCATAGTTGGGAAAAGGCAGGCAGATGATGATGACTTATAAATAAAAGTAATGATTACCAATTAGGTGATGACACCTTAGTAATCTAGTAGCATACTCAACTAGGGGTGATTAGGGGTGAAGGGGCTTGTGGCTAAGTAATAACAGCCGCACGATCGATCAGGTTAAGCTACGCTTGCCGCGGTTGGTCCGTGTATGGGTGACCCAGCATCAGGTGGTATGACAGCTCACTTCGAGCTCACTTCACATGAAGCTTTCAAGGTGAGATTTTTTACAGAATAGATCCTTTTCTTAGTACTAGAATCCGACTCGTACTTAATCAGTTTCTTTTGTAAAAATGTTAATCTAATTTCTCTTGCTTTTTTCAGTTTGTAAGTTAAAATTAGTAATTATTTTACCTTCCTATTTCCTACTAATATTATAAATGCGATAGTTTGTACGGATGGATGGTTGCTCTTTCACGCAAAAAATACTGAACGCATTTAGATGAAATTTGGTACACAGATAGTTTATAACTAGGATTAACACATAGGATACTTTTTATCCTGATATCGAAATCCCACGGGATCGAAACTTATGCGGGTGAAACCGCGGAGCGCTGCTAGCGCCTAATGCTTTAACGATAAAGTTGAACATCTATTAAAGAAATTTGACAGATTGTAGTAGCTTGATGTGCTGGCGTCTGTTCCTTGTTGACGGAAAACATGGGTTGGATTCTCTTATAATCTGATTTTTCTTATTATTTTCAGGATGTAAGTAAAAGCCCGTGTATTCTTCCCATCCTCACGTATGGTTCTCCAACATGATCTTTGACAATTTTATTCAGCAGAGGTCCATACTCGAGGCTGGCCAGAGAGCTATGGAACGGAGTATTCTATTCTATTCTTATACATTAACGACAAAAAAAAAGTAAAAGTCTAACGTTGAGGTAGACCACGACGAAGGTGGTCTGACGGTCTGATAAGGTTTGCAGGGCCAACATGGCCAAAGATCACACCAGACCTCTATCCTCCCTAGGTTTGGAAGGAAAAAGGGGAGGCTTTTGATCAGCAGTGGAACACAATGTAGCTAACAAAAAATTTTAAAAAGTAATGACACTTACAAAAAGCTCCATTTTGGTTTATCCGAAAAACAGTAAAACGGCAAACCAAACCCTTTTTTTTGTGGTGGGAAATCATCAATTGACTTCTTCCGCTCTGGGCTGAGCGGGAGGGCGTGTCAGACTTTTACTGACTAAAACCCATCCGTGTTCCTTCAGTTGCCTGTGCCAGGGGCCACGGTATCTCTTTCGAACAACCCGCGGCCCTGGCAGGCATCGGCCCTAGCGGACCAGTTCGTGCTGACATCTCTAAGAGGCGCGCGTGGATCACAACGCGCCGTCCGACCCGGGCCTGGTCCTTACCGGGTGGCGAGCTACCTATTGCTTGCCGCCCGCAAGCCCGCGCCTACGGTGGCCGGGAATCGGCTGTTGATTCCCGTCGTCCAGGACCTCTCCTGCGGCGACTAGGGGCGTGAGGGCGCAGAGATTGCCTCTCCCTCAAGCACTCCCCCTCCTCCTTCGCAACCAAACCCTTATAAGCATTATATCCGTTTAAGGCTATTTTAATAATCCTATTTCGTTTATTATTTTCAGTACGTAAGTAACAATAAGTTGTTAAATAAGCAGAAGAATCGTTCCTACAATAGTGAAGGATGAACATAGATTGACAATAGAGACTTTGCCACTTCCACGGCGTTGTCGGTGGCAGCGCAAAGGTCACTTTGAGGTTTTGGGACACAGAGGGCATGGTTTGCGACATAGCTCCACAATCACACCCTACTGCCGTTCCGTCAAGGTAGCCCCACTTTATCAGGTTGGACTTACATCTTCCCGCTTGTGTCCGGAGATGGTTCAGAGACTTCCAAGTGGACCATGGAAGGTTACACCCTACAGGATAATGCACCTTTGGTGGTAGTTAGTAAATAGGAGGGGGTAAGAGTATCCTGCCGCAGTTTGCAACGGGTGTCGGCCGAGTTTCCTGACAGAGACGCTGTCGATTTTAAGAAGCTGTGTCTGCTTTTTAGCCGTAAATAATAAATAGGTCGAAAAAAATAAAGATACTCGTACTAGCGCAGCGGCTCGCGGCACAGCTACGCATGTAGACTTCGCTTTGCATTGTATGAAAGTGTGCGCGGGGCCGGTCGTCCACTGCGCCCACGATCAGGCTACGCACGGACGCGTGTCTGACAAACAAATGAATCGCGCAGCTGCTTGCGTTACAATTTTACAAACCTCTCCGCGCACATCCTACGTAGCAGTAAACGGTTGATTTAGGGCCGGTTGTTTCAAAAGGCTGGTTGACGTAACTTACGTACAGACGTCAGCACATCAAGCTACCCGAAACTGACAAATTTTCTCAATCAACTTTGAATCTTATGCTTTAGTGAAAAAGTTGAAAATCTACTAAAGAAATTTGATAGATTGTAGTAGTTTGATGTGCTGGCGTCAAATAATAACGATTACTTAATCGTAATTATTTGGCGTACGGCAAGGCCATAATTTTATGAAATAACACTTTTTTTGGTTTGACTATAGTTAGCGCCATTTTTGACGTTTACGTGTGCGTCAAATGTACGTGAAACAATCCGTCCTTAATTGTAAAAGTAGGTAACCTACCCGATTTTCCATGTTTTCGGAAATTAATTATATTAATCGAATGCCTTTAATTATTTCAGAGTGTAAGTATTATTTTGACAAGCATTATCCTGGGTTAAGGGCTGGTTTTGAACCCACGACCTACGTACAACTCGTGAGTTGTATCACTGGGCCACCAATACTCTAAGAAGAAAAAAGTTTCAAAAATAATCATAAAAAATAAATAAACAACAACAAATTACAAAACAACATACAACAACAATAACATCATATTTCAGGCACTGATTAATATAGGTTGTTCTTAATTGAAGAATCCTGAAACTTGTGAAGAAGATGAGTGATATTTTTATGCGGGTGAAACCGCGGAGCGCTGCTAGTATTAAATAATGCAACTTAAAATAAGTTTGAGATGTTTTTAATTACAAACAGTAAATGGTCCAGTGGTCGCAAATACTACTGCTGAGAATGACATCCTGGATTCTATTTCCGGCTAAGGCAAAATGTTTTTAAGTTTTTCTATCAAGAATTTCTCAGTACCAGCTCGGAGTCTGGATCTGTGCCTGGTTGATGGCAATAGGGTCGCCCTAGTGCACGGGGCTTCACCATAACTGGAGAAATATGGATGTTCTATAGGTACACCCCTGTCCAACCCTTCAGGGAAACTAGGACAACAATAAATAATTATTATGCACTATTTTGTGCAAATTTTTTTAAAGGTGTAAAAAAATATATTACAATCTTTCATTGAAGGAAAATGTTTACATAAAGAATACTGAAAAAATCATTAAAAACTTGGTTGTGGAAAGAATAAGCATTGTGCACAAATTCAAAACGCAAAATAAAAAAAATACATTCCATTGTAAAGTACAGACGCCAGCACATAACGCTGCCCGAAACTGTCAAATTTTCCCAATCAACCTTGAACCTAATGCTTTAACGATAAAGTTGAAAATCTATTAAAAAAAATTGACAGATTGTAGTAGCTTGATGTGCTGGTGTCTGTTCCTTGTTGACGGAAAACATGGGTTGGATTCTCTTATAATCTGATTTTTCTTATTATTTTCAGGATGTAAGTAAAAGCCCGTGTATTCTTCCCATCATCACGTATGGTTCTCAAACATGATCTTTGACAATTCAGCAGAGGTCCACGCTCGAGGTTCGCTAGAGAGCTATGGAACGGAGTATTCTGGGTATTAAACTTGTGGATCGGGTTAAGAATAAAATAATCTACAAAACTTTGACGACCCAGTTGGCGCAGTGGCTGAGGGATCGACTGCTGCGCTGCGTATCGCGGGTTCGATTCCCGCACGGAACAAATATTTGTATTGCCTACAGGTAGTTGTTCCGGGTCTAGCTGTTTGTGTGTGCGAGTTTAAATGTTTGTAAATGCACCCACGATACAGGAGTAATAATTCCTAGGGTGGGGCACAGTTTTTCTTAAAAAAAAAAAAAAAACAATCCGTTCCATCACTAAAATAACTGATGTCACTCGGAAAGCTGCCACGCTTAAATGGAATAGGGCTGGACCTGCCGCACGTCAGACGATCAATGATAATGGCAAACGACATCGCGGCAGGCCCAGACGGAGATGGCGGGATGAGCTGGACTCCTTTGACAAAGATTGGTCCTTGGCAGCTCTGGACAGAGAGAGGTGGAAAAAGAGTATCCCGAGGCCTTTGTCCAGCAGTGGGACATTAACGGCAAAAAAAGTAAAAGTCTATCGTTTAGGTAGACCACGGCGAAGGTGGAGTGACGATCTGATCGGGTGCCTTTTGAAGGGTCCCCCCGAAAACAAAAAAAGGCAGATGATGGTAAGGATAAAGTTTGCCCAGCTGTAGAGAGCCGTGTAATTTCAAAATAGATAGATAGATAGATCTTGGCATACTTACCTTCATTTTGTGTATTTTATTTTCCATTACGTTAATTCGATTTCTTTTCTTGTTTTCAGGAAGTAAGTTAGGATTTTTATTTTTGTTTAATCCTTATTAGTGGACAAACCTGAACAACTTCTCTCCGCTGGTCTAGTGGTCACAAGCGGTCTGGTCTAGTGATCGCAAGCGGTCTGGTCTAGTAGTCGCAAGCGGTCTGGTCTAGTGGTCGCAAGCGATCTGGTGTAGTGGTCGCAAGCGGTCTGGTCTAGTGGTCGCAAGCGGTCTGGTCTAGTGGTCGCAAGCGGTCTGGTCTAGTGGTCGCAAGCGGTCTGGTCTAGTGGTCGCAAGCGGTCATGCAGAGCATGAGGTTTTGGGTATGATTCATAGGTCTGGTAAAGTCTTGTCGGATTTTTTCACCACGAATTTATTTGCTTCTGCCTAGCTCTTCGGAGATTATAGGCATGATGTTATGTTATGTTGGTTTCCTCGTAGCAGCGAGCAGTGTGGATCGGTGCCCCGATGAAAACAATGACCATGGAAGGCCATAGGAATCCACTGGATGCGGGAAGCACTGAACCGATCGAAGTGGCAGTGCTTCGGGGTGGTTTGATACCGCGTATCAAACCACCGAATCGAAGCACGTCCAAAATGAAATGACCGCATAAATGACATAACAACATGCTTGTACTGTCAACACTGGAAAAAGTTTCAGTTTGACAGCACAATCCCCATCTGAAAAAAGTTTCAATTTGACAGCAAAATCACCATTAACAAAATGATCCGCCATTTATTGAATTCATTTGTTACAAAAAATGTGATAAATGAAGAACCGCTCTACCGATTTTGTGCAAACTTCACATAAACCATCTACTAAATAGTTCGAACAAAGCCTAAACATTTGGTTTAGATAGGTGAGCCGGTTCTTGAGGTATAAAATTACAACGAAAAGTGGCATTGATTTTTATATATATAGATAGATAGATATTATGTAGTTTAAGCAGCGGTGGCCCAGTAATAACGGCCCCGATTAACGACTTGTAGATCGTGAGTTCAAACCCGGCAGGTGCTTTACTTTGTGTAAATTATTTCATCACCACTGCTCTCAAAACTGTAAAGGATAATATCGTGAGGAAACCGGCATGTCATGGAACCTAAATCTCGAAGACGTGACTTCTACCAACCCACACTAGGCCTGCGTGGTGGATTAAGGCCCACTCCCCCTCACAGAAGGAGGAGGCCTGTGTCCCAGCAGTGGGAACGTTTTAGGCTGATTATGTTATGTAGTTTAAAGTTCAAGACTAGGCCACCACGGCCACATGATTAAAAATCATATTTTCGATGTACAATGTTAACCAGATTTTATTTTATTATTTTCAGACAGTAAGTAAAAATGATTAATAAAATCTTTCTTTTCTATAAAATTTCTTTACAAAAATAATTTGTATAAAAGTTAATATTATTAATCCAATTTATTTCATTACTTTCAGACAACAAAACGGGTAATTAAAGAATTGTAACATGTATGTGCTGTTCCATGTACAGTAAGCCATACGTCAGTGAACCTTGAGCTGGCCTAGCGTAGTACGGAGTTTCAATAGAGTAAGAAGCCAGCTTGTACTGGTTTAGTTACCACTGACGCGCGGGCTACCGTATCTAGCAGGGATGTTGCGGATATTTGCCACCGCATCCATAATCATCAATGGATGTTCAAGCAGATGTAGTGCAGGTTGCGACAAGAAAGAAAGAAAATACATTTATTTGCGGTAAATATGACGCATAAAAAGAACAAAAACACAAAAAAAAACAAACAAGTTGGGGAAAACATGCGTCACATCCACGCACAACGGCCATCGCTCAGCATAATGCTAAAACTCTATACGAGACAGAGCCCCAGCGCTGGTTTTCAGCGACAGCCGGCTTTGACGTGATGGCGTCGTGTTGACAAGAAAGTGATTGAGTTGGGCGGCGAGTGGTGCCTACCGTAAGCACGTGCGGATTGACCAATAGAAGCGAAGATTTCGGTGACAAGAACCGAGACCGACGCGTTTGTTACTGTTTATCATTTGTTTCTCGTATATCAATCATAACGTGTTTAGTTGCGGTTATTGTATGAATATTTAAGTTTTTGAATTTTGTTGTGAGTATTGTGTGTTACGCATGTTTTCTGCAGTTAAAAGTTAATTGGATAAATGAATTTACTATGTCACAAAGTGAGATTTTCTGCATCCATACGAAGTATCTTAAAAAAATCTTAAGATGCACAACCGCATTCGCATCATTCTGCGGATGTCAAAAAATCTGCATCCGTAATATCCCTGGCACCTAGCAGTCCATTTACGCAAATGGACTGCTAGGCGTATGTAGCTTTTGCGTTTACTTATATCGACAAAATGTATCACAGAACAGTATTTAGAAAACTTTGAAACAAATATTATAAATCAGATTTCCGATGAAAAATTTTAATCTATTTTACTTATTATTTTCAGACTGTAAGTACCATTTATTAACAAACTAAGAGTCCTATGTATTTGTAAAAAACATCGAGGGATGATCGCAAAATATGTAGAAGCTTTGTTTTATGGGAGACTAGATCTTTCAGTTTTTGTTTACCGACAGTGTTGGGCTAGAAGTCATAGTTGGATTAGATTAGATTCTTTATTTGCCTGAAATATGGTATTTTACAGATTTTATAACATACACAATAGTTCTTCATATTCCGCCTACTAAATTCGGCATGCAAATATTGTGACAATAATAATAATTCTAATTAATTAAATCAATTTAAACTAAATGATTGAGTTCCAATGTCAAAAAAAAAATGTATTAAATCAAGGATCGTCTACAAATCAAATAAAAAATGTCAAATAAAGTTCTAATTAAACTGACTGTATCTTAGAAATAAGTTTCTGACAAAAATAATTTGTGTAAAACTTAAAATGATTAATCATTTATTTTTATTACTCTCAGACAACAAAAAAGGTAATTAAAGAATTGTAACATGTATGTGCTGTTCCATGTACAGTAAGCCACACGTCAGTGAACCTTGAGCTGGCCTAGCGTAGTACGGACTTTTAATAGAAAAAGAGGCCAGCTTGTACTGATTTTGTTACCACTGACGCGCGGGCTACCGTACCTAGCTGATCCATACATTTGCGTTTATTCATAGCATAATCAACCTATAATGTTCCCACTGCTGGGACACAGGCCTCCTCTCTGTGAAAACCTGAGTGGGCCTTAATCCACCACGCGGGCCCAGTGCGGGTTGGTAGATGTCACATGTCTATGAATTTTTTTTCATGTCCGGCAGTGGACTGCGTTAAGCTGAGTTGATGATGTGCCAATTACCAACCAGCACTGGGCCTTCGTGGTAAGTCACGGCCCATCCCGCATCACCGAGAGGACACCTGTTCCCAAGCAGTGGTAACATTATAAGCTGATTATGCATGATGCGTCTTTTACTGAGGGACGAACATTGAGTTTGCAAAAAAAAATACACATTTCATACAAATCAGAGAACAGCATTCAAAAATCTTTTAAAAAAATATTATAAAATCAGATTTTCGATGTACAGCCGCCAGCACATCAAGCTACCCGGAACTGTCAAATTTTCCCAATCAACCTTGAACCTTAAATGTTTTAGCGATAAAGTTGAAAATCGATTAAAGAAATTTGACAGATTTGTAGTAGCTTGATGTGCTGGCGTCTGTACAATGTTTACATGAGTTAAATTATTATTTTCAGACAGTAAGTACCACCAAATCATAAAATAAAAGTCCGTCGTATTTGTTAAATAATGTTGAGGGATGATCGCAAAATATATAGATGTTTTGTTTTAGTTTCCGTTTACTGACAGTAGCGCCGATTCCCTTGTTCAAAAACTAAACTAAATTTAAGTTCAGTGCATCTTTTTCTTTCCATTTCATTAAGAAAAGGACAGAAGATAAATATTAGTTTACTCCTGCTAAATTAGTCGGCGCCTGACGTAAATTGACGTGTTTTTAGTAGCCAATTTTTTAATCACGTCTTTTGTGTAGTATCTTAATTTGTTGTCAAAATGTATCGGAGAATAGTATTTAGAAAACTTTGAAACAAATATTATAAATCAGATTTTCGATGTAGTACAATATTAACCTGAGTTAACTTATTATTTTCAGACAGTAAGTACCAACAAGCTATAAATAAAAGTCCGATGTATTTGCATTAATGTTTATAGCACTCAGTGACCTAAACCCACACTTAAGTCATTATTATTAGTATTTATGACTTATTTGTGACTTAAGTAGTCCATTTTACACAGAAAAGCGTGACTTAAGTGTGCGTTTAGGTCACACGTGCTATAAAATAGTTATACGATACGTGTGACTTAAGTAGTATTCATTTCATGCCGTGCAGATTACTGCACGGCATGAAATGAATACTACTTAAGTCCTTAAGTCTGATGAACAATGTTAACCTTATTTTACTTATTATTTTCAGACAGTAAGTACTATTTAGTAATAAAATAAGAAACAAATGTATTTGCAAAAACGTTGAGGAATGATCGCAAAATATAATAAGGCATACTTTCACAGCTGAACAGATACTTAGGGCACTCCAGCAAGTGGGACATGGTTTTATTAGAAGCACCGTACTTGCACTGGGTATTGGACGGGTCAGTAAGCCCCCATTTCGACAAATTGTATTTGCAGCTACCTACTTAGGTATGCAATTAATTGAGAGTATTCCATATAAGCCACTGCAGATCACGGCCGAGAGGCAAATGTTCCGGGGGTTTAAAGAAGAATTAAAGTTAATCTTATTAATCCATTTTTTTATTACAGACAACTAAACGTACAACTGAACGGACAACTGAACGTACAACTGAACGTACAACTGAACCCACAACTGAACCAAAAACTGAATCAACAACTGAACGGACAACTGAACCAACAACTGAACGGACAACTGAATGGACAACTGAACAGGTAATTTAAGAAAATAACATATATGTGCTGTTCCATATACACTCGGCTACACGTCAGTGTACCTTGAGCTGGCCTAGCGTAGCACGGAGTTTCAATAGAACCAGCTTGTACTGTTTTGTTGTTTTGTAACCACTGACAAAATCAGTACAAGCAGATACATCGGAGCGCAGGTGGCAGGGAGGCTCCGTCCACAAATCATTAACTGGTCTGGCTGACCGATCAGCAAAATAGTTTAAAAAAATTGTCGAATTGCGATCAGTAAATTATAACTAAATAATTTGCATATTTGTCATCATGTACCCATGATTATTGTGAGTAAAGTGTGTGTTGTAATCAGTTAAAACTACATTACTGTCATAAGCTTTGAAAGGTGAATCACTAGCTTCATAAAGTGCCTTAATTGTAATGAGTTAATGTAACTTAGGGCTGATTTTTCATTTTATTCGAGGATAATTTTGGAATTTTGACAATTATTTCATACAAAAACATTCAAACGTCAATTTTATTCCTCGAATAAAAATTATCTGGCTATGGAAAAAATCAGCCCTTGGGATAAGTAAATTTTGTTTATAATGAAATGTTACCACAGACGCGCGGCCTACCGTACCTAGCAGTATACTTATAAGTGGAAAACGTATGGGACAGCTGATTAATCCAATTCCTTTTTATTCTTTTCAGGAAAAACTGGTAAATAAAATATTTTGAAATGTTTTGTGCTGTAATGTTGATGGATGATCATGTCACAATGTCAAAGTAGTAAATATGTAGTTTATTTCAACCTTCAAAATTACAATATGGAGGTTTTTAATCTGATGTTTCTTATTATTTCCAGCCCGTAAGTAATTTAATAAGTAGAAGATTCATTTGCAATAGTAACAGACAAAATTCATAATTATTATGAAAATAAAACCCGATTCATAATTCGAAGAGAGAGAGCGATTTGTAAACACGTTTTGAGGAAGAAAACAAAGAAAAAAAAACTTGTTTTTACACAATGTTAAGGTGCAGACGCCAGCACATCAAGCTATTACAATCTGTCAAATTTCTTTAGTTGATTTTCAACTTTATCGCTAAAGCATTAGGGTCAAGGTTGATTGAGAAACTTTTACAGTTTCGTGTAGCTTGATGTGCTGGCGTCTGTATATCTATTTCGTATTCATTGTTCCAATGATAATTCGATATTAATTGTTTAACATTTTTAATAATAGTTAATAAATAATATAAAATAAAGTTATTTTTCACCTCTGTGTGTGATCGCTTGGTTCTTTAAACTGCACAATGGATTTTAATGCGGTTTTCACATTCATTTATAAAATTCCGGAAGTTTTATTTAAATAATGTTCATATTAAACTTTAAGTTTATAACTTAAAATAATTCAAGTCATTAAAACTGTGCAGAACAGGGTTATAATATAAGTAATGTAGTATTTCTAATGCTCGTCAGTTTTAGTTTTTCTTGATTAATATTAATCATATTAAATATGATTTTTCTTAATATTTCTAGGGCGTAAGTAACAATATTAATAATTACATAAGTATTAGATTATTTTTCTATAATGTTAACTTAATCTAACGAGGTTAGCAGGGCCAACATGGACAGAAATCACTCAAGTCGTGAGGATTTAACCCAGCGAGGTTTGGAAAGAAATAGGGAAGGGCTCTACCCAGCAGTAGGACACAAAATAGGCTTAAGAAAAAAAAACTTAAGATCATAAAATTACAGACATGCCCGTTTTACTAACACTAGGTAAATCTTAAAAGTACTGAACAGTTTTTATTTTTTTACATTTAAATCTAATTTTTGTTAATATTTCCAGGGCGTAAGTACTAATTAATAATAAAATAAGTATGAGATGAATTTGGTATGATGTCGTCAACATTATACATAATTCATTCTGTCATAAAATTACAGTAACGCACGTTTTGTCAACGCTCTGTTAAGGCCGAGGATTGAAAATCCAACAGTGCACTTTTATTTAGGCTGGACTTTAAATATTATGTTTCATTAAAGAAAGGCTTCTCTGGCTAGAAACAATTGCCATAATATCGATACCAATATTTAGTTACATAAAACTTGGACGGTATATTGAGACCAGGCGGTCATTCGTAAATCTTTGACAGTCGATACGGGTAGTCAGAAGCCCAAAAGTCTAACAATCAGTCTTACCAAGGGATATCGTGTTTGCAGTAACTGGGTTATGGAGGTCAGATAGGCAATCGCTCCATGTACAATACTGATATTCAGCTGCATCTGGTTAGACTGGAAGCCGACCCGAACATAGTTGGGAAAAGGCAGGCAGATGATGATGATGATACAAGTGGGATGACACCTTTGCAAGTCAAAATGTTAATCCGATTTTTCTTATAATTTTCAGCCCGTAAGTAATTAAATAAGTATTAGATATACAGGGTGGCAGGGACATCGACGCGCAAACTGAAAATATGAAATCATCACATGATTGCAGATCCCCAGCGTAGAAATTATTTGTCGGTTAACAATAAAAAAATCTGCTGTTTCATAAAAAAGTGCAATGACTACGCGGTCAAAATGCAGCAATTTTTTTAAAAAATAACCCTCGAAAATTTTCCGTGCAGGCAGATTCAGAATCATGTACTTCTTCTTAGCGTGTCGATGACAAAAATATAGTTTTTTTTAAATTAAATTTGTTTGGCCCAAAATGCCGCAAGGCGGATAGCATTCGCTAACACAGCTGTTAAGTCCTCACTTGTGCAGGTGACAGGGCATGCCGTGCAAGATGGGAGGTGAGCTATTGTCTGTGGAGAGACACCGCCCACACACCGGAGGTCTGAGCCTTCCATGAACCCCCACTTGTGGAGGATGCCCTTGCTGCGGCCTTCTGGGGTACGAAGTCTGTTTAAGGTTTTCCAACTAGGCCACGGCAACTTATGATTAATTTCCATTAGAGAGACCCTCTAATGGTTTTACAAAGAGATCAGGAGGATTAAGTTGTTCTTTCATGTACTGAATTCATTATTACAGGTTGCGCGTCGATGTATTTGTCAAAATATTGATAGATAAAATCATCTGAACATTTTAACTTCAACAATAACTTTCATTCGATGTAAAATAATAACTTGATTACACTTATTTTTTTCAGAGTGTAAGTACCAATACTACTAATATTATAAACGTGAAAGGTTGGATGGATGTTTGTTACTGTTTCACGCAAAAAAAACTGAAGGGATTTGGATGAAATTTGGCACACAGATGGTTTATAATCAGGATTAACATATGTGATACTTTTTATCCCGATATTCCCACGGGATCGAAACTTATGCGGGTGAAACCGCGGGGCGCAGCTAGTAAATAATAAAATAAGTATCATATTTAGTAGCAAAAATATTAAAGGATTATCATTAGATGACAGCAAAGGCTGACGCTTATTATGGCGGCAACTCATAACCGCAACGCAAAAATCCATCTGCGTCACATTCGTATCACTACAGGAGGGCCGCATCGGATTTTTTGTTATTGAATTCTGATGCGTCAGGCCCGATGCGGCCGTAATCGGCTTGCTTGCATCAACTGTAGGTATAATCACAGTCACAATGCTAATCTGGTTTTTATTATCATTTTCAGCCCGTAAGTAATTAAATAAGAGTAAATATATTTGCCAAAATGTTGATAGATGATTATCCGTCGTAATATCTATGGACGCTAAAAGAAACATTTTGTGTCTGTTAGCGGGGTTGTTAATTAATACGATTTCTTTATATATTTTCAGGATGTAAGTAATATTTAATTTTGTTTGTGTAGATGTCCATGTATTTGCAATTATATTAAAGGAAGATCTTAAAATGATTGAAAAAGGGTGTTCAATAAAATTTAGAGAACAGCAGGGCGATTCTGTAACCATCTCACCGTGAAAACTTAGGTGAAGTGAGCGTGGAGTGAGCTGTCATTCCAAATAATGCTAGGGATTGACACTACTGACAACTCACATCAAGCTCACTTCACTTGAGTTTTCACGGTGAGATTTTTACAGCATCGACCGGCAGATTTCTTTAGAAAAATTATCCGGAATCAGATTTTCGAAATTAAATGTTAACCTAACTTTATTTATAATTTTCAGGACGTAAGTACCAAGAAATAGTTACTAAAATAAGTGTCACAAGTCTTTGCAAAAAATGTTGAAGAACGATCATAAAATTAAATCAAAAGCTGATGCACGTTTGCACAGGCCGCACCGCAACGCATAAATCCTTCTATATCACGATGCAATGCGTTGCGGCCCGATGCGAGTGGTATATGCTTTAACGTAAGATAGCAATGTTGTAATTTGTATAAAAGTTGGACGGTGACTACTTTTGCACGTCACGATGTTAATCCGATTTATCCTAATTTTTTCAGCCAGTAAGTAATTAAATAAGTGTAAAGACATATTTTTAATAACGTCTGAACTTAAATACAAGGGAAATAAAGATGAAAATAGGAGTGCAACATATAATTATGAGTGCCAACCAGCCTCGCGAGCTACCACGTGCTTGAGTGTGTATGACATGAGTAAATCCCACACAGCCACACTGGTATTTTTTGTATTTGAATGCGATGCGCTGCGACCCAATGCGTCTGTAATACGCGCTTACTTTAACGCAAGTATGTTATGCTCCATTGGAAGAGGCCTTCTTTCTACCTACATAGATGTAGTATTTTTATCTCACGAAGCGACGCGCGCTTTACTTTTGCTTAGCAAGTGTATAAACACGCTGGGAATGTGTGTGTAAGCGCAGGAGTCTGAAAATATCAAAGTCGGGAGTGTGTGTGTTTTATGTGCTGACGTTACTAGTCTTCACGCACACATTCATAGCGTGTTTGTACACTTGCTTACCACAAGTAATGCGGGCGTCACTTGTGAGATAAAAATACTACACAACAGGCTTAATTGCGTTGCCTATGTTAAAATATATAAAGTTTGACGGTACGCACGGCTACGCATGAAGCTATACTTGCAAACCAGTATAAGCTGACTTCTGATTGTACGAAAAACCTATACAATGAGAGATCAGCTAAAACTGGAAATAGATGGACTTTTGTATGGCAAAATCTTGACCAGATTTAACTTATTATTTATTGTTTTCAGGTCGTAAGTAATTAAATAAGTGTGTGATATATTTTTTATAAAGTATGCGTTAATTCGACGCTCGAAGACATGTGACAGCTATCGAGCCGCACAAGGCCCACGTGGTGGATTATGGCCCACTCCCTTTCACACAACTGGGGCCTGTGTCCCAGCAGTGGGAACATTAAAGGCTGATTTTAACGATTATGCGTTAATTTGTTTAACTTGATGGCACAGCCCGATTTAAACTTTATGGCGGCTCGGAAGGTGGAACATGAGGCAAGTCGCTGCGCAGTAACACATTCACGCGTCAGCGGGGGTGAGGGGTGAGGTACTGCGCAGCGAGTAGCGCACTTCAGAACCGCCATGAATTTTGACGCGGATTGTACTTACTACTTTTACGTATTTTCATAATGTTAATATGAATTTTCTAATCCTTTTCAGCAAGTAAGTAATTTAATAAGTGCATATTTGCAATTTCTATGATTAATTATAATAATTTTACGATGAAAAATACTCCTTAAAAATCTCAGCCGTTTCGTCAGTATTTGCGAAGTCTAAATTAACCCGATTTCACTTATTACTTTCAGCCAGTAAGTGCCATTCTAAACAAATATTATAAAGAGAAAATATTTGATTTTGTATATGTTTGTTACGCTTTCACGCTAAAACGGCTGAACGGATTTGGATGAAATTTGGCACATGGGTAGACTATGATCAGCATTAGGACGTAAAATATTTTTTCCCAATACTCTCTACTACTAACTAGATCGAGTCTTATGCGGGTAAAACCGCGGGGCAGAGGCTCGTAAGCCCTGGTCCTGTGCCTGATCTCTCTCCGGTCGTGTCGGATAGCGTGCCGTCCCATCGGACTATGAGAGTGAGAGAAGAGGAAGTGCACCTGTGTCTACGCACACATTTGTGCAGTAATATCTCCAGCGCCAAGGCTGGTCTCCGTGGAGATAGGCCGCCACGGTCTGAAGGAATATTATATTACTGGACAAAAATAATTTGTATAAAAGTTAATATTAATCTTCTTTTTTTTTCTTCTTTAATAATTCTCAGGTCATAGACCAGGTAATTAAAGAATTTTGATATGTGTGTGCTGTTCCATGTACAGTAGGCAGCATTTCAGTGGACTTTGAGCTGGCCTAGCGTAGTACGGGGTTTAAATAGAACAAGAGGCCAGCTTATACTAGTATTTTTACCACGGCCGTGTGGCCTACCGGTACCTAGCTACCCATAAAGTTGCGTTACTATACTTATCGTATCGTTATATACTTAGTATATCAACAAAATGTATAGGGGTGCTGATTTTTTCGCAATTTCTTTATAAATCTAAACTACTACCTATTAATAAAGAGAAAAGATTTGATTTATTGTTGTTTTTGTAACGCTTTCACGCTAAAACGGCCGAACGAATTTGGGTAAAATTTGACACATGGGTAGCGCATGATCTGAATTAGGACACAGGATACTTTTTCTCCCGATATTTCCACGGGATCGAGACTCATGCGGGTGAAACTGCGGGTTGCAGCTAGTAAACAAATAAACTCCTTACAAATTCTACCTTTTCCGTATTTGCAACGTCGAAACATTAATCTTATTTAACTTATTATTTGCAGCCAGTAAGTACTTATTACTATGTAAATAAAAATGAAACGCTGTTTGTTAGTAAGCGCATCACTTGAGAACATGCGCCAATTTGGCTATTTTTTGGTTTAAAATGTTCGTAATAGTCCGTATTAGGTTTATACGGAAAGAAAAAATGAGAAAGTTTCCTTGAAAAAATTCAAATTCGGAAAAACTGAATGCCGTTTTCTCTCTGGGATTTTTGTTTGAATCATTATTAGGAATTTAGGACTCTCACAAAATGGTGAAGGAAACCATCGCGAGGAAACCGGCATGTCCTATGCCCCAAAAAATCTTGAAGACATTTTTGATCAACACATTAAAAGACCAACCCGCACTGGGCCCGCGTGATGGATTACGGCCCACTCCGTCTCACCTAGAGAAGGCCTAAGTCCCAGCCTGCAGTGGAAACATTTTAGGCTGATTATAGACTACACTACTAAAATACGTAATATAATTTTGATTTAATGTGACTACATTTTCGGTGAGTGACTAATTTGATTTTCTTTTAATATTTTCAGCCCGTAAGTAATCATGAAAATAATCACTATATAATATTATTATAAAACAAAGTCCCGTGGCTAAATACTAACAGCCGCACAGGTCGATCTGTCAGGTGAAGCTACGCACACCGCGGTTGGTCTATGGAGATCTCTCCGCGCCTCAGAAAGGACGTTAAACCGTTGGTCCCGGCTTTCATTCATGGATCTCTGACAGTCATTACGGGTAGCCAGAAGCCCGAAGTTCTGACAACCAGTCTTACCAAGGGGTATCCCATTACTCAGTAACTGGGTTGTGGAGGTCAGGTAGGCAGTCGTTCTATGTAAAATACTGGTATTCTGCTGAGTCCGTTTAGACTGGAAGCCGACCCCAAGATAGTTGGGAAAAGGCAGGCAGATGATGATTATAAAACAAACTCCTTTTCACCAATGGACGGAAAGATTAATGAGAAAGGTTTAGGTATACAGCGTGGCGCTTTAATGGCCACATTAATTTAACACACATATACGGTTTTGCGTTGTAGTTTTATGAATATATTTTAATTTAATTAAACATTAATATTTATTTATTTATTAACAATTTCATAAAATAGCATCTTAGAGCAACCTGACTTAAAGAACTGTAGCGCAGGGGTCATTTGCCGGGGTCACGGATCATAACATCGCATTAATGTAATTAAAACAATTAACGAGCAAAGAGAAGGCGCGCGGCGCAGGTGGAAGTTTTCAAGTTATGATTTTTTTTATGTTGTTATAATTTTTATGATTACTGGCCACTAGCCCTACCCGTGTGTTAAATTAATGTCGCCATTGTAGCGCCACGTTGTATAAATCTTGAAGGTTTCATGTAAATTGCCTGAAATATGACGATTGATGATGACATCGGGAAATAAAACATGTCAACTGGGAGCTTTACTGCGACGCGTAAACATTGGATAAAAGGCCAAAAGGACATCATTCATTTCGTACTCAACAATGAAAGTGCCGACCAGAAAAAAATAGTACTGCTGTCATATGGGAAATAACCTTTTGAGCGTTTTTTACTATTACAAAGAAGGAAGATTGAAAATGCCAAAAATCATATTTTTATAAAAAGGTGTTTTAAGCACTTTCGCTGTAATAGTAAAACATGCTCAAGATGTCATTTCCGGCATTTTAATTTTTGGCTATAAAATGTTCGACACTTAAATGATGTCCTTTGGAAATAATCTGGATTGTCACGTAGGGTAGTTTAAATCCAGCATGGCTTTTCACAACCGTCCAAAAGGCAATCCTATCGAAAATTACACATTTCGATAACCAGCGGGGTAGTGTCGTAAAAAACCAACAATAGCCGAAAGAAGTTCTGGCCGAAGGGTGTTGTGTACCGCTGGTTTCGTGGCCGGCATGACACCAGTCAGCGAAACACGACGCAAAAACTTCGTGTGCGTTAGTTACATAGTTTTTAATGTAATTATATAAAACCCAGCTAAAAAAAGAATTCCACAAAGAGCTATCTTAGAAATATTTATGCATAAAGAAGTTAAAGGAAAATATAATCTAATCCCCGCTATAAAACGAATATCTTCAAATTAAATCAAATCAATTTATTTACGATAAGTGTAATTGCTAAGTACAATATCGGTCTTAACATAATTATATTATAATATTATTGTTATGGATCCTTAACACTTAATCATATTACTGTGACATGCAAATATTTATGTTCATAATTAATTAAATAATATAAGAAACAGATTTAAAAAAAAATCAAGTTATGATTCTAGTAAAGTTATTAAAATTACAATTGTATAGCAATATTATTATTAGAAATGTCATATGGTAATTAAATTATTATAATTATTATTTATTTTTCAATTTCTTCTTAAATATGTCGTTTACCGAATAGAAATCTTGAGTATTATTTATGTTGTATTCATTTATAGTATTTTTAAGTTATATTTATATTGTATTGTATGTGTTTATATGGGCCTTGATGCCTGAAATAAATGGATAAATAAATAGGAATGGCTTTCATTGTGACAGTTTAACAAGATTCATTGCGTTATTTACGTTGCTCTTTCGTCAGAATTCTCGAACATATGAAGCAATGGATTAGCATATCCTCCAAAATGATCCAGATTGTGATTGATAGTGTGTTACGCAATTAGGGTGACGATAACATTGATTGATGTTCGATACGGTAAGGAATGCAGTATTCAGCTGCATCCGGTTAGACTGGAAGCTGACCCCAGCATAATTGAGAACAGAGATATAGGGCTGGTATTAGAAATTGTAAAACATGTTTTAGAAAAAAAATACGTTATTAACAAAATATTAAAGAATACCTATTTCTTCGTTTATTCCGCTGTTTCATAAAAATATTAATAAGATTTTTTTTATTATTATTTGCAGTCAGTAAGTCATATTCTAAATACTAGAAGAATAAACCATTAAGCAAAGCTATTCCTGTCTGTCTGTGTGACCGCTTTGTACTAAATATATTATGTACTATGGAATTCAATGCAGTTTTCACAATTTTATTTAGAAAATTCCGCCAGGTTTATCTGTATATTCATATTAAACTTAAATATAATTAAAATAAATATAGAAACAAAGAGACTGCCTGGTTGATCTTGTGGTCACAATCTCTGCTGCGGTCCTGGGTTCGATTCGTTCGAGGGTAACTTATCTGGCAAAGTGTAGTGATGTTATATCCTACTTAATATTATAAACGTGAAAGTTTGCATGGATGGATGGACAGCATTTTTTTTTTAAACGTTGCCCTACACTAGGAATTTCTCCTGTATCGTGGGTGCGTTTACAAACATTTAAACTTACATACACAAACAGCCAGACCCGGAACAACTGCTTGTAGGTCATACAAATATTTTTTCCGTGCAGGAATCGAACCCGCGACACACAGCGCAGCAGTCAATCGCGTAACCACTGCGCCAACAGTGTCGTTAAAAAAAATGAAACTGCTGAACGGATTTTGATGAAACTTGGCACACAGATAGTTTATAACCAGGATTAATACATAGGAAATTTTTATCCCGATATTCCCACGGGATCGAAACTTATACGGATGACACCGCGGGGCGCAGCTAGTGTTATAATAAAGAAAATTGATGTTTCCTCGACTGTGTGAAACAAGGACAGTAAGTAATTTAAATAGTGTCAGATATTTCTTAACCCATGGCCATGAGCTACACGCTTAAGCATCACGCGTCTTACGACAGTGACTGCGGAGAAAACTAATGAAAGAAGTTGCTTAGGGCATGCCACAAGTCACCGCGTCGACTTGCGGAGCGAGGGACCGAAACACCGGCCTACTCTCTAAGTCCATAAACGAAGATATCTAATGCTGAACCGGTTTTGTTTAAAACATAAAAATCTAATATTTTCTTCATATTTCCAGGGCGTAAGTAAAAATTAATATTTAAATAAATATTAAATCAACTTTCTTAAATGTTGATCCATGTTCGTTTTTACTAACACTAGGCCAGACTGGAACGTGATTGCACCTTACATTAGGCCTCGTTGGTCTAGTGGTCGCTAGCGCTACTGGAGAGCGTGACGTACTGGGTTCGAATCCCAGGTCGGGCAAAGTGTCACTGGGTTTTTCTGATGAAAAAGTAGGCAGATTATGTGTCAAGGAGAAAGGGTGCCTCGGAAAGCACGTTAGGCCGTTGGCCCCGTCAGTCATTCGTAGATCTTTGACAGTCGTTGCGGGTAGTCAAGAAGCCTTAAAATCTGGCAACCAGTCTTCAGTCAACCAGTCCAGTCCAAGGAGTATCGTGCTCTCAGTAACTGAGTTGCGAAGGTGCGATACGTAGACAGTCGCTCTATGTAAAATACTGATATCCAGCTGCATTGGGTTAGACTAGAAGCCGACTCCAACATCGTTGGAAAAAAAAGGCAGGTAGATTTAGGAGGAAGGTTTCTGTCTGACTAGGAACAACTGCCATAATTATGTTACCAATATTATAATTACTATAAACGGACGGACTACGGACTAACTATTTTTGCATGTCACAATGTTTATCTGATTTTCTTGTTATTTTCAGCCCGTAAGTAATATTGATAGATGATCATCTATATATTCCACATAGTCTATTATGTTTTGATGCAAAATAAGGCTCTGTTGCAATTGAAATTTCTATTTGAATTAATATAATATAATTATCACATAAACTTGGGTCTAATATAACAAACTGTAAACTATTGTATGCCTAACATGGTGGAGCAGTGCAAAAGCACACCAATTAACATATACATAACAACTCTGTAACCACTGTAAGATCTTTGACTTATCTGCGTATCTCAAATCACTTTTAGTGTCTGTCGGTGTAACCGCATAGATATTTTTATGCGGTTTTTCTATAATTAAGAGCATGTAGTACCCCGGAACGTTTATGTGTATTTTACAATAATATTTAACTTAGATGCACCACAAAAATCCCTATGTTTTGACATGTGCCATTGCAACGCAGGGTCGTTAGTCTGTTTTTTTTATAATTTGAACATTAGTACGCACGGCTACACATCAAGCTATACATCACCAGTATAAGCAATAAAAAAAAAAATAAGTAGTACAACAATAATCTATTTTTTTGGGTGTAAAATGTTAATCTTTTAATTATTGTCTTCAGCATGTAAGTATCAATAAATAATAATAAATTAAATATTTGCAACAAAGTCGAAGGATGATCATAAAATGACGACAAAGACTGACACGCATTTGGGCAGGCCGCATCGTAGAGCAAAAATCCATTTACATTACTTTCGCATCAGGAGCCGCACTACGCTTTTTCGATTGGAATGCGATGCAATGCAGCTCGATGCGGCTATTATAATGTGCTTACCATAAGGTGGATGCTCCAAGGTAGCCCGCGAAATTCAAATTTTCTTACGTTTTTTGCAATTTGCTGGTTAGTACTAAGTTGTACGTTGATTAAAATATGATTCGCGGCCGTAACAAATATGTATTTACAGAATTATAATCATTAAAGTCATCAACACAACTCTCTAAGATCAAGTAATCCTACTGAATGACTATTTCATGAAATCTTGACATTTTAGGATTATACTAACTTAACAAGTTGTATTATTGATTCTAATTCTGTAAATACATATTTTTTACGGCCGCGAATCATAATTTAATCAACAACTTGGTACTGACCAGCAAATTGCAAAAAAACGCAAGAAAATTTGGATTTCGCGGGCTACCTTAACAGTAGGTGTGTTATGTTTTATTGATGGAAGGTTTCAGTCTAACTGTAGTCCATTTATAATAGCATTAGAAAAAAGAGGCTCGTAGAAGCAGGAATGCAAAACATTTTATTTCAAAGTTACGATAAAACAATTTTAAGGGAGATGCTTAAATTCTAATTTTCTTGCGTTTTTTGCAATTTGCAGGTCAGTGTAAGGTTGTATCTTAATAAAAATAATATGATGCGCAACAATAAGAAATATGTAGGCAATAATACAATTTTAACCTTAAAACTCATCAATACATCCCTTTAAATTAGAATTGCTCCGAATTCGTCTGATTTCGCGGGCTACTGCAGCGCATCCACCTTAATTAAAATAAAATTCGGTAGAATTATAGTGAAACGAATAACGTTCCAAGTATTGTTCATCCCTGCTTCTTTTAGGTTTTTAGCATTGACACTGTAATTTTAAATTGGAGTTATATAATATAAATAAATGAAAGCCACATAATTTCATAAGATAAATAGTTAAAATGGTTACAATTAAGTGTGACAGCTGCTGTAAAAATAGATCATAATAAATTCGGCGTCTATCATAATGTAACAATGTTTATTGTATTTTTGTTACAAAGTGTGCATTAAAAATAACCTTTTTTAACTTCTTTCTAATGCTATTGTAAATGGACTATAGGGACGTTTAAAATCTAGACGTAATCTTATCTCAGTGACTTTTTGACAAGATTTTGACAATCAATGTCAATAAACTTGTCAAAAATGTCGGGAAATCAGAGGTATTTTTGACCGATTGAGACTGAGATCAGTGTGAACGTTCTACGAGAATTGCCTTCTGGTATTGAGATGGCAATATTATAATTTGAATGTGGGAACCGTAATCTAAATTGAACGCGACTCGATTCGAATCGATCGTCGAGATAATTTGTTCGGTGAACCCGAACGCGTCATCGCGCCGGAAGACGATGCGTTCAGATTTTTCGAACAAACAAGTGACAAATGATCATGACGATCACATATTCGCACGATTAGGACAAGGCGGGACGATACTATTTATTTTAGCATGTCACAATGTTGATCTGGTTATTCTTATTAATTTTCAGCCCGAGGTAATTAAATAAGCGTGAAATATATTTGCTATAATGTTGATAGATGAGGACGGTGCTTGTTTGCCTTCCCAATACTACAGACGGGAGGCGTGGTTTAGCAATAAAAGCTGCACGGGTCGAGCTACGCTTGCCACGGTTGGCCCGTAGATGGGTGATCATCTTTACATACCAAGACCCCTCCGTGCCTCAGAAAGCACATGAAACCGTTGGTCCCGGCTGTCATTCGTGGATCTTTGACATTCGTTACGGGTCGTTAGAAGCCTGAAAGTTTAACAACCAGTCTTAATGGTTATCGTATTATCCAGTAACTGGGTTGTGGAGGTCAAATAGTCAGTCTATGTAAAATACTGGTAGCGGTTTTCAATGTAAAATGTTAACATATTTTACTTATTATTTTCAGGACGAAGTAAGTAAACCCCACAGGAAACACCTATAGTAAAAAAGGAGCATTTAAAAGTAACAAAGTTACATTAAAAACCACTTAAAAAATTTGATAAACCAAAAAAGACCTGTACGAGGCCCCTTATTAGCCCATATAACAAAAAAAAATACCGCAGCGGTTTTCTTGCTTGTATTTTATTGTATGCCACATGCAAGACATGTTTCTGGCATCGTGTAAATTGGGTTTAAAAGTTGGATGTACCTAACTAATTAATTTTGAATATCACAATAATAATCCATTTTTTTATGTTATTTTTAGACACCAGTAAGTCCTGTATATATAAACGTGAAAGTTTGTATGGATGGATGGATGTTTGTTACTCTTTCACGCAAAAACTACTGAACGGTTATGGATGAAATTTGGCACACAAATGGTTTATAACCAGGCTTAACATATAGGATAGGTACCTTTTATCCCGATATTCCCACAGGATCGAAATTTATGCGGGTGAAACCGCGGGGCGCAGCTAGTAATTAAATAAGTGTCAGATATATTTCTACAAGAAACTGTAGGATTGCAACCCAAAAATCCTCATAAATCATAAAAAAAAATCAGCTGATCCATACATTTATGTTCGCATATAACTCGACATTTAATAAATCTAATAATGCTAAATACAAGTACATAAAATTGATGAAGTGACGCAAACTAAATTTCTAGGCATAACTTTAGATCAAGACATAAATTGGAAAGCACATATTGATACTGTCTCCAAACGTATAAACAAGTTCGTATATGCACTTATAAAAGTCAGAAATATAACAAACGTTACAACGGCAATAACGTCCTACCATGCATACGTTGAATCGGTGCTCCGCTATGGCTTGATAATGTGGGGCAATAGCACAGATTAAAATAGAGCATTTATTGCACAAAAAAAATGCGTTAGAGCAATAAACGGGCTTCGACCTGACGAATCCTGTAGGCCAATATTTAAAAAGCTTGGCTTGTTGCCGCTACCGTCTCTTTACATTTACGAAATCTGTATGTTTGTGAGGAAACATGAGGAATTGTTTAGCAAAGCAGATGATTTATATCCTCGTAACAGACGAGACCCCCACAGGCTCGTACTGGATATCCTTCCGAGATTAGCTAAATATAACAAAAGTTGTATATCTATGTGTGTACGTATATATAATAAGATACCAAGTAATCTCAAGACCTTAAACATGAGATTATTCAAAAATAAATTGCATGAATGGTTGTGTAGTCATAGTTTTTATAATGTCAAAGACTTCTTTGACCACAAATGTTAAAATAATATAGCTTGTGAAAATTTGTACGCTTCTAACTGTTAAGCAAAAACATGTATGCTCTTGTTATTTTGTTTTTTTACCATCTTTTTATACCATGTTTTTAGGCAAATAAATATTCTATTCTATTCTATTCTACATAATGTATGGTTCAACTGATTTTTCATCTTTTTTTCACGATTACAGGGTTGGTCCCATACCAAAAGTTGTTCATAATGATGAGTACAATGACCCCTTTTAAGGATTAAAACGATCAAAATGTAAGGGTGTATAACATTTCAGGCAAAGGCTCCCAGTGAGGGACCGCATTTATAATTTTCAAAAAACGAGTTGAATAACTACTATAGTATGTCACGATGCTAATCCGATTATTTTAACATTTTCAGGCTGTAAGTCCTACTACTCGTAATATTATGAGCGCGAAAGTTTGTATGGATGGATGGATGTTTGTTACTCTTTCACGCAAAAACGACTAAACGGATTTGGATGAAATTTGGCGCAGAGAGCGGTTATTACCAGGATTAACACATAGGATACTTTTTATCTCGATATTCCTACGGGATCGAAACTTATGTGGGTGAAACCGCGGGGCGCAGCTAGTATTTACATAATATAAGCTAACATTTAAAATAATAATATTATGTACATGTATATGATATAAATGGATGAAACGCTAAGAACAACTGGAGTGACGATTTGGAGTCGTTCCTAAACGATTGGACGGAGAAGGCACAGCACAAGAAAACGTGGAAGAATATTAAGGAGTTAGCAATATAAAGAAAATATATAAATGTATGATAATCTGTTGGAACATCTATGGAGGCTTTTCGATTTATTTAAGTCTCATGCGTGGCCGCCATTTTTAAAATGGCGCGAAAGTAGGTATGCCAGCTAGGTTCCATATAAAAATCTTCAAACCTCTTTGACAAATACAGGGTGTAAAAAGACACATCACATAGCCGACAACTACGTATTCTATAACGACAATTTCGTTTATTAAAGCTTGTGATTTAATTAATTTAATCTCATTTCCCTTTCTGTTTTCAGGAAGTAAGTTACATTCTGTAATTAAATAACGTTGCTTCGTGACACCTATTTGTCGATTTTAATAAAAGATGTTTTGACTTTACTTTTGATTTAACTACCTCGTTGGTCAGTGGTCGCAAGCGCTACTGCTGAGCATGAGGTCCTGGGTTCGATTCCTAGGTCGGGCAAAATCTTATTGGAATTTGTGCCCGGTTGATGGCCATAGGCTCACCCCCAATTACATGGGACTTAAACATAACCGGCGAAATGTGGGTGTACTTTATGTACTATAGGTACACAACGGCCCCGACTGACGAGTTATAGGTCGTGGGTTCAAACCCAGACAGGTGCTTTACATTCGTGTAAATAATTTCATCACCACTACTCTCAAAAGGTTGACGAAACGTTTTTATATTCATCTATATTTGGCTGGCGGCTGGACTAGAAACCGACCCCAAGAGCCTCGGGAAATGGCAGGCAGATGATAGTTACAGCAATGAAGTTTGTAATTTTTTTTTTTTGTAACAAAAATTAATCTCTTTTTCATTTATGTTTTCAGGAAGTAAGTTTCACTATGTAATTAAATATCGTTGCTGTGTCGTCACACCTATTGGTCGATTTGAATAAAAGATATTCAAGGGTATCCTTTATTTCTTACCCAAAAAATAAAGACATCATTCATTTCGTATTCAAAAATTAAAGACATCATTCATTTCGTACCCAAAAATTAAAGAAATCGTTCATTTCGTACCCAAAAAGTAAAGCCGGCCAGAAATAAAAGTACTATTTTCTTATGGGAAATAACATCTTGAGCATTTTTTTTACTATTACAGCGAATGTCTATAATTAACCCCCTGGCTACTATTTGAGATTAGTTAGGAAAATAGTAGTTCTATTTTCTGGCACTTAAATTTTTGGGTATACCTACTTAAATATAATGTCGACACTTGAATGATGTCGTTTGACTTATGATAAATGATTTTATTTTGTAAGTAGTTTTGTACAGACGCCAGCAGGTCAAGCTACCCGAAACTGTCAAATTTTCCCAATCAACCTTGAACCTTAAAGCTTTAGCGATAAAGTTGAAAATCTATTAAAGAGATTTGACAGATTGTAGTAGCTTGATGTGCTGGCGTCTGTACAAACACTTTTACACGTCAATCATATTTTAAAAACTAGATGATGTCCTGGGTTCGATTCCCAGGTCGAGTGATAATGGGTTTATCCATCAGGAGTATTTCAGTAGCAATTTTTTTAAAGTTTTTGTTTTACCATTTCTAATTTCATTCCTCTTAATATTTCCAGGGCGTAAGTAACGAATTTTTTTTAACGAAATTAGTTTGATGTCACCGATTGGTCCTTGGCAGCTCTGGACAGAGAGAGGTGGAAAGACAGTCGGGAGGCCTTTGCCCAACAGTGGGACATTAAGGGATAAAAGAAATTTGGGATGTATTTACAATAGAGTTGATGTTACGGGTCGTCAGAACCCCGACATTCTGACAACCAGTTGTACCAAGGGGTATTTTGCTACCCAGTAAATGGGTTGTGGAGGGCAGATAGACAATCGCTTCATGTAAAGTACTGGTATTCAGCTACTTCCGGTCAGACTGGAAACTGACCCCAACATAGTTGGGAAAAGGCTAGGCAGATGATGAGTAGTTACAACAATTTTTTGTTTTACTATTTTTAATCTCGTTTTCCATTATATTTTCAGGAAGTAAGTTACAATTATAATAATTGATTAAGGGCGGGTTGTTTCACGTCCACTTGACGCACGCTTGAACGTCAAAAATGGCGCTAACTATCGTCAAACCAATAAAAGCGTTGTTCCAAATTACAATTTCAAAATTATGACCCTGACGTACTTCAAATAACAACGATTACGTCATCGTTATTATTTGACGTACTAACGTATGTTAAGTTAACCAACCGTTTGAAACAACCAGCCCTAAATAACATATTTAGTCGATTTTAATGAGTACAACAGCAATTTTGTTGGTTTTTGTTTTATAAAAATTAATCTCGTTTATTTTATATTTTTCAGGAAGTAAGTTATAATACGTGTATCAATAACGTTGCTTCGTGACATTCGATTATTATTATATTTTTTTAACTGACCCTTTGGTCTCGTGGTCGCAAGCGCTACTGCTGAACGTTGGATCCTGGGTTCGAGTCCCAGGTCGGACAAAGTGTTATTGGGTTTTTCCATCAGGAATTTCTTAGTAACAATCCAGAGTTTGAAAGTTGGCGGTGTGATATCTCCGTGTCTCGGAAAGCACGTTAACCTGTTGTTCTTGCGCCTGCAGTGCGACTCTGTAACCATCTCACCGTGAAAACTTAGGTGAAGTGAGCGTGGAGTGAGCTGTCATTCCAACTAATACTAGGGATTGACATTAGTGGCAGCTCACTCTAAGCTCACTTCACCTAAGTTTTCACGGTGAGATGGTTACAGAGTCGCACTGCAGGCGCAAGACCAACAGGTTAACGTGCTTTCCGAGGCACGGAGATATCACACCGCCAAAAAAAAAAAGTAATAATAATAATAAAAATAATTAACTACTACTACTTACTATTATTATTTAATAATAATTTAATAAATAATAATAGTATTATTTATTAAAAAAAAAAACAAAGTGCAGACACCAGCACATCAAGCTACTATAATATGCCAAATTTCTTTAATAGATTTTCAACTTTATCGCTAAAGTATTAAGGTTGAAGGTTGACTGGGAAAATTTTACAGTTTCGGGTAGCTTGTCCTGCTGGCATCTGTACATAAAATAAGCAAAATTGACCAATTCTTGCCCTTTTTTTCACGTAAAATGTTAACCCAATTATGTTTATTATTTTCAGACTGTAAGTAATTATACTTGTTATGATGTTGTAGTGGTATCTACAACGCCACATGCGAACAACGCGTCATACTGACGTCACGCAAATCCTGCATCTCGCAAGCAGAGTTTACCGGCACAATTATATACAATTTCCCAACATCAATCGTGGGGCAATTGCCCGCCAGACACAACACCTGTCTGGTTGGAGGACCCTCCCTTTTCTATGGAGGATGAGTGAACTTTACACCCTGTTCCTCACACTTCTATAATGTCTATGTAGGCTGATAGGTAAGTACAGTGGAAATGTCATTGTTATGAAGGAGAAAGGCTTTCGGCAAGTGAGACAGTACTTGCATCTTAATCTGCCGATTATGTTCCCACTGCTGGGACACAGGCCTCCTCTCGGTGGGCCGTAATATTTGCATAATTACACCAAAATTGACTAGTGGTCGTTAGCTCTACTGCTGAACATGAGGTCTTCAACTCGGGTTCAATTCCTACGAATCCCAGGTCGGGTGAACTGTCATTCATTGGGTTTTTCATTAGAAATTTCTCAGTAGCATGGCAACCCGGAATTTAGATTTGTGCCCGGTTGATAAATGATTTTTATTTTGTAAGTAGGTTTGTACCAACACTTTTACCTACATATCAATCATATTTTAAAACTAGATGAGGTCGGCGTTTCTTATCTGAATAGTCTGAGAAGAAAGGCCGAAACAAACTCAGAGGTCACAGTCACTTTTAAAGTCCAGACATAATCTTGGTCAGATCATGTGAAGACCATGTAGATCGGTGTCTGAGATGGTGCGATGGCAACAGGCTCGCTCCCTATTACATGGGATTTAAACATAATGGCGAAATGTGGGTGTGTTATATACCTTTGCCTAACCCTTCGAAGAAATAAGCGTGCTGTTATGTTATGTGTTTGAATTTAGCATGAAAGAATATAAAAAAAAACAAAGTTCACCATGCCTTACTATTTTTTCGATGTAAAATGTTCACCCGAGTTTACTTATTATTTTCAGCCTGTAAGTAAATAAATAAGTATGAAATATTTGGGCTAAATAATAACAGCCGCACAGGTCGATCGATCAGGTTCAGCTACGCTTGCCGCGGTTGGCCTGTGGATGGGTGACCGTCTTTATATACCGAGACGCGTCCGTGCCTCGGAAAGCACGCTAAGTCGTTACGGGTAGTTAGAAGCCCGAAAGTCTGACAACCAGTCTTACCAAGGGGTATCGTGTTACCCAGCAACTGGGTTGTGGAGGTCACATATGCAGTAGCTCCATGTAAAATACTGGTATTCAGCGGCATCCGGTTAAACTGGAAGCCGACCTCAACATAGTTGGGAAAAGGCAGGCAGATGATGAGATATCTGCTATAACTTGTAATATCTATGCAGATTGGTATTTATAGTAGGAATGTTATGTTCTGAGGGATTAAGGCTTTCGGCAACACATGCATAATTACACCAAAATTACTCTCTGTGACAGAATCGTTGCTCTAGTGGTCGCAAGGTCGCACTACAGCTAGGCGTGAGGTCCTGGGTTCAATTCCCAGGTCAGGCAGTGTTATTTTTTTTTTTTGTTATTGGGTTTTTCACTAGAAATTACTTAGTAGCAGTCCTGAATTTGTATTTGTGCCCAGTTGATGGCAACAGGGTCACCTTTTTAATTTTCTTGTTATACTATAATTTCGAATTCTCTTAATATTTTCAGCCAGCAGTAAGTACTCAATTGATAAGTATGACACGTATGTCATTTTGAACAAATCTAAATACACCTATTTCGTTTGTATTTTTGGTGTTAAAATATTAATGAGATTTCTCTTTATATTTTCAGGAAGTAAGTGACAAAAGTTACTCTCGTGGCTTAACCACGGGTCGGGTCGGTCCGTGGATGGGTGAACATCCATTAGATTATCGTGACCCGATCGTGCCTCTGAAAGCACGTTAATCCTTGCTCCCGGCTGTCATTCGTCGATCTTTGACAGTTGTTATGGGTAGTCAAAAGCCCATAAAGTCTGACAACCTGTCTTACCAAGGGGCTGAAGTTTGGATTCATGCACGGTTGATGGTGAAATCTGGGTGTACTATGAGTACACCTCTGCATAACCTTTCGGGGGATACGGGCGTGATGTTACGTGTGTGTTTTGTGACGTCACAATATTAATACAATTTCTTTTTATATTTTCAGGAAGTAAGTTTAAGTTCTTATTCAATTATATGCTTGTAGGAAGGGTTGGAGCTAGAAATCCTACTAACGTGTAAGTTTGTATGGATGGATGTTTGTTACTCTTTCAGGCAAAAAATACTGAACGGATTTGGAAGAAATTTGGCACACAGATAACCGGGATTAACAGATAGGATACTTTTTATCCTGATATTCCCACGGGATCGAAACTTATCCGGTTGAAACCGCGGGCGCAGCTAGTCATAATTTGTTTTTTAATCTTTATTGCGGAAAGGAGTTCAACCTCCACAACCCAGTTACTGGGTTGTTGGAGTCGCTCCATGTAAAATAGTGGTATTCAGCTGCGTCTGCGTTTTTTTATCTTATTTGTATGAATATCAATCAGATTTTTCTTAATATTTCCAGGGCGTAAGTAAAAATTTTTCTAAACGAAATAAGTGTAGGATTTATTTGCAATAGAGTTGATGTTACTGGTCGTCAGAACCCCGAAAGTCTGACAACCAGTCTTACCAATGGATATCTTGTAACGACCCAGTGTCAGGGTTGGGAAGTCAGATAGGCCGTCGCTCAATATAAAATACTGGTATTCAGCTGCGTCGGGTTAGACTGGAAGCCGACCCCAACATAGTTAGGCAGGTTCATTGTAAAAGATCGATTTTAAAGTACACCTATTTAATTAAACCAAAAAGAGCGCTGTGTTTCCTTCAGGAATTTCTCAGTAGCAGTCCGGAATCGATATTTGTGCGGTTGATAGTGAAACACAACTGGTGAAATCTAGGTGTACTATAAAAATGTAGCGGTATCTACACCGCCACATGCGAACAACGCGTCATACTGACGTCACGCAAAATCCTGCATCTCGCAAGCAGAGTTTACCGCACAACTAGCATAGTAACAAACGCCCCGACATGAATCATTGGGCAGTTGCCCGCCAGACACACACCCGTCTGGTCGGGGATCCTCCTTTTTCTATAGAGTATGAGTGAACTTTACACACTATTCCTCATACCTTTATACTGGTGACCCCGACGTGATCGCGATCGACACAACGTGAAGTTCACCTCTGCCAAACCTTTCGGGAAATACAGGCCTGATATTACGTTATGTGCTATGTGACGTCAAAATGATAATAAAATTTCTCTTTATATTTTCAGGAAGTAAGTTTATGTTACTATAAATGCTTGTAAAAAGGGTTGGGACTAGAAATCATAAAATATATTTTTTAAGTCTTTATTGCTACTATTTGTATGTATTGACTGATTTTTTCTTAAAATTTCCAGGGCGTAAGTAACATTTTTTTTTTAAACGAAATAATTGTAAGATTTATTTGCCCCGAAATTCTGACAACCAGTCTTACCAATAGTAAAATATTGGTATTCAGCTGCATCCGGTTAGACTGGAAGCCGACCACAACATAGTTGAGAAAAGGCGGGCAGATGATGATGTCAAATGATTTTTAGTTAAAATAATTTATAATTTTCTTTTAATTTTACAGGGCGTAAGTAACAACTTGTTCTTAATGAAATAAGTGTGCGATATAATTATATTAATCATGATGTCCTAGAATTAAATTCGAAGACATGTCTACTAACCTGCTCTGGGACCGCGTGGTGGATTACAACCCATTCAAAATCAAAATCAAATATTCAAATTAGGCTGAGAATCAACACTTTTCGAAAGTCAAAATTACAAAAGACAGTCCCCCAAAACGCCCGCCCTTCACCAGTTCCTAGTGCTTTATGTAGCTGGGAAGAAGTGGCGCAACAAACTCCCCAGCAGCACAGCTGTCTGTTCAGTTAGAAGAACTTGATTGTATAATACAATAAGTATGCAAAGTAATTTAAAAAAAAACCTGTGTCATTACAATCTCTGTTTCGATGAATAAGGTATTAAATAAGAAGAAAACGTATGGGGCTAGCAGTAATAAAGAATGGCATTATCAGCTTGTAATGTGTCCACTGCTGGGACACAGACCTTCTCTGTGAGTGGGGGTGGGCCGCAATCCACCACGCGGGCCTTGTGCGGGTTGGTTGATATAAATAATAGAAAACTTCTTACAAATCTAAATACATTGATTGCGTCCGTATTTTTGGTGATAAAATTTAAAGTTTTAAACCAATCTCTATTTATGTTTTCAGGAAGTAAGTAAAGATATTGCAGTATGAACATAAGCCCCTCAAGTAATGAAGTATTTAATTGCTTGAGGTGTTTATGTTGTTCAAGTAATAACAGCCAAATAGGTCGATCAAAAGTTAAGCTACTCTTGCTTTGGTCGGTCCGGGGATGGATGACCACCCACCCATATGTATCATACTGAGTCTTTAATGTTGCACAGAAAGTTACCACTTAGTGCTCATACACACGAGCGACACGCGTCAATGCCAGAGGCAGCTGTAGCCGTCGACAACATGTCGCTTGTGTAAATTTGAGCACCGTACTCAAATACACCGAACCGTTGGGGTAGACCGCGAATCGGTAAACGAAAGGTGGGACGCCCTCAGGCTAGGTGGAGCGACGATCTTCGCAGGATAGCTGGTAGCAGCTGGATGAGAGTTGTCGAAAATCGAGTTGAATGGCGTGCAATAGGAGAGGCCTATGTCCATCAGTGGACTGCTGCTGTAGGCTGATGATGATGATGACGACTCAAATACAGGAACGGCGCGTTGTCGACTTGTGAAAAGTTTCAGATAGGAGTTCTGTGGTCATGAGTTCACTTTCAGATATCAAAAATAGACCAAAAGTAAAGTGATATTCAGAGCCGTTGATTTTAGTATGACATGAATGACTTAAATATGCAAATCTGACGAAGAAATAGTGGGCTTTCTTCCCCCTGGGGTTCCTATCTGAAACTTTTCGAACATATTTCTGGCGTTTTCTCATCATGCCGCACCTACATTAGCTATCAAGTTCTCACCCTGCATATTCTTGCTTAAAAACCCTCTGGGCATCCCTACTACCTACACTACAATGTTAATGCAATTTCCTTTACTAACGTATTATTATAACGTTTATTTTTTACGTAAGTTTATGTTGTTACTCAAGTAAATGCTGGTAAAAAGGGTGGGGGCTAGAAATCATTAAGTTTCTTTTTTAAATTTTTATTGCTACTACTATTCCACTTGTATGTATACTTGTATCAATCAGATTTTTCTTAATATTTCCAGGGCGTAAGTAACGACTTTTTTAAACGAAATAAGTGGTAGATGTATTTGCAATAGAGTTGATGTTAGTGGTCGTCAGAACGCCGAAAGTCTGACAACCAGTCTTACCAATGGATATCGTGTGACCTAGTGACAGGGTTCTGGAGAACAGGTAGACAGTTGCTCCATGTGAAATACTGGTATTCAGCTGCATCTTTTTAGACTTGAAGCCGACCCTGACTTAGTTGGGAAAAGGCAGGCGGACTTTTAGTTAAAACATATGTATTAATGATTTTTCTTAATTTTACAGGGCGTAAGTAACAATTATTACTTAACGAATGAAGTGTGCGGTTAGACTGGAAGCCGACCCCAACATAGTTCGGAAAAGGCTAGGCAGATGATGATGATACATTTATCAATGCAGTGGGCATTGATAATTGCAAAACGTTTAAGTATGCAATTCTGCGTGTAAAAGTTCTATGATTATGAAAAAGCGCTAAACGTCGTTCAGTTAATTTACATAACGGAGAGGTTTTGTAAAAAAAAACTAGCGGTTATGTAAAACAGCGGTTTCGACAATCCATCTGCGACAGATACACTATTAGTTTTAATGCAATTTCTATTCATATTTTCAGGGCGTAAGTAACAATAATTAATATTAAAAAGTATTTGCTATACCTTGTGGGTGTAGTGGTCGCAAGCGCTAATGCTGAGCATCGAGGACCTGGTTTCGATTCCCTGGTCGGGCAAAGTGTTAATGGATTTTTCCGTCAGGGATTTCTTAGTAGCAGCCGGGACTCTTGATTTATTCCCGAATAATGGTCATAGGTTCACCCCCTATTACCTGGGAATTCAACATAACTGCCGAAGTGTGGGTGTGTATTACACGTGCACCTCTGCCTAACCCTTTGGAGATTACAGTCGTAATGTTATGAAACCCCTAAACCTATTAAAAGTTAATTTCAGATTTTTAGAACTTTATTTCAATCACCTTTCAATGAAAACAGTTTGTAGATATCGTAGAACACTTCTTAAAAATCGAAGTATACCCATTACTTCCGTATTTTAATGTTGATTCGGTTTATCTTTGTATTTTCAGGAAGTAAGTAAAAATAAGTAATATAACAAGAAGTGGGACTAGTTAACTAGCTTTTGCCTCCGGCTTCACCCGCGTGGAGGTAGGTGGGTAGATATTAAAAAATATCCCACAACCTCTAAAATTTCTCATTTATCCATACTAATTGAAATTTGACAGGAAGTATCTCTGTGTCTTTTCACGCCTACATAAACCACTGAACGAATTTCGATAAAATTTGGCAAGGAGATGGCATCCTGGGGAAGGACATAGACTACTTTTTGTGTCGGTAGCACCTTCCCGCGACATAATTTCTGACATCCACGCAGGCGAAGCCGCGAGCACAAGCTGGTGGTTAGTAAAAATGAAAAGGCGTTGTTGCTAACGAACAAAAGCATTGACAATTTTTTTAACTAATGCAAATTAATCAACAAAGTATGTATGTACCATAGAAAACATTGGTACATTTTTAACTAATGCAAACTAGTGAACAATGTATGTATGTACCATAGAACACATTGGTATATACATTGTTCACTTGTTAGCAGTTGAGTATTTGATTATTTACATTTTTTTGAAAGAAATATAACTACAACTTAATATAAGAATAATATTAAGATAATATTAATCTGTTTTTTTTTTTAATTTTCAGGAAGTAAGTTCAAATTAGTATAAAGTAACGCAGTGTTATGCATTTTTTTCTTATTACAGTATTAATCCGATTTCTCCAATTATTTCAGACACCAGTAAGTAATATGTATGGTTTGCTATACAGGTCCAAATTAAATTAGCTAGCGAAACTCTGTAAGTACTGTTTAAGAGTACTGGGAGTTCGATAAAAACAGTAGTTGTGCTATGATTTAAAGGTGGTCGGAACCTACTGACCAGAGACGTCGCGCAGTGGAAGTTAAAAGACGAGTGTCGTCACCAAGGGACGCGGGACGCTAGCATGATGATTTAGAAGCGTTTATGGGAGATTGACCGGAGAAAGCAACTCACAGGGAAGAGTGGAAAGCTTTGCCCACCAGTAAGGCAAAACCGGTTGAAAAAAAAAGAACCTGCTATCTAATTTTGTATAGAGTTGTGCAGTCTCTTTGGATCATAAATTTTATTTCGTCTTGTTGTTTAGACATTGAAATCGATGGATATTTATGGTCTAGAAGAGTTTTATAAAAAAAAAAAAAAAATGTTATGATTTGCATGGTGAAAAGGATTAGAAATCGTAGAACAAAAAGAGAAAATGCCCACTTTTAGTTTTTACAAAGTATATTATATTCCGTCGTTGTGTTTACTATTTAAATATTAACCCGATTTATTCTATACTTTCAGGCAGTAAGTAAAAATAAGAATAAATCAGATAGGTAGAATATATTTAACGAGGCAAGATAGTCTTCACCAGCCTGCAGTGGTCATCGTAGTAGTGGTTCAGCAACTTCAATATCATCAGGATTGTGCCGGAATATAGCAGTTCATCTTCTCTTCTTCTGACATCATCTCTGTCATTAGAAGACAGCCGCCATGCAACCATCGATGCGACGTTCTGCTAGAGTGACTATCACCAGCCAATATCACTCTTAACCGACCTCTTTAGTGGTTCCTAGTAACTTCATAACAGAACTAGATGGCGCCACTTGCTGCGCCGCCATAATTATACATATTTTTTTTGGTATACTATAATTTCGACTTCTTGTAATATTTTCAGCCAGCAGTAAGTACTCAATTGATAAGTATGACACGTATGTCATGTTTAACAAATCTAAATACACCTATTTCGTTTGTATTTTGGGTGTCAAAATATTAATGAGATTCCTCTTTACATTTTCAGGAAGTAAGTGACAAAAGTTACTCTCGTGGCTAAATAATAACATCCGCACGGGTCGATCTAAGGTTAAGCTACGCTTTCACGGTCGGTTCGCGGATGGGTGACCATCCATTAGAGTATCAAGAATCGTCCGCGCTTCTGAAAGCATGTTAATCCTTTATTCGCTCCATGTAAAATACGGGTATTCAGCTGCATCCGGTTAGACTGGAAGCTGAACCCTAACATAGTTGGAAAAAGGCAAGCAGGTTGATTGAAGTAATAAAATAAACTAATTAAGTGCAAGTTAAAATGAGCAGTAATATTGAACGATGATCGTTAAATAGAAGATATAGTATGTATTGTGTCTTACGATGACAGTTCCTAATCACAGTGCCAATTATTATTGGAGTAAGTGAATTTTATTATACCCTGTTTTTTGATAGCTACTTTATAACGAACTATTCCAAATTATATAAAAGTTAATTTTAAAATGCAAAATAAATTTATAAACTGCCTAATCTTATTGAATTATCTTATTTATGACTTCCTACAGAGATTATAATACCGTACGTGTCTCAATTTTGACAAAAAAACATATAATTGCTCACGAGTTTATTCTGTCAAAAAACGGTTAACCTAGTGGACAAAGTGTATATACATTTTCGTTTTTAAATTGTTAATCCGATTTCTCTGAATATTTTCAGGGCGTAAGTAAAATTGAGTAGTTTAATAAGTTTAAAAAGAAACCAGCTGCACCAAAATAGAGGTGGCCCAGTAGTAACGGCCGCGATATACGAGTTGCAGGTCGTAGGTTCGAACCCAGACAGGCGTTTTACTTTGTGTAAATTATTTCATCACCACTGCTCTCAAAATGGTGAAGGAAAATATCGTGAGGAAACCGCCATGTCCTAGAAACAAAACTTCGAAGACGTGACTTCTACTAACCCGCACTGGGCACGCGTGGTGGATTACGGCCCACTCTCTCTCACCGAGAGGAGGCCTGTGTGAGCTTTATAGGCTGATTATGCTCAAAGAAGACCCATTGAAATGAATGAAAAACAAGTTGATAGTAAAAATAATAAAACACTGCTTACAAATACAAGGAGGCACATTTATTCCGATCGTTATTTTTGGTGTTACAATTTTTTTATCTTGGTATACTATAATTTCGACTTTCTTAATATTTTCAGCCAGCAGTAAGTACTCAATTGATAAGTATGACACGTATGTCATGTTTAACAAATCTAAATACACCTATTTCGTTTGTATTTTTGGTGTTAAAACATTAATGAGATTCCTCTTTACATTTTCAGGAAGTAAGTGACAAAAGTTACTCTCGTGGCCAAATAATAACATCCGCACGGGTCGATCTAAGGTTAAGATACGCTTGTCACGGTCGGTTCGTGTATGGGTGACCATCCATTAGAGTATCAAGAATCGTCCGCGCTTCTGAAAGCATGTTAATCCTTTATTCGCTCCATGTAAAATACGGGTATTCAGCTGCATCCGGTTAGACTGGAAGCTGAACCCTAACATAGTTGGAAAAAGGCAAGCAGGTTGATTGAAGTAATAAAATAAACTAATTAAGTGCAAGTTAAAATGAGCAGTAATATTGAACGATGATCGTTAAATAGAAGATATAGTATGTATTGTGTCTTACGATGACAGTTCCTAATCACAGTGCCAATTATTATTGGAGTAAGTGAATTTTATTATACCCTGTTTTTTGATAGCTACTTTATAACGAACTATTCCAAATTATATAAAAGTTAATTTTAAAATGCAAAATAAATATATAAACTGCCTAATCTTATTGAATTATCTTATTTATGACTTCCTACAGAGATTATAATACCGTACGTGTCTCAATTTTGACAAAAAAACATATAATTGCTCACGAGTTTATTCTGTCAAAAAACGGTTAACCTAGTGGACAAAGTGTATATACATTTTCGTTTTTAAATTGTTAATCCGATTTCTCTGAATATTTTCAGGGCGTAAGTAAAATTGAGTAATTTAATAAGTTTAAAAAGAAACCAGCTGCAGCAAAATAGAGGTGGCCCAGTAGTAACGGCCGCGATATACGAGTTGCAGGTCGTAGGTTCGAACCCAGACAGGCGTTTTACTTTGTGTAAATTATTTCATCACCACTGCTCTAAAAATGGTGAAGGAAAATATCGTGAGGAAACCGCCATGTCCTAGAAACAAAACTTCGAAGACGTGACTTCTACTAACCCGCACTGGGCACGCGTGGTGGATTACGGCCCACTCTCTCTCACCGAGAGGAGGCCTGTGTGAGCTTTATAGGCTGATTATGCTCAAAGAAGACCCATTGAAATGAATGAAAAACAAGTTGATAGTAAAAATAATAAAACACTGCTTACAAATACAAGGAGGTACATTTATTCCGATCGTTATTTTTGGTGTTACAATTTTTTTTATCTTGGTATACTATAATTTCGACTTTCTTAATATTTTCAGCCAGCAGTAAGTACTCAATTGATAAGTATGACACGTATGTCATGTTTAACAAATCTAAATACACCTATTTCGTTTGTATTTTTGGTGTTAAAACATTAATGAGATTCCTCTTTACATTTTCAGGAAGTAAGTGACAAAAGTTACTCTCGTGGCCAAATAATAACATCCGCACGGGTCGATCTAAGGTTAAGATACGCTTGTCACGGTCGGTTCGTGTATGGGTGACCATCCATTAGAGTATCAAGAATCGTCCGCGCTTCTGAAAGCATGTTAATCCTTTATTCGCTCCATGTAAAATACGGGTATTCAGCTGCATCCGGTTAGACTGGAAGCTGAACCCTAACATAGTTGGAAAAAGGCAAGCAGGTTGATTGAAGTAACAAAATAAACTAATTAAGTGCAAGTTAAAATGAGCAGTAATATTGAACGATGATCGTTAAATAGAAGATATAGTATGTATTGTGTCTTACGATGACAGTTCCTAATCACAGTGCCAATTATTATTGGAGCAAGTGAATTTTACTATACCCTGTTTTTTGACAGCTACTTTATAACGAACTATTCCAAATTATATAAAAGTTAATTTTAAAATGCAAAATAAATATATAAACTGCCTAATCTTATTGAATTATCTTATTTATGACTTCCTACAGAGATTATAATACCGTACGTGTCTCAATTTTGACAAAAAAACATATAATTGCTCACGAGTTTATTCTGTCAAAAAACGGTTAACCTAGTGGACAAAGTGTATATACATTTTCGTTTTTAAATTGTTAATCCGATTTCTCTGAATATTTTCAGGGCGTAAGTAAAATTGAGTAATTTAATAAGTTTAAAAAGAAACCAGCTGCAGCAAAATAGAGGTGGCCCAGTAGTAACGGCCGCGATATACGAGTTGCAGGTCGTAGGTTCGAACCCAGACAGGCGTTTTACTTTGTGTAAATTATTTCATCACCACTGCTCTCAAAATGGTGAAGGAAAATATCGTGAGGAAACCGCCATGTCCTAGAAACAAAACTTCGAAGACGTGACTTCTACTAACCCGCACTGGGCACGCGTGGTGGATTACGGCCCACTCTCTTTCACCGAGAGGAGGCCTGTGTGAGCTTTATAGGCTGATTATGCTCAAAGAAGACCCATTGAAATGAATGAAAAACAAGTTGATAATAAAAATAATAAAACACTGCTTACAAATACAAGGAGGTACATTTATTCCGGTCGTTATTTTTGGTGTTACAATGTTAACCTGATTTTTCTTAATATTTTCAGGAAGTAAGTACCAATAAGTCTCGTTAGCGTAGTGGTGGCAAAAGCGCTACTGCCGAGCATGAGGTACTGGGTTCGATTCCTAGGTCGGGCAAAGTGTTATTGGGTTATTCCATATGGAATTTTTCCATAGTAGTCTGGAGTCTAGATCTGCGCCCGGTTGGTGGCAATAAGCTCGTACCCCATTACATGGGATTTAAACTTATCCCTTGAAATGTGATTGTACACCTCTGCCGAACCCTTCGAGGTATACAGACGTGATGTTATGTTATGTAAAGCACCAATAAGTAACTAAATAAATATGAGAATAAGGAATAATATTGAATTATGATCATAAAATGGCACGTAATGGCTGGTCCCAGCTATCATTCGTAGATCTTTGACAGTCGTTACGGGTAGTTAGACGTCTGAAAGTTTAACAACCAGTCTCACCAAGGGATATTGTGTTACCCAGTAACTGGGTTGTAACTTCAGATAGGCGGTTGCTGCATGTAAAACACTGGTATTTAATTGTATCCAGTTAGACTGGAAACCGGCCCTAATATACTTAGTAAGAAAACGGCTCCTTAGGTTAACTTTGTTTTCGTTGTTAAAATATTAATCTGTCTCCATATTATTATTTTCAGACAGTAAGTAAAAATACGTATAAAGTAAAGCAGTGTTATCAAATTGTATTTTTTTTGTTAATTAATTCGATTTTCTTACAATTTACAGCCACCACCAGTAAGTATTGAAATAAGTTTGACATTCATGACTTCAATGAGAACTGGTCCCCGGCAGCTTTGAACAGAGAGAAGTGGAAAGAACAGATTAGGAAGGATAACAATTAAAGTTGGTTAGTATAGATAAAGATTTAATCCGATTTTTCTTAATTTTTTTCAGGAAGTAAGTCACAATTTATTCATTGAATAAGTGTTCGATATTTTTGATACAGTCTTGAAATATGATCTTAAAATCACAGTGACGTTATTACGTTTTTTACATTTTAATTCATAATATTATTTAATAATTTCAGGACGTAAGTAACAATACGTATTTTAATAAGTGTACGATGTATAGGAAATATTATTGAAGGATATTACTACCGCGTTGGTTTAGTAGTCGCAACCGCTAGTACTGCTGAGCATAAGGTCTTGGGTTCAAATCCCGGGTTGGGCAAAGTGTTATTTGGTTTTTTTGTATGGAGTTTCTCAGTTGCCTTCCAGAGTATGTATTTGTACCCGGTTGATGACTAGAGGCTTCCTAGTTGAAAAAAACTCGAAACGTGGATGTGCTAAAGATACATCTCTGCATAACCCTTCGGAGAATACTGGCGAAGATATTTTGTATGTTTGTTTGTTACGCTTTCACGCTAAAACGGCTGAACATATATAGATGAAATTTGTCACTTTGTCAATTTGTCAGATGAATGTGTTTATTGATTTGTGTTTGTTTGTTTGTCATGGGTAGACCATGACCTGGATTAGGATATAGGATACTTTTTATACCGACATTCCCACGGAATCGAGACTTATGCATTGTATAAACTCAATTGCTTAGAATTGTATAATTGCATAGCACACGTGTGAGCACTATGTACTTTCTATAAAGCTACCATTTACTGGGTACGACTTTCATTGACTTGAATGTGCCCTGGCAGCTGTGAGTATGTCATGCTCACTCAAATGTCTCGCTGGTGGTGGCGTGTGTGTTGGATCATTAAGTTCCCTCCAAAATGGTTGAGCTGAATGGTGCTGATCCATACGTCATGTTCGTGAACGGGCGCCGCCAGTAGGGACTGGTCATCTCTTAGCTGCCTCGGCTTATTTTAATTTTTAATTTCTGAATTGTTTTGTTTTTTTTATAACGGACGCTTTTAACTTGTACGTATTTCTACATCGTTCTCACGTGGTTAATTTCAACACGAATGATGTAATAAAATATTTTGTAACAATTTTATGATTTAAAAGAGTGTCCATGGAGTTTCTTGCCCGTTCTTCTCCATAGGTACCTACGCTTTGGAATGGGCAACTAGCTTCATCTTTCTGACTGACCGACCCTTTGACAATTCAAAAGTACCTGTAATTGGTTTAGTTGAATTAAATGATTTGAGTTTGAGTTTATGCGGGTGAGACCGCGGGGCGCAGCTTGTGTACCATAAGACGAAGACATCTGTCCAGATAGGAACAGACAGCTGGCAGAATAACGCAGACTATAATAATAATAATAATTGAGTACTTTTGGATAAATATGGATTAAAAACCATTATATTGCGTACCTTCTTGTAAATGTTTCGTTGGTAAAAATTTAATCTGAGTCTTTGTTTTTTTTAAGAATCAAGATGAAACCGCAGGAGTAAGTAATAAAATAATTCTTATATAGGACGCCAGCACATCAAGCTACCCGAAACTGTCAAATATTCCCAATCAACCTTGAACCTTAATGCTTTAGCGATAAAGTTGATAATCTATTAAAGAAATTTGACAGATTGTAGTAGCTTGATGTACTGGCGTCTGTACATAGTATAATCAGCCTTTATTGTTGCCACTGCTGGGACACAGGCCACCTCTCTGTGGGAGGGAGTGGGCCGTACTCCACCACGCGGGCACAGATTACTGAATAGTTACTACGACGCGGGCCCAGTGCGGATTGGTAGATGTCGCAAGTCTTTGAATTTTTGGTTCCTCACGATGTTTTCCTTCACCGTCCAGAACAGTTGTGATATATAAGTTTTCACTGATTCCATCTTGAAAAAAATCAAGTATTTTTTAACTAAGAACTACTGCTAAGGTTCTGCTTATGGAGCTACTTCGACAGTCCTGACCAGCTACTGTTATACTTATTATTATCTACATTACTATACTAGCTATCTCGCCCGACCTTGACAGAAACCATTCTCCTATAAAACATTACATACCTACGGATCCCTGATTGCGTAACACACATCCAATCATGATCTGTGATTGTGGAGGATATTGCTAATCCATTGCTTCATATGTAAGAAAAATTTGTTAGCTCAACAACGTAAATAACGCAATGAATGTTGTTGAACTGTCAAAATTAAAAGCCATTCCTTCTATTAGTGTGTTATGCAATGAACCCGCAGTGCTTACTATATTTGCTTGTTATAATATTAATCCAATCTCTCTTATTATTTTTAGCCGGAGGTAAGTACCAAATATGTTTGAGATGAACGTACCTACAATATTTATAGAGGCTAACTGTGACTACGCGTTTGCACCAGAAAACATTCAAATTATACAAATCAAATCAAATTAGCTAGCGAAACTCTGCAGACGTGATAGGTATCAATATCGAAATAATTATGATAAAATAAAAACAAAAAATTATGATGTTTTTTTTTGGGTTCAACGACCGCTGGCATGGCAGAGTTCAACGACCGCTTGTCAGTTCTGGGCAGAGAGAGGTGGTAAGAGAGTAGGGACTCCTTTGCCCAACAGTGGGACATTAACGGCTAATAATTAAAAAAAACGACCGCTAGTTGTGTCGTTACTTGAAGTATGAGTTGCGAAAATCTGTTTTCTTTAGTTTTGTCGGGTTGAGATAGATATCTATTATGTCTGTGAAGTTTATTCATTAAAACGCTTAATTTTCAACTGATAATACACTCGCGAGCAATGAAAAAGTTCCAGTGACATAGCACCAAATTACTCCTAAACGGGAAAGGCTAGCTTAATGACGCCGTCTGCAATATTGAAGTACGTTTAACAGCGCATCAGAATATTACCAACTAAAAACGTAAATATTGTGTTAAAATTTTAAATTATATGTCTTAGCAGATATTAAGGTGTTTGTCGGCATTTTTTGGGTGGAACTTTTTCATTGCTAGGCAGTGTATATCAAGTGACTATACTAACTGTAATCGAAAGCACTAGGAAGTGGTGAAGGGCGGGCTGACATATGGCAAATAACTTCTTGTAATGTTCATTACTGAACAAAGGTTCCTAGTATTGTATACATGCAACTATATTCTAACTAAACAGACAACTGTGCCGCTGGGGAGTTTGTTGCGCCACTTCTTCTTCCCAGCGATAGCACTAGGAAGTGGTGAAGGGCGGGCGTTTTTGGAGGACTCTCTTTTGTAATTTAGACGTTCGAAAAGTGCTGGTTCTCAGCCTAATTAGAATAAATGTCTTTCGATATTGATTGGTGATCAAATTAATTTATTTCGTTTTTTTTTTCTTATCGTGTTGAGACCCTTGATACAAGGTTACAATGTTAATCCAATTTCTCTTATTATTTTCAGGAAGTAAGTAATTTACATTTATATTAATCCTAGCTTTTTTCATTCGAATTTTGCTTCAAGTTCTCCTCATCGCTGTCACTGTGGTGAAGTTGTCAACACTTCAACAGCCTCGGACACCACGGCCTATTTTGCAGCCGAAGTGCGGGTCGCTTAGCGGGGCACGCGAACATTAACGACATCATTCGATGAGCCCTTGTCACCGTCGCCGTTCCAGCTGTATTAGAACCCAATGGCTTGACACGTGACGATGGCAAGAGACCAGTCAGCATATCATTATTTCTATGGAAGGTGGGTAGGCCTTTAGTGTGGGTTGTAACTTGTGTCGATACTCTCGTGCCATCCCATCTCTTCTTCCTGGCTGACGCTGCGGAAAACCTTATTGGTAATTATATTTTCGAGCCGTTTGGAATTGAAACCCTCGGGCCGAGGGGTCCGAGTGCTGGTCTTTTTAAGGAAATTTCGAAACGGCTGGTTGACGCTTCCCGTGACCCAAGGGCTGGCTTTTACCTTGGCCAGGTGCTAAGCATTGCCATATACATTACTAGTCGACAGCGATGCGGATGAATTTTTCGTCGCTATATTTTAGTTTGTGAATAATTTTAGTTAAGTTAGGATATAATTTTGCTTGTTACAATGTTAATCCGATTTCTTTAATTATTTTCAGGAAGTAAGTAATTAACATTGATATATGAATCTATAGAGGCGTGAGGAACAGAGTATATAGTCCACTCATCCTCTATAGAAAAGGGAGGATCCTCCGACCAGATGGGTGTTGTGTCTGGCGGGCAACTACCCAACGATTGATGTTGGGAAATTGTATATAGCCTAATTGCGCGGTAAATTCAGCTTCCGAGATGCAGGATTTGCGTGACGTCAATATGACGCTTTGTTTGCATGTGGCGTTGTAGATACCGCTTCAAATCATTGTTTTTTTTCATTCAAATTTTGCTTGTTACAATATTAATCCGGTTATTTTTATTATTTTCAGGCAGTAAGTTATGAATGAATATCCAATATATAGAAAGGCTGACAGTACTATAGATAATATGTTATGTTTCATTGAACGAAGGTTTCTGACAACCTGCGGACAGCTTACAAAAATAATGTTGGAAAAAATAACGAACCTCCTCGGGTAACATATTCTCTATGACACAATGAACGAAATCGCACGAAATGAACGCGAAGCTGACGTGATTAGCTACGGAATTGACGTAATTTCGAAGTAAGGAATCATTGAGTTGTCATAGTGAATTAGGACCCTGTTGTACTCGACTGTGACTCGTAAATCTTTGACAGTCCTTACGGGTAGTCAGAAGCCCAAAAGTTTGATAACCAGTCTTACCAAGGGGTATCGTGTTACCCAATAACTTGGTTGTGGAGGTCAGATAGGCATTCGCTGCATGTAAAATACTAGTATTCAGCTGCATCGAGTTAGTACATTTTAGACTGATTATGAAGGACTAGTCTAATTTTTGGTACAGACGCCAGCAGGTAAAGCTACCCGAAACTGTCAAATTGTCTCCTCAATCAACCTTGAACGTTAATGCATTAGCGATAAAGTTGAAAATCTATTAAAGAAATTTGACAGATTGTAGTAGATTGATGTGCTGGCGTCTGTACCTCTCTAATTTTGCTTGTTGCAATGTTAATCCGATTTTTCTTATTTTTTTCAGGCAGTAAGTAATTTATGAATCAATGAAAGAAGAAAAGAAATTAAAAATGTTTATTTTGCACAAATAAGATGTACATTACAAAATAAACCGAGCTCTGAGTAGAGTTGCATGACAACTAACAATGTCATTTATTTTACCATTTATGTACACACATATATAAACAGACATTGAAAAACAGAACAGAAAAAAATAGGTACAGAGGTGATGCTTATTTCATAAGTAATCCCTTCCAGCATACCTAAGATAGGACAATAGATACAGAGATGTAGACAGCGTGTGTTAGAGCAAAGGAGACAAAAATAATACATAGAATAAAAAAAAAAAACAATTCACTTAAAAACTAAACAAAAATTACGAGAATATATGTACTAACATACATACAAATAAACATACATAAATACTTCTAAAATAAATATTACTAGAATGGTAATAATTAATCATACTCAAAAAAATAAATATATACACAACTATGATGAAGTGGACAGATAGTGTTCTTTCACTCTTCTTTTGAAAACTGCAATAGTTTGGCAGTCCCTAATGTCAGGCGGTAGTAATACTCGAAGTCATTCATAGATCTTTGACAGTCGTTACGGGTAGTCAGAAGCCAAAAAGTCAGACAACCAGTCTTAGCTGCTATATCGTGTTACCCAATAACTGGATTGTGGAGGTCAGATAGGCAGTCGCTCCATGTAAAATACTGGTATTCAGCTGCATTCGGTTAGACTGGAAGCCAACACTAAACTAGTAGAACAGGCAGTTGATGATTCTTACAATAAGTGGAAGATGTATTTCAAATTAAAAGTGTGATAATTAATTGGTTTTTTTTTTTATTAATTTTCAGGACGTAAGTAGCAATAAGCTAATGCATAAGTGTGAGATGTACAGACGCCAGCACATCAAGCTACTACAATGATTTTCAACTTTATCGCTAAAGCATTACGTTCAAGGTTGATTGGGAAAATTTGACAGTTTCGGGTAGCCTTAGTTTATCCAAAATTGGTGGTGGCTTCTACTCCGTTCACCTTTTATACCCTGTTTGTCCAGACAGTATAAAAAGTCAGCCGGTATAATATATGTCGATGAATGGAGAGGGGGAGGGAGGCCAAAAAAAGGATGGGTGGATTGTGTGAGGAATGATATGAAAGAGAAGGGAGTGAATGATAGCGGTCCGGTTGACAGGGGAGAATTGAAGAAGAAAACTTGTTGCGCCAACGTCAGGTAACATAGAACAAGGGTAGTAGGAAAATGAAGATTTTTAGAGATTTCATCCGATTTCCAGTTGTTCAATTAATGTTAATAAGATTGTGTTTTATAATTTTCAGGCAGTAAGTAAAAATAAGTAAATAAAATGAGTGAATTTTATATTTTAAGGGGCTTGTGGCTAAAAGAGCCGCACGGGTCGATCGCAGTTTAAGTTACGCTTGCTGCGGTCGGTTCGTGGATGGGTGACCATCCCTTACATTTAGAGGCCTCGTGGCTCGGAAAGCACATGAAGCCCCAGCTGTCATTTGTAGATCGTTGACAGTCGTTATGGGTAGTCAGGCTGACAATCAGTCTTATCAAGGGGTATCGTGTTACCCAAACAATTGGATTGTGATATCAGATAGGCAGTCGCTCCATGTAAAATACTGGTATTTAGCTGCATCCGGTTAGGCCGCTATCACATTAGGACGTTAGTAGCGCGCCAGTCGCGCAGCAGAATCATTTTAGCCAATCCAATTAAGCGGATTGCTTCCGCCGCGCGACTGTCGCGCTGCTAACGTCCTAATGTGAAAGCGGCTTTTGACTGGAAGCTGACCCCAACATAGTTGGGAAAAGGCAGGTAGATGATGACGTTAAGAAAAGTGATTGATTAAATTAAAAGTTGGTCAGCATTAACTTGTGTGTTACAATATTAATCCGATTTCTCTATTATGCAGCCACCAGTAAGTAATGAAAAAAGTTTGATGAATTTGCATTAGGCTCGCCTCCAATTTAGTCAGGCTTCGAGGAGACCCTTTCACAGTCTCCCCAGAGATGTGCCCTAACAGGCGTTGCACAGAGGGGGCTCCGGATTGGTCTTTTGAGAGGTAACAGTACCCCCCTTCCATGTGCAGATGGTGACCACCGGGGTGGCTTTAGTGAGGTAAAAATCCCACACTCCCTGGTTTTATTCCCAAAGACCAGGTGCCTTCTGAAGGTTTTCCCGAAATAAAAAAAAGGGTCGTCCCTAATTACATGGGACTTAACCACAACTGACGAAATGTGGGTCAGCTACGTATAGCACACCTGGAGATTGACACTCAAAAATAATGTTAATCTGATTTTTCAGGAGGAAGTGAGTAACACTGAGTTTATAGCTAGTATTTGCATTAAATTATTTTTTTAGAAAGGCTTAATATCAAGCTAAAAATAGCAAAAATACCTCGTTACAGGGTGGCAGGGACAACGACGCGCACACTGTAACCGTGAACCCAGCACATGATTCTAGAACTCCACAGTAGAAACTTTTGTTCGGTTATAAAAAAAAAAAAAGTTTAAAAAAAGAAGTTATAGATTCAGAAACATGTACTAAATCCATGGTAACGGGTTATGCGTCGTGGCCTGCCACCCTGTGTAGTATTTTTATCTTAGAAGCGACGCGCGCTTTAGTTGTGGTTAACAAGTGTACAAACACGGTGTGACTGTGTGTGTAAGCGAAGAAGCTCCCGGTACCGTCCAAGACAATGGCTAAGTCGGAAGTGTCTGTGTGTGTTATGTGCTGACACTATACGTCTTCACGCACACGTTCACAGCGTGTTTGTACAGTTGGTTACCACAAGTACAGTGCGCGTTAGCTTGAAATACTGTACTTGTAAGATGATCAGTACCTACTATACAGTTTCAGTTTGATGTTTATCCGATATCTTTTATTATTTTCAGGCTGTAAGTAATTGAGCATAGCATCTTAAAAATTAAACTCACTGACCGAATTCGCAACACCGCAATACACTCCAAGACAAGTACCGCCGAGGTTGGCGATAAGTCTGCGAGGCTGAAGTGTGACTGGGCGGGTCACACCTACAGGATGCATGTGTGACTGGGCGGGTCACACCTACAGGATGCATGTGTGACTGGGCGGGTCACACCTACAGGATGCATGTGTGACTGGGCGGGTCACACCTACAGGATGCATGTGTGACTGGGCGGGTCACACCTACAGGATGCATGTGTGACTGGGCGGGTCACACCTACAGGATGCATCCAGACAGATGGGCTAAAGTCGTCACAAAGTGGGTGCTGGCGTGACGATTTGGACTCGTTTCTAACCGATTGGACGGAGAGAGAGACGGAGAGAAGGGGAAGACTTATGCCCAGCAGTGGGATAAATGCATGATAAATAATGGTTGAAAGTAGCATGTGAAGTATTTGACTACAACTTGAAACTGCTGTCGCGTGTGTCCAGTGGTCGCAAGCGTTACTGCTGAGCGTGAGGTCCTGGGTTCGATTCCCAGGTCGGGCAAAATCTTATTGGAATTTGTGCCCGGTTGATGGCAATATAGGCTCGGCCCTATTACATGGGACGTACACATAACCGGCGATACTGTGTACTATAGGTACATTTTTGCCTACTCCTTCGGGGATTATAAGCGTGATGTTATGTTGGCGAAAGAGTAATGAGAAATTGCTGTTCAAATATAATATCATAGCTATAGTTTCAAATGTAACTTGCTTGGGCCCGTGGCTAAATAATAACAGCCGCACAGGTCGATCGATCAGGTTAAGCTACGCTTGCCGCGGTTGTTCTGTGGATGGGTGACCATCTTTACATACCGAGACACCTCCGTGCCTCGTAATGCACGTTAAGCCGTTGGTCCCGGCTGTCATTCGTGGATCTTTGACAGTCGTTACGGGTAGTCAGAAGCCCGAAAGTCACCAAGTCAACCAGTCTTACCAAGGGGTATCGTATTACCCAGTAACTGGGTTGTGGAGGTCAGATAGGCAGTCGCTCCATGTAAAATACTGGTACTCAGCTGCATCCGGTTAGACTGGAAGCCGACCCCAACATACTTGGGAAAAGGCAGGCAGATGATGATGAGTTTCAAATGTAACTTAGCCCGTGTTAAAATATCTTGGTGGGATTTTATCGCGCACTGAATTTTCAACTCTCGGTCTTGAGCTGAGCGTTGAGAATCCAATAGAGTGCATCCCAGCGCGTCATAAAGACACACTGTTGGATTTTCAACTCTCGGCGCTAAGCAGTGGGTTGAAAATCCAGTGCGCGAAAATCGCTGCGGGAAAAACGCGCCCGTGGGTAACTGAAATTAGTGTCCGCTCACACAGCGCCGGCTCTGAGAGGCGAGTACATTTTTATCGTGTTTAAAAAAGAGTTTTGGGTCATTGACATAAGGGTGATTTTTTCATGTCACTGCGCGTAAGATCGGCTCTTAAGCATTCTCATTTAAAAAAGAACTGACATGAAACAATCAACCTTATTTCAATGTTCCAAAATTCTTTTTCAAACGCGATAAAAATGTACTCTCATCTCCGAGCCAGCCTGTGTGTACGGACAGTTACAATTATTTCGTTCATATTAAAACGTTATTCCTTGCTTTCAGATTGTAAGTATCTAACAATAAGCAATTAAATAAATAATAATAAAATAAATAACAATAATAATATTAAATAAATTAGTCTAAGATATACATTACATTTGTGGCTCAGTGGTAACGGCCGCGACTTGCGACTCGTGGGCCATAGGTTCGAACCCTGGCAGGCGCTTTACTTTGTGTAAAATTTCATCACCACTCCTCTCAAAACGGTGAAGGAAAACATCGTGAGGAAATCGGCATGTCCTAGAACCAAAAATTCGCAGACATGTGACATGAACCAACCCGCACTGGACCCGCGTGGATTGCGGCCGATTCCCTCTCACAGAGAGGAGGCCTGTGTCCCAGCAGTGGGAACATTATAGGCTGATTGTAGCTGAGTTCTAATTTGACTAGAACTGTAGATTTGAATGGTACAGACGCCAGCACATCAAGCTACCACAATCTGTCAGATTTCTTTGATAGGTTTTCAACTTTATCGCTAAAGCATTAAGGTTCAGGGTTGATTGGGAAAATTTGACAGCTTCGGGTAGCTTGGCCTGCTGGCGTCTGTACAAAAATATAAAAGAATTTTGTAAATCTCAGTACTTTCCACTTTGAATATTAAATTTCACAATATTAATCGGAATTCGTTTATTATTTTTAGCCAGCAGTAAGTATGATATTGATAACAAGGGACTTGTGGCTAAGTAATAATCGGGTCGATCGATCAGGTTAAACTACGCTTGCCGCGGTTGGTCCGTGGATGGGTGACCATTTTTACATATCAAGACCCGTCCGTGCCTCGGAAAGCACGTTAAGCTCCGGTCCTGGCTGCCACTCGTAGATCTTTGACAGTCGTTACGGGTAGTCTGAAGCCCGAAAGTGACAACCAGTCTTACAAAGGGGTATCGAATTATCCAGTAACTGGGTTGTGGAGGTCAGATAGGCAGTCGCTCCATGTAAAATACTGGTATTCAGCTGCATCCGGTTAGACTGGAAGCCGACCCCAACATAGTTGGGAACAGGATAGGCAAGTGATGATACAAGATGGAGACGACAGTAAATTAAACTTCATGTATCGTAGTCACGAAACGATGTCCAAGAACCAAATAATCGAAGACATGTGACATCTACCAACCCGCACTGGGCCCGCGTGGTGGATTACTGCACACTCCCTCTCACAGAGAGGCCTGTGTCCCAGCAGTGGGAACATTATTATGCCTGTCAGAAGACTTAAAAGCCTTGAAGTCTGACATACCAGTCTTACTAAAGACACACACACACACTTTAATACTTTGTACTTTCAACTATAAGTGTTAAATTTACCTGTGGATATTTATCTGAAAATAAAAATTATTTGATGATTTTGTTTAAAGGGTATTGTATTACCCAGTAACTGGGTTAAAGGTCAGATTGGCGATTGCTCCATGTAAAATACTGGTATTCCGCTGTATCCGGTGAGACTGAAAGCTGACTCTTAGTTGTAATAAGGCTAGGAGATGATGATGTTAATCTAATTTTTCTGAAAATTTTCAGGAGGAGGTTAGTTACAAATAATAATAAAATAAATAACAGATGCTCATAGGAGCCAGGTCTTTGATAATCCAGGGACGACTATTATTAATAATAATATGATGATAATAATTCTCACTCTAACCCCACTTATATTTTAACCGACTTCAAAAAAGGAGGAGGGTCTCAATTTGGATGTTTTTTTTTTAATCAACAATTATATAACTCCGTCATATAAACACGGATTTAAAAAAAAATAATTTTTTAAATCCGTGTTTATATGACAATTCAAACATAATTCAAAAATTTTTAATTTCAAATTATATTTTTAAATTCAAAATTATTTTTTTAATGGATAAGGTATGCCTCAGGCGTGATCCTATATAAAGTTTAACTTTACTTGGATAGTTTTGGAGTTAGCTGCAATAATACGATTTTTGTCCACTTAGCTTATATTGATGATATTTTAATAACTTCCTGTCACTGATATTTACATAGCAAGTAGTGTTATATGAAACTGTGTGAGGTAGGTACAACAGACTAAAATATGAAAGTAAAGTCGGTTGTTTTTTTTTTTGAAAAAAAGTTTATTTTTCTGAATAAAAAAAAACATAGAAAAATACTTTTATTTACGGTAAACCATAATGCAGAGACACAAGTCTGTTGTGTTTAAGAAACAGGAAACATGTTTTAATTGATAAATATATTTTTTTCTAATCTTTATTTAAAGAGCTTTGTCGTAGATCGACAATGTCGCTCTATACGTTCTCACATACTTACATAAACAAAAACAAAAAAAAAAATTGATAAATAATGTTGTTCTGATTTTACTTCTTATTTTCAGGAAGTAAGTTATTTCAATGATTAAATCTCCTGCTTCGTGTTGCTGGCACGACGGTCTTTCACATTTTGTCGGTCAAAAACTTCGCTACTTCTACGACCTCGACGAGAGCAGCCCAGAGGTCACTTTTGACCGCATGTTTTGGGACTCAGAGGGTAGAATAGGAGGTGCAGCATGGTTTGCGGCACAGCTCCACATCCACACTCTGCTGCCTTTCCGTCGAAGTTCCCACTTGGTTCTGGAAACGGCTCAGGAACTTCCAAGCGGACCACGAAAGGTTACAACCATGCAGGCTGAAAAAAAAATTAAAAATGTTAATCCAATTTTTCTTATAATTTTTAGCCGGTAAGTAACAACTTTTATGACATATGAGATGAAATTGCTATCGATTACCCATTTATTTTCTTGAATGGATTTTTAATTCATTGTAATGCCCGAGATTGAAGAGGTTACTTTTTAGGTTAAAAATGAGGAGAGACGGGAGAGGTACTGTCACCAAAAGAGATAAGTAACCAGGGTCGTCGGATATAGTTGAAGTTTAGTAAGAAAACGATGGATATTTTCGAATGAAATTTAATTTAATTAGTAGAAAACAAACAGTTCATTTATCAAATTAAATTTCATTCGAAAACCTTCATCGCTTTCTTACAAAACTTCAACTATATCCGACGGCCCTGGTTACTTATCTCCTTTAGTGACCGTACACGAGGCCAGATTAGCTAGCAAGCTAACAAGCCAATCTGCCTTCTTGTACACACGGCTACACGTCAAGCTATACAAAACCAGTTTGTCTTGGCCTCACTTTGTATGATATTTTCTCACAATGAACGGTCAGCCAAGCTGGTTTTTCATAGCTTGATATGTAGCCGTGTGTACACAGCACTCTTTTGCTATCCTACAACCCGTAAGAGTTAACTTGAGCCCCTCCCGGCCCCTCCCTCCCCTGCTGTTACCGCTTTTACCATCGAAGCCTCAGTTCCGCGCGCATACATCATCCGAGCGAAGTCTCAAGTTAACTCTTGCGGGTTCTACTAGCCTAAAAATGCGGACAGTTCTGTATACACGAGAAGAGAATGACTAGCTTGCTAGCTTACTAGCACTTTCTTGTTATCCTATCCAGATAAACTAGCCACGTGTAATTCAAGCATAAGACCTTATTACGCTTTGAAACGATTTAGACGAGTCTAATAGAAAAAAAAATGGAATAGTAAAAAAGGTTGGAGTTAAAAATCTTTAAAGACTTTTTACAATTCATCCATGTAGGACAGATGCCAGCACATCAAGCTAATACAAACTGTCAAATTTCTTGAATAAATTTTCAACTTTATCGCTAAAGCATTAAGGTTCGAGGTTGATTGGGAAAATTTGACAGTTTCGGGTAGCTTGACCTGCTGACGTCTGTACAACTTTTCCGACCATTTTATATTCATGCAGTTTCTTTAATTATTTCCAGACCGTAAGTTACAAAAGTTATTCAAATTAAAAACAAAATTTTTAAAAACCCTTATTAAAATAAAGTTGGATCTAGGTGGCTTTGAGAAGTAATGCCTGGAAAGTGGAACGGTTTGGGTAGGTCTCTGTTCAGCAGTGGGACAGAGTAGATTAAAAAAACACACACACACACACTAAAAAACACTAAATTGAATTTTGTTTACAATAGTAAACAAAATAAATTTGTTTACAATAGTAAACAAAATAAATTTGTTTACAATAGTAAACAAAATTTAGTCAGCGCCTGACGTAAATTGACGTATTTTTAGTAGCCATGTTTTTAAGCACGTCTAAAATTTCTATGGAGTATCTTAATTTGACAGGACTAAACTAATATTTATTTATCTTCTGTCCTTTTCCTAAGAAATAGAAAGAAAAAGATGCACTGAACTTAAATTTAGTTTAGTTTGTGAACAAGGGAATCGGTGTCACTAAATCTTTCCTTAAACGAAAAATAGAATTGGGTTTCCTCACAAATCTTAGCACCTACTTACAAAAGCATATTTTTTTCAATATTTACTTTTTTGCACATCAGCGGGGTAGCTGCGTATCACACTATTAGTAGCAATGGCTTTTATTTTGACAGTTCAAGAACATTCATTGCGTTATTTATGTACACAAGAAGAACATTTTCGAACATATGAAGCAATGAATTAGTAATATGCTTCAAAATGATTCAGATTGTGAAATTAATAGTGTGTTACGCAATTATGGTTCTGATTATACATATCATAAAAATAAATTATACACTACAAACATACAATGAGCGACCTTAATTATCGCTTACTGCGATCTCTTCCAGGCAAACTTGAAATGAACATTGATTTTTGTCGGGTCTTATTTAAATTAATATTATATATATGTTAATATTATTCATTCTTATTTTATTTTACTTATTTTCAGACCGTAAGTTACAAATATAATAATATTCAATAATTAAATAACTTTAGAGTGTATTATTTGACAGAAAAAATAAAATATTAACCATAAAACACACAATGGGCGGCCTTATCGCTGACTGCGATCTCTTCCAGGCAACCTTGAAATGAACATTGATTTTTGTCGGGTCTTATTTAAATTAATATAATAATATACGTTAATATTATTCATTCTTATTTTATTGTACTTATTTTCAGACCGTAAGTTACAAATATAATATTAAATAACTTTAAAGTGCTTTAAAGCTATGAAAATTTAGTATATTAATAGGTTTGAGGGGGTTTGTGGTTAAATAATAACAGCCGTACTGGTAGACCGATCAGGTTAAGCTACGCTTGCCGCGGTTGGTCCGTGTATGGGTGACCATCTTCACATGTATACCAACACCCCTCCGTGCCTCGGAAAGCACGTTAAGCCATTGGTGGATCTTTGACAGTCTTTACGGATCGTCAGTAGCCGGAAAGTCTGACAACCAGTCTTACCAAGGGGTATCGTATTACCCAGTAACTAGGTTGTGGAGCTGAATATCAGTGTTCAGCTGCATCCGGTTAGACTGGAAGCCAACCCCAACATAGTTGGGAAAAAGCTCGGCAGATAATGAAGCAATGGATTAAGAATTTCCTTCAAAATCCTCGAATTCTGATAAAAAATGTGTGTTATGCAATCAGGGTGCAGTTTGCAATTATTTTGAAGGAGGATCAATGAAAATACAACACGTTCCAGAGATATCAGAGAATAGGAACCAATATCGTAGTTTTTTTCGATCGCACTAATCTATTTTCAATAAATATTTTCAGGAAGTAAGTATCAATGGAAATGATAAAATAGGTGTCAGATGTATTTGTGAAAATGTTGAAGCTATATATTTCTAGCATTAGACTTAAGAATTGTAGATCGTAGGTTCGAACATCGATCTACAATTCGTAAGTGGCGGCCATACAGGCGCTTTACTTTGTGTAAATTATTTCATCACCACTGCTCTGAAAACAGTGGACAAACGGCCTTATGGTACAGACGCCGGCAGAGCAAGCTACCCGAAACTGTAAAATTTTCCCATCAACCTTGAACTTTAATGCTTTAGCGTTAAAGTTGAAAATCTTTTAAAGAAATTTGATAGGTTGTAGTACTCGTAGCTTGGTGTGCTGGCGTCTGTTCCTCAAAACATTTTTTTTTTACAAATGTAACAAACAAGAAAGAGAAAGCCATGCGCACATGTCTCATGTAAACGATGGTTTTATGGACGGAATGCTAATCCAATTTAAATAATATCTAATAGTTATTTATTAAGATTTAGAATAAACTGTACATAAATGACAACCCATACCAAATTAATTAATAAAATGAAACTATTTAATATAATATCCTAACATTCACAAATTCAAACATGAATTAATCCGATTATTGTCTTTTTTTTTCAGAAAGATAACTTGGTAAGCATAATGTTATTATTAGTTATTTGCAAAAATATAGAATAGTAGATTTCGCTGTCCCTCATGACGAGAATCTCGTAAAAGCTGAAATACCTACTTAGATAAAAAAGTGTCTGGTCGGGGGACCCCAATCAGGAACGAAGTTCTAAAATTTTTGCAGAATTTTTGTAGGGGCCATCTGGGATTTACATTTTGACGACCCTTGAAAATCATGAAAACGACACCCATGATGAAAAATTTGAAAATTTGCGCAGCCGCCATCTTGGCTTTTCATGTTGACCTAACTATTGGGTTTAGCACCCTCGAAAACCATGAAAACTATCTCTTTGTCTCTTTCTATTATATTTTACAGTAAAAAGTCGGATAACGCTTTTTCGTTGCGTGATGATTTCTACCAGTTTACTCCTACCACAAGCTGCAATAATGAACTTCGTTCCAAAAAATTAAGTATCAGGACTTAGCACACGAGGTTTTCGTCATGTTGGACGCAGAGTCTGCAATCATTGTACCGAAATCGTAACAGTAAATGACCTATTAGCAGAACCTCGACCAACACCTCAGGAGGCTCTCATTGCGCGGCTGGATCAAGGGCTTGATTCAGTAAGCAGTATTCCTGGACACGGCACGCATAGTGCGGAGATTCCTCTTTCTAGAGCCCTGACCACCGGCAGCTTGGACGCTGTTCCTGACGCCGCGCCGATCGGGCACTATTTTTTATATTTCTAAATCCTACTATAATAATATTTTAACGTGAAAGTTTGTATGGATGGATGGATGGATGGATGGATGTTTGTTACTCTTTCACGCAAAAATTATTGAACGGATTTGAATGAAATGTGGCATACAGATAGTTTATAACCAGGATTAACACATAGGATACTTTTTATCCCGATATTCTTAAATGCGGGTGAAACCGCGGGACGCAGCTAGTGTTTTTCATAAAAATATAATTTTGCATACTGTAGTCTCTTGGAAAACACTAACATGTTGGTGTAATGGTCCTGAGTTCGATCCCTAGTTCGAGGACAGCGTTATTGAGTTTTTCCAATCGGAATTTTTCAGTTGCAATCTAGAGTTTGAATTTGTGCCCGGTTGATGGCAGTAGTCTTACATGTAACAATGCTAATCCGATGTTTCTAATTATAGCAAAACGTAAGTAATCTAAACTTCTTTGTCTATACATCTATCATCATTATCATTTCCGCCGAAAGACGTCCGCTGCTGGACATAGTCAATCGCTTAACCACTGCGCCAACCGTGCCGTCGCTAAAAGCGATCTTTCAAAGACAATCAATAATATACATTATACAATCAACCACTAAAATATATGTAATTATGTACAAAAGTAAGAGAAAAAAAGGGAAGAGCTCACTGGGCATCAAAAAATTCGTAAGCATCGCTGTCAGTGGAAAAAGTTGGTTTTGAAATGTTTGTCGTCTAGGGAAGGTTTAAACGGTGAGATAATATGGAAAAATTGCGAAATTGCTGAAGACAGTAAAAACAACTATTTCATTTTCCCATCTAAACAGCCGATCGATTCTGTAAAAACCTCACCGTGAAAAGTTAGGTGAAGTGAGCTTAGAGTGAGCTGTCAATAGTGTCAATCCCTAGCATTAATTGGAATGACAGCTCACTCCACGCTCACTTCACCTGAGTTTTCACGGTGAGATGGTTACAGAATCGCACTGCTGTTCTACCTACTTTCCTGTCAAACATTTGACGATCATCCCTTCGGTACGGTAGATTCGGGTCCACTCGAATTGAAGCACGTATTAAATTAAGGGTTTTGAATAGTGTAGGAGTAGGTTCGGAGGAGGGTAGGAGTTGGGTAGGAGTAGTGTAGGAGTAGATTAGGAGCCTACTCCTACCCTACTCTTACCCTACTCCTACTAGGGTAGGAGTAGTGTAGGAGTAGGTTAGGAGTAGGGTAGAAGTATGTTAGGAGTAGGTAGGAGTAGGGTAGGAGTAGGGTAGGAGTACGGTAGGAGTAGGGTAGGAGTAGGGTAGGAGTAGGGTAGGAGTAGTGTAGGAGTAGGGTAGGGGTAGGGTAGGGGTAGGGGGTAGGAGTAGGGTAGGAGTAGAGTAGGAGTAGGGTAGGGGGTAGGACACCACGCGAACGAAGTAGCGCCGGGCAGCTAGATATAATTTATATTATGGCAAAACGGTTGTATTTTCTACTAATTTGTGTTGTGTGGTAATTAATGGGTGTTCTTTACCTGAAAATAAATGAATTATTAAAACAACGTCTGCCGGGTCAGCTAGTAAGATATAAAACAAAACTTAAGCAATTTAAAGTACAGGTGCGCATAGACGGTATTCTTAAAAAAGAAACAAAATTACATTTCTGTATTGGTAGGTAATTTCAATTGACTTTGTCATTGGGCGACAGTTTTTGAGCAGATAAAAGGGACGGTTTACATGGAGTGGGTACGATAATAATGTTGGAATCGGACAGATTTACATTTTTGTGATGCCTTTGAAAATATGTTGTTTTAATAACTTTTTGAATAAAGATATTGACTTAGTGTCTTTTATAAGCTTAGGTAAAGAGTTGTAGATCTGTGCTCCTTGATACAAAATATACTTTTTATCATAATTAGTTCGCGGTTTATATAGTTGTATATCATGTGCTCGCCTAGAGCTGCGGGTATTATTTGACCCAAGGGCTGGCTTTTACCTTGCCCAGAGGCAAAGCATTGCCATACAACGTGGCAATGCCACCAGTCTCTTGGGTACAGACGCCAGCAGGTCAAGCTACCTGAAACTGTCAAATTTTCCCGATCAACCACCACAACCTTAATGCTTTGGCGATAAAGTTAAAAATCTATTAAAGAAATCTGACAGATTGTAGTAGCTTGATGTGCTGCCGTCTGTGCATTACCAGTTGACAGCGATGCGGTGGAATATTTCTACGCCATATTTTAGTTTGTTAATAGTTTTAGTTAGGTTAGGATATTATAAATTTTTATGTTAATCCGATTATTTTTAATTTTCAGGTCGTAAGTATTCGTTATTTAATAAGTGTAAGATGTACCCTTCAAATAAATATTTTCATTCATTTAATTGAATTCATTCATTTCATTTCATTCATTCGTTTAATTCATTAAATTCATTCATTCATTCAATTCATTTAGCCGGGAGTGAGACACAAAATAGGCTAACAAAAAAAACATTTAATTCATTTAATTCGATTAATTAATTTCATTCATTTCGTTCACATCATTCATTTCATTCATTCTTCAGAATTACCCAAAAACAAAATCAGTGTTTTTACAAGTCTGACCCTCTTTTTGTTGTTTATATGTTAATCCGATCATTTCTATTATTTTCAGCTCGTAAGTACCAAAAACCAATGAAATATTTTTTTTTTTTTTGCTAAAATGTTTTTATTATTGTGCAGTTGTGGCCCAGTGTATCGTCTCCGACATACACGTTGTAAGTCGTCTCAAAGCAGCGAAGGAAATCATCTTGAGGAAACCAGCATATACTAGACATGACATCCACCCGGCAACCAGAACTAGGCCCGCGTGGCGGATTATGGTCTGCTCCCTCTCACAGAGAGGAGGCCTGTGTTCCAAAGAGGTCTGACAACCAGTCTTACCAGGGTAGTAGTGAGGACAAATAAGCAGTCGCTCCATGTAAATTGTTATTCAGCTGCATCCAGTTAGACATGAAGCCGACCCCAACATAGTTGGAATAAACCAGGCTGATGATGATACTACCCACTTTTGTGTATATGTTGTGGTTTCGTGTTACCCAGTAACTGGGTTGTGGAGTTTAGATAGGCAGTCGCTCCATTTAAAATACTGGTACTCAGCTGCATACGGTTAGACGGGAAGCCGACCCTAACATAGTTGGGAAAAGGCTAGGCAGATGATGCTGGGTGTACAATAAGTCAGTTCCTTGTCCACCGCTTAAGTAAATTCTTTTTTGTTTCAATTACTTTCAGATAGTAAGTACCCATATTTTTTCATTAATAAAGTTGGTGATGTAATTGCAATAATGTTAATGTGTGATCATTAAATAACGGTATCAGTAGTAGAGGGGCTCGTGGCTAATAACGATCGAACGAACGTCGATCGCTGGATTAGCTACGCTTGCCAATGTCGGTTCGTGGATGAGTGACCATCTATACCATATCGAGGCCTCGACAAGCACGCTTAACCTTGGGTCCCGGCTGTCATTCGTAAATGACAGCCAGGACCCAAGGTTAAGCGTGTTTATCGCTCGTAATGGCTGACAAAGATCTTCGGATCTTTGTCAGCCATTATGAGTTGACAGAAGCCCAAAAGTCTGACAACTTGTCTTACCAAGGGGTATCGTGTTACCCAGTAACTGAGTCGTGAGGACAGGTAAGCAGTCGCTCCATATAAAATTCTGGTATTTAGCTGCATCCGGTTAGACCGGAATTAGTGGACCCAACGTAGTTGGGTAAAGGATGCTTCGTTGGTCTAGTGGTGTCAAGCGCTACTGCCGAGCATGAGGGCCTGGGTTCTATTCCCAGGTCGGGCAAACTGTTATTGGGCTTTATTATCTGGATTTTCTCAATAGCAGCCTGGAGTCTGGATGGGTGCCCGGTTGATAGCAATAGGCTCGCCCCCTGTTACATGGAACTTAAAGATAACTGGCGAAATGTGGGTGTACAGACGCCAGCACATCAAGCTACTACAATCTGTCAAATTCCTTTCCTTTCCTTTCCTTTTTTCCTATAGATTTTCAACTTTATCGCTGAAGCATTAGGTTCAAAGTTGATTGGGCAAATTTGACAGTTTCGGGTAGCTTGATGTGCTGGCGTCTGTACTATATGTACAGTCAACAGCAAAAGTAGATGATCAAAATCAGAAATTCAATACTAATGAACGGAGTTCGCGTCAGAACTGTACAACAAACAAACATAAAACATATTTAAAAACGTATTTTTCGCGATTTATTATATTTGTTCAAGTATAAAACGGTTTTTTTCGATATTTTCAGTGCGTAAGTAATAAATAGTAAATTATTATATACGTATATATAAGATAATAAATGTATTTGTAATAATATTGAAAGATATACAGGGTGGCAGGGAAATCGACGCGCAAACTAAAACCATGAATTCAGCAGTGCGATTCTGTAACCATTTCACCGTGAAAACTTAAGGGAAGTGAGTGTGGAGTGAGCTGTCATTCCGACTAATGCTAGGTATTAACACTATTGACAGCTCACTCTAACTTTTCACGGTGAGATTTTTACAGAATTAATCGGTAGCACATGATTCAAGACCGCGTAGCGTAGCGTGGAAATTTTCCGTCAGTTACCAAAAAACAATACTGTTGTTTCATAGAAAAGTGCAATACCTACGCGGTTAAAATATATGGAATAGCAGTTCTTTTTTATATGTTTGTATAATGGTATAGTCAAGAATGTTAACGTGGGTTCAGAATCACGTACTGAATCTACGGTAACATGTTATAGAATAGAATATATTTATTTGCTTTAAAACATGGTACATTAAGGTCTTATAAATAGAATTATGATCTTACATGTTTCGCCAAGGACTGGCATACTAATATTTAAAAAAGTTACACGTAAAAAATTAAAAGTATACATTATTCCAACATGTTTAATAACTTTAGTGAATTCTTAACAATAATAGGTATTTACAAAAAGTATATATGATAATAATGTGGTGAAGAAAAAAAATCAGACCGTACGGTGTTTATTAATTTGGACGAATGGAATTGTAGTCGGTCTAAGGTTTATTACATTTTTCCATCCGTAATTTCTTAGTAACAGGCCGGAGTCTGGAAATGTGCCTGGTTAATGGCAATAGACTTGCCCACTTTTACGTGGGATTTCAGCATGACTGGCGAAATGTGGGTGTACTATATACATATAAGCAGATCCATCTCTGAATAACTCTTCGGTGAATACAGGCGTGTAGCGGTATCTACAACGCCACATGCGAACAACGCGTCATACTGACGTCACGCCGAAATCCTGCATCGCGCAAGCAAGGTTTACCGCGCAATTAGCATATATACAACAGCCCGACATAATTCATTGGGCAGTTGCCCGCCAGATACCACATCCTTCTGGTTTGAGGATCCTTTCTTTTCTATCGAGGATGAGTGAACTTTACACCCTCTCCCTCATACCTCTATAGGCGTGATGTATTGTTAAAGTGTTAATCCGATTTTTTTTTTAACAATTGCAGCCGGTAAGTGACGATTTGTAATAAATTGTGAGATGTTAATGTTTGATCATATTATATCTAGGGAGACTAACAGTCGACGGTCTAGTCGTCGCAAGCGCTATTGCTGAACATGAGGTCCTGGGTTTGATTCCCGGGTCAGGCAAAGTGTTATTGGGAATTCCATCTGGAATTTTTCAGAAGCAGCCTAGAGTCTGGAATTGTGCCTGATTGAGGCTTATTATGGGACTTAGACATACCGAGATCCCTCCGTGCCTCGAAAACCACCTGAAGCCGTTGGTCCCGCCTGTCATTTGTAGCACTTTGGCAGTCGTACCCATATGGACAGTCAAACAACCAGTTTTCTAAAGGGGTATCGTGTAACCCAGTAACTGGGTTGTGGAGATCAGATAGGCAGTCGTTCCATGTAAAATAATGGTATTCAGCTGCATCCGGTTAGGCTGGAAGCCGACCCCGGATAGGCAAATGATGCCGGAATGCAAAAAAGTAATTCCAATGAAAAAAGGCTCAACGCTATTGAAATCCTGGAAGGTTTTACAAATAAAATAAAATAAATCCATATCAGATTATTTGTTGTTTGAATATTAATCAAAATTTTATTGTTTTCAGACTGTAAGTAGCATGAATTCCTGTAAAACCGTTTGATTATTTATTTTTGAATTCCTTGTGATGACAGATTCACTATTTCTAACGGTTTGACGGCCTCGTTGCGCTCATGGTTGCAAGCGCGACTGCCGACCGTGGGGTCCTGGGTTCGATTCCCGGGTCGGACAAAGTGTTATTTGGTTTTCCATTAGGAATTTCTTATTAACAGTTCGGAGTTTGGAAGTTGGCGGTTTAATACCCCCTTGGAAAGCACGTAAAGGCGCTGGTCCTGCGCCTGATCTCTCCCCGGTCGTGTCGGATTGCCGTCACATCGGACTATGAGAGTAAAGGAACAGAGAGTGCATCTATGCTTACGCACACACTTGTGCACTATAATATCTTCTGCGTACCTGGCTAATCTCCGTTTAAAAATTATTAATATAAAATTTAGTTTAGTTTGTGAAAAAGGGAATCAGGGGCATTATCTCCGCAACTAGAGGGTTCCCAGGTATGGTCCGGTACAAATAAATTATGTCAATGACGGTAACTACATACAAGTGCCTCTCGGATTCGTTGAATATCTTTGTACACCCGTTATTTGATACAACATTTGTATGCACACTGGGAACGTCATTAGATATTATTATGCAAAGTTTAAATTGTTATCGTATTGTCGTCTCCACATTGTGTTATTTTTTTCAAGTATCGTGTTAAATGAAGAGTAATCCAAGAAAGATTGATATGACATTTCGAAACGTAAAAAAGAATCGGCGCGCGGCGTTAGATATCATCATATCATACACAATTTTTTACGAATTCAATTTCTTTTTACATAAGTTTTTCATCGCTTCAAATGTTAATCCGAGTTTTCTTATTATTTTCAGGAAGTAAGTAACTTTTTTATGACGGGGTCGAACACTTCATGAAATGATCAATTCTATGTTCTGTTGATTATGTCTGTAAAAGTCTTGCCGTTAAAACTTAGGCGAAGTGAACTGTCAATAGTGTCAATCCCTTGCATTATACCCTGGTAAACCGTTTTTTGACAGCTGTCTTAGAACGTACTTAATCCAGATTACGTAAAAGTTAACTTTAAAATAAATATATAAACTGCCTTATCTTATTGAATTATCTTATTTATGACTTCTTACACACATTATAATACCGTACGTGTAAACGTGTATCAATCAATGTATTGTGTGTTGCTGCAATCACTAGTTCCATCTGTCAAAAAACGGTTTATGTGCCTAATGGTGGCTTATGTAACTTTTTCTTTCTTTCTTTCTTTAATGGACAGGGTATATATAGGTGGAATAACTGCTCACCATTGTGTTGCTTTTCACATAAGTTTTCACGGGGAGATTTCTTCAGAATAGACCGGCTGGCCACGATATAAACGAGGCTTCAGTTCGTTCATCTTTTTGTTGTTCAAACATTAATTTTATTTCTGCTTATATTTTCAGAATGTAAGTAACAATAAGTGTTTTTTTTTTATTTTAAATAATTTTTAGTTATTTATTTTGTTTTTTTAATGGAGTATACATGTATGTATACAGGGGCCGTGGCTAAATAATAACAGCCGCACAGGTCGATCGGTCAGGTTAAGCTACGCTTGCCGCGGTTGGTCTGTGGATGGGTGACCGACTTTATATACCGAGACCCCTCCGTGGCTCGGAAAGCACGTTAAGCCGTTGGTCCCGGCCGTCATTCGTGGATCTTTGACAGTCGTTACGGGTAGTCAGAAGCCCAAAAGTCTGACATCCAGTCTTACCAAGAGGTATCGTATTACCCAGTAACTGGGTTGTGGAGGTCAGATAGGCAGTCGCTCCATGTAAAATACTGGTATTCAGCTGCATCCGGTTAGACTGGAAGCCGACCCCAACATAGTTGGGAAAAGGCTAGGCAGATGATGATGACATGTATGTATACATAAATAATATAATATCATAAAGATTGGTCCTTGGAGGTGGAAAGAGTGTAGGACAGCCCAGCCCAGCAGTGGGACATTAACGGCAAACAAAAGATAAAAAAAAAATTATAATTTTATAACATTTTTTAAATCTATGTATACCTACGTACTTTGCCCATCTTGTCAATGCCAAAATTTTAATTCAATTTTTCTATTGTATTACAGCCCGTAAAAATATTTTTATTCTACTAACTAATTACTCAAAAATATTTGTAAATTAAATAAGTAATTTATTTTCGTGGTGAAATCCTCTTTGATACCCTCCGTCTGGGAGGAACGGAGGGTTATGTCGGACTCCTACCGACTAGAACCCCACTGTTCCCTCCAGTACCATGAATCGGGGGCCCGGGAGATACTTGTACATTCACTGCACCCCCGACTGGTATCAGCCCGCCATACCTAGCAGGCCCCATCACCAAGTGCGGCCGATCCCACGACCGGACTACAAGCTGTGGTTTTGCATCCTCGTCAAAGTTTAAGAGGCTGTTATAAAAGACATAAATAATCAAATAAAATTACGATGCGTGGTAAATAATGAATACATAGGTACTTTTTTTTTTAGTTATTTAAGTTTGACAGTATTTCAGAATACACCACTTTCAAAGAACAGAATCGCGTTATGGTATCATATAAGCGGCCGCGTTTTTATGTGTGTGTAAAAGGGCAGTTAGAGTGCCCGAGTAAACACACCTTCCAATATATAAATGTAAAAGGATAATACACGTATTATATAAATCCTTATAACAGCCTTTCCTTTGGTGTTCATCCATCGGTCTCACACAGGCCGCGTTTTAAAATGCGTTTGTGAGATTTGACGATTTCCGAAAATTAGAAAAAAAAAATGATGATTCAAACTCAAACTCAAATCATTTATTTCAATTAAACCATTTACAGGCACTTTTGAATTGTCAAAATTAAATAGTCGATCAGTTAGTCAGAAAGTTGAAGCTAGTTGCCCATTCCAAAGCGTAGATCTCTATGGAGAAGAACGGGCAAGAAACTCCATGGACACTCTTTTAAATCAAGACATTTTTACAAAATCCTGGTTACATTATTCTTATTGCTTCTATATGTGAGAACAATGTAAAAAAACAAATTAAAATATAAAATTATAAATAAGCCTTGGCAGTTAAGAGATGACCAGTCTCAACTGATGGCGCCCGTTCACGAACATGACGCGTGGATCAGCACCACCCAGCTCAACCATTCGAGATTCAAGTCGAAAGAGAGCCCAAGATTCGAGTCGAGAATCAGTAGCACAAGTAGTTACCTCCTTGAATTCGACGAGGATGCAAAACGTCACCTTGTATAATACTGCGTGCCACCTCTTTGAGCCTTACTGCTCGAGTGACGTTACTGCCCCAATTTCGCCGCCCGCAGGCCTGAGTTGTTTGCAATTATACAGAATGAAATTGAATAAATCATAAATGATTTTATTTTTTAAGTAAGTTTGTAGAAACACTTAAACCTATATACATAGATGAGGTTGGCGTTTCCTATCTGACTAGTCTGAGAAGAAAGGCCGAAACAAACTCAGAGGTCACAGTCTCTTTTAAAGTCCAGACATAATCTTGGTCAGATCATAAATAGATGCGACAAATTAAAATATCTACAACTCATAGACAATAAAGTTCAGTTTACTCTACAACTTCAACAAAAATTTGAACTTTATCAATAGTGCTCTAGTCACTCTGAAATCGAATTAAAACCGTTGTAATAAAATTGATATTTGTTTAACTTGAAATAACATAAATTGCCAACATAAATTTGTCTAGATATACTAATGCATATTATTATTTTTTTTTTTATATATAGACAATTGACGCAACGGTACGTATTTTCTATTAATAATTTTTACCCTCGTTGGTCTTAGGGTCGTAAGCGCTACAGCTGAGCATAAATAAGGTCTTGGGTTCGATTCCCAGAAAGAGCAAAATGTCATAAATATTTTTCGTCAGAAATTTCTCATTAGCAGCCCGAAGTATGGACAACTAGTCTTACCAAGGGGTCTCGTATTAACCAGTAACTGGGTTGTGGAGGTCAGATAGGCGGTCGCTCCATGTAAAATACTGATATCCAGCTGCATCCGGTTAGACTGGAAGCTGACCCAACATATTTGGAAAAAGGCTAGGCAGGTGATGGTAGGCATGGTAGGAACAGCCAGCCAGGAAATCTGACACTAATATCCCAAGGGGGAAATCACTACTGTGATAGTGCCGTATTTATCTAACAGTTGTTTTAAAACGTTTAGTTTTTAAACATACTTATTAGAGCCCAAAATAACAAAATGTCGACATCCCTATTGTTGCATTACAAAAGTAGCATAATAAATTGATTCTAATTGCTAGAATATTCTATTATAGTTTGACCAAAACCGCTGTACCGCGCCTTCGGTATATGCGCAGTGAGACGGGGGGGAAGTGCAGGCCGCTCATTCGTCACGGCGTAAGCCGCGCATTCCTAAAGCGCGGTACAGCAGTTTCGGTCAAACTATAGGTAATACAAAAATATTAATGTTTCAGCTGCTAGTAAGTACCACTGATACCTGCTTTCACTAACGCTGGGCAACATCTAAATGAATGCCTAAATAAAAGTGCGCTGTTGGATTTTCAACTTTCGGCACTGAACCGGAAGTTCAAAATCCAACAACGCGCTTTTACTAGTACTAGAAAGCATATTATGCGAACTCGAATGGAGTTGGGAGTATACCTGGTAAGGCGCAGTGATCACAGGTGAAGTAGTGTGACAGAGTGACGTCCAAGGACTGGAAGTCAAAGAAGGCTGACAACATTGTTCCCATCCTGAGCAAAACCTGGATGAGGCTGGCACAGGAGCGTGGGTATTGATAAATGATAAATGATTTTATTTTGTAAGTAGGTTTGTACAAACACTTTTACACGTCAATCATATTTTAAAACTAGATGAGGTCGGCGTTTCCTATCTGACTAGTCTGAGAAGAAAGGCCGAAACAAACTCAGACGTCACAGTCTCTTTTAAAGTCCAGACATAATCTTGGTCAGATCATATGAAGACCATGTAGGTCGATGTCTGAGATGGTCTTTTGAGGAAAGAACCACACAGATTGAGAGGACCTGTCCATTCAGTACACGCATAGAAAAGAGTGTCCTATACTCAGGAGTGGGTAAAGTCAAGTTGTGGATGATGATGAAGAGAACTAGCCTAGTGTTAGTGAAAAAGAGCACTAATACTAATCATTTTAGTACGGTAGTTTTTCACCGTTGGTCCCGGCTGTCATTCGTGGATCTTTGACAGTCGTTACGGGTAGTCAGAAGCCCGAAAGTCTGACAACCAGTCTTACCAAGGCGTATCGTATTACCTAGTAACTGGGTTGTGGAGGTCAGATAGGCAGTCGCTCCATGTAAAATACTGGTATTCAGCTGCATCCGGTTGGATTGGAAGCCGACCCCAACATAGTTGGGAAAAGGCTAAGCAGATGATGAGTTTTTCGCCTTCTTTTCCCCGGACAAGCTCCTTCATCACACACATGTCTGCCGCCAAGCAGCGTTGCTGTGTTCCAGCTTGAAGGGCATGTGTGTCGGTGTAGTTACAGGCACGTGACACATAATTATCACCTTTGTCTCTGATCTGCGATGCCCATATTGCAGGCTGCAGTGATCAGTTTCCATCAAGGCATTAGATAATAATTGGAGTAGATGGCTAACCTTCAGTTTGGAGAGCAGTGGTGGCCCAGTGCTAGCCGCGACTTGCGAGTTGTAGCTCGTGGGTTCGAACCCAGTCTGCACCTTACATTGTGTATATATCATAGTCTATTTCATCACCACTACTCTCAAAACGGTGAAAGAAAACATCGCGAGGAAACCGGCATGTCCTAGAACCAAAAAATCGAAGACATGTGACATCTATGGGATTACATCCCACTCCCTTTCACAGAAAGGAGGCCTGTGTCCCAACGGTTGGAACATTATAGGCTGGTTCTGTTACAGTTTGAGAGGAACCCGAAGAAGTAATAATATTTTGCCAACCATAAGTAAATTACCCAGTAACCAGTAATAATTTACTTGACATTAATGGCTGATTTTGCCATCGTTTGACGGTTTTCGTATGAAATAACTGTCAAAATTTCAAAATTATTCTATACTCGAATAAAGTTATCAGATGATTGAACAATCATCAAGCCCTAAGGAAAACAAAACTTAAACCATTTAACACTATAATTACTTTTTTTTTAGATACCAGTAAGTATGGCACCTCTTTTTTGTAACCTAATAGACAAAAACGAATGTCGAAAATTATAAATTTACATTTGTCAGCTGTTTTTCGTATTAGTATGACGTCTATTTAAGTGCTATTAACAGTATTTAATAAGTTCCGTAATAAACTAATATTGTTATTTTTTTTTTGTTTCTCTTTTTAGAAGGACGACGTAAGATTTTTCTTTTTTTCACAAATGAAATTAACATTCTTAAACGAATATATGTTATGTTTTTTTTTTTCACTGCTTTTTCAGTCTACAGTGTAGTCCTTAATAAAGTATAACGGTATCTACAACGCCACATGCGTACTACGCGTCATACTAACGTCACGCAAAATACTGCATCGCTCAAGCAGAGTTTACCGCGCAACTAGCATACAACGTCCCGACATCAATCGTCGGGCAGTTGCCGGCCAGACACAGCACCCGTCCGGTCGGAGTAACCTCCCTTTTCTATGGAGGATGAGTGAACTTTACAACCTATTCCTCATACCTCTATAGGATTTTACAGGGAGGCAGCAGTGGTCACCCAGAGGTAACGGCCGCGACTTACGAGTTCGAACCCAGGTCGTGGGTTCGAACCCAAGCTGGCACTTATTTTGTGTAAATTATTTTATCACCACTGTTCTCAAATCGATAAAAGAACTCATCGTGAGGAAACCGGCATGTCCTAGAACCAAAAATTCGAAGACATGTGACATCCACCAACGCGCACCGGGCTCGCGTGGTGGGTTTATAGCCCTCTCCCTCTCACAGAAAGGGGAGGCATGTGTCCCAGGAGTAGGAACATGAGAGGCTGATTCTAAAGTACCTAACTAGTTTAAATATATGACATTGTTTACAGCAACCTGTAAGTATCTAAATAAATATAATTATGGACGGGTCCAAACACTGAGCTAAAACGCTCGCACACAAACACACTCAATCACGTACGGCGAGCACAGTCACGGTACAAGGATCATTCGGCGCGTGGCAGAAATCGGAACTAAGGCGGCCATCTTGTTTTTTCAAAAAAATACAAGCTGTTGTTTTTCATCCTCGTCAAAGTTCAGGAGGCTGTTAAGAAAGACATAAATAATCAAATATAATTACGATCCCTGGTAAATAATGAATATTTTTTTTAGTTATTTAAGTTTGACAGTATATCAGAATACACCACTTTCAAAGAACAGAATCGCGTTATCGTGTCGTATAAGCGGACGCGTTTTTATGTGTATGTAAAAGGGCAGTTACAGTGCGGTCTCAGACAGGCCACGTTTTTACATGCGTGTCCCACACATGCTGATTTCCGAAAAATAAAAATAAAAGTTACTTATTGTATTATTGATTCGTGTCGAGAATTATATAGTTACGAGTACCTCCTTGAATTTGACGAGTATGCAAAACGACACCTTGTATATGTGGCAGTTTTACAAACATTGGAACTTGGAACAACTGGACATTTGAACAAACAAACTATGGAGGGTAGAGGTAAGGAGAACCGTCTCATACGGGGAAAAGTTGATAGTGTCCAGTTAGAAGCAGTAAATAACAGTTCAAAAACCTTCCAAGATGGCGCTAGCGTAGGCAAAGGATCATCATCGTCTGCCTAGCCTTTTTCCCAACTATGTTGGGGTCGGCTTCCAGTCTAACCGGATGCAGCTGAATACCAGTAGGCAAAGAATATGGTATTTGAATGTAACAGTTGTTGACGGATTGAAGTATGCCGAGTTAGAAAATTTAATGTTTTTAGTGACTCCTGACCTCAACTATGTAGTACGTAGTTCAAAATAATTTTGTAATCATAACTTAAAATTACTGGTGTAAGAAAACGTGGAGGGTGATTAAATTTTTGTGAAATTTAAATCATACGTTTAGTGATTTTTTACCGCTTACTGTTATAAAACTATTTAAAACATCTGAACAATAATGTTTAAAAAGACAATGACCAATATTCGTATCAAAAGTCTCATGCATCAAAATCAAAAATATTAAGTAATTATTTTCATAACTTTTTACGACATTACGCGTCGGGGATTTGATTTTTGAACAGGGAATTTAATTTAAAGTAAGAAAGTGTTGATATTGTTTTATTCCCTTTACATGACGATCCGTTTCCAATGATATGATTAATATAACCTTGAACTTTGAAAATGTCATGATCACGTCTTTCAAAAAACTTGTAAATAATTTATACTTAGCCGATTCTACATTTATTAAAAATAACTAGAATATAATAGAAAATCATTTTTATTTAAACGATTATCGTTTTTTTAGAGACATGTCAAACAAAATAAAGTGCCCACCTAGTTTTTAGGATATTTTTTTTGAAAATCTCCTAAACCCGGGTTTTGTTTACAAAAATAACTTTTGTAGAAGTGTAGTCTATAAAAAAAGTTTGACTTTGATGCAGCATGATACATACGAGATTCCATACATCCACGAGCATTGTCCCTTCCGTAGAGAAAAGTTGTCCAACTATTGGCGCTTTCTTTGAAATGTACCCTGTTGCTACTGTGGCGCCACCCTAATTTAACGCAGTTTGACGGACACTTTTTCACAACAGAGACAGTTCTCCTTACCTCTTCCCTCCGTAGGTACAGACGCCAGCACATCAAGCTACTACAATCTGTCAAATTTCTTTAATAGATTTTCGACTTTATCGCTAAAGCATTAAGGTTCAAGATTGATTGGGAAAATTTGACAGTTTCGGGTAGCTTTACCTGCTGGCGTCTGTACGTTTAACAACAACGCCCCTCTGTCAATGTCATTCATGCGTCTAAAGATCCTTAGCTTTCCTATGATATTTTTAATGACGCTTATTTATAATATAATTTCTATTATTTTTAGCCAGACGTAATATTTTACAATTATTCTATATTTCATACAGTTTTTGGTTAAACTAAAATATTTATAAATTAATTTCTTATTTTGAGTTTTACTAATATTATAATTTATTTATTTAGAATGTGGTAAGCTATTGATTTTTATTTTTGTGTAATGTAAACTGTTTTGATTTGTGCCCGGTTGGTGGCAATAGGCTATGTTTATGTTTAAAAAAATCACTTTTTGAGTTTACCTAAACACTAGTAATTTGTTTTAATATTTTATTAACTATTAATAAAATACCTTTTTAACAGGTCACAGTAAGTTTTTGTAATCATATATATTTTTTGTAACAATGTCTCTTTAATTTATTTATGACTACTGCCATTGTGTATCGCGTGGATCCGCGTTCTGCCGGAACGTGGATCCATGCGAGACACAATGGTATATTTAAATTTGTTTATTAAATTCTTTACTTTCTGGTTTTTAGGATAAAAGCGTAAGAACATTAAAATCACAGTTGTTTTTAATGAATATTACTACTACATGAGTAACAAACTTACATTTTATTAATATATTTGATTTTTATTTTTTACATGGCGGAACACCTTTTCACTCAACGGACCGGTGAGATTTTATATTACTTCAGCTTCAATCTTTCTGACTTCTTTTTATTTTACTCGGCTCCTAAGGGTCATAGCGTGATGTTAAATAGCCTATAGCCTTCAAGAATTAGGCTATAAAGTGCATTTTTTTTCAAGTCCGACCGTTATTTCCAGAGATAAACACTTTCAAACAAACTCTTCAGCTTTATTATTAATATAAATAGTATAGGTTATCATCATCTGAACAGAGTAACTGCCTATGTGACCTCCACAACCCAGTTATTGGGTGGACTGGTTGCTAGACTTTCGGACGTCTGACTATCCATAACGCCTGTCAAAGGTCTACAAATGACAACCGAGACCAATAATGGGTTGACGAGGTTTCCAAAGCACGCAGAATTTCGGTATATAATGGTCACCCATCCACTGAGCGACCTCGACAAGCGATGCTTAACTAGCTTAGGTCAAATAGGCAGTCGCTCCACGTAAAATACTGGCCTTCAGCTGCATACAGTTCGACTGGGAAGTGCCCTAAAAAATAGTGGAAATGGCTAAGCAGATGATGAAGTTAGCTGACTTTTTTTTAAATATCGTAATGGCAACCGCGACTCGTTGATATAATACATTGTAGTAAAACTTTGCACAGGTATCCGATACGTCCGACATTAACTGGTTGAATGTCCTAATTACAGAAACAATTAAAAAGCCATTGTGTCCCGCGTGGATCCACGTTCTGCAGAATCGCGGATCCACGCGAGACACAATGGCCAAAATTCGATTAAAACTTATTTTTTTTATTTTTGTTTTCCAGATATAGGGCGTAAGTTTGCTTTTTATTATTATTACATACTTATACGTACAAAATATTGCTTAAAGCCTTCAGCAAATCCTGCCTTTAATGTCTACTTTATTGTGTATTTTTCTCTTTTTATTAAACATTATTAAAATAAGATAATTATGATCTGCAATCAATGAATTATTATATCAATAATAAAATTTCAGAGTCCTGTAAGTACCTCAACTTATTCATTTATATCCCTTTATCTCATTTAAATACTTATAAATTACATTTTGAAATATTTTATAAACAAAAAGATAAAAAAAAACATTTAAAAATAATATATTTACTACTTATATAATTACTTAAATTACTGGGGCTGATTTTTCAATAGTCCGGTAGGTAATAGGTAATACGGGCTGGTATCCGCAACTCCACGTCAATGTGCATATTTTGCGTACGGAATAGTCCGGTAAGTTTTATCTGAAGAATAAATGTGACAGTTTGACATATTTTCCATACATAAGCTGTCAAATCGCAATATTAATTCCTCAGAGAAAAGTATTTGATTATTGACAAATCAGCCCTAAAATTAATTATTAACTCTTTATCTCACTTAGGTATTAAATACTTTTATAAAAAGCTTTTCTTTAATAATAAAATTTATTTATTTCTTTATTTTATTATCATTTCAGGTTACTGTAAGTTTATTACATTGGCACTAACGCCGCCAGTTTGTTATTTCGATACATTTCAAGTGACATTTGACAGAAAACTTGTCTTGAAAGAGAAAACTAAACTGTAGTGTGTCCTTTTCTAACAAGGTGACAATATATTTACTTGAAAAGTAGGACACGATTGAAAAGTTAGGAATATTACATTACTGATGATATGTATTAGTTGACAAGTAGTGAAAATAAATGGCCGAACAAGTAAATCTAAAAATGAATAAAAATCTTTATTGCAGACGACATGATCTAAAAACACAATTGTTAATCAAAAAACAAAGTTAACACAATAGAAAAAAAAAACAATAAAATTAGTTCATACATAAAAAAAATTGTTTATATTTAAAAAAAAATTAAATAAGAACTGATGCTGTTAGTTGGTAAGCGTATCACTTGAGAACTGCTGGCCAGATTCGTAATTTTTGTTAAAAATGTTCGTAATAGTCCGAATCAGGTGCTTATTACCATCTGTCTCCCATCAGCTGTCTTAGAACGTACATATTCCAGATTACGTAAAAGTTAACTTTAAAATACGTAATAAAATAAATATATAAACTGCCTTATCTTATTGAATAATCTTATTTATGGCTTCTTACATACATTATAATACCGTACGTGTATCAATCAATGTATTGTGTGTTGCTGCTATCACTAGTTCCATCTGTCAAAAAACGGTTTGCCTAATGGACAGGTTATAGTTAGTAATGAATGCATGTCTACTAACCAGTGTTTTCAATGTTAGCGAATAAATAAATTGACAGTTGTACACGATTTCTTTGACCTTCAGATGACTGGAGAATACTACTAGTTCCGCTAAGATAAATGAATATTGCCACACTCAAACTCAAACTCAAACTCAAAATATTTATTTCAATTAAACCATTACAGGCACTTTTGAATTGTCAAGGGGTCGGTCAGTCAGAAAAATTAAGCTAGTTGCCCATTCCAAAGCGTAGGTACCTATGGAGAAGAACGGGCAAGAAACTCCATGGACACTCTTTAAAAATCAATATAATATGGTTACAAAGTATTGGTTACATCATTCATGTTAGAAATTATGCATGTGAGAACGAACGCAGAACGTTAAAAGCGTCCGTAATGAAAACTTTAGAAAAATAAAAATAAGAACAATTCAAATATTTAATTTAATTAAAATAAGCCATGGCAGCAAGAAGATTACCAGTCCCTACTGACGTATACATATGACATATTGTGCAATGGGGAGTATAGAGACACACTACAGTCAGTGTTTTCTTTTTGAAGACCATCCTTTACGTAACTTCCATTGGTGATGCAAAAGAAACTTTACGTCAAACGTTTAAAGTTTAACTTTATTTACAATTTAAAAGACAGAGCACTCCAGATTTTTTTTTACTTACAATAATAATAATAATAATGCTTTATTTCAAGTTTACAATTTAACAAAGATAGCACTATGTAGAACAGACTATATAAACCTAAAAATTGTAAGAATACCACTGAGTTTAAACCTCTGGCACCCAAGCTAAGATTGAACTTGTGTTATGGGTGTCAGGGCTCTCTCTTTAGACATTAACCAAGATCATTTAAACAAGATTCGGAGTTACATAGTGATTAGTGTCACTAGCAAACTGTCCACTTTATATCCTGTTTTTTTTTTTGTTTTAGGATGCTGTAAGTTTAATAATTTACTAAGAAATAAAATATTATCACAGGTTGAAACTGTGTTAAAGCACTACATAACGCAGATGAGGGTTTTCTGAAATGACCTTCACTAGGTGGCAGCACTGTGACATCAGGTCCGGGCCTATCAGGTGTCAAAACGCTTATATTTTCTTTAGTCGTGAGTAAATGAGGACGCGTCACTTTTAGGCACATTTCGTTACATGAGAGAAGCGAGATATAATTATCTCTGTCTCTCACACCAAATCTCTCTTATTCTTTATTTTTTAAGAAGTTGTGTAGCGCTATTTTTTTTTTTCTTCTTTCTATTGAGGTTGGCCAAACTAAATTATTTTTTATGTTTTTAGATTGAGGTATGTATGGATTTGTTTTTACTGATTGTTCGGATATTGAGGAGCTTGTGGCTAAGCAATAACAGCCGCACGGTCGATCGAAGGTTAACGCAGGCCGCGGTCAGATCGTGGATGGGTGACCATCTTTACATACCAAGACCCCTCCGTGCCTTCGAAAGCACGTTAAGCCGTTGGTCCTGGCTGTCATTCGTAAATCTTTGACAGTCGTTATAGCTAGTCAGAAGCCTATAAGTTTGACAATCAGTCTTACCAAGAAGTTTCGTATTACCCAGTAACTGGGTTGTGGAGGTTGGATAGGCAGTCGCTCCATGTAAAGTACCGGTATGCAGCTGCATCTGGTTAGACTGGAAGCCGACCTCAACATAGTTGGGAAGAACTAGGCCGTACTACGAAGATAGGTAGACATAATACATTTAAAAAAAAAACAGTAAACTAACATTTTTTTTTTTTTAACAGACTCATGTAAGTTATTTCGAATAATTATTTGAAATTCTGTTTTTCTTGAAGATGCATTTAATATCCTTAAATTATTTTGTAAAAATTACCACAGGATACATTAATGACTTTACCAAATTATTTATTTTATAGTTCATTGTAAGTTGCTTTTTTTTACTTATTCTATGTAATGTATGGTCAACATGGCCAGAAATCGCACAGGACAGAGGTTTGGAAGGAAAAGAGGAGGCAATATTGTATTTTCTCTACATCTATTGCCCAGCAAAGGAAACCAAAGTTGGTTATAAAAAAAAAATTGTGTAATATCAATTTAAGTATCAGTAAATGGCATTTTCATTTTTGCAGCTGGTGAGTTTTATCAATTTTAATTATTTTTAGTTTTTATGCAGTGGTGGCCCAGTGGTAACGGCCACGACTTACGAGTTGTAAGTCGTAGGTTCGAACCCAGCCAGGCACTTTACTTTGTCTAAATTATTTCATCACCACTGCTCCCAAAACGGTGAAGGAAAACATCGTGAGGAAACGTGTTCAAGAACCAAAAATTCGAAGACATGTGACATCTACCAACCCGCACTGGGCCCGCGTGGTGGATTCTCACCGAGATGAGGCCTGCGTCCCAGCCGTGGGAACATTAGTCTGATTATGATAATATGATTATTAACAGGATACCTACGTAATATTAGGGTAACTAGCCTACACAAAAAAATAAAATTAATGATTATTATTTCTTTCCTAACAGCCTAGAGTAAGTGACGATTTGAATTCAATATTTTTGAATTTATGTACGAGTATACACCATGTTCCGGACGATATACATAAACTTCGACCAGATGTTCAGACCATATAAATAAGCATTTTTCATTATGGACACATTAATGAATTCTTTTTTTTTTGTTAATTTTCATACAAACTAAAAATGATTGTCCTTCTTCGCTAACTCTCGGGTTCCTCTCGTACGTGCAAATGAAAAGCAAATAGTATTTGATACATAGATTTACCATTTTAATTGCACTAAATTAAGACCCTTTCTTACTGCACAGGGGCCTTACCACGAGCTCTTAACGCGATTCAATTTACGCTCAGGGATCGAGATGGCGCTAGACGACTTGTATAGCTCTGTCTCTTTCCAACAGCCTAAACTGGATCGCGTTAAGAGCTCGTGGTAAGGCCCCAGCTCAATTAAATTTCATTAAATGAAATTACAAATATCTTTGTAACAAAGCCTTTTTAAGTACTACTTCCTGTGTTAGATTTAATTTGTAAAAGCTTATGGATAACGTGAAGAACACGGTGTATATATGTATATATATGTTTTTTTTTTAATTTCAAGTTGCTATTGACTGTTTAACTTATTTAAACCTTTTATTTATGATTTGCAGAAGACAGTTGTAAGTAGATTTTACTGAATATTTCTTTAGGACTATATTTTTTCACCCAATTTTTTTTTTTTTTTTTCCTAAGAACTCAGATGTTTCTTAATCGTGTATCAGAAAGGTGTGATCCTATTTAAGGGTGTGGTACGGACCATCAAACTAAACATCTTTCTCCTCGAGACGAACATCGTACTTAATCGCGAAAAAATAATCAGCCGTCTCATACATAGAGTTGTTTTACATAACAAAGCTGTTTTGTAAAACAGCTAGCGGTTTTGTAAAACAGCAGATTCGACAATTCATCCGCGATATAATACTCTATGTAAATATTGTAGTACTTAATAACCAAATTAGGTACCTATTGGTTCATAGTTCATTTTCCAAAAAAAAACATGTAAATAAATAATATCTGACATTATCCTTTTTAATTTCCAGTTAATTTATGTGAGTATTATTTAACTATTGTGCTTTTAATCATTTTAAAAGAATCTTCAGTAAATTTAACTTTTTTTTTAACTTAACTTTATTTCGACTTTACAGTCTGAGGTATGATGTACTTAATTACACTTAGGGCTGATTTTACCAACGCCAGATAACTTTATCGGAGGAGTAATTTTGAATTTTTGACAGTTCTTCCATACAAAAACTGTCAGACGACCATTTTATTTCACGAATAAAAATTATCGGTCAATTGAAAAATCAGCCCTTAAAAATATAATTTTGATTAGTAGTACTAAGAGATACTACTACTGGTCATTGTTGGCAATACCGAAGAAAAGAGAGCACAAGGCCGGTCGCCAACTCGATGAATCAAGTAAAAGAGGCTTCGTCAGCAAATTTCAGCAGGTGGTGATGGCAACTTTGGACAGGAGTTGATGGTGGATCACGACCCACTCTCTTTCTCTGTGAGAGGCCTGTGTCCCGGCAGTGAGAACGCTATAGGCTGCATCAGAATGTCGACGAAAAAAAAAACATAAAACAAACCGTTTAGATTATGTTTGTGTCTTTGTTTTTTTTGACATCTATTCGAAAATTATAAGGAGAAAATTTAGATTTTAAAAAGTTAACTGGCGATTTAAAAAATCAGCCCTAAAACACTTTTACAAGCCAGTTTAGTCAATATTTTAAAACTAGATGGCGCTTTTTGTTTTAACAATTACATCTAAAAGTAATTTTCTTGCTTTTACAGTCTTGGGTAACGTATATGAATAATTTAATATACTTTTACAAATTATTATTTTATTTTTATTTTTTTCAACCTTATTTTAATAAATGTTTTGTTTTCCTTTTTATCTCCAAACAGAGGACGGTTAGTTGTTTTTCTATATAAACAATCGACTGGTTTGTTGTTATTTTAAATACCATAAAAAAAACTATATTTTTTTCACAATTTACAGTATTACGTAAGTAAACACTAAAATCTTTTTTTTAGTATTAAATAATTGTATAAGGCCGCATCCTAATCGAAAGCGACTGCCATCGTATCGCCCGTTTCGCACCGCGGTTTCACCCGCATAAGTCTCTTCCGACCCCAACATAGTTAGGAAAGGGCAGATGGTGATTCAGGTAAACAATCGTGTAATCCCTTATTTACACGATAGCCTCTTTCGGTTAGAACGCAGGAGTAAAGCGCAAGATTAAATAGTTTAATTTTTATTATTATCCTGTACCTTATTTTTGTTTTTTTTTTAAATATTAATACAGACAACGGTAAGTAATAATATTAAAAAGCACTCATTAATTTATTTTTGTATTTTTATCTGTGAAACGGTTGAAAAAAACCATTATGTCATATTTCTTTTTATTTATGACAATTAGAATTAATATTACCTATCCATAATATAACTTGCTAACTTAAACTATTTAAAAAATATATTTGATTATAAATTAAATATTTTTTTTTTGTTTTATTGTACAGATGGCCACTGTAAGGTTTCCTTTTCATTTACCTAATTACTGAAATATTTGTGTGTTTACTTAACAAATAATTGTATTATTTCCATTATTTTTGTATTTTCAGAAAGTAAGTACAAGGTTTTATTACTAAAATTCCTACTTCTGAGGCCGCGTCCTAACCTAATACGATGGTGAAGTGATCTTGAAGTGAGCTGTCAAAAGTGCAAATCCCTAGAACCGGGTGAAATGACAGCTCACTTCACATATTCTTTCACGGTGGGATTTTTCCAGAATAGACCAACTGCAGTGCGATTCTGTAACCATATCACCGTGAAAACTTAGGTGAAGTGAGCGTGGAGTGAGCTGTCATTCCAACTAATGCTAGGGATTGACACTATTGACAGCTCACTCTAAGCTCACTTCACCTAACTTTTCACGGTGAGATTTTTACAGAATAGACCAACTGGTATCTTTTTAAGAGCAATTTTTGTTTAAAACACACCTTTTCTGTTTTTAGGTCAACGTAAGTAAATAAGGGAAGAATTTAATTAATAAAAATAAAATGGGGGGAATTGTCCCTCGCACGTTATAAACAACTCAATTTTTTTGTGATTTTTTTTCTAATTTGATTGCCTCGTGGGTCTAATGGTCGCAGGCACTACTGCTGGGCAGGAGGTCCTGGGTCGGACAAAGTGCAATTGGGTTTCTCCGTCAGGAAACCATTTCTCAGTAACAGCCCGAAGTCTAGATTTGTGTCAGGTTGATGGCAATAGGCCCACCCCCGATTACATGGGACATAAACATAACTGGTGAAATGTAGGTGTACTACAGATACAGTCACGAACACCAATTTGTCAACACTTGGCAACTTTTAATTGCGATTTTTTTCGTGCAATAACGTATGCAACGTTGAAATACGACACATTACATAAACTTATGGGTTTGAAAATGCTATGTTCGTAACAACATAAAATTTCAGTTAAAAAATAAAGGAATAAATCGCTTTTGAATAAAACCGAGTGTATACATACTTTTGCCCGTGACTGTACACCCCTGCCCTTCGAAGACACAGGTGTGATAATATATTAGTTAATTTATATTTTAACAATGTTTGTTCAAGTATTTTGCAATGAATGCTGATAATTCAGATTGGGTTTGAAAGTTTGTTGTGCAATAATAATTATTAGGTTATAATAATTATGACTTTATAGTGTGTTCTTGTCACTTCAGTGTATGTGTCAAACTCGGGGCCCGCTGTCACGCTTCAAGCTCATAGGAAATCTTCACTTCAAGAATATCAAGGTAATTCACTAAACTAAATAATAATATATGTTTAAAAAAACTTTACTAATAATAAAGCTGAAGAGTTTCTTTGTTTGTTTGTTTGAACGCGCTAATCTCTGGAACTGCCAGTTGGATTTGAAAATTATTTTATGCATTTGATAGCCTAATTCTTGAGGTAGGCTATAGGCTATCTAACATCACGCTAGAACCCTTAGGAGCTGACCAAGTAGAAAAAAAGTCAAAAAGAACGCTAAGTGATAAATAAGTTATTACCCCCACCCCGTCGCATCGATGGGATGCGACGGGGTGGGTTAGGGAAACAAGAAATTACACTCGAATGGCGTCACAGGCAGAAGCTAGTATCTGATAAGCTTATTTAGTGTTAGTGTTTGTCTGTTTAGCTAGCTTTGCTTAGTTTTATATCAATTGTCGTGCACTCAGCACCCAGCGCCCAGAGCAGCGGTGGCCTAGTGATAACGACCGCGACTTACGAGTTGTAGGTCGCAGGTTCGAACCCAGACAGGCGCTTTACTTTGTATAAATTATTCCATCATCTCTGCTCTCATAACGGTGTAGGACAACATCGGGAGGAAACCGATGTGTCCTAGAACGAAAAAATTCGAAGACATGTGACATTCACTAACCTGCACTGGGGCCGCGAGGTGGATTACGGCCCACTCCCTCTCACTGAGCGGTGGCCTGTGTCCCAGCAGTGGGAACGTTATGGGCTGAATATGCTGCAGTCAGCGCCCAGATCATAAATCGACAAATAAATAAATATCTACGACGAATAGAGTCGTGCAATTAAATTAATGAAAAAAAACGAACCCTATATGATAGGGAAATAGGGATACATATACACTGGGTGTACATAACTAATAAATAACATAGGCCGTCAGTCGTATAAATACGACAGAGGCCGCACGGGCACGGAAACATTTGTCGTATTAATCAGACTGGGGATAAAAATGAGGTCCTCAATCGTTCGTTTGGTTTATGCCGCTAAAAATGGAAAATAAACTAATAAACTTTATGAAAATTAATAATTAGTAAAAAAATGCGCAGTGGTAACGGCCACGACTTACGAATTGTAGGTCGCAGGTTCAAACCCAGACAGGCGCTTTGCTTTGTGTAAATTATTTCATCACCACTGCTCGCAAAATGATGAAGAAAAACATCGTTAGGAAACCGGCATGTCCTAAAACCAAAAAAATCGAAAACATACAATCGTGACATCCACCAACCAGGGGCTGCAGTCTCGACATTCATAGCGACTGCTTTACGACCGAATTCGGTCGCAAAGTCCCGGATTGACAGGTGTAATGTATGGAGTGACAGGACTTTGCGACCGAATTCCGTCGTAAAGCGATCGCTATGAATGTCGAGACTGCAGCCCCTGGGGGGTAATTGCGTTGCGGTAAAACACAGCATCACAGTAGACAAGAGACCGTGGAGGCAGTACAGGCTAATTAAGTATGTATGTATGTTATGTGATGTGAAGAAATTTTTTTTTTTTGCAGATTCCTGTAAGTACCTACCTAAAATAATAAGTTTTTTTTAAAAAGTCTTGAATACAATTAGCCTTTTTTAAATGTGCAGTGCGTCTAGCCAGCGCACAACATTTCATAAAGCTTTGAATCATCACGAACTCATTAGGGTTTTCCATCACTGTTTTGAGAGCAGTTGTGACATACAGGGTTTATTCTCAAAGACCACCCAAATTTAAGGGTGTGGTACAGACCATCAAACTCAACAACTTTCTCCATGGGACCAACATCGTAATCGTGAAAAATTTACCAACTGTCCCATAGAAAACTTCAATACTTACCTACCTTAAAAAAAAAATACGTTCGTTTACAATACATAGGCATATTGTCATTAGATGTAAATAAAATAAAAATGTAATGTAAATCGCGGCAAATCATTAAAACGTGACAACAGCAGGCGTGGAATGTTAATACATAAGAAAAGCTTTATATTATAAATAATAAAATACATAAATCACATAGCTCAATGAATGCACATAAAATAAGATAGATTCTAGCATCTATTTATACAACATGAGAATGAAAGAAACTGTAATAAAATGCTAGTTTGTTCTTAGTTGTAGACATTATAGTCACTCGGCAGCGAGTGAAATGGAGCCGCATTAGAAACGGTTTATCTATCATTTATAAGATCACGTGCATGTCATTGACTCGACTGCAGTCTAGCGAGACACTATTAAATCTATGAGCCATTACATAACTCTATTGTAAAAACATTACGAGACATTACTTAGGGGACGGTTGAATTTTTATTCGCGATTACGATGTTGGTCCCATGAAGAACATTGTTCAGTCTGATGGTCTGTCCCTTGGTCTTTGTAAACTAACCCTGTATATTGCACGTAGTAAAGTGTGTAGCGGTATCTACAACGCCACATGCGAACTTCGCGTCATACTGACGTCACACAAAATCCTGCATCTCACAAGCAGAGTTTACCGCTCAACTATCATATATACAACAACCCGACATGATTCATCGGGCAGTTGCACGCCAGACACAACACCCATTTGGTTGGAGGATCCTTTTCTATGGCGGATGAGTGAACTTTACACACTGTTTACCTTTATACCTCTATAAGTACATGACAGAGTTAGAAACCGCGACCTGGGGGCCAACCACCACCCTATCACGCCTCGGGTAGCAGTATTATTTTATTCTTACATCAGTGTGAGAAAGAGATAAATTCTTATGCTACGGCTACATTGTCGCGATAAAGCGAACTTCCAAGAACCAAAAATTCGAAAACATGTGACATCTACTATCCCGCACTGGGGCCACGTGGTGGATTACAGCCCACTCCCTTTCACAGAGAGGAGGCTTGTATCTCAGCAGGGGTCAATATCAATCGAACTGCCTAGTATTTTCCCAACTATGAAGGCGGCTTCCAGTCTACCGGATGCAGCAGACATGGTAGTATTACTACCTATCAGACCTCCACAATTACGGTAAGACTGGTTGTCAGACTTTTAGGTTTCTGACTACCCGTAACATCTGTCAATGATCCACGAATGACAGCCAGGACCAACGATTTAACGTGCTTTCTGAGGCACGGGGGGCCCGTGTGACCCATCCACAAACCGACCGCGGCAAGCGTAGCTTAGCCTTCGACGCGTGCGGCTGTTATTATTTAGCCACGATCCCTTCACTAGTGGGAGAGAATAAGTTACAATTAAATTTTCTTTTTGTTAACAGATTAACAGGCGTCGTTTCTCGTCGACGGAGAACGCCATCACCGACTGCCCTCCGTGCAACTGTGAAGACTGCTTCACCACTGAATCCTCGACCACCAAGCGCAATAAAGTGTGCTAAACTATAAATACATAGTCTTTGCACGATAAGAAGGTTCTTACGACTCCGTATTGTGGAAATATTGCACGACATCGTTTCATCGTTTTAAGTACCACTATTCTCAAAATTAATTATTATTATTATCATCCTCTGATGTTCCACTGCACGGCAAATGCCCTCCTACTCCTTTTCCACTTTTCTCTGTTCAAAGCTACTATGGACCAGTTTTTGGTGATAGAGTCCAGCTCATCCCGTCATCACCGTCTAACCCTGCCGCGATGTCGTGGATCCATTGTAAGTCCATTACATTTTAGCGTGACAGCTTTCCAAGTGACATCAGTTATTTTTGTGATGGAACGGATGATCGTATTTCTAACCTGGTCTGTTAGTTTGAAACCCAGAATACTCCGGTCTACGCTCGCTGTTTGCCAAAGGGCTATAGAACGTAGTATCCAGGGTATCAAAATTCATATTTAAAGCAAAAATCGGTCATGTCGTGCAAAATTTCCACGACGTGCCGTACCGTACGTAGAAACCTTCTTTTGGGTTTGTAAGAATTATTCCAACTAAACTTTTGAATGGTTGACCTTGACCATTCAAAGGTGCTTTGGTTTTGGCTGTTGAAATAATTCAATTAAATAAATATGTGTAAAGGAAAAACTCGTTTTAATTAAGTGACCCAAAATGAACTTTAAAAAAAGCGGCAATGTACAGACGCCAGCACATCAAGCTACTACAATCTGTCAAATGTCTTTACTTAATAGATTTTCAACTTTATCTCTAAAGTATTAAGGTTCCAGGTTGATTGGGAAGACAGTTTCGGGTAACTTCATGTACTGGCGTCTGTACAAGTTGGATATTTAGCAAGACTTATATTAAAAATGTCCGAACAAATAATATAATTTCAAAGAAGGCATAGTAAAATGAGATAAAAAAAGTAAAATCGATGGAAACCCTACACTTCGACGCATCTTCCAGTTATACAAAGGTAACTTAAACAGTATACATACAGCCCCGCCCCAACCCTTGCTCGAGCCAGCCCGCGCCGCTGAGCCTGTAGTTTTAAATTCATCCCTAAATAATTCCGATCCAGCCTGTTCCTTGCTGCCCTCTCCCAGCGACCCCCTAAGCCGAGGTCCGTACCCCACAGGGGGTGCCCTTAGCGTGTAGTCGCTTAGTTTTTTAGTTTTTTAAACGCTGGCTGGAGACCTTAATTTATTGAGGCATCCACAGGCAAGCCCGGTTAAGCAAACGACAACCTCATAAGTTGAACTGCGAGATGCCATTCCCAAACAAATTAAAAAAATAAACACCGCCATAAACTATTCTGTACTTACATAGAACGGATGTAGCTCGCGCATTAACAAAATATTGTTCAGGGTTAAATTAAATTAGCTAGCGAAACTCTGCAGATGTCATGGGCATGACGGTAAAACAAATACAACCACTACCAGCGGTCGTTGACCCCGTAGTCAGCTGTATTATGCTCATCACTTCTGCGGACTTTTAATTTAATTTAAACCTGTATGTTAAAACACAAAAAATAAAAATTCATCGCATAAAACTCAAAACAATGTATTTGCACCTACTTTTCTCGAATTAACGCCATCTATCGTGATCAAGCGGAACTAAAGACAACCAGATCAATGTGGTGTGTTTTCTATACTGCACGATAGAGGTCGTTAGGAGGATGTGATAAAAAGACACAAATAAAAAAAAATTAATCCATCCAAGATTGTGTGATTATATGACTATAAGAAGGAACTGATAACGCCGTGGAAGTACCGTCAAACGGGGTGAATAGGGATGCAGGGGTGACTCGGGACGAAACTTTAATTGATTGATTTAATTGTGTTTACTGTATTATAATTAACGATTAGCTACCCTTTTAAGCAACAAACTATATTACTCGTATTTCAACGTTAAAATCCATTTTAAAATTTTAGTTTTGTCCTGATTCACCCCTGCTGGTCAACTTTCACGAAGACATGAGCCCGTACGAAAGATAACTTATTGATCTGTTTAAACAAGTGTCAAATTCAATTCTTCGGACAGGCAAAATAAACAAAAACACATCGGGCTTAGGGAGAACTATCAAATCGTATTTCATGTTGCCATTCATTCTTAGTTCGTTTGAAAGAAAGAAAAATGCGTTTATTGGCATTACAGCAAAATAAATTTACACCTTAAAACTATAAAAACAGAAAACAAAGATTACAATGCCAACAGGCCCTCAGCTCATGTCAGCAATGTCAGATGACAACACAAGTGTACCACCTGACGCTGATTTTCAGCTGCAACCCACGAGTGCCATACGCTGGAATAACAAACACATGGGGAAGTGTGTGTCCTTTATAATAAATTGAGAGAACTAATTTAAATGCTAGAAGTTATAGGAAAGCTCATGCAAAATCAAATAAAATGTCGTGACATACATGTATGTGTGTGTGTGTGTTGTATTGTAATGAATGAAAAACTAAAATAAATACCCAATATGTGCGTATTACAGCATACCGAGACCCCTCCGTGCCTCGGAAAGCACGTTAAGCCGTTGGTCCCGGCTGTCATTCGTGGATCTTTGAAAGTCGTTACGGGTAGTCAGAAGTCCGAAAGTCTGACAACCAGTCTTACCAAGGGGTATCGTATTACCCAGTAACTGGGTTGTGGAGGTCAGATAGGCAGTCGCTCCATGTAAAATACTGGTATTCAGCTGCATCCGGTTAGACTGGAAGCCGACCCCAACATAGTTGGGAAAAGGCTAGGCAGATGATGATGATGTGCGTATTACAGCGTCCGTCCGGCCAAAGGTAGTTGTGTGTAAACACAACTACCTTTGGCGGACGGACGCTCTAAGAAATTTGAGCTATGTAAATACTTTCCAACAATTACAACCTAAAGTGAACCGTTTAAAAATTAAATAGGTATATTTAGTTAATTTATTTCTGAAAGTTTTGGGTTCGCGACGTAAAAAACGCATGTTTGACATCGTACCGTCTCGACCAATGAGAGGCGAGCGCGCCAAAAAACACAGTAATTAACCATTCAGGAATCAAGATGGAGGATGGGTGACGGTATCTCGGTGAGTACTGGCGAGTTTTTAGGACATGATACCGATTTTTAAAAAGGGGGTTTTTGGCTATGTAATGATAGCCGCACGAGTCTGTCGATCAGGTTAAGCTACGCTTGCCGCAGTTGGTCGGTGGATGGGTGACCATCTTCACATGCCAAGACCCCTCCGTGTCTCGGAAAGCACGTTAAGCCGTTGGTCCCGGCTGTCATCCGTGGATCTTTGACAGTCGTTACGGGTCGTCAAAAGCCCAAAAGTGACAACCAGTCTTTCCAAGGGGTATCGTATTACCCAGTAACTGAGTTGTGGAGGTCAGATAGGCAGTGGCTCCATGTAAAATTGAACTGCATCCGGTTAGACTGGAAGCCGATCCCAACATAGATAGATTTTTAAAAGGAAAGTACAGTTACGTCTTTTTTAACTTCCCTCGAGTCAGGAGACATTTATGACCTTTTGAAGCTACGGCACTGAATTTTTTATTTTTTTTATTTTATTTATTTGGGAAAATAAACAGTGACACATTACATTTTATAGGAAGAAATACAAAACATACGGCCAAATGTGTAACCAACAACATTTTCCACGGAATACACATAAAAAATAATAATCTTTACAAACCATGCTACTTAAACTAAAACCTACAAACTACAACAATTCAAGTCAAGAAAACATAGTAAAACAAAAGTAAAAGCAAACAAAGTAAAAACTAGAAAGCATGCAAATCTTAATTAATATTAAAATGACTATTGACAAAGTGTTTTGAGTACAATATTTTTGAAACTACCAGCAGAAAGAGCAAACATATCGATATGATGGAATTGTTTGTTGTAATTATTAGCAAGTCGCCGCAGGGGTGCCCGCATACCTGCGTTACTCCGACAAGAGTTAACTGCAAACAGCGGCCGTGCGCGCACCCCACGACTCATTGTCGTTCTAGGAACTATGTAACTTATTTTATTACGGATATCAATACAGTCATATACATTGCTACACAAATCAAACAAAAATACCGTCTCTAGGAGAGTGCGTCTTGATTTAAGGTCAAGTAATTTATACTTCTTAAGCAAATAATCGTAAGATAAATCTGTGTGGAAGCAACGGTAATGCATGGCTTTTAAAAATTTTCTTTGAACCTTCTCAATACGTTCTGAATACTTACTGTAAAAGGGATTCCACACTGGCACTGCGTATTCGAGCTGTGATCTGATCAGAGACTTGTACAAATATAAATAGGTAGAGGGACGCACAAACTCCTTCGCAGATCTCATCACAAAACCGTACATTCGATAGGCATTATTTACTATTTTGTCAATATGGGCATCAAGGTGAAGTTTATTGTCAAGGAGAATACCAAGATCACGAATAAGGGACACCCTTGATAGTGAAGTATTATCCAAAGAATATGGGTGCGTGAAAACATTCTTATTTTTCGTGAAACTGATACAACAGCATTTAGACAGACTCAGTTGCAATTTATTATATTTGCAATATTCACTGAAACGATCCAGATCTTCCTGTAATAATGCGCTGTCTTGCAGACTTTTGATGGGCCTATAAATTTTAAGATCGTCAGCATAGAGCAAGACTTTAGAATTTCTAAAACAAGTGTCAATGTCATTAATAAATAAGATAAATAAAAGTGGTCCCAGAATCGAACCCTGAGGTACACCGGAAGTTACACTAATATTTGTAGCAGATCTGAAACCGTTAACTACGACCCTTTGAGTTCTATTCGTGACATATGAAGAGAACCATCGGAGCAAATCACCACGTATACCGTTAAAAGAAATTTTATTCAGTAGCAACTCATGATCAACCTTGTCGAACGCCTTTCGAAAGTCAGTGTAAATGGCATCCACTTGAACACGAGAATCCATATTGTTGAACAAGTAATCCATAAATGCCACTAAATTTGTGTTAGTCGATCTTTTCTTTACAAATCCGTGTTGTTGTTGAATTAGACTGTGATGAAGGACAGGATATACTTTATCGTGGACTAATCTCTCAAAAAGCTTCGGCAGGGCTGACATAATGGATATAGGACGATAATTCTCAACATCCTGCTTAGGAGCCCGATTTATATATTGGTGTTATGTTCGCACTCTTCCATACCTCGGGGAAAATTCCCTGAGCCAGTGATTTATTAAACAAAATATGTATAGGAGTGCAAATATGTTTAGCGGTAGCTTTGAGAAACACGACTGGAAGACCGTCTGGGCCTGGACCCTTAGTAGTGAATAGACTGAATAGAGAGCTTATAAAACTATACTTATTTAATTGCGGAGTTTGTGGCGCCCTTTATGCCCAGCGAAAGCACTAGGAAGTGGTGAAGGGCGGGCATTATAAGACAGAAGATAAATATTAGTTTAGCCCTGTCAAATTAGCGCCTGACGTATTTTTAGTAGCCATGTTTTTAATAACGTCTAAACTTGTCTGGGAGTGTCTTAATTTGACAGGACTAAACTAATATTTATCTTCTGTCCTTTTCTTAATGAAATAGAAAGAAAAAGATACACTGGCTTAAATTTAGTTTAGTTTGTGAACAAGTGAATCGGCGCCAGTGTCAAATTTTTACTTGGGTCTGACTTCTAAAGATGGCGGAATGTCGTTCTGCGGAAATGACATTACGATGTCGATTAGACTCTATCGTGCAATGAGCAGACAAAAATAGCCCTTAAGGTGACGAACATATTTTGACTGTGACTGTTCACAGGTACTTGGAACTTTGATAGCCACCATAATAGTTTGCTGAGCAGGTAATGTACAGGGCAGGTCAAGGTGACAGTTAACAGTTGCACAGCACATGATACAACATCGTGTGACACTACACTTTTCATACCAACATTGACCTGTCGATCCTGGGCTCTAAAAATCTCACCATAAAAATGTATGTGAAGTGAATTTGAAGTGAGCTGTGAATAGTGTCAATCCCCAGCATCAGAGGGATAGTGGCAAAACACACTATAAGTAGCAATGGATTTCATTTTGACAGTTCAACAACATTCATTGCGTTATTTACGTTGTTGAACAGATACATTTTTCGAACAACAACTACAACAACAACAACTAATGCTAGGGAGTGACACTATTGACAGCTCACTTCACCTAAGTTTTCACGGGGAAATTTGTACTGAATAGACCGGCTGCTATAAGTTTGTATGTTGACCCAGGATCGGTAATTTATTTATTTATTTATATGTCGGAGTCATTCGTTTGACTATTCGGAACACTAGCGCCATCTCGTGACGCTAGACAGAGTCTAGCCTGAGTTCGTGGAGGTGGACGAGAGCGACAGCTACAAGAATGGTGTGAGCAGAGCTCTCGGGGATCATCAAAACATTGGACATCGTACGAACAACATGTGCTTAGAAACTGTCTCGCGTTCCGTATCGTTGAGTTGTGTACCTACAGTGTGTGATACGCTAGTGTGACTAACTTGTTCGAAAATTATAATCTGATTTGAACTGCAAATCGTTTTTCTATTGTGCTATAACCAACACTACCCATAATACGCCCACAGTAATTAAAATATGCCTGATGTTAACGAGAGGCAGACATACCTTCTCTGACATATGTAAAGGCTTACCAACTAAACACATAAAATAAAATAATAAACTAAACATTATACTTACAAACAATATATGTATATGTCGGATCATCATGACGGTTGAATGATTGGATGGATCACGACGGTTCCTTGTCAATATATATACGAGAACATTATGTACGTTCGAAAACATCTACATCTTTTTAGTAAGATAAGTGACAGGCATAACTTTAACACTAGGAATAGGAACAAACTAGATCAACCGCGCTTCAGATTGTCTAAAGTAAAAACTTCTTTTATGGGGTACTGTGTAAAATGTTATAATAAAATACCACTCGATATTCTTCAACTAAATGAGAAGAAATTTAAAACATGCATTAAACGCACACTATGTAGACAAGCATATTATAAGTTGGACGAGTATATAGTAGATAAAAATGCTTGGCTTAATGCTGGTCCTGCTCCACAGGCAGTTGGGCTTACAAGTTGATCACAATTTCAATATTTGGAAGAGATGCTTCCCCTTTTTGTTTTTTTTAGTGTTTATTTTATTTAATCAGGATTAACTTTTAATACTTCAGTATTAAATACCTCTTCATGATTGGTAGTTATTTTTTGTTTCTCTCATCTTAATTATATTGCAAACTATAGTTTTGTATAATTTAGAAGCATTTTTGAAAATTTTTGTAAATGTAAGAACCATGGATCCGTTTTTTATGATATTTTGATGTTGACTTGAAAGAGCATGGCAGTTGAGAATATGTCATGCTCACTTAAATGTCTCACTGGTGGTGGCGCGTGTGTTGGATCATTCGGTTCCCTACGAAATGGTTGAGCTGGGTGGTGCTGATCCACGCGTCATGTTCGTGAACGGGCGCCATCAGTTGAGACTGGTCATCTCTTAACTGCCAAGGCTTATTTTTAATTTTATATTTTAATTTGTTTTTTTACATTGTTCTCACATATAGAAGCAATAAGAATAATGTAACCAGGATTTTGTAAAAATGTCTTGATTTAAAAGAGTGTCCATGGAGTTTCTTGCCCGTTCTTCTCCATAGAGATCTACGCTTTGGAATGGGCAACTAGCTTCAACTTTCTGACTAACTGACCGACTATTTAATTTTGACAATTCAAAAGTGCCTGTAAATGGTTTAATTGAAATAAATGATTTGATGAGTTTGAGTTTGGATCTTTCATGATTTCAACTTGAAATGAGACACAAGCGCCTTTGTTTAGCTTTGTGCTGAGTCTAGAATTGAGTATGGTGTCCGATGCGGAGTTACGGACCTTACGGTCCATGGAGCGACAGTGATCGTTTAGACGTGGTCGCGACACATACTGGCCTAGGAACTGTACCCTAATTGCGTAACAAATCGGAATCAGAATCATTTTGAAGCAAATTTGCTAAACCATTGCTTCATAAGTTCGAAAAATTTGTCTGCTCTACACGTAAATAACGCAATGAATGTTGTTGAACTGTCAAAATGAAACCGTTTCCGATTGATCGTGTGTTACGCAATTAGGGTACTGCACAGTGTTTCCTTTTAAGTTCAGAGTATTAATTAGTACCTACAGTGGTGTTAGTAATTGACTCTATAACAATAAATTGTGTAGAAGCTATAAGAGCAATTTCTCTCATTTACCCGTATCCCAATACTGCGCCCACAACTATATATCTGACACTAGGTTTGTCACTAAGTATGTCTAATTACAATCCTATGTACTGGATTCGACATATATACTTAAACATCAAATAAAAAAACAATTAAAAATATTGAATACTACGTTATAGCTTACAAATGCTAGGTTTTTTTTTTTATAATAACAGCTTACATTTTTATTAAAGACTATTTTTCTGCTCGCGATTTCGTCCGCGTGAAACTTCGTATTCCTCCGCACCACCCCGTTGCGTCTCATCGTATCGTATCACCAGCAGTGCGATTCTGTAACCATCTCACCGTGAAAACTTAGGTGACGTGAGCGTGGAGTGAGCTGTCATTCCAACTAATGCTAGGAATGAACACTATTGACAGCTCACTCTAAGCTCACTTCACCTAAGTTTATATAGAATATATAAGGTGAGATTTATATAGAATCGATCGGCTGTTCAGTGCGAAAGATGGTCTCTTCGTTTTCGCTTAGCGATCTCTCTGACATTTTGTCTTTTTGCTCGGCTCCTAAGAATCACAGCGTGATGTTAAATGTCCTACAGCCTTCCTCAAGAATTGGGCTATCAAATAAAAAAAGAATTTTTCAAATCCGACCGGTACTTTCAGGGATTAGCGCATACAAACAAACAAACAAACCTTTCAGCTTTATTATATTAGTATAGATACATAGATATTTCTCATAAACATACACATTTGTCCACCGAAAATTTCAAAATCGCAACTATGGATGGAACAAGTCATTGCTTCTTCTGAGGATATAGGAAAGGGGCGCACTGTATCAAATGATAAATGATTTTATTTTTGGAAATATTTATGTTGTTTTTATGTTTCAATCATATTTTAAAACTAGACCAGGTCGTTTCCTATTTGACTAATCTGAGAAGAAAATTCGAAACAAACTCAGAGCTATCCGTATTTTTTGTGTTGGTGTTTGTGTATTTCGGGGATTTAATGTCCACATTGCTCTCCAGTAAAAGCGTCGCTACTAATTATTATGTACAGTGCCCCCTGCCGTCGGTTTTTGTGACTACAATTTGTGAGACGATTTGATATGTTGCTACTAAACGATTTTGACAGATGAAGGATGTTGCAATAATACGTATTGCAAAACGCAATGGATATAAATAACATTATATAATCAGCCTATAATGTTCCCACTGCTGGGACACAGGCCTCCTCTCTGTGAGAAGGAGCGGGCCGTAATCCACCACACGGCCGAGTGCGGTTTGTTAGATGTCACATATCTTCGAATTTTTGGTTCTAGTACATGCCGGTTTCGTCACGATGTTTTCCTTCACCGTTTTGAGAGCAGTGGTGATGAAATAATTTGAACAAAGTAAAGCGCCTGGCTTGGTTCGAACCCACGACCTACGACTCGTAAGTCAAGACCGTTACCACTGGGTCACCACGCGATAGATACTAAATCAAAATATTTTATTTCACATAAACCTACATGTGCACTTATGAAATGTCCGAAGCTAGGTGCACGGTTACAATTGGTCGTTTTCTATGGAGAAGAGACGGCAAGAAACTCCATGACTAGTGTGGCGAACCAAACTAAGTGTCTGTGGTTCCCACTGTTAGATGTAGGAGACAACACTACTACTGTGGCTAGAGGGTGCTAGGGTGGCTGTCTATGGTATCTACTACCTAGTTAGCCAGAAGTTCAGAATTTGAATAGCGATATAAGAACTGTGTATTACTCCACTCTAGGTTAATTATTAACACCGTTGTTTGTCTTATGTTGATTACGTGCATTCCACCGCTATCGCTTGTTATGTGTTGATACAAATACACGTCTGTACAACTGGACCGACTTTCATTTGAAATAAACAAGGTGCCATAACGCGCCTAAACTAGCTTTTTAACATCATCATCTACCTACTATGTGTTCCAGCTTTTTCAGTGTGACTGAAAACTCGATGCAGCTGAATACCAGTATTTCACATGGAGCGACCTAGCCTATCTGACCTCCATAACTCAGTTACTGGGTACGATAAATTATACCAATTGGAGACGTTCGGCTTTTGACAACCCGTGACGACCGTCGAAGATGACAGCCGAGCCCAACAGCTTCGCGTGCTTTCCGAGGCACGGATTTTAGCATAATTATGATAATCAACACTGCTAACAGAACGGTGAAGGAAAACATCGCGAGGAAACCGGCATGTCCTAGAACCAAAAATATGGAGGGATTTTATTTATTTATTTTATTTATTTATTTAAATGCCCCAAAACTATCATTACAGGTCTTACTTAACCTAATGCGATAGCCCAGTCACACACACAAAATTAAAAATAAGTCACAAACTACATCTCAAGTTCATAGAGACCATTGTTTGTAACATAGTAAGTATAAACAATAGTACTTTTGCTGATTCACCCCAGTGACATGTAAATACATAAATTTCGACCTGAATAGAATTGATGGTGCGAATTGCATGTGATATCCCACACCGCACTGGGCCCGCGTGGTGTAAAACGGCCCACTCCCTCTCACAGAGAGGAGGCCTGTGTCCCAGCAGTGGGAACATTAAGTATTGGCTGATTATACAAAAATAAGCATTAAAATCACCATTATTCTTACACAGGTAAACACACACAGGCACACGCACAGACGCTCCGACTACTCACAACCACACACGCACGTTCAGACACGCACACACACACATACACACAATCCCATACACACAATCCCATGCACACTAATATGCACATACAATCACACTCACTTACCTTTTAGCAAAAGTTTTTGTCCCTTTAATAATTTATCCTTTTAATTAACCTTAGCTACACTATGTCACCATTAATAATTAAGTAGAAGTAGTCTTCTACTACAATTTTATAACACTAGTGTGTTAAGCCACATCTGTGTACAATTTAATTCAAACTCAAACTGCGAAAATATTCCAGCCTGATTGGGAGTTATATCTTCGAGCCGTTTGGGGTTGAAACACTAGGGCCATGGGGTCCGAGTGCCCACTTGGTGTTTCGAGATATCGCCAAGCGGTTAGTCGACTCTTCACGTGACCAGAGGGCTGGCCTGTTTCTTGGCCAAAGAATTAGCATCGCCATACAACGTGGCAATGCTGCCAGCCTTTTGGGCACTGTTCCTGTTGACAGCGATGCGGACGAATTTTTTGATGCCCTATGATTCTTTTTTTTTCACTTGTACATATGTATTATTATTTTAGACTTAATTTGATTCTTATGTGATAGTGAATAACAATTTAAATATCGTTATTATATAATTAATAATAAACAACTCAAACTCAAATCATTTATTTCAATTAAACCATTTCAGGCACTTTTGAATTGTCAACATTTTAAATAGTCGGTCAGTTAGTCAGAAAGTGAAGCTAGTTGCCCATTCCAAAACGTAGATCTCTTTGGAGAAGAACGGGCAAGAAACTCCACGGACACTCTTTTAAATCAAAATATTATTACAAAATCCTGGGTACAGACGCCAGCACATCAAGCTACTACAAACTGTCAAATTTCTTTAATAGATTTTCAACTTTATCGCTAAAGCATTAAGGTTCAAGGTTGATTGGGAAAATTTGACAGTTTCGGGTAGCATGACCTGCTGGCGTCTGTACATTATTCTTATTGCTTCTATATGTGAGAACAATGAAAAAAAAAACAATTTAAAATATAAATTTAAATTATAATACCCAATGGGGACTGGCACTGTACTCCCTTGTTCAGGTTATTCTATAACCCAGCTGGGAGTGCAGCACCACACCACCATTCAAGTTGTAGTTTTAGTACACTAATTTTGCCAACCCTGTAAATTACCATGTACTACAATGCTGTTATGATGAATCCAGCGACGTCGTCCTCGTGAAATGTTTTGTTGACCGACCGCGTCACATCGCATCGCCTGCCTCGTCGCCTAGTTCTTTGTCGTTTAGCGTTCGTTCTCTTTTATTGCTCGGCTTCTAAGCGTTCGCTAATATAGCCCGTAGCCTTCCTCAAAAGAGGAAGAAGTACTGACAAGTACTGAATCGGGGTCCTGTCGGGGGCCGGGCGGCAGAGCGGTTCAAGGTGTGAGTGGTTATAAATCTTGATACTTCCAATCTCATCTTTTTACGTTAAATATAACGATTAAATAATAAAAAACTAACAGATGACACCTGCTTTATGCATAGTTCGATTAACCTGCAAAGTATCATGACCTAATTTGAAAATTTTCATTGATTATTCTTTTTTATTGTACGATTTAGAGGTAATTTTGAAATTTCTTTGCATCGAGAAAATTGCATGCAATCGTGTTTTCGCAACAGACATGTAAAACTAGAGCCATTAATGCTAAGACAATTTTCGCAATCTGAGGACGAAAATTAAAGTACAGACGCCAGCAGTGCGATTCTGTAACCATCTCACCGTGAAAAGTTAGGTGAAGTGAGCGTGGAGTGAGCTATCATTCCAACTAATGCTAGGGGTTGACTCTATTGACAGCTCACTCTAACCTCACTTCACCTAACTTTTCACGGTGAGATTTTTACAGAATCGACCGGCAGCACATCAAGCTACTACAATCTGTCAAATTTCTTTAATAGATTTTCAACGTTATCGCTAAAGTTTTAAGGTCCAAGGTTGATTGGGAAAATTTGACAGTTTCGGGTAGCTTGATGTGCTGGCGTCTGTACATCCACATTTCGTCCCATGTAACAGGGGGCGAGCCTATTGCCATCAACCTGACATAAATGCAGCCTCTGGTTTGCTATGAATGAAAATAACATTAGGTACAATAACAAAAAAAAATGGCGGCAAACTTCACACCGAATCCTTTATTGTCATCAGCAAAGAGAATCAATCAATACTATTCTTCTACTGGCACATTTCTGCGTCACAGGTAAATCTTTTAATAGTAATTCAATGGAAAGGGACTCACTTACAAAAGATGGAGAAGACGAAAAAATATTGCTATTTCCTGTGGTAGGACATTCTTTTCTTTGTATATTATAGGGTTGGGCTACAGAGGGTGCTATGCTATACCTAAGTAAGCCACGCTTTTGAAATTCTTTTTAATTTTAAATGTTGTCAAATCTCATCATCATCTGCCTAGCCTTTTTGGGGTCAGCTTCCATTCTAACCGGATGCAGCTGAGTACCAGTATTTACATGGAGCGACTGCCTATCTGACCTCCACAACCCAGTTACTGGGTTATACGAAACTCCTTGGTAATCGTTGTCAGACTTTCGGGCTTCTGAGGACCCGTAACGACTGTTAAAGATCCACGAATGACAGCCGGGACCAATGGCTTAACGTGCTTTCCGAGGCACGGAGGGGTCTTGGTATGCGAACATGGTCACCCATTCACGAACCAACCGCGACAAGGTTACACTGGTTATAAACCATCTGTGTGCCAAATTTTATCCAAATCTGTACAGTATTTTTTGCGTGAAAGAGTAACAAACATTCATCCATCCAACCATCCATTTATCCATCCATCCATCCATACAAACTTTCACGTTTATAATATAAGTAAGAAGTAGGATAAAGTAGGTTTTTACAAACACTTTTACACGTCAATCATATTTTTTAAACTAGATGAGTTCGGCGTTTCCTATCTGACTACTCTGAGAAGAAAGGTCGAAACAAACTTAGAGGTCACTTTTAAAGTCCAGACATAATCTTGGTCAGATCATGTGAAGACCATGTAGATTGGTGTCTGAAATAGTCTTTTGAGGAAAGAACCAGTTAGTTGCGTTTTATACAGGGTGGTAGGGAGATCGACGCGCAAACTGATGCCATGAATTCAGCACATGATTCAAGACCCCATAGGCTGGAAATTTGACGTCGGTTATAAAAAAACATCTGTTTCATTGAAAAATGCAATACCTACACGGTCAAAATGTATGATGGCAAGGGTAAATTTTTGTTTTACTAAAAATTCCAACGTTAAATAGGGTCGCGTTCATAGCTTCCAATATTATCGCATTCGCTACTACACAGCCCTAAATGGTGACTATTGGTGACTAATGCATAGATTTATGACACTACTTTGCGACCCGGATACGCTTCTTTTGCATTACCACGTTGTTCAATCAATGGACTTTTTTCATAAAGGATTTCGTACAATGAATGGATACACAGCACAAAAAAGTTATAATAATATTATGTATGCACGGCGGCATAACGAGGCTATACGTTTTCCAGTATACGCTGGGTATCGTATGACCTAGTAACTGGGTTGTGGAGGTCAGATAGGCAGTCATAATCAGCCTATAATGTTCCCACTGCTGGGACACAGGCCTCCTCTCTGTGAGAGGTAGTAGGCCATAATCCGCCACGCGGGCCCAGTGCGGGTTGTTGGACGTCACATGAATATTTGGTTCTTGGACATGCCGGTTTCCTCACGATGTTTTCCTTCACCGTTTTGAGAGCAGTGGTGATGAAATAATTTACACAAAGTAAAGCGCCTATCTAAAAACTTTAAAAGAACCTACAATTCGTAAGTCGCGGTCGTTACCACTGGGTCACCTCTGCTCTTTAGATAGGCAGTCGCTCCATGTAAAATACAGGTATTCAGCTACATCCGGTTAGACTGGAAGCTGACCCAAACATAGTTAGGAAAAGGATGAAGGAGGTAGATGATGATATTGATATCCTTCTCATACTTATAGTAGAATTGATGTTGACATTTCTTTTTTTTTTATTTTTCTACACCTACAATTTTAATATTTTTTTGACTTCCACGCGAACAAAGTCGCAGGCCAAACATAGCTACATGAACCTAGTGATTCAATTATAACAATATTGAACGATCGCAGGAGGACATACAAAATAGACGCTTCACTTTTATTTTGTTTTGGAACATGGCGGCTCATTTAGTGAGTATTGTTGAGTCGGCCATGTTTTTTTAGGTGTTCACTGGCGGGTGAGATGGACTTTTTATAGCAATGAAGGGTTATTTTTTGTGTTGTATGTTTATGAATATTTTTATACAATTGTTTTTTTTTGTACTATTTTTAGACATACAAAAAGTCAATTGGACAACACTTTTTTTAAAGAAATTCCAATAGTTCCACAATATTTATCACAATATTTTATCATTTTCAGATATATTTTTATCAACGAAATAAACATTAATTTCATGTGGAGACGACAATACGATAATAAATGAGACTCAAGAGTATTTTCAAATCATCAAATACTTAGAAATTTACATAAAAACAAAAACAACAACACAAACATGAAAACCAACACCACGACCACAACCATGGGAAATAACATTTAAAAAAATCTGAAACCTCTATTAATTGTAATCATCATTATGAAAAACGTTTACTAAGGACTAACACTGAAATCGTGAAAAATTACGTTTGCAAAACTCGACAAAATGTAGGGAACAGCTGATTTTTTTCCCCGAATTTGGTTTTTATCACATAATAAAAGTTATTTGTAAGTTAATCATAATGTTGCTAATTACTCGATAAGGTCCTTTGATGTAAGCCCGCCAAATTCAAAATTTCTTCTCCTTTTTCCAAAATTCACCACTTATCTATACATGGTGACATCAACGCGCAAACTGTAACCATGAATTCGGCACACGATTCTAGGCATATCGTAGAATTTTTTGGCGGATTATCAAAAAAAAACGCCGGTTATACACAATAAATTACTTATAATTTTAATTACCTTCGCTTTTTCCCTTCAGACAACATAGACTGATTTATTAATTTTTATTCAAATAGTCACATTATAATTTCGAAATGTTTTCATTTTATTTCAATTATTAAGTACACCTTGTAGCTATTATGTTTGATAATAATCTTAACCAATTCACAAGAAAATCCTCTCTAGTCCGCATTACCCTCCTACCGCCGCCCCGAGTATATTTATCCAGTCGCTACAATATCCTGACAGCAACAGGCGACAGACTGCTGCCACCCGCTTTAGATGGCTTCATACACCACGTAGGAGGCTCTCAGTTACATAACATAACGTCTGTATTCCCCGGAGGTAGGCAGAGAAGTAAGTACTTACCTATAATGTTTTTTAAAGTTCTATTGCCAAACGCCGCTTGTTAATGACGCCGGAACCCGTTGGATGCGAGATGCACGGAACCGGTCGAAGTGGAGGTGCTTGGTGCCTATGGCCAGCAGTGGACGTTTTCGGCTGAAATGTAGATAATGATTGCCAAACGGCATAAAACGGACTTTTATGTTTTCTTCATGTCCGTCTCTCCATCTGTCAGTTTGGCCGTCTACCGTCTCTCAGTCTTTTCGTCTGTCCGGATAGAACACACCCATTTTACTCGGAGACTATTGGCATTATAACAATTGAAAAGAAGGAGTATTCTGTTCACCGCTAAACAATGGTGTGGTGTATTAGTACAAAAAAAAAAGTATTTAAGGTTGACACTCGCCATACATGTACCGCAGGATGGAAAAATCATACAAAACATGTACTAACGCATGTATCATTGAATCCTATGATTTAAAAAGACCATAAAAACGACACCCTTGATGAAAATATTGAAAATTTTCGCAACCGCCATTTTGAATTTTCATTTTGACTTCATCATCAACATCATCAGCCTACAGCAGTCCACTGCTGGACAAAACTAGGCCTCTCGTATTGCACGTCATTCAACTAAAATTTTGGCAACTCTCATCCAGCTGCTACCAGCCACCCTGCGAAGATCGTCGCTCCACCAACCCTGAGGGCATCCCTTCGCGGTCTCCACTCAAGAACACGTCTACCCCAACGGTAATCGGTTCTACAGCTAATTAATAAGGCCGGCCCATTGACACTTCACCTTGCTTATTCTGTGAGCTATGTCGACAACTTTGGTTCTCTGCGGATCTCCTCACTACGGATTTTAACTTCCCTCGAAAACTATTTCTCTCTATAGAGAAAGTCGCATGGAGGGCAAAACACTGTTTCGTTACCTGACGATATCTACCAGTTTAGTCCTACCGCAAGTCGCGTTAAAGAACTTCGTTCGAAAAAGATTATAATGTTTCCATACCCTGTCCATTACGTTATCCGTTTTTTGACAGCTGTCTTAGAACGTACATATTCCAGATTACGTAAAAGTTAACTTTAAAATGCAAAATATATAAACTGCCTTAACTTATTGAATTATCTTATTTACTTATGGCTTCTTACAGACATTATAATACCGTACATGTATCAATCAATGTATATATTGTGTGTTGCTGCAATCACTAGTTCTATTTGTCAAAAAACGGTTTACCTAAAGGACACGGTATAAGTGACAGTGTCCTCTTTGCTCATTTACCACCGCCCCGAGTAGCGTTGCCAGGCGTCCGGATAAAGCCGGACATAGGTAGGCTTTTTGATTGCGTGTCCGGCCAAAATAAACGGTGTCTGGCTTGTCCGGCTTTTGTTAGGCTTTTTACATTTCGCAAACGAGCGAGCGCCGATGACTGATTATGACAATAATCAAAAAAGCTTGATTTTACATACAATTTTTTTGTCGTACCTATTAATACTGAGACACAAAATCCTCAATAATATAGGGTGTCCGGCCTTTCTACCCAAATGTCCGGCTAAACTGGCTGGTCTGTCCGGCTATTAGGTTTGGCGACCTGGCAACCCTAGCCCCGAGTATATTAATTTATCCAGTCGCTACAATATCCTGACAGCAACAGGCGACAGACTGCTGCCACCCGCTTTAGATGGCTTCATACACCACGTAGGAGGCTCTCAGTAATATAACATTACGCCTGTTCTCCCCGGAGGTAGGCAGAGAAGAAATTATAGTGTTTTTTTAAGGTTCCTTTGCTCCAAATGGCATTTGTAGCTGTTTGACATTCGCTACGGGTAGTCAGAAGCCCGAAAGTCTGATAACCACAAACAGGAGGTATCGTGTTACCCAGTAACTGGGTTGTGGGGGTCAGATAGGCAGTCGGTCTATGTAATAACTGGTATTCAGTTGCATCCGGTTAGACTGGAAGCCGACCCTGACACAGATGGGACAAAGCAGACAGATGTCTTGGGTGTGCTATAGGTACACGTCTGTCTAATGTTGGGGGAGCCCAGAGGGGTTTTTGAGCAAGCATATGCTGTGGCGGAGAGCTATACTCCAAATATCATTTTGTGCGGAGGTTGATTTGGTAGGAAACATGTCTTTCTACCTGATCGTCTTTTGTTTTTAATAATATTATTTTCTATATCAATGTTACTAACACTAGAATATAACTTGTGTGTAATACTAACAAAATATGGATCACTGTTGTCTGAATGAAATGATTTATTATTATTATACGCAGGGCGAAAACATGATAGCTGAGTAGGTGTGGCGTGATGAGAGAGCACCGAAAATATATTTGAAAAGTTTCAGATACGAACCCCGAGTACACTTGTACACACACCGCTAACTTCCAAAATCCGGGCTGTTAGTAAGAAATTCCTAATGGAGTAACTCAATAACACTTTGAACGACCCGGAAATCAAACCGAGGACTCTACGCTCAACAGTCGCGCTTGCGACCACGAGGCCAAAAGGACAGTTACATGGGACTTAAGCATAACTGGCGAAATGTAAGTGTATGGGGTGAATGTTATGTTATGTAAAAAAAATATTTACTAGGTTTTGAACCCGAAACCTGCTGTTCAAAAGGCAAGTTCTTCAACCGGTAGGCCACTGAGACACTAAAAATAAATGATAAGCAGTTAAGTACTTACAGAAATTGAAGAAAAAAAGTTTAAACGACAAAAATTGATCCCAAGAAAATACAATTAGCCGGTGAAAAATGAAAAGATCTGTGTAATTTTCCAAAATGGCCGCCAAAAAACCATGCTTTGCAATGACGACAAACATTTTTTTGTGACTACAAAACAAAACCTACCTTAAATCATCGTAAACAAAGTACATTTTCAATTGCAATGACAGACTACATGTGAAAATATTTCGCAGTACATGAGCAGTTAAAATTAAGTTTTATTTGGAGTGGGTAGGGTTGAGTTTTGATTGATGAGGTTTGGTATGAACAAAATTTTTGGGCCAGAGGGCCAATTAAAAAAATCCAGGTACTAAAAAGCCTGGATTCAGATGAAACTACAATGGTTGCTCCTGGGTTTGTCTGTACACGTTATATTAAATTTAAATTAGCTACTGATGCTTATTTTCTGTTGTTTAATGTAGAAAAGAACAAAATTTTCAATAAATTAAAATATTAATATTCGAAAAAATTAGTTCTCATATGTGTTAACGGTCGAAGTCTGTCTGTCTGTCAAAGGACTCTTTCTCAGTAATAAGAGATGGTGTTTTTAAAAACCTTAGTTTAATAAACAAATCTGCTACCTCCTTCTGCAAGCTTGTACATTTCGCGATAGGCTAAATCACACACAATCCATATTTATTTTACATGGACTGTGTGAATGATGAAATGGCTAGAAAGGAGGTGACAACCGAGATGACGACTAATAGAGAAGTGTGGAAGAAAAAGACATGTTGCGCCGACCACGAATAAATTGGGATAAGGGTGAGAGAATGATGTTTTTCATGTTACAAAGAAGAATAATCCATGCTGCGTCGACCTCAAATATATGAGGAAAAGAGCGGGATATTGATGATTATAGAGGTATGAGGAACAGGGTGTAAAGTCCACTAATCCTCTATAGAAAAGGGAGGATCCTCCGACCAGACGGGTGCTGTGTCTGGCGGGCAATTGCCCAACGATTGATGTTGGGAAGTTTGTATACATATGCTAATTGCGCGGTAAACTCTACTTGCGAGATGCAGGATTTGCGTGACGTCAGTATGACGCGTTGTACGCATGTGGCGTTGTAGATACCGCTACAGTGATTATCTACTTAATTAAAATCTTTAATGACCTAATCTTGTTCTTAGCGTGTCGATGGCAATCTAAATGGACTCGGCCCAGAATTCGGTGGCTACTTGTTTGACGCCATCACCAGCGTCCATCAGTTCCTGTAACGTGCAGCTGACAGGTTAAAATAGTACATGATATTGAGTGTCCCATCGTTTGTGGAGCATCACCACATTTTTTTTTATTAGCCTTTTATCTCTCACTGGACAAAGGCCTCGGGATACTCTCTTTCCACCTCCCTCTGTCCAGAGCTGCCAAGGACCAATCTTTATGAAAGGAGTCCAGCTCATCCCGCCATCTCCGTCTGGGCCTGCCGCGATGTCGTTTGCCATTAAGCGGCACCCACTGGGTCGTAGTCCAATGATCGTCTGACATGCGGCAGATGTGTCCAGCATAATATTAAGTGTTCCATCGTTTGTCGAACAGCTCCGCATTTACATTACCTAATTCATTTATTAATTCACTGATAGACAACGCACAGCCTACACCGCTGGGTTTGAAGCAGCAGTTTCTTATTTATCAAATGTGAGTAGGTACAACGTAAGAAAATAGGGGATGAAGTTTTGTATGGACATTCTTAATTTTTGCCGATTGAGAATCCCATCGGGCAAATGGCTTGTCGTATCGTAATACCTGAAGTTTTATGTTGTGTGTTGTCTTAGAGGGGCTCGTGGCTAAGTAATAACAGCCGCACGGATCAAAAAATCAAGTTAAGCTATGCTTATCGCGGTTGGTCCGTGGATGTATGACCATCTTTAATATGCCAAGACCCGTTAAGCCGTTGGCTCCGGCTGTCATTCGTGGATCTTTGATAGTCGTTACGCGTCGTTAGAAGCCCGAAAAACTGACAAACAGTCTTACCAAGGGGTATCGTGTTACCCAGTAACTTGGTTGTGGACACCAGATAGGCAGTCGGCCATGTAAATTATTCAGCTGCATCCAGTTAGACTGGAAGCCGACCTCAACTTAGTTGGGAAAAGGCTCGGCAAAGGACGACACCCCGTCGGTCGCGGTCAAAATGTATGGAATAGCATTTTTTTTTTAATAACTGACAAAAAAAATGTCAAAGCAGGGTTTGAAATCATATAATGAACCCATGGTAACAGGTTGCACTTCAATGTCCTGCCACTCTGTATAGGAACCGGACTAAGTCCGCCAATTTGTTACAGACAGACATGCACATCAGTTTCTTACTGCACCTTCATTTGGGACAAACTGAAGGGTTCAGATTCCTCAGGCTTGTATTAAAACATTGTTGAAATATATAAAATAGTAAGATGAACGGACGGACTCGCTGGCAAATTATAATTATAGCGATACTTTTGAAGGGGCCACAGAGTGCTAAGCAGAAGGGACACGATTTTTAAGTCGACCATTTCATCATCAGCCTAAAGCGGACTGCTGTAGGCTGATGATGAACTGATGGACATAGGCCTCTCCTATTACACGCCATTCAACTCGATTTTCGGCAACTCTCCATCCAGCAGGTACCAGCCATCTTGCGAAGATTGTCGCTCCACTTAGCCTAAGAGCTTCCTACCTTAAAAATCTAAAGCCATTTATTCAAATTAGGCTGAGAATCAGCACTTTTCGAACGTCAAAAAACGTACTTACGTTTGCCGATTCGCGGTCTCCACTCAAGAACGGAGGTTGCGACTAGATTTTGAACGTTTTTGATTACGGGAAATGGCATTCTTAAATCTGTTGTATGACGGAATGTTGCTACTTCTGTCGTGATCAACGTCATCATCATCATCAGCCTATAGCAGTCCACTGCTGGACATAGGCCTCTCCTATTGCACGCCAGGCAACTCGATTTTCGGCAATTCTCATCCAGCTGCTACCAGCCATCCTGCGAAGATCGTCGCTCCACCTAGCCTGAGAGCGTCCCAACTTTACGTTTACCGGTTCGCGGTCTCCACTCAAGAACACGTCTACCCCAGTGGTCATCGGTTCTACGGCTAATATGTCCGGTCTATTCTCACTTCAGCTTTTAGCTGTGAGCTATGTTGACAACTAATGGTCAGTAAAAAAAGCTGTTGTTGCAATAAAAATAATAATATCTCACATCCGCGCAACACTGCCCTGCTCTATTAGGAATTTCTCTATAGCAGCCCGGAATTCGGAAGCTACCGGTGTGACACCGCTGTGCCTCAAAGAACATATATATAGAAGCTGTCGACCCTGCGCGAGATCTCTCCCGTATCCGATTGTCGTTCCATTGGACTAAGGAAGATAGACTGTAACTGTGTACACACTTATACACTACAATAAATATCTCCCGCATACTTAGCTGCTGAAGCTGTCGACCCTGCGCGAGATCTCTCCCGTATCCGATTGTCGTTCCATTGGACTAAGGAAGATAGACTGTAACTGTGTACACACTTATGCACTATAATAAATATCTCCCGCGTACTAAGCTGCTGCAGTTGAAACACGTTGGACTAGAAGCCGACCCCAACATGGTTGGGAAATGATAAGCAGAATATGAGTTGGCTCCGATGAGATTGGCTGCCGTGACCGCTATTCGATCAGGAGGCTTCTGCTTATCCCCGTGGCCACGAGCTACACGCTCAAGCGACACGCGTCATTTGTTTTTTGAAAACTGATAGGTATTTTACATGCAGCGACTACCTATCTGACCTCTACAACCCAGTTACTTGGTAATACGATACCTCTTGGTAAGACTGGTTGTCAGACTTTCGGACTTCTGACGACCCGTAACGACTGTCTAAGATCTACGAATGACAACAGCTCTGTCACATCTGTATGCTTCTTGTATACTCTGTGACCGACAGACCGAAGTTTGACATAGTACGCGTTCCCTGCTCGACTGCCATTAGCGAGAGCAGACGAACGCGATGCGTGATTCACGATATGCCTTATACGAGGAAGGGGAAGAAACCCTGGACCTTACTGTACTCTAATTACGGGATAGTTTTAACATTGCTAATTAATCATCTATCTCTTTAAGCTACGCTTGCCGCGGTCGGTTCATGGATGGGTGACCATCTATCGAAATCCGTGCCTCGAAAAGTACGCGACGTCATAGCATCAGCAATTCACCGGCGAATAACGTCACTGACACCGTCTGGTTGTCAGACTTACAAATCGTAGGTCGTAAGTTCGAACCCAGATAGGCGCTTTACTTTGTGAAACCGGCATGTCCTAGAACCAAAAATTCGAATACATGTGACATCTACCAACCAGCACCCGCGTGGTGGATTACAGCCCACTCCCTCTCGAAAATAGGAGGCCTGTGTCCCAGCAGTTGGCACATTAGGTATAACCTGATTATGCCATGCTTTTGCTCATGCTGTTATTATAGTAGACAGGAAAAATAATTGTTAAGAAAAAACGTTCTTCCCTGAAAAAGGTCCTTCACAGAGAGTACAAATAATTATAAAATAGAAATTGAGTGTTAAGAGAAAAGTGATATTTAGTGACGAATTCTGAGGAAAATTACATAAAAGTTGGGTTTTCTCGAATTCCATCAATTTTGGCTTAGGACGTGACATGTTATTCCTGGAAGGAATACGTCAAATTACCAGTCAACCTGTATAATACACTACATATATATACAAATAAAAAGCTTCATATTTTAATAAATATGTAGGTATAATGACAGAAGGGCTTTTAGCTAGCGGTAAGCTAAGCTTATCTGAGGGGCAATTCTCGTAATTTTATGCACGTTCACAGTCTGATCTCAGTCTCAATCTGTCAAAAAATACTTCTGATTTCCCTATATTTTGACAAGTTTTTGACATTTGTTTGTCGCCGAGATGAGACTGCGACTAGATTTTGAACGTTTTAAATTACGAGAATTGGCCTTCTGAGAATTGGCCTTCTGGTATCTTATCACTTAACCATGTATGATGATAAAGTGTGATTGTGGAGTGATTAAATGATTATAGATATAGTATTTGAATAAGCAGCATCTCCTAGTCAAAGCGTGAACAAATATAATCTAGGTAAAATAATACCACGTTTTTTACAGTAACAGTAACTATTTACTAATTGTTCCCATGTAAAAGTTTACATGAGAATAATTAAACATCATCGTCCTTCGGGGCATGTCGGCTTGATATTATGTTATCCGCTACAATAGGAAGAACTAATATGATAACAACAGAGACTTACATATCTAGTACAGGTAAATTCTAACAAGTAATCCTACTAATATTATAACCGTGAAAGTTTGTATGGATGGATGGATGGATGTTTGTTACTCTTTCACGCAAAAACTACTAAACGGATTTGGATGAAATTTGGCATACAGATGGTTTATAACCAGGATTAACATATAGGATAATTTTTATTCCGATATTCTTACGGGATCGAACCTTATGCGGGTGAAACCGCGGGGCGTAGCTAGTAATTTATATTTGTTTTTTTTTTCTTTTTTATTTGATACACATTGTCGACATAGCTCACAGAATAAGCAAGCTGAAGGGGCAATGGGCCGGCCACATTAGCCGTAGAACCGATGACCATTGGGGTAGACGTGACATGTTCTTGAGTGGAGACCGCGAATCGGTAAACGTAAGGTGGGACGCCCTCAGGCTAGGTGGAGCGACGATCTTCGCAGGATGGCTGGTAGCAGCTGGATGAGAGTTGCCGAAAATCGAGTTGCCTGGCGTGCTATAGGAGAGGCCTATGTCCAGCAGTGGACTGCTATAGGATGATGAAGATGACGTTGATCACGACAGAAATAGCAACATGCCGTCGCACAACAGATTCAAGGTCATTTCCCGTAATTAAAAACGTTCGAAATCTTGTCGCAACCTCATCTCAGCGACAATCAATATCAAAAATGTGAAAAAAAAAATGTGGGGAATTAGAGGTATTTTTGACAGATTGAGACTGAGATCAGACTGTGAACGTTCCTAAAATTACGAGAATTGCCCCTAGTTGCACCGCACCATCGTCATTTTGACTTCTTTCGTGGAAAACTAAAACTAAAATAATCTGTAAATTAAAGAAATCCATGGATCTTCTACGTCTACCTGTAATGTGTGCCACAGATTATAAAACGGAATGTGCAAAGACAACAGCCTGTAGATTATGATTGTAAAACAAAAAACCGACCACCAACACTCAGGTGATATGTTATACAGGATGCTGCGAATTTGATAAGGTTGACATTAGTGGGGACGTTTTAAGCCTTCGCTTTGGAATGGGCTAGCTGCGTCTGCATTCCCGAGTTCATACAACCCGAATCTCTTCAAGGCGAGAGTGAATAGGCTTCTTCTGGGCAAGCTCGTTCTACCGTAGATCTAATCCCTGCCTCTGGGCTGGATTGAGGTCAAGAGTGAGCCCATAGTCAATAAAAAAAAAATGGGCAATTAGCTTCATCTTTCCGACTGACCGACCCTTTGACAATTCAAAAGTGCCTGTTGGTTTAGTTGAAATAAATGATTTGAGTTTGAGTTTTGAGTTTGAAGCAAGGATAATTATAAAATACTAGCTATCAGTCCCTGCTTCGCGCGGCTTCCTAGAAGAGTGGTGGCCGCACCTTAGCGTCTGTAAGTTACCGGTAGACGTCGCTGAAACGTTATTTATGAAAGTACTAGCTGCGCCCCGCAGTTTCACCCGCATAAGTTTCGATCCCGTAGGAATATCGAGATAAAAATTATCCTGTGTTAATCCTAGTTATAAACTATCTGTGTGCCAAATTTCATCTAAATCCGTTCAATACTTTTGGCGTAAAGAGTAACAAACATCCATCCATCCACCTATACAAACTTTCGCGTTTATAATATTACTAGCTGCGCCCCGCGGTTTCACCCGCATAAGTTTCGATCCCGTGGGAATATCGGTATAAAAAGTATCCTATATGTTAATCCTGGTTATAAACCATCTGTGTGCCAAATTTCATTCAAATCCATTCAGTAGTTTTTGTGTGAAAGAGTAATAAACATCCATCCATGCATACAAAATGTCACGTTTATAATATTAGTAGGATAGTAGGAAATTGCTGTGTTTTCCTAGGGAGCGTTTTTTGACATCGTAAAGTTAAGCCCCACTGTCATTAGGCAGCGAGGTTTGGCTTACGGTGTACACGGCGGAAAATGATTATTCAAGCCGTTATGAGGCGGTCACCACTCTTCTAGAAAACGTAGCTTAAATGGTAAAGCCTGAAAAAGATATCGGACAAGAATTACAGTAGCGATAAGCAAAAGTCACGATTATAATCTAAAATACTTTTCGACCTAAATATAAAACTTGGACGTACTATTCAAAATTAAAATCAAAAGTCATTTATTCAAATTAGGCTGAGAATCAGCAGTTTTCGAACGTCAAAATTACAAAAGACAGTCCCCCAAAAACGCCCGCCTTTCACCACTTCCTAGTGCTATCGCTTTTTACTAACGGCATAATAATATGAAAATTTATACGGTAAGTAGATACTTAGAAGAAAAATCTTTTTTTTTTCATTTTGTCTGTCTGTTTGTGTGTTTCGGCTTATCTCCGAAACGGCTGAACTGATTTTGATGGGACTTACACTGGCAGGTAGCTGATATTATAAGAAGTAACTTTGGCTACTTTTATTTTGTAAAAAGAATTAAGGTTCCGCGCAAAAAAAAACTATGAAACCCAATATGCACACGAACAAAGTCGTGGGCACTGATAGTCATGAATAAAACTAAAATAAACGGACCAAATAAAATAAAAAATCCAAAATAAAAACTGTACCAGCCTATACATAAAATAAGGCTTTGTGTACACTGTCAACAGGCGACGTGCGACATTTTGTCTTCAAACAACGCGCCTAGCTGGAACCGACCTTACTAATTGGTACCAAAAACAAGGTACCAATCTGACACTATAGTGTCATAGTGTCACTGTTAGTTCTCAATGAATAACTTTGAATGCCCTTACGAATTAAAAGCGTTATAATATTAGTCATTGTTTATTACAAACCAATTTATCTGACCAAAATTATGTCTGTTCTTTAAAAGAAACTGACCTCTGAGTTTGGTTCGTCCTTTCTTCTCAGAGTAGTCAGATAGGAAACGCCGACCTCATCTAGTTTTTAAAATGTGATTGACGGGAAAAAGTTTTGGTACAGACCTACTTTTTGTGTTAGCCTGTATAGTCCCACTGCTGGGCACACACCTCCCCCAGATCCTACCAGGAACTCTTTTCCCGCACCATCTCGAACCAGCCCGCGCGGTACGCGTCCAGGTCATATCGCCATTTCTTTGTGGGCTGGCCTCGGCGGCGCCGACCATCTTCAGGCACCCATTGTGTGGAGACTTTAAGCCCGTGTACTTGCAGAAATAAAATGATTTACACTGCCACAAATCAAAGCCAAAAGTCATTTATTCAAATTAGACTGAGAATTAGCACTTTTCGATCGTCTAAATTACATAAGATAGCCCCCCAAAACACCCGCCCTTCACCACTTCCTAGTGCTTTCGCTGGGTAGAAGAAGTGGCGCAATAAACTCCCCAGCAGCACAGCTGTCTGTTCAGTTAGAAAAAACTTAATTCTATACAATATGCAGGTATGCAAAGTAATGAACATTACGAGACATAGAAATTGTAATCCTACTAATATTATAGACCTGAAAATTTCTATAGATGGATGGATGTTTGTTACTCTTTCACGCAAAAACTAATGAAGGGATTTGGATGAAATTTGGCACACAGACGGTTTATAACCAGGATTAACATATATGATACTTTTTATCCCGATATTCCCACGGGATTGAAACTTACGCGGGTGAAAACGCGGAGCGCAGCTAGTTATAATATTATTAGCCATAAATGTCAGCTTGCTACGCCATTTGAATACAGAAGCCATTTTGTATTACTTAATTTCTAAGAATCCAAAAGTGCGAAAAGATTATTTTGCCAAAAACATGTTGTTTTTTTCTCTAACCTAATTCCAAATTCGAATCCCAAAAGTATAGAGTTACCATAAAGCACGCCGAATTACAAAAGAATCTTTTTTGAAAAAGGAACCATTCTTCGAGGATTAAGATTGACGAAAGAACTGTCCCGCAAAGTTTTCAATGCAGCTGTCAAAATATTTTTTAAATGAATATGGACCTTATTTTTATAGTTATTAGAACCCAAATTGATTTACTGGATTGTAAATATAATTTGTTAAAAGCTGTTCTATAGAATTTAGGAATAACAAAAACATAGTCTTTTTTGCAGTTCTTATAATGATTTTCTATTTGATAATAGGCTTTATTTCGATGAGCATAAGTATGCTATAAAATTATTCTGGACGTATGAATATGTTTGTAAAAATATGCGAAATCTAACAGATGTATTGTCGATATTCTAAATCCAAATTGGATTCAACGTAAAATAAGTAAAATAATACGAATACGTAGAATTTTGAAATTGGAAACCTTGGCTTCCATCTTAGATTGAGAATTTAAGCCCTCTGTAGTCCGTAATAACAGGCGTTTTCTGGGGCTTACGTTATAGTTTCCTGAGAGCGGTAACCGCCACATAGCGTCAGCAATTCCCCGGCGAATGACGTCACTTAAACGTTATTCATGAAAGTAAGTTGATGTGATTTTCTACAGACCGTGTTTTGACACCGTAAAGTCAAACCCGGTTGCCATCATTTTCATGACAGCTGTCACTGCGGCCGTTATGTGGCGTCCACTGTTTTTCTAAGAAACCGTAGCCTTAGGTCATTCGGCCTCGATTCCATTGTCAACCTATTACAGTAGGTACTCGACCGTAAATATGACACATCGAGAATTTAGAAAAGGACAGTCACACAAGTATGAGTTACAGAGACAACGAGAGACAAAGACAAATTTTCAGTTTGAATTTTGTCTTTACGATAACCTGTCTCAAATGTATGCTTGCATTACATTTTTTGAAGCGACTGCTGTACGTAGGTCTTCGCTTCGATCCGTAGATCAGGCAAAGTTTATCAATCTACCCGCCTTTCCCAACTACGTTGGGGTTGGCTTCCAGTCTAACTCGATGCAGCTAAATACTAGTATTTTACATGGAGCGACTACCTATCTGACCTCTGCAACCCAGTTACCGGGTAGCACGATACCCTTTGGTAAGACTGGTAGCCGGCCTTTCGGGTTTCTGACTACCCGTAACGACTGTCAAAGATCTACGAATGACAGCCGGGACCAACGGCTTAGCGTGCTTTCCGAGGCACGGAGGACTCTCGGTATTTAAAGATGGTCATGCATCCACAGACCAACCGCGGCAAGCGTAGCTTAACCTGATCGATCGACCCGTACGGCTGTAGGTATATTAGTGCATTTGATTTACGAATGACCGCAGGGACCAACGGCTATGTATTGGACGGTCACCCATCCACGAACTGACCGCGGCAAGCGTAGCTTAACCTTCGACTGATCCTTGCGGCTGTAGGGCAAAGTATTTTTGGGTCTTTTCATTAGGAATTTCTCAATAACAGCCCGGAGTCTGAATTTGTGTCCGGTTAATGGCAAATTGGCAATAGGTTCGACCCCTGTTACATAGGAATTAAACATAACGGGCGAAATGTGAGTCTACTTGCCACCTCTGCCTAACACTTCGGGATAAAACGGCCGTGATGTTATGTGTCTTTTCCCGTAGCCTTTAGTCAGTGATGTCCAAAACTCAAAAATAAACTTAAAAATACATATTATTTAAATAAAAACATAACTTTTGTCCATTATCAAGTTCAACTGCATTTAACAACATTCCCGGGAGAGCCATGAGTTCAATATTAACAAGAAGAACCAAAAAAATAAAATAACTGTGACTGCTCTAACTAACCGAATTCAAAACCGCTTTGTCAAAATTGTACACAAAAACTGGCTTGTTTAGATCAAATATCACGTTATGCGACCAATTTGAAACGATCTCTCCTTCCTTACAATTCCTCTCTAAAATAGACCTATTTAAATTGGTCGGAATAACCAGTACTATACGGCCAATATAAACAGACCTCTCATTCTTAAGAATTGCTCTCTAAAATAGACCTATTTAAATTGGTCGGAATAACCAGCACGACTCGACCAATTTAAAAACATCTCTCATTCCTTACAATTGCTATCTAAAAGAGACCTATTTACGTTGGTCAGGGTAACCAGTATAAGAATGCCTGACAATTGATGAAACTTTGAAAAAGGAATACTTCATTTTATAATGGTCATGTCATATGGAAGGCGACCAATTTAAAAAGACCTCCTCGTGCTTACAAAATTGAATAGGTTTAAAGCCTTTTTAAGTTGGTCGTGTACTTATAAGTCCGTAAACGACCATTATAATCAGATTTGGTTTCGATGCAAAATTGTGTACAACAGAGTTCTTGTAATCTTGGTTATTGTTTACAATAGTTTGAAAAAAAATGATGACTAAGGTATGACCAATATGAATCGCGTCGCATGCGGTCTCAATTTCCGCTATTTAAACAAAATTGGGTAGGCAGTTAGTTAGTAGGGTGTTACTAAGGAGCCCGAAATAAAAGCAGATTTAACGAGCCTGTCAGAATGTAGCTGACACTTCATGCCTGTGTTTCCCGAAGGGTAAAGCAGAGGTGTTAAGTCGACCCCCATTTCGCTAGTTATGTTCAGATCCCATGTCCGATCTTATTTTCATCAATCAGGCCAGAATCGAGACTCCAGACGGGTACTGAAAAATTCCAGATGGAACAATAGGTTAGGGGGGGGGGGGGTTAGGTTATATTAGATTTGTATTTTTAGTTTTGTTTTTTTTTTTATGTTTAAGTAGTATAGTATAAAGTGCTTTGTATTTTAAAATTTAGAATTTTATGTATTAGGCGTAAGTTGATTTTTCATTTTATTTGGTGTGTATTTGCAAACCACTATTGTATTGGGGTCATCCTGTAAAGATAATGTGTGTAAGTTTAATAATAATAATAACTAACCCAATGACACTTTGCTCGAAAGATATTGCTAATCCATTGCTGCATTTGATCAGAAGGCCTATTCTCGTACCTAATATTAAAAACGTTGAAAATCTAGTCGCAATCTCATCTCAGCGACAATCAATGTCAAAAACTTGTCAAAAATGTGCGGAAATTAGAGGTATTTGTGACAGATTGAGACGAGCGATTCTGTAACCATTTCACCGTGAAAACTTCGGTGAAGCGAGCGTGGAATGAGCTCTCATTCCAACTAATGCTAGGAATTGACACTATTGACAGCTCACTCTAAGCTCACTTCACCTCACTTTTCACGGTGAGATTTTTACAGAATCGATCGGCAGACCGTGAACTTACTTAAAATTACGAGAATTGCCCCTCTGGGTTATGTTTACCGCAAATAAAGGAATTTATTTTTTTTCTTTCTAAAAGTTTGTCTGCTCAACGACTTTACATATAACTGAAATATTATAAAACCCATGGCTACTGATAGTACTCTTACGCAATTACCCCGCTGGGAATGAACGGTCTTAAAATCTATATCTACATACTTACGTACGTATATTATAAATTATATAAAGTAAATTTTTGTGTCTATCAGTATGTCCGCGTTGTTCTTCAACGGATTTCGATGCGGTTTTTAACATCATTTATATAATTTATTTCGGAAGGTTTATAATTCGTGTGTCGCATCGCATCATCTGCCCTCGCTATCATTTCGTTTTCGCTTAACGTTCTTTCTGACTTTATTTCTTCTTGCTCGGCTCCTAAGGATCATAGCGTGATGTTAGATAGTCTATAGCCTTCCTCAAGAACTGGGCTATCAAGTGCAATAATTTTTTTTCAAATCCAACAGCCGATCGATTCTGTAAAAAACTCACCGTGAAAAGTTAGGTGAAGTGAGCTTAGAGTGAGCTGTCAATAGTGTCAATCCCTAGCATTAGTTGGAATAACAGCCGGTCGATTCTGTAAAAATCTCACCGTGAAAACTCAAGTGAAGGAGCTTGATGTAAGTTGTCAGTAGTGTCAATCCCTAGCATTATTTGGAATGACAGCTCACTCCACGCTCACTTCACCTATGTTTTCACCGTGAGATGGTTACAGAATCGCACTACACCTCACTCCACGCTCACTTCACCTACGTTTTCACGGTGAAATGGTTACAGAATCGCACTGCTGGTAGTTCAGAGATTACCGCGTTCAAACAAACAAACAAAGAAACTCTTCAGCTTTATTATTAGTAAAGTTTCTCGTAAACATATTATTATTTAGTTAAGTGAATTACCTTGATATTCTTGAAGTGAAGATTTCCTATAAGCTTGAAGCGTGACAGCGGGCCCCGAGTTTGACACATACACTGAAGTGACAAGAACACACTAAAGTCAGCAGCCTAATAATTATTATTGCACAACAAACTTCAACCACAACCTCAATTATCGGCGTTCATTGCAAACTACTTGAGCAAACATTGTTAAAATATAAATTAACTACTTAATATATTATCACACCTGTGTCCCCGAAGGGATAGGCAGGGGTACGTGTACCTGTAGCACACCCACATTTTGCCAGTTAAGTTTCTTTTTGCTCGGTTCGTAAGGATCATAGCGTGATGTTAAATAGTCTTCCTCAAGAATTGGGCTATCATATGCAAATATAATATTTCAAATCCGATTGGTTGTTCCAGAGATACATTATATATTGATATTATTAGTATAGTTATGTATAGATTTATATTAAATTAACATAATTATAATATTCTCGATGTTTCGTCAAGTCATAAAAACTGTGCGAAGCAGAGTCGGGCGCTAGTGCATAATAAAATATTATGTGAAATGCCCAATTTGGTTCCAAATATTCAAACTTAAATCATATCAATATAATAAAATGTAAATATGAATGCAATAAAATAATTCAACAATATTATTTTGGTATTTGTATAATAATTATATCAATTTATGTGAAAAGTAACAAAATTTGATTTTTAATAGCTTAATTATACGTTACTGTCATATTATTTTCCTGTTGAAAGTATGAAAATTATTATAATAGAATTATGAAGTATTCGTTTCTGCCCACGACTCCGCCCGCGTGGATGTCGGATATCATCCCACGGGAATGTGCTACCAGCACAAAAAGTAGCCTACTTGTAAGTCCTTCTGCAGGATGCCATCTATCTCCTTGCCAAATTTTATCGAAATCCGTTCAGTGTTTTAAAAGTGAAAAGGACAAAATTCAACCTTCTTTTTTTTCTTTCGAATTTGTAATAATAGTAAGGAACTTTTTTTTTTACCTAGCGTTTTCCCAACTATGTTGGGGTCGGCTTCCAGTCTAACCGAATGCAGCTGAATACCAGTATTTTACATGGAGCGACTACCTACCTGACCTCCATAACCCAGTAACTGGGTAACACGATACCCCTTGGTAAGACTGGTTGTCAGACTTTCGGGCGTCTACCCGTAACACCACAAATGACAGCCGGGACCAACGTCTTAACGTGCTTTCCGAGGCACGGAGGGGTCTGGGTATGTAAAGATGGTCACCCATCCACAGACCAACCGCGGCAAGCGTAGCTTAACCTGATCGATCGACCCGTGCGGCTGTAGGTATATTAGTGCATTTGGACAGTCGTCACGGGTCCAGAACCCCAAAATACTGACAAAAAAAAAAAAATTACATACCGTGTGTCGCCCAGTAACTGGGTTGTGGAGCATCAGCAGTCAGCACCCGAATTGCGTAAGACACTATCAATCGCAATCTGAATCATTTTGAAGGATATTCTGCTAATATTATAAACGCAAAAGTTTGTATGGATGGATGTCTGTTACTCTTTCACGCCACGACTACTGAACGGATTTGGACGAAAGAACATTGCTCTGCGCCCATACATTGTTTGTCCTAGAACCAAGAGAATCGGAAAATTATGTGTCGTATTTTCGATCACTAGTAAACTCCTATAAGATCTTATTTGTATAGCGGACTAGCTTCAGAATAGATATATTTCAAAAAAAGTATCAGATTTTGAGGTTATAATCGAACCATAACAACGAATAAGTATTAGGTATAGTTTTTAATAGCTCCGAGTGATTTTTAAGAAACTAAAAAACAACAAACATCATACATTTAGCTATTTTTTGTACCTACCTAGATAATTAGGTATCTATGCAGTTTTTTTCTAAAGCCTAAGTGTATGCAATTGCAACGTTTAAATGCGTAGAATCTGACAACAACTGACAACCGCCATTTAGTCACGTGAAAAATAGGGGTGGCAAACTTGATACGATTTATCGATATTTCCTAAGATTTACTATGGCCCATACGTTAGAAACTGAATTACATAAAATTTTGTCATACGATAATATTAATACCATTACAAATAACACAATGTCCTACTTTACATAAAATAAGACTCTTCTATACTTGTAATAATATTAATAGGTACCTACATAAAAACGTCTGTATCTAGTCTGCAATATTGTTTTTTTGAAGAAAATATTTATAATGTATTCAGTAACGATAAATATTTGTTACCCGACTGCGGCGAAGCCCAAAAGGAGGTTTATTAAAATTAATTGTCGTAAATAGTCGTTTAGTTAGAAGTAAACCACACACTTTTCTAAACGATCATTAGTAAACCCTGAATAATGAACATGATGATATACCTATGTAGGTTTTATTCAATTCAGCATTATTCTAAATACCTATTTAAAATCGAGTATGACCTCATTCATACCTATACTTAGTAGGTTTTTTAAATTATACTTTTAGGAATATGGAATGGTGATTCAATTGTTTTATTGATATATTCGAAATAAATTCAAAATGTGATTCAGATTCAAAAACATGCAACAATTCATTAAAAATTCGATCGACCGATTGCAATCGATTGATCCCTAATTTTTTTCGATACGACATGACATTTGGCGAAGATGGCGGCGATTAATGTTATTAGTCGCGTAAAATACTTTAAAATGTTTATTTTGGCATGCAGCTTGTCCGTGTTACAAAAGTATTTACAACCAATATAATAAAATAGACAATTAATTTTCGTGTATCATGTCCTTTCTTGTGCACAGGGCGATTCTGGACAATGTCCTTTGGCACACTGATAGTTTATAACCAAGATTAACACGTATAGGATTTTTATCCTGATATTCCCAAGGGATCGAAACTTATGCGGGTGAAACCGTGGGGCGTAGCTAGTTGCTTCTTATGTTCGAAAAAGTCTGAATTTCTTTGAATTTCTCAGTGGCAGCCTGGAGTCTAGATTTGTATCCGGTGGATGGCAATAGGCTTCTGCCTAACTCCGCGAGTTACAGGTGTGATGTTATGTTACAATACAAATATTTGCTTCACCGCAAGAATCGAACCCACGACTCCCTTCAGGTCGAATAAGGCCAAATTACCCAGTCACTTTATTTACTACGTCATTTTATTCCTGTACTCACAGCTCGTATAGATAAAAGTTTTATTTTGTCTGCAATAAAAAGTACATACAGAACCCGGTTGTCAGGTCACACATAGTTCACAGAATAAGCAAGCTAAAGCGGCAATGGGCCGACCATATTAGCCGTAGAACCGATGGCCGTTGAGGTAGACGTGTTCTTGAGTGGAGACCGCGAATCGGTAAACGTAAGGTGGGACGCCCTCAGGCTAGGTGGAGTGACGATCTTCGCAGGATGGCTGGTAGCAGCTGGATGAGAGTTGCCGAATCGAGTTGAATGGCGTGCAATAGGAGAGGCCTATGTCCAGCAGTGGACTGCTGTAGGCTGATGATGATGATGACAGTAGCCGGTCGTTGATATGACACATAATAGCAAAAAAAAATCAATCTACCTATCTATTTCCCAACTACACATGTTTCTGTGGGTTTCCAGTCTAACCGGATACAGCTGAATACCAGTATTTTACATGGAGCGACTGCCCATGTGCCTTCCACAACCCGTTGCGTTGGTAAGACTGGCTGTCAGACTTTTGGGCTTCTGACTCACGACCGTTAAAGATCTACGAATGACTGTCTTTCAACGCTCGATTTGTAATGGATGGGAACTTTACCTGTTACGAGTACATAGTGAAATATAATAAATTAATAATACTCACTAAGCATCAACTAAAACCCGGTTTTTTGATCCGTAGTTAAACTCAACCAATTGTTAAAAATGGTTAAATCTTTGCAAAATGTGTTTTTTGATCAATTTTTAGTTTATCTAATGGTTATTTGTTTAACTAATAGTTAATAATAATATAATGATAATATCCCTGGACATTTCACACAGCGCCATCTAGTCCCAAGCTAAGCAACCTAATGCTTGTGTTATGGTAACAAGATGGCTGATAAACTACTTATATACATTTTTTTTTTTTGTAAATACATACATCTTATAGATAGAAAAACACCCAGACTCGGAACACGTAGGTCATACAAATATTTGTTCCGTGCGGGAATCGAACCCGCGACACGCAGCACAGCAGTCAATCGCTTAACCACTGCGCCAACCGTGCCGTCGAGTTAATTATTTAACCATTAGCAATGATATTATATCATTGCAAAAAAATTACCATTAGTTAGTATTTTTAACAATTGGTTGAGTTTAACTACGGACCAAAAAACCAGCCGTTAGTGGGCAATGGTGGTTTTAGGTCGTAGGTTCGAACCCAGACAGGCGCTTTACTTTTGTGTAAATTATTTCATCACCACTGCTCTCAAAACGGTGAAGGAAAACATCGTGAGGAAACCGGCATCCACCAACCCGCTCTGGGCCCGCGTGGTGGACTACGGCCCACTCCCTCTCACAGAGAGGAGGCCTGTGTCCCAACAGTGGGAACATTATAGGCTGATTATGTATGTATGTGTCCCAACAGTGAGACCGTTATAGGATGTGAACTAAGTATCATTATTATTTGAATTAAACAACATAACACAACATCAGTGAATCAATAAAACGAATTCATAAGTTATTATGAAATATACTTAAAATGAATATATTTTGCATAATAGATGCATAAAATACATGTGTTTGCTTTAGTGAGAATACATTGATATAATAAAATATGCGTTTGTTTGTTTTTACTAAAGGAGTTTTTAAGCAATTTCCGCACGGGTCGATAGATCAGGTTAAGCTACTTTTGCTGCAGTTGTTCCGTGGATGGGTGACCATCTTTACATACCGCCTCGGAAAACACGTTAAGCTGTTGGTTCCGGCTGCCTTTCGTGGATCTTTGACAGTCGTTAAGGGTGGTCAGAAGCCCGAAAGTCTGACAACCGGTCTTGCCAAGGGGTATCGTATTACCCAGCAACTGGGTTGTGGAGGTCAGATAGGCAGTGGCTCCATATAAAATACTGGTATTCAGCTGCATCCGGTTAGACTGGAAGCCGACCCCAACATAGTTGGGAAAACGTAGGCAGGTGAACCTAATCAAAGTCTACTTTCTAAAATACACCTTAAACTGGTATTTTATGTACAGACGCCAGCACATCAAGCTTCTACAATCTGTCAAATTTCTTTAATAGATTTTCAACTTTAGTTTTGGTCATTGTCTTTTGACAGTTTCCGGTAGCTTGTTGTGCTGGCGTCCGTACAGCCGATCTATTCTGTGAAAATACATTTATTTAAGTGAGCTGCCATTTCAGCTGATGCTGGAGATCACTTCATCCCAGGGTCCACAGGGACCACTTAACGACTCCTTACTTCGAAATCACGTCAATTCCTTAGCAAATCTCGCCAATCTCGCGTTCATTACGCTTGGTTTCGTTCATTGAAATGTAGCGGTACCTATGTACAAACGCCAGCAGGTCAAGCTACCCGAAACTGTCAAATTTTCTTAATCAACCTTGAACTTAATACTTTAGCGATAAAGTTGAAAATCTATTAAAGAAATTTGACAGATTGTAGTAGCTTGATGTGCTGGCGTCTGTACAACAACGCCACATGCGAACAAAGCGTCATGCTGACGTCACGCAAAATCCTGCATCTCGCAAGCAGAGTTTACCGCTCAACTAGCATTATAATATACAACGGTCTGACATGAATCTTCGAACACGACGCCCGTCTGATGGGAGGATCCTCCCTTTTCTATGGAGGATGAGTGAACCTTACACCCTGTTCCTCATACCTCTATAGTGTCATAGAAAAAAATGCCCCAGTGTTCACGGTGAGATTATCCTACTAATATTATAAACGTATTTGTATGGATGGATGGATGAAAGGATGTTTGTTACTCTTTCACGCAAAAACTACGAAACTGATTTGGATGAAACTTGGCACATAGATGGTTTATAACTAGGATTAACATATAGGATACTTTTCATCCCGATATTCTCACGGGATCGAAACTTATGCGGGTGAAGCCGCGCGGCGCAGCTTGTTATTAATATATTAGAAAAAGACCAAAGAAACGATGGATGGACTGTGTGAAAGATGATATGGCTGGAAAGGGGGTGACTACGGTCGGTACAAAGTTATTTTACCTCTGAAAGCAGCAACCCAAAAGCAACCTTATTGTGACGAGAATAAAGATCACAATAATTTTGACAGACTTGTCAGTGGCAGCAACCCAGCAGCAACCTTATTAGAATGAGACTAAAAATCACTGTGACTTGGACAGTGATGCAAAATCTCCACAAACCTTACATCTTGGTCAAAATCTACGACCTATAAGGGTTCTGCCTTTTCCTTTTGAGGTACGGAACCCTAATAAAAAGCGATTAAACATTAAATACTTATTGCCCACCCTGCCCCCCCCCCCCCCCCGGCTATGCCCATGCATGTTGCGCAGCTAATTAAAGAACAAGGGCAGGACATGCCATCATTAGATGGCAAGCCAACCAAAAGACTACTACGACTGGACAGGAAAGGCCTGCGCCTGGTGACGGGGACCATCACGGGACACTGCTCACTGAACAAACACTTCCATACGATAGGCATAACGAACAGCCCCTGTGCAGAGCGTGCATGGAGGCTGATGAAACCGTCGCGCATGTGCTCTTTGAGTGGCGTCACCCAGATTAGATCAGTAACCCTCGGGACACCCAGTTCCTACACAGATGTTCTCGACAGACCAGGAGACCTAATAAGCTTCTGGAGGGAGGTGGGCTGGTTGGAATAACCACCGACGGCCGCCATGGTCCACCTGAAGGACTAAGTGCGGAAACCAAACCCGTAACATAGAACATAGGGCAGGACAATTATTATGGTCACAAAGTAACAAGCAAAGACAGGTGACAATACTAGTGCTAAAAATACAAGGAAATTTTTACAACAGCCGTTTTTTTATTACGTATCATAAAAAAGCTCTAGACGTTTTTATGTTCCTAAGGTCACAAGGGGACAGACAGACATACGGCGTTTGAATACTATGTATTTATAGGTTTTTGGTATAGGAGGATAGTTTTTTTTTTTACAGTTTGATTATATTGTTTGACGTATAAAATGGCTATAATAATAGCCTTAGGGATTGGTCTAAGTGCTTACCATACATGGTCAGGTCTACATTAAAATGAGTCTCTCTCAACATCATCTGCCAGCCTTTCACCAATAATGTCGGGGTCGGCTTCCAGTCTAACCGGATGCAGCTGAATACCAGTATTTTACATGGAGTAACCACCTATCTGACCTCCATAGCCCAATTACTAGGTAATACTGGTTTTTTAAGATCGGGGATGTCGGAATTTCGGGCTTCTGATGACCCGTAACGACTGTCAGAGACCTTCGAATAACAGCCGGGACAAACTGCTTAAAGTACTTGCCGAGGCATGGAAGTATCTTGGTATGTTAAAGATGGCCATCCATCCACGGACCAACCGCGGCTAGCGTAGCTTAACCTGATCGATCGAACCGTGCGGCTGATATTACTTAGCCACAAGCCCCTCAATAGCCTCAGAGTCAAAAGGTTAAAAGATAACATACACCACCATATCACCTTCGGATTAATCTAAATATCATCTGCCTGCCTTTTCCCAACTATGTTGCGGTCGGCTTCCAGTCTAACCGGATACAGCTGAATACCAGTATTTTACATGGAGCGACTGTCTAGCGGGGTAATTGCGTAACACACCAACAGTAGTAATGGCTTTCATTTTGACAATTCAACAACATTCATTGCGTTATTTACATTGTTTAGCAGACAAATTCTTCGAACATATATGAAGCACTGGCTTAGCAATATCCTTCAAAATTATTCAGATTGTGGTTGATAGTGTGTTACGCGATTAGGGTGGTTACCTCCACAACCCAGTTACTGGGTAATAAGGTACCCCTTGATAATTAATTATAAATGATAAATAAATTATAAATGATTTTATTTTGTAAGTAGGTTTGTACAAACACTTTTACACGTCAATCATATTTTAAAACTAGTTGAGGTTGGCGTTTCCTATCTGACTAGTCTGAGAAGAAAGGCCGAAACAAACTCAGACGTCACAGTCTCTTTTAAAGTCCAGACATAATCTTGGTCAGATCATATGAAGACCATGTAGGTCGATGTCTGAGATGGTCTTTTGAGGAAAGAACCACACAGATTGAGAGGACCTGTCCAGTCAGTGCACGCATTTGTCAGACTTTACAAATTAGACTGGTTGTCAAACTTTCAGAATTCTGACTACCCGTAATCTAAAAATAAAAGCCAGGACCAACAGTCTACCGTGCTTTCCTAGGCAAGACCCCTCCTTGCCCTCGTTACCCATCCACAGGCCGACCTCGACAAGCGTAGCTTAACCCTTCTCCGACTGTAGCTGTTATTATTTAGCCGATTTAGTTACGATTGTCAAAGATCCACGAATGACAGCTGGAACCAACGGCTAACATGCTTTCCGAAGCTTGAAAGAAAAGTATTTGTGTCCTACTATAACCATTCTTACCGATATAGCTTGCAGAGTAAGCAAACTGAAGTGACTGTGTGCTGGCCATGTTTGTCGAAGAACCGATGGCCGGTGGAGCAGACGAGTCCTGGAGTGGAGACCGTGTATTGGCGAGCTAGTGTGGGACGCCCCACAGCTAGATGGAAGGCTGGGACGGACTGGATGCGGATGCTGGAGGCGGAGGACAGGGTGGTGTGGCGCAGCCTGGGAGAGGTCTATGTCCAGCTGTGGACTGCAATAGGCTGAGTTGATTGATAATCATTCTTGGGCAGGTGATGTACAGGGCAGGTCAAGGTGACAGTTAACAGTGGCACCGCACATGATACAACATCGTGCGACACTTCACTTTCCATCTCATATTGACCTGCTGTAAGAGTGAATGGTAACCTCTATTAGCTATGTGTATGTTAGTATGTTTTTTTTTTAAACGTTGCCCCACACTAGGAATTTCTCCTGTATCATGGGTGCGTTTACAAACATTTAAACTCACATACACAAACAGCCAGACCCGGAACAACTACTTGTAGGTCATACAAATATTTGTTCCGTGCGGGAATCGAACCCGCGACACGCATCGCAGCAGTCCACTGCGCCAACCGTGCCGCATATGTGACGCACACATCTACAAAACTAGTTTGTCCATTGATTTGTATGACAAATAATTATCTTATTTAAATAATTCGGCAGTTACAGACTCAGTCTGCTAATAAATGTCTTTGTACATGAAGTTACATTAACATTGGAGAAGGTAAATTAACATGGCATGTATTTAATCGAACCGCTAGTAATTCCTATTTTGCTCTCCTAAAAATATTATTGTGTACTCTAATATTATAATGACTGCGTCTCTTTCTGTAAACCTTAAATGATTTCAGTAGGTATACTCTAATTAACTCTAAAGAAGTTCACTTTGTCTAAGAATATTAATCAAATGAAGGCAAGTATCGCGGAATGAGAGATAGTCAGCTAAAAAGTTGTATACTTAAACCTTTATTTTGGCACGCTAAAACTTATCTCAAAACCTACTTATCGTAGTGCGTTCGCGACTACAGATATTCCAAGGTCAAAGATCATTGAGTTTCAAAAATTCGCAATGAATGTGCGCAATATGGAAGGAGTGATGGGCCTATGGACAAATCAACATTTGTCCATAGGCCCATCACTCCTTCTTGCACGCTGCGTGAGCGTGCCCGAACCATCGCCACTCGTTCTATGTCCACGCGCACAGGACGGATGGAAAGCAGCACATGAAGTGATTTTTTGCTCCATTGGTGTAATATTGCCGTATGGCGTTCCAGTGTGAGGATACATAAATAAAAAAATAATTTCCATTTTGCTTTCCTAAAAATACTATTGTACACCTCCTCTTTGCTCCTTACTCCTCTTTTTGTGAACCTCAAATAATTCCTATTTTCCCAAAATCCTTATCATCATCATCATATTCAGCCTATAATGTTCCCACTGCTGGGACACAGGCCTCCTCTCTATGAGAGCGAGTCGGTAGTAATCCACGCGGGCCCCATGCAGGGTGGTAGATGTCAGATATGCGGGGTATGTGCGGGGTGGTGGTCCTGGCTTCGAATCCCGACAGGCGCTTTACTTTGTGTAAATTATTTCATCACCACTGCTCTCAAAACGGTGAAGGAAAACATTGTGAGGAAACCGACATGTCCTAGAACAAAACGATTTGAAGACATGTGACATCTACCAACCCGCAGTCCAGTAGCTTCGGAGTAAATTGGCTGTGACAGATGGTCAAACAGACAGACATACACGAGTGATCCTATTAGGGTTCCGTTTTTCATTAGGACGTACGGAACCATAAAAATAAAAAAATATTATAGCGTCTAGTTTAGAGTATCCATTTATCTAAACAAATATATGGTCTTCTTAACTCCTTGGCAAGCCATTTGTCAAAATAGTACCCGGTGTCCGCCATTTTGGTTTGAATAATGTGGCAAACGCAACCGTTTGACGGTATCATTTGTTATAACGCTATTATAGCCGTAACAGTATAGGCAGAACGGTTATTGTAGGTGATCGAAGTATTTGGTAATTTATATTGACTTGATATATTTCATTATAGGTAAAATTCACAGATCGTGCTAGTAAAGTTATCATTTCATACGAATATAAATCTTACTGTTTTGTTAATAATGGTTAAATTCCTATGAACAAAATTAAATGTGAATTAGACTTTCATACTATTAAACCTTATTATTATCTACATATTGTTGATATTCGTTTGAAACGCCTGGTTAGGAAAATAAAGTCAAAGTGCGTTATGAGTAATTTTTTCTTTGATCTGAGTTTGATACCCGGATAAGGCAGTGTTGTTAGTTTTTTAAAGACATTATCTGCCTAGCCTATTCCCAACTACATACGTTGGGGTCGGCTATCAGTCAAACCGGATGCAGCTGAATATTAGTATTTTACATGGAGCGACTGCCTATCTGACCTCCACAACCAAGTTACTGGGTAATACGATACCTCTTGGCAAGACTGGTTGTCAAACTTTCGTGCTTCTGAGGACCACGCTCTGCTACCACGAGACCACCGAGGCAGTCATGTTTAGGGGGTGTTATGTTTAGCATATGTCATAATCTTCCCATAATGTTCCCACTGAGCAGACGGAGATGGCGGGATGAGCTGGACCTCTTCATAAAGATTGTTCCTTGGCAGCTCTGGACAGAGACAGGTGGAAGAGAGCCCGGCCTTTGTTTGCCCAGCAGTGGGACATTAACGGCTATTAAAAAAAAATGTTCCCACTGCTGGGACACAGACCTCCTCCCCTGTGTTATATGGGACGTAAACACCACTGGCGAAATCTGAGTGTACTATACACCTCTGCTTACGCCTTCGGGGATACAAGCGTGATGTTATTTACTGAAGGAATGTGTGCTGCGATACTTCTCATATATGTAGTGAGGTCGGTACTTTTAGTGTCACTGCGGCGGGTGGTACTAAGCTATAGTGGCAAGTGGGACAGACGTGTCACTTTGAGACCTCCCGGAGCAAGTGGGCTTTTGGCATAGACTAGAAACTGCAGATAGGACAGTCGGTTTGTGGGCTGGAGGCCATTTTAGTTTTCTGCCTACCACTTCGTTTTGACTTATTATCCTTCCTCCCTTAGACTAAGAAATAAGGTAAGCTAGGCAGTAAGCTTACCTCATTTCTTAGTGTACTACTAAACTTCAGTTACTCTCACGCCTGCATTGCTCGTAGGATCAGGCAGAGGTACTCGTATATTATACCCTCGTTTCGGAGGGGTGTGTGGCTAAGTAATAACAGCCGCACGGTTCTTTAGATCAGGTTATGCTACGCTTGCCGCGGTTGGTCCGTGGATGGGTGACCATTTTTACATACCAAGACCCCTCCGTGCCTCGGAAAGCACGTTAAGCCGTTGGTTCCGGCTGTCATTCGTGGATCTTTGACAGTCATTACGGGTCATCTGAAGCCCGAAAGTCTGACAACCAGTCTTATCAAGGGGTATCGTATTACCCAAAACTGGGTTGTGGTAGAGATAGGCAGTCGATCCATGTAAAATACTGGTCTTCAGCTGCATCCAGTTCGACTGGAAGCCGACCCTAACATAGTTGGGAAAAGGTTAGGCAGATGATGAAGCCCTTGGAGTGTCTGTGCCACGGCCGCGAATTAGCCAAGCCATACATTTTTACCAAGGTGTAAAGTTTGTAGAATTATTCCTTGTAAAGTTAGGAGCTTGGCTCTACATTAGATCAGGGCCCGTATTCCCCTAATTTAAAACGTTCAAAATCTAGTCGCAGTCTCATCTCGGCGACAAACAAATGTCAAAACTTGTCAAAATGTAGGGAAATTAGAAGTATTTTTGACAGATTGAGACTGAGATCAGACTGTGAACGTTCTTAAAATTACGAGAATTACCCCTCAGATTACACGTTTGGACGTTAATCGCGAGACGCCTGATCTCTCTCGGGTCGTGTCGGATTGCCGTTCCATCGGACAATGGGAGTGAAGGAAGAGGGAGTGCACCTGTGTCTGCGCACACACTTCTGCACTATAATATCTCCCGCGCCGAACGCTGGTCTCCGCTGAGATTGACCGCCATGGCTGAAATACAGTCTGGAGGACCTAGAGGGGATGGAGGGTTTAGATCTGATAACTTTGTAACAGTGAAAGCGTTATGTAAGTCTTAAGCGGCAACCTACTTTACATGAAATGTTTCTGCCATCATCATCAGCCACAGACTTCACCCACTGCTGACCATAGGCGTATCTTTTCATATGCCAAACCATCTGCCGATCGATTCTGTAAAAATTTCACCGTGAAAAGTTAGGTGAAGTGAGCTTAGAGTGAGCTGTAAATAGTGTCAATCCCTAGCATTAGTTGGAATGACAGCTCACTCTACGCTCACTTCACCTGAGTTTTCACGTTGAGATGATTACAGAATCGCACTGCTGCTCCGGTACCAGCCTCATCCAGGTTCTACCCGCGATGGTAACAATGTCGTCCGCCCATCTCGCCGCCGGGTGACCGACACCTCGTCTTCCAGTCCTTGGACGCCACTCGATCACTGCCTCACTCCACCTGCATCACTGTACCTTGTCAGGTATCCTACCAAACTCTTACCTTTAATACCTACTCCCATGAGAAAATGGCATTCGTTTTTGCGTCTTCATCATTTCAGCCGAAAGACGTCCACTGCTGAAGATAGGCCTCCACCAAGCACCTCTACTTCAACTAGTTCTGTGATTCCCGCATCCAACGGGTTCCTGCGGCCTTCACAAGGTCGTCGGTCCACCTTGTGGCTGGCCTTCCAACGCGCTTCGTCTTCCAGTACGCGGTCATCACTCTAGAACCTTTCGGCCCCATCGATTATCTGTTCTGCGAGCAATGTGCCCTGCCCACTGCCACTTAAGTTTGGCCATTCTTCGGTCTATGTCGGTTACCTTGGTTCTACTGCGGATCTCTTCATTTCTGATTCGATCACGCAGGGAAAGCATACTCCAAGCATAGCCCTCTCCATTGCCTTTTGGGTGGTTTGCGTTTTACATACATAAATACTCAGCCTATAATGTTCCCACTGCTGGGACGCACTCTGTGAGAGGTAGTGGACCATAATCCTCCACGCGGGCCCAGTGCAGGTTGGTAGATGTCACATTTCTTCGAATTTTCGCTTCTAGGACATGCCGGTTTCCTTACGATGTTTTCCTTCGTTTTGAGAGCAGTGATGATGATGTAGCTTACACAAAGTAGAGTGCCTCACTGGGTTCGAATCTACGACCTACAAAGCCTTGCGTCTGAAGTAGGCACAAACTCAACCGCTTAGAGCCAAGTGTCGGTTCTGCAGCATACCTCTGTGAGACGCCATTATCAAAAGTTTTAAGATGCAGATAGCGGATGATTCATAAGGAATCGTTTTTTATTTAATGTACTCGCCATTAGGCCGTGTCCTAGCGGTGAGCTTTTAGGGTTCAGTGGCGGGATTGGAAAATTGTGCATGTTTTTTCGCGACCAAATATAATTTGAGGTAAAGAAAGAAAAGAAAGGAAATAGCTTTGTTTGTCACAGAAACACGTGCATATAAAAAGATAATTAATTCTAATAATAAGGAAAGATTAAAATAAAATATATCTATAAACACGAGGACGAAGCAGAAATAGTCGACGGCTGCATGTCATGACTGTGACAAGAAGGCTCTCATGATTGAAAGAGCAACAAGAAGTGTCCTACCTCTGACGTCAAATGTTGACGTCAGAGGTAGAACACTACACACATTGAGTTGCTCATCTGTCGTGCATTTGTTCATTTATCCATGCTGAGACTTGCTGCTTGGAAGGTCACAAAAGCAACAACTTGATATCTTACTGAGAAAGAAATTCTTGATGGAAAAACCTACCAGACCTGCTTTAAGGTTTCCATCATTCATCCTTTTTAACAGTCGGAGTTTGAATTTATGTCCTGTTGATGGCAAAAAGGCTCGCAATAGCAGTGTTGACCCAGTGATAACAGCCGCGACTTACGAGGTCGTAGGTTCAAACCCAGACAGGCGCTTTACTTTGTGTAAATTATTTCATCACCACTGCTCTCAAAACGGTGAAGGAAAACATCGTGAGTAAACCGGTATGTCCTAGAACTAAAAATTCGAAGACATGCGACATCTACCAACCCGCACTGGGCCCGCGTGGTAGATTGTAATCTACATACCACGCGGGCCCAGTGAGGGAGGGAGGGGGTAGGTCCTCTCAAAGAGAGGAGACCTGTGTCCCAGCAGTGGGAATATTATAGTCTGATTATGTGAGGCTTGCCCCATGTCACATGGGACTAAAACATAGCTGGAAAAATATGAGCGACTGAGACTTTATACCTCACACGTCTGCCTACCTCTTCGGCGTATAAAGGCGTAATGTAACACGTCTCAAGCCTATTGGAAATAACAAAATTACATTCAAAGGAATCCTCTCCAGCAAGGTCTACCGACCAACTTAAAAAATAAAATCCTGCGGAACCCATTCACAAAAGAACCACCGTGCCTGCCACAAATACTGCGGTAATCGGTCATTCACCTCCTTAAGTGCACGTAGTAATGTATATTACACTTCGTCTGAGGAGACAACTACATGTTATCAATAACGTCTGGCGAAATGCGGGTGTACACCTGTGCACACCCCTTCGGTGATAGAGGCGTGATGTTATGTTTGTGTATATTTCAGTGGCGTAGCTCATCCTAAAGGGGCCCTGTATCAAAATTAGTTGGGGGCCCTTTTTACCCGACCGCAGTTGAAGAGAGCAGTGGTGATCTGGTCGTAATGGCCGTGATTTACGAGTAGCAGGTCGTAGGTTCGAACCCGCGAAGGCGGAGGAGGTTCTCAAGTCGACGCGTATATATTTCTTTTATGTATCACCACGCATTACTTTTTACAGAGTAGTCCGATTTTGATCATTCTTTTTTTATTGGAAAGGATATATCCCAAAGTTGGTCCCATATAAATTTGGAAAATGAAATCCAACCCTAAGGGTGTAGCGGGATCGTCCGAAAGGGTTACCGCTGCCCTGGAACATAAAGGGCTAAGGAAGGAACACGGGTGGGTTTTAGTCAGTAAGAGTCTGACACTCCCTTCTGCTCCACCCAGAGCGGGAGGAGTCTCTTGATGATTTCCCATCCTGAAAAAAAAAAAAAAACCTAAGGGTGGGAAAATAAGGGAGGAATTATTGTTCACTCACAGATTTGAATGCTGAGTTGTGTATTATTACTCTACTCAGTGCCACATGCCTGCCTTTTGGCAAACAATTAGTAGATTATAGCCACAAATAAATTTTTTTTTTTTAAGAAAAATAATTAAACCGCCGAAAAAACTGAAAACCAAAAAATAATAAACCTTTTTTATTTAACCTTAATAACTAAGTTCTTAAACTAATTTAAGTATATCTAAGTAATTTTGAGTCGGCTACAAAAAATCAATAAACAAAGATCACTATTGCCTTAAATTTAAACAGCGCCGAAAATAAAAAAGGTTTATTATTTTTTGCTTTTCAGTTTTTTCGGCGGTTTTTTTTTTTTGTTTTTGTGTAAATTTCACCGCTACTACTCTCAAAACGGTGAAGGAAAACATCGTGAGGAAACCGGCATGTCCTAGAATAAAAAATGTGTGGTGGATTACGGCTCACTGGATCTCACAGAGAGGAGGCCTGTATCCCAACAGTGGAAACATGCTAATTAAGCCTTTGTGACCACCATAAGGACTATTCCTGCTTGCAGCGCATATTATTAGTCGACCTGAAAAGGATCCTCTTTTGTTTTACTTACGGACGCAGCTGTGGTCATCACGTGCACGGGATTTTGTTTTCAAAATGGTCAGATGTAGGTTTTGGCGATAGTACCTATTTTTCTGTCATTTTCTTCTTCTGTTTATATAATATCACATATATTACTTATATAAACAGAGAAGAAGAAAATGTATACAAATAGATAGTGAAATAAATAAATAAGAATTTTAGGTAATGGATATTATTTTATTTTATTTATTTATTTAGATGCCTCAAAACTATCATTACAGGTCTTACTTAACCTAATGCGATAGCCAAGTCACACACACAAAATTAAAAATAAATCACAAACTACATCTCAAGTTCATAAAGACCATTGTTTGTAACACAGTGTAAACAATAATACTTTTGCGAATTCACCCCAGTGACATGTAAATATATCAATTTCGACCTGAATATGGTGATGGTGCGAATTGCTCGAGTCAGAGGGGTTTTGGCCAGCAAGTTGGTCCTGGCTGATGGTACGACCAGCAGTGGTGGGGGCCGTCGCCTCCACACATAACGGTCAGGTACGTACAAGTGCAACCGCTGCAGCACTCCTGGGTTGTGCTCTATGCCTCGGAGCAGGTTCACCATGTACGAGACCAGGGCCTTAAGTCTGCTAGTACAATAGTGTCAGAATGGTCTATCATTGATTTCATAATTGTTGATTTTGACAAGTTTGGTAATCTACTAATATATATGACTTTCCAGTGGTCAATCACTGACACTCCATTGAAAGAAATGGCATGGAATGGTAATCTCGTACACAATTATAAACGAATGACTGACTTACGTAAAACACTTGACTTGTATAAAACACTAATAAATAATATGTAAAAATATATACAAATGAAATGTGGCATAAATAAAGTAGTGGTAGTTTTTGAAAATCATTTCTACTCACGGGTTTTATAATAATGGCAATACGACAGTGTCATTACGACACAATTCAATAGAGACCAATGATCGCCATTAAGAATTTAGCAGATTACGAACTTTAAGCAAAATGACAATGGGATGGGAATGGGATCGTGTTGGAATGACAAATTTATAAAAATAGCAGACTTGGGGCCCAGAGCAAATTCCCGTCGCACCCCGAGTTGATGATGTTGTTGATTTTACGAACTTAGGCTTACACACGTCGCGTCGTGAGCCCCTGTAGCTCAGGGGCCCCGTACCATCAATACGGCTGATACAGCGGTAGCTACGCCCCTGGCATGTTATCAAAAACTGTATGTCTGTATGTCAGCTTTATATCACAAAAAAGCTGAGCAGTTTTAATATTATGTTTTAGCGTTATCTAAAGAATGTGGGACGAGCATTTTAATTTGGCACAACTTATGTGTAGTACCCGCTCGTAAATATGCCACATCGTCTTTTAGATAAAGTCCGGCATTGTAGAGCGTTGTCTCTGTCACTCTTACCTGTGTCTCTTTCTAAAGCTCGATGTATCACACGATATGTCTTACGCTCGGGTTTTAAAGTACAAAACATCACGCATGTAATCCCCGCAGGCAAAGGTATATACAGTACTGTCATGTGTACACCCACATTTCGCAGTTAAGTTCCATGGAGTAGGGGGTGAGCCTATTGTCGTCAACCTGGTGCAAATCCAGACTGTGGGCTGCTACTGAGGAATTCTTGATGGAAAACCCAATAACATTTTGCCCGACCTGGGAATCGAATCCAGGACCTCATGCTCAGCAGTAGCGCTTGCGACCACTAGACCAGGTCGAGGTTGTTATACTGTACAGGGTGGCAGGGACATGGACGCGCAAACTGTAAACATAGATTCAGCACATGAGTTTAGACCCCATAGCGTCGAAATTTTTCGTCGGTTATTAAAATAAAAAATCTTCTGTTTTATAGCAAAGTGCAATACCTAAGCGGTCAAAATGTATGGAACAGCAATATTTTTTTTTATTACCGATGAAAAATTTCGACGCTGTGGGGTCTAAACTCATGTGCTGAATCCATGGTTACAGTTTGCGCGTCCATGTCCCTGCCACCCTGTACAGTATAACATACCTCGACCGTTAACGAGGTAACGTCCGTTATCTTGGTAACTTTAATCATCATTTATAAATAAACCCGTGTTTTCACTAACACTAAAGTAACGTCTAAAAGGCAATGTCTAGCGCACTGTTGGATTTTCAACTCTCGCCGCTGAGCTGAGCGTTGAAAATTCAACAGTACGTTTTCACTAGGAATTACATTTAGGTGACTTGTTGTTTTCTTGAAAACTGGCATTAGTTGCCTTTTACGACTTACGATTTTATTAGTAGTAGAGCTCTTTGTGAAACAGCTCGTCCGAGGAACTTTCGAGGTTTTCCCAACTATGTTGGGGTCGGCTTCCAGTCTAACCGAGTGCAGCTGAATACCAGTATTTCACATGGAGCGACTGCCTATCTGACCTCCACAACCCAGTTACTGGGTAATACGATACCCCTTGGTAAGACTGGTTGTCAGACTTTCGGGCTTCTGACGACCCGTAACGACTATCAAAGATCCACGAATGACAGCCGGGACAAACGGCTTAACGTGCTTTCCGAAGCACGGAGGGGTCTCGGTATGTAAAGGTAGCTTAACCTGACCGATAGACCTGTGCGGCTGTTATTATTTAGCCACGGGCCCCTCAGGAAGTAGGAAGGAAGAGGAACCCCCGAGGAAGTAAGTACTGCCACCATAAAATGTCTGCCTGATCTCTCTCCGGTCGTATCGGGTTGCCGTCCCATTGGACTCTGAGAGTGAGGGAGGAGTGAGGGCACCTGTGTCTGCGCACACACGTCTGCACTATAATATCTCCCGCGCCGAAGGCTTCTCTCCGCCGAGATTGGTCGCCGTGGCCGAAATTCGGTCTGGAAAAATTTACCTTTGCCGCCAAGCAGCGTCGCTGTGTTCCAGTTTGAAGGGTATGTGTGCTGGTGTAGTTACAGGCCAGGAACATGACGTTTCAGCTTTGCCTTAGGCTGTCGTGACATGAGGTATTGCTGTGTTGTCATAATATACAAGGTGGCAGGGACAACAACGTGCACACTGTTACCATGGATTCAGTACATGATTCTGAACCCTGTGTTGAATATTTCGTCAGTTTTACTAGCCTCTTATGTTCCATTCGTGGGCAAAGGTCTTTCTACTCCGTTTCCACCTCTCTCTGTCCAGATCTGCAAAGGATTTATCTTTATCAAAGGTGGCCGGCTCATCCCGTCATCTCCGTCTGGGCCTGTCGCGATGCCAGATCATGTTAGACTAGAAGCCGACCCCAACATAGTTAGGAAAAGGCAGATGATGAACATGGACTCTGGGTTTGTGCCCGGCTGGTGGCAATAGGCTCGCCCCCTGTGACATGGGACTTAAACATAGCTGGCGAAATACTTCTGCCAACCCCTTTGGAGAATCCCCGGCGTGATGTTATGTATAGCATAATCAGCCTATAATGTTCCCTCTGCTGGGACACGGGCCTACTCTCTGTGACAGGGAGTGGGCCATAATCCACCACGCGGGCCCAGTGCGGGTTGGTAGATGTCACTTGTCTTCGAATTTTTGGTTCTAGGACATGCCGGTTTCCTCACGATGTTTTCCTTTACCATTTTGAGAGCAGTGGTGATGAAATAATTTACACAAGTGATGATATGAGATCAGCTGTTACTAATGAGACACAATTACTTTTTCTATTGTTACCAAACTTAATAAGCTTACCTTACAGACGAGGGGTTATGAATGTTTGGTCGATTGTATAAGGAAAATAAAAGAATACTTAATTTGAATTTCATTTATTTTTATTTTTAACATACATTTTTTTTACAATTTATTTACAACGTAGTTCTTTTAAAGCTTGTGATTTGAAACAATTTAATCACTTCAATGATGAGACAAGACTATAGGCAAATAGTTAACTTTAGTTGGCACTAAAAGGTTACGTTATTTACAACATATTAGTATTAGTATTTGATAAAGACATTTTTGACATATCTCGGGACCCTGGGGTCCCGGACTTTTGGAAGGCCGAAGCCAACTCGCAGAGGCCCGTTAGACGTTTCTAATGAAATGAAGTACTAGCCGACGATTATCCCTGTTCGCACTATGCAAATGCACCCAAGGACGACCCCCGGTTGGTGTAGGACTGTTGGAAACAAAGATATTGGATTATGGGTTTGGGTGGCTAAGTGAACTGGTTTTCTAGAACTGTGGAAATACTATGGCCTCTGTCTGACGAATGTTTTATATAAAATACACAGATAAAATGGCAGGGGGTGACTTGCATACTCAATAATGGGCCCCCGGAAACTGTCAACAAAGACATTATTGTTATTTTAGATGAACCAATCAATAATTTACCAATAAAAACTGAGATGTAAAGAGCTTTCAAGGTCCGTGGCACCTACTATCTGCTTGTTTTTTTGAACTTGCGTACGTGTTGCACAAAAGTTTGAAACTTTTAACATTCATTCAAACATCTATACAACAAGATGGAAGAAAGTTAAAAAACGTGACGTGACGTCACGTGATCAACTTTGAACGTTAATAGCTCGTAAATGTGACGCTTTATGGGGTTCGGTCTTGTAATGTTTTCTGTTTGCATTGCTGTCAGCTATCGATTCATATAGGTTTAATGCGTGGCCGCCATTTTGTAGTAAAATCAAAATGGCGTCTGTAGGTATGCCAGGCTCCATTTAAAATTCTTCAATCCCCTTTATCAAAATTGGTTCAGGTATAATATGGAACACTACAGCTGATCTATTCTCTAAAAATCTCACAGTTATTCCACCTGTGGGCTAATTGCGTCACACACTAGCAATACACAGTAGCAACGTGTTTCATTTTGACAGATCAACAACATTCATTGCGTTATTTACGTTGTTGAGCAGACATATTTTTCGAACATATGAAGCAATGGATTAGCAATATCATTCAAAATGGTTCAGATTGAGATCAATAGTGTCTTACGTAATTAGGGTGCAGATTCTAGAGATTGACTCTATTGACAGCTCACTTCAAGATCACTTCACTTAAGTTTTTACGGTGAGATATTTATAGAAAAGAGCTGCTGTAGTGCTGTTCTGTAAGCAAGTGAGCTTGAGTGAGTTATAATTCCTCCTTATGCTAGATCGCTAGGGATTAATATTGGTGCCGATTCCCTTGTTCACAAACAGTTTAGTCCTGTCAAATTAGTCAGATTCAGGGAATCGGCGCCATTGACAGCTCACCTCACCTAAGTTTTGACAGTGAGATTGTTACAGAATAGTGCTACAGTGTTACTCGCTGGATTTTATTCAATAAATTAAATATTATTAACATTTACAGTTTTATTTTTTTTACAAAATTATAAAATTACCTATTTAGGAAATATCACTTCTTTAATTGGGAGATCGAAAAAATAATATTATTTTAGGTACAAATTTTCTTAGTATTTTTTTTAGAAAATAGATTTTTTTTTTTTTTGTGATTTCAAGACTTTCTATCGATATTTCCCAAAATTTCGATAGCAAACCCTTGAAATCATAATAGAGTAGAGACCTAACATTTAACACCAAAGTACAATTTGCAAAATTCTTTTCAAGAGATCCAAATCCTTTTATAGCACTCTGTGACTTAAACCCGCAACTAAGTCATGCTTATCTGTGACTTAAGTAGTCCATCTACACAGAAAAGCGTGACTTATGTACAGTCACGAGCACTAATATGTCGACACTTTGCAAACTTTCAATAGCGATTACACACAAACAAATTTAAGAAAAAGAACTATATTTTTGCCATCGACACGCTAAGAAGGGGAGAATAGCGATGTTTGCGCGAAATAACGAAAACATCAATTGAATACGACACATTGCAAAAACCTATGGGTTCGAAAATACTAAGTTCGTGGCAACATTAAATTTCATTAAAAAATAAAGGAGTAAATCGCTTTTGAATAAAGCCAAGTGTATAAATACTTATGCTCTTGACTACGTGCGCGTTTAGGTCACACGAGCTATAAAATAGTATAGGATACGTGTGACTTAAGTAATATTAATGCAAGTACAATAATGGACTACTAAGTCACACGTATCGTAATGTATTATTAGTAAAGATAGGTACACAATGGCAAAAAATCTTTATTAAATCTTTTCTAAGGGATCTCATGCCATTTGATAAGATCACATAAAATATACATCAGAATCTATCCCTTTTAACAGATTTTTTCGACCTCCCAATGACAACTGGCGCATTTATTTATTTAATACAACTAATCGTATAGTTTTTACAATAAATAACAATTATTATTTGGCATCAAAACACTATTACATTATCACTTTTTCATTTCGCACTGTTTTGAAGTAAATATCAAATAAAACAATATTTTTAAATAGAGGGGCAATTCTCGTAATTTTAAAACCGTTCACAGTCTGATCTCAGTCTCAATCTGTCAAAAAATACTTCTAATTTCCCTACATTTTGACAAGTTTTTGACATTTGCTTGTCGCTGAGATAAGACTGCGACTAGATTTTGAACGTTTTAAATTACGAGAATTGGCCTTCAGATTATTGAGCACTTCAATATGTTTTTGAATTTGATGAATATACAGTCAGCAAAGTTTTCTGACATATCGAGCTAAAGAAAGAGACTGTCAGACAGGTATGAGTGACAGGGATGACGGTCTACAAACCCTGCATAGCTATTAACAACCGTTCGATGCGCATCCATGCCGAATCGATCATCAATTAATGTTATAGTATTTTAATCTCACAAAGCGACGCGCGCTTTACTTGCGATCACAAAATGTACGAACACGTTGTGAATGTGTGCGTGAAGACGAGTAGCGTCAACACGTAACACGCACTCACACACACATACAAACACATCCTTCCGACTTCGCTATTGTCTCGGAGGTAGCAAGAACTCCTTCGCTAACACACGTTCACAGCGTGTTTGTACACTTGGTTACCACGTGTAAAGTGCGCGTCACTTTATGAGTATATCAAAAGAGTCCTCTAAAGGCTGTCCACAACCCCAACACCCAAAAATTTGTCAGTTTATATTAAATAGACGACTGCCATTCTTCCGACAGCTGTTTGCTGTCGGTGGCAAGACACGACGGAAGGACGACCTGTCGAATGGTTGTGAATAGCTATGCTAGACAACATTAGAAAGGAGTTGTGTTTGCTGTCTGTATACTTGTCAAAGTTAACTGTGTATTTATTACAATTCTGCTAATTACTTATTTTACAATTACAAAAACGGACCTAATAAAAACAATTTCCAGTGCGAGATTACCAAAAAGAGTGTGCTATCTAAAACTTTGTTCACATTGCTCCACTTGATTCAAAACTTTACCTATCCTCTCAATCAAAATCTTCGCATTCTTCTCCGGCAAAGAAGGTAAAATGTCCCGAATAACGATCGAATTCTTTTTATGAAACATGTCACCTAACAATGACCCTACAGACTTAGAATTATACAGCCTTTTTAAGGAGTCTATAGTCCTCTTTCTAAACACGCACAAATTGTCCAACATTAAACTGTGATAAACATTATATTTCTTTAAAAGTCTGTAGCCATGTAACAGTCCCGACTCATTGTCTAAGAAAATTAGAAGTCCACTGTCCATTTTCTTCGCTAAATTGTGCGCTGGGCCCTCCATTATGTTGACATTCCATTGGTAATTGAATAAATTATTCACTATTCTATCTAAATTTGCTGTTAAATAATCAAATATGATTAAATCAGACCATTGTGCAAGCTCCAAAAATCTGTCAATAGTTTTTTTGTTCAGTTTCAAATCTATATGAGTGAAGTTTCGCAATTCCTGTTTCAACTTCAACTCTTTGACTCTTAATTTATCTATCAGAATTTGTTTATTGATCTCAGTATCATTTTCTTTGAGAGACATTTTGAGAATATCTACCTTGTTCAAATGTCTATTCGTTGGTCTGAAGACATCTGGTATTGATGCTGACTCTAAGCTAGGAATGTATTGTGTTAATACAACAGCTCTGTTGCTGCTCCATTGGGCAGTAACAATATCATTAGCCACATTTCTCCAAAGCCTGTCCTTCAAATCGACAATTCTGACCACAGAAGGGGCTAGATTTGTTAGATTAAGCAGTCTTCCTACGTAAAAACTGAATATTTCTCCTTGAATTTGGTCTGTATTTTGTCTGTACCTCACACAGGCTTGTAGGCCATCCTTGAAAGTGACTAGACGATTCTGCATCCTCCCACAGCCAGCCTCCATTTTTATCACTTCAGTTTCATCGATATATTCCTCCCAGATCTGAGCTGAGCTCTCTCCATACCCTTGAGGCATTGCGTCTTCTATCTGAGGCCCCCAGAATATATTGTCATATAGAACCGTCGCAGCATCTGGTACAAAAGTCTTATTTAAAACAAAGGGATGTTTCTCATTTTTAGTATCTTTTAAGATATCTTTCATGACTTCTGTCAATCCTTTCGGGTAAATGTCTTTGTTGTATTTGTTTTCTTTTCCAGTAAAAGATACGGCGGCAAATCGATTGCTTTCTGTTTTCGTTTCTGGTTTAATTGTGTTCATATTGCGTGGTGTTGATTGTCTATCTTTTACAATTACTTTTTCTTCGTGTTGGCCGTTCATTACGACTATTCCAATTAATAGGCCGAACACAAAACTAATTATGACACTAACAAAGCAGAAGGTGACTCCCTCTCTTCTTGTTTTCATCTTATTGTTGCTAAAATCGTTGTATATTACATACGGTCTATGTCTGAAGTCTATGGTCAAATTGATTTTGTCTATATTTTTTTCTTTTACACTTATATCTTTTAGAGTTGGTATTCTATCGGTAAAAGATAGAGTGGGAGGGTTTCCTTCTCTTGTGTTGTCCATTTTTGTAATTCTTCTTTTATTTTCGTTCTATTCCTCAACGGCAGCCATTTTTTGGAATTTCTGTAACAATTGAAAAATAATAATTAGAATCAAAATGCATAATTTTAGCTTAGTTGGAGTGATTGACAGGAATGCAGCTAGCCATATCCATCTGTGTAGCCCTTTCCCAATGTTGAGGTCGGCTTCCAGTCTAACCGGATGCAGCTGAATACCAGTATTTTACATGGAGCGACTGCATATCTGACCTCTACAACCCAGTTACTGGGTAACACGATACCCCTTCGAAAAACTGCATGGTTATCAGAATTTTGGGCAAAACAAAAGAACAAAAGATTGTTTATGATGTTAGAAATGCAGTCCGGCAAGGTTGTTAGTGTTTTGCCAATAACCCTGTATAATGGATGGTCACCCATCCACGACACCGACCACGGCAATCTTAGCTTACCTTCGATCGACCCTTGCGGCTGTTATTATTTAGCCACGAATTCCCCAGAGATGCTAGTATTAGCTAAATAAATTTAAAAAAAAAATATTATATTAAATATTTTGACCTTTTTCCGAAAGTGAGATTGACATGTTACCTAAAACCGTATAAAAAACAACAGTAATATTAAAAAAATCACTAAGTAAACAAAGAGTCGAATGCCGTTCTCAAATCCGTTTCTTACAGTAAGCTCCAACATAATTGCAGGTTTACATTTTAAACCCGCCCACAAGGCATTTCCACCGCCCCCAGTTAGTTGCTTAGCAATCATTCAATTAGTACAGTTTTTTGTATTATAAGGAGCTGTTAAAACCACTTTTTTGTTAAGAAGAGTTGTTAATACCGCCACGGGATATCTTTGTTATTAATAAAAATCTACATTCATTGAGTTTTTGTACTGACAATGCAATGTAATATTTTGTTTAGGAGATTGACAGACTACGTTTTGACGCGCTACATTTTGTCAATTCAGACGACTTCTCAAACGTCGACTTTGACGGAGCATTTCATCACTACTGCTCTCAAAACGGTGAAGGAAAACATCGTGAGGAAACCGGCATGTCCTAGAACCAAAAATTCGAAGACATGTGACATCTACCAACCCGCACTGAGCCTGCGTAGTGGATTAAAGCCCACTTCCTCTCACAGAGAGGAGGCCTGTGTCCCAGCAGTGGGAACATTATAGGCTGAATATGAGATGACTTCTATGAAACGAGGATTTTTTCTACCCAAAAATTCCCAGAGTCTATAGTCGCCTTCAAGGTTGAATGTCGCTTGCACGTCATGAAACGACAAGGTCTATTTGTCCATATAACAGTAAGATAATTCAAACCTTATTAAAGTTTCAATTTACTGGGAAATTGTTGTCTATGACGATGAAGCAATTTCGTGGTCGATACATGATATGACACAAGTTCTATAAAAAAATTAAACGCTTTTTTGCCATTATAGGAGGGGCTTGTGGCTAAGTAATGACAGCCGCATCGGGTCGATCGCTTAGGTTAAGCTACGCTTGCCGTGGTTGGACCGTGGATGGGTGACCATCTTTATACATTAAGACTCCTCCGTGCCTCGGAAAGCACGTTAAGCTGTTGATCCCGGCTGTCATTCATCTTTGATAGTCGTTACGAGTCCTCAGAAGCCTGAAACTCTGACAACCGGTCTTACCAAGGTAATGTATTGTAACCCAGTAACTGGGTTGTGGAGTTCAGATAGACAATTGCTCCTTGTAAAATACTGGTACTCAGCTGCATTCTGTTAGACTGGAAGCTGACCCTAACATGTTGAGAAAAGGCAGGCAGAAGAATGCGCGCAGGACTAAAAAAAATCATATCCACATCGTCCATTTTTAAATAAAGTTTTTATAATAATTTAATAAGTAAAAATTATGTCGAACTTGTTAATCAAATTAAGCGCTAAAACATAGTTGTTTAGCTCCAAATCGGTATAGTTACAAATTATTTAACTTTTTTTTACAAAAAAAGGGCCGTGTGTTGTCCCAGCGATGTGTTTAACAAAATTCTTACAAACTGACAAAGGAAAAAAAGGTATACAGTCTGTAAAGTGTGGTCGGAAGTAAGGTGAAGGGTTCTGTAGTTTTTTTTACATTTTGTATTGGCAGTGTTTTCTTTTTGAGTATTAAAATTATTTTTAAAAATCCTACTCCTACTAATATTATAAATGCGAAAGTTTGTATGGATGGATGGATGGATGTTTGTTACTTTTTCACGCAAAAACAATTTTTTTTTTAACGGATTTGGATTAAATTTGGCACACAAATAGTTTATAACCAGGATTAACACATAGGATACTTTTTATCCCGATACCTACGGGATCGAAATATATGGGGGTGAAACCGAGGCGCAGCTAGTATTTTTATAATTGTGTAATGAAATGATTGTTAAAATATTATTTTTGTTTTAAATGATGTCAATGATTTTACCAATCTGTATTAGAATTCAATAATGAAATATGGAAGTAAAATTTTTATTAATAATAGCTCAATTTTGTTTTTTTTTTTTTTGTCTATACTGAACCTCTGCTGAGCAAAGGCCTCCCACAAATCCTTTCAGGAACTGTTTTCCCTTTTCTGTTTTTCATTTTGTTCATATTATTTACTTGTTGTTCATAAAAATAAGTCACCATCACCAAGACTCCTTTTCGAACAAATGCAATCTTAAAATAAATTAATAATAATTATATAGAAATCCTTGACGAATTCTAATTACTTTAACCAAACTATACGTTACTAACAAAAAAAACCGTTCATTGACAACCACCTTTCCCATTCGACTCAGTACGATTTAACAAAAAAAAAAACATTCGTAAAAAAAAAACTAACGTACTCCGTAACGCCAAATAAGACTTCGACCCACCCCTCATTCCAATGGCACATTAAAAAAAACTTAAACAAGGTGGAACAAATTGAATCAGGCCACTGTAATTCCGAACGATCCCTAATACCGACCGGTCGAAAAAAACGTAAAAAAAAACATGGTCGCCGAGGTTGGTCGCTGGTCACAAAAAAGGTCTTGTTAAGCTGTATGTATATTAAGTGTATTTATATTGGTATTGGTCCCTGCTGATTTTGGAATGCAGTTTTGTCTAGTAGGCTACCTTTCGGCTTTATAATATTGTAAGTAGGTAATAATTTGATGTGAAAAATGGTTGATGGTTTTGAGAAACTGACAGTGTTATTGGTATATCTATATCTTCTTCTATGCTAATAAGAAAGCTGAAGATTTTGTTTGTTTGAACGAAAGCACTAGGAAGTGGTGAAGGGCTGACGTTTTGGGGGAATGTCTTATGTAATTTTGACGTAATGGACTAAATTAATATTTATCTTCTGTCCTTTGCTTAATGAAATAGAAAGAAAAAGATGCACTGAACTTAAATTTAGTTTAGTTTGTGAACAAGGGAATCGGCGCCAGTGTCTGACAATACAAAACGTACTGCAATTAGTTTCGAAATTCCACACAAAAATCCATACAATTCTATCCTAGATAACGTCGCCGATTCCCTTGTTCACAACAAGGGAATCGGCGCCGTTATCTAGGACAAGTGAAACCACAGGCAAAGTTAACACATTATAACATTATTTTATCCGCTTCATTTTTAACTGTTCGCAATCTTAAAAAATGCAAGTTTGACAACCGGTAGCCCGACTCAATAAGCTGATATCTTTTAATAATTCTTAATGTCATAAAAATATTGATCGACCGCCATTTTGTATGCAAAAAAGAGACACAGGTTACCTGTCACTGTCACTCATTCTTATCGAAACATCTAATGAACGGGTTTTTATATAAACGTCGGTAGGTATGGTTATGAGAGCAGGGGAAGACTCTGTGAAAGATGACATAGCTAGTTACCCCACTACTGAGATCTTTTTTTCGACTTGATGTATAAGCATAAGCTTAATCAGCCTACAAAATTCCCACTGTTGGGACACGGGCCTCCTCTCAATTATTGTAATTTTTGACGTTCAAAAGTGCCTTTTATGTGCCTATTTGAAGATAAGTCTTTATTTGCCTTAAATATAGTATAATGGTGTTACAGTCTTATTTAAATACAATGTCCACATGTTTAGCTATACAGAATATGTATCAATTGCATGCAAAAATAATTATGATGTCAAAATAACAGTAAGTAGTAATTAAATAATTCAAATTAATAGATGTATTATAAATGTATGTCAAAGAAATCCTTAATGTCATAGAAATTATGTCCATTCAGCCATTTATACGGCTTGTATTTAAATGAATTAGCATTATTTTATTCATTTTAGTTCTTTAGGGATTTTGTTGTATATGCGTACACACATCACAAGGCAGCTTTTAGCATACTTGGCTGAATTGGGATTATCCTTTGTTACACGTCTGTGTGGATCCCTTGTTGGACGAGTGATTACTTCATATGCTTTTTTGAACAATCCCTTATTACTGTAGACAAAGTTACAGATTACGTATATGTAAAAAGTGCAGGAAGCGGTAACATGCCCTAACTTTTTTAAAAATGATTGGCAAGATTCGTCTGGAGGAAGTCCGCAAATGGCCCTGAAGCACTTCTTTTGTGCAATGAATGCTCTGTCTTTATCCGTACTGTTCCCCCACATAATAAGTCCGTAACTTAAAATTGATTCAATATATGCATGGTATGTAGTAATTGCCGTTTTTACGTTTGTTACGTTCTTTACTTGTCTGAGGGCGTAAGTAAATTTATTAATCCTATTGCATAAACCATCTAAATGTACTTTCTGAAATAAATGATTTGACTTTGAATTGAGAATAAATAAAAATAAAAGTCCTACAGATCGAACTTCGGTCATGGCGACCAATAATGGCAATCAAAATTATGTTTTCCATCGATCACTGAGCAAAGTTATGTGACCTAGATACAACAGTTTTTTTGTATTTATAAGCTACACCAGCCAGTTCATCAGTTATGTTGACCTCCAATGTAATGGCTAGCATATCGCCATCAACGGCACCCTAATTGCGTAACACACAATCAATCGGAATCGGTTTCATTTTGACAGTTCAACAACATTCATTGCGTTATTTACGTGTTGATCAGACAAATTTTTCGAACTTATGAAGCAATGGTTTAGCAATTTGCTTCAAAATGATTCAGATTCCGATTGATCGTGTGTTACGCAATTAGGGTGCAGTTGGTATTAGTGTTAATTGCGTAACACACTATTACTCTGAATCTGAATCATTTTGAAGCATTTTGCTAATCCATTGCTCCATTTGTTCAAAAGATGTGTCTGCTCAACAATGTAAATAACGCAATGAATGCTGTTGAACTGTCAAAATGAAACCCATTGCTACTAATAGTGTGTTAATTAATTAATTAATTCCCGTATTTTTAAGACCGTTCGCGTTCCAATATCCGTCTCAACTAGTCAAAAATACCTCTAATTTCACTACATTTTTGACAAGTTTTTGACATTGATTGTCGCTCAGATGAGTACATACCTATTTAACCAACTTTCTTCCCACATTTAACCCCTTAAGGGGGTGAATTTTCCTTCAAAAATCCTTCTTTTGTGCTCACCCTGGTTATGTAAGGAACTCATCACCTGCCTGCCTTTTCCCAACTATGTATGTTGGGGTCGGCTTCCAGTCTAACCGGATACAGCTGAATACCAGTATTTTACATAGAGCGACTGCCTATCTGACCTCCACAACCCAGTTACTGTGTAAAACGATACCCCTTCGTAAGACTGGTTGTCAGACTTTCGGGGTTCTGACGACCCGTAACAACTATCAAAGATCCATGAATGACAGCCGGGACCGACCGCCGGAGGGGTCTTGGTATGTAAAGATGGTCACCCATCCACGGATCAACCGCGGCAAGCGTAGTGCGGCTGTTATTACTTAGCCCCAAGTCCCTCCTTTCACTGTTTAGGTATAATTATATCTAAGGAACTATTGTGCAAAATTTCAAGCTTGCGTTATCTGTCAATGAATTTAAGATTTTTATTAAGTCGAAGATAATAAATAGGAAACATAGAAATCGGTAACATCAAAATCTCTGTCGTTTCATCAAAATAAAGATCGGAGTTGCAGACAAACTCGCTCGACACAGCAGACACGGCGGATCACAATACTGATCAATTGATTACAACCACTCGATACATCTCGGCTAGATTCACAATCGATACTAACTGACATTGTGACACACATGCAGAAAACCAACTCCGAGTAGCCCGCAGTTGAATGTACTATCACCAAAATCTATGTCTGATCACCGTAAGGACTATTCCTGCTTGCAGCGCGGCAGCGCCTATTATTAGTCGACCTAAAAAGGATCCTCTTTTGTTTTACTTCCGGACGCAGCTGTGGTCATCATGTGCACGGGATTTTGTTTTCAAAATGGTCAGATATAGGTTTTGGTGATGGTACAGCGAGTTAAAGAAAAGGTTCGGCTTTCTCTCACGTCATCTCTGTGACTCATACCTGTGTGTCAGTCTCTTTCTAAAAGCTCGATATAAATTTTGACTTCAAGAACGGATATCAGAGAGGTATTTCCCGTATTTTGTAAAACGTTCGTGTCCTCAGTCTCAATCTGTCAAAAATATATCTAATTTCGCTACGTTTTTGACATTGATTGACGCCGAGATGAGATTGTGACAAGATCACCTGCTGCCTTTTCCCAACTATGTTGGCGTCGGCTTCCAGTCTAACTGGATGCAGCTGAATACCAGTATTTTACATGGAGCGACTGCCTACCTCCACAACCCAATTACTGAGTAATACGATACCCCTTGGCAAGACTGTTTGTCAGACTTTTGGGCTTCCGACGACCCGTAACCCGTATTTAAATTACTTATTAGCTAATAGACTAGATTTTAATGTAAATAAAATATCACCAATTGTGGCACTTTATAAAAGGAAACAAAACCTGCCATTGTCGCAGGCGCAGCACGGATTAGTTTGTATTGTCAATGTCAAATGTCAATCGATGTTTGTGGTTGTTTTTGGTCCCTGGCATGACATCAAGCAATGGACAAAATTGTCAACATTTTAGATGCTTGAGTACGAGGTTTTTGACTACGTTGTACGTGTATATTTTATATCTTTTTTTTTATAATGTGCGTTTTGTTTGTGCAGAATAAACCAAAATCTTTCGTTCTAACTGTGGGAACATTATTGGCTATTTATGTATGTATTTATTACAAGATAATTTTAAGCCTTCTGTCATCATTCCTACATAGTGGAGCTCTGAATAAGATAGGTACCCCACGACTGCTTAGAACGTGCGCTCAAAATCGTATTGTTTGCTTTAAAACTAATATCCGGGTACCAAGGGTCAGCCAGGTTAAGCGACAGCCGGCAAAGCTTTGATTTTGATTGGTGAGCGTTTTCCGAAATTTAATGATTGTGAGATGACATTTTGAGATATATTTTATGAGAATTAGTATATTATTATACAGCTATTATATAAGTGTCTCGAGGATAGAAAATTACAGCGGCATGAGTCGATCTTCAAGGTTAAGTAACGCTTGCCGAGGTTGGTCTGTGGATGGGTCACCATCCATCGCATACATCGTTGATCATAGCTGTCATTCGTAGATCTTTGATAGTCAGGCAGTAAGCCTTAAAGACAACCGGTCTTACCAAGGGGTATCATATTACCCAGTAACTGAATTTTGGAGGTCGGATAGACAGTCGCTCTATGAAAAATACTGGTATTCAGCTACAACCGGTTAGAGTTAGCCTATTCTATTCCACTGCTGAGCATATGCCTCCCCCAAGTTATTCCAGGAACTCTTTTCCCGCGCCACCTCAAATTTACTTGACTGAAAAAAGTGTTATTATAATTTAAACGACTTTTTGAATGATGCTTCCTTTTGATTGATATCCTAATTTAATTGTAGTTTTGGATGTATTTTGAAATATCTGTTTGAGAGTTTGACATTGAATAATACTTTGACATTAACCTAGATAATATTTTTAACTGACATGCCTCATTTTGTAACATTAATTCATAATTTTTTCAATTCAATATTAACCTAATATTTTTACTTTTGTACTGTATTAATTTTATTTGTAATACCTGATATTTGCACTCCCCACGTGGCAGAATGTAATAAGACCATTTATTAATTTAAGACCATGTAATGTACCATATTCGGACAAATAAATGAATTTGAATTTGAAATTTATATAATAAATTCGGCATTGCATGGGACTTAAACATAACTGACGAAATGTGGGTGTACTAAACACTGCCTACCGCTTTTGGAAATAAGGGCGTGATGTTATCCTACTAATATTATAAACGCGAAAGTTTGTATGGATGGATAAATGAATGGATGTTTGTTACTCTTTCACGCAAAACACACAGATGGTTTCTAACCAGGGTTAACATATAGGGTACTTTTTATCCCGATATTCCCACGGGATCGAAACTTATGCTGGTAAAACCACGAGGCGCTACTAGTCTTAATATAAAACTCTTCAAAATGCCATCTTCTGTGTGCACTGCCCCTTATTCCTAAAATCCATGCCACGTACTTATATTTAACCAACTCATTCAAAAAGAAGTGTTATAAATGTTTGTCAATAAAATCGTCTCGTCATTGCAATTAATAAGGTGAAAGTCTGAGTCAAAATATTGTATTATTTCATCAATTTTATTTACATGTCTTTATAATTTATAAGAACGGATAATTTTTAATTAATTTAATTACTGCCTATTCGAGATCTTCAACTTGCTTCCGGGTTTAAGATGGCAATTGTGTTTTGAAATCGTAGAAAGGGTTCCGTAGGGAGATTTTTTTTAATAATATATTTGACTAATTTACAGAAAGTATGCTATATAGTGGCCCAGTGGTAACCAGTGTAACCAAATTAAGATACTCAATAGATAGTTTAGACCTTTTTTCTGACCTTTTTTAATGAAATAGAAAGAAAAAGATGCACTGAACTTTAATTTAGTTTAGTTTGTGAACAAGGGAATCGGCGCCAGTGTCTGACAATACAAAACGTACCGCAATTAGTTTCGAAATTCCACACAAAAATCCATACAATTGTCATTACGTCTACAATACACGATTCAACCGCATTTGAAAGTAGTTATTCATACTGCATGCTATCAGTCAATTAAATTGTTTAATAAACTGCCTTTAGAATTAAAGTCGATTTATAATTTAAGAACCAGCTAAAATCCCTCCTGACAGAAAATGCTATTTTACACTTGACGAGTTTCTCAGTGACGTGTTTAACCCTAGATCACTAACCATTCGTATAATAGACGACGCGCACCTAGCGCTTTCGCCATTTCGCCAACTTCCCGTGGCCCCCCGCCTCGCACTCTTTTAGTACCTTCCTGGATAGTGAAATTAGTGACCCGCAAGGACTCATTGCGGATGCACGATAATTAGGTTGACATATATCGCGTGATTGTCGTCTCACAGACGAAAGGTTAGTAATGCTGTAAGTTTTTTTAGTAAAGTTGTACATACTTTTATGCTTCTGTTTATGTTTTTATTTGTTAGAAAAGTTAATAACTTTCATTATTTACCAATGAATAATTACTGTTATGGTTTTATGACGTGAACTCTATTAACCTATGTTGTTTTTTTTTATATTTTATACTGAGTTTTACAATATTTTTGTGTATTTTTCTTGTCTTAATTTTATTTATTCTCAAATCCATCTATTTTAGATGGATTTGAGAAGCGTAGAAGGCAAAATTGTGCAATGGTTAGCGGAATCGGAGACCGAATCATTACCCGACAATGAACCTCATTCATCCGATTCTGAGGAAGAGACTAATGTTGAGATGGAAATATATGTCCCTTCTGAGGAAAGTGAGGAAGAAGCTTCAGACTCATACAAACCAAAATCAAATAAAGTCGTATACCTTGTATCTACGACTCATGACCAACCTGATATTAGCAACAGCTCAAAAAACCGGAAATTATTGAATTTTACAATTCAACAAAAGAAGCAGTCGATACAGTGGACCAGATGTGCTCAATTATGAGCACAAGCCGTAAAACCAACCGATGGCCGCTGTGCTTGTTTTACGGTATACTAAACATATATATATAATTAATGCCTATGCCCTGAACGTATCAAACGAGATCCGTAATAATAAAAAACCTATAAAAAAAGGGATTTTGCCTTAGCAATGACAGATGAACTTATGGCACCTTGGCTTCGTGAGCGATATAACACTGTGACTTTGCAGCGTAATTTGAAGCAAATTATCGGCGAAATTCTAAAAAATGATGTTTCTGAGGAACAGTCCAGTCAAGAACAACCAAGAAACCAAAAAAATTGCAGTTATTGCCCAGCGAAAAAACGTCGTATGACCAAATACTTTTGCAAGGGCTGCAAGAGGGCCATTTGTGGCGAACATACAGTTTCTATGTGTAATTCCTGCACTGATTAGGATATTTCTATTTTTTTTATTATTATATGATACTTTAAGAGCTTAATTACAGTGAACTTTAATTTGATTTAAGAAAATTAAACAGATTTTTAAAAGTAAGGTTTTTTTTCTTCGTAGTCTCAGAGACGAAAGGTTAGTTACAGCGTTACTCGAAAATAAGGTTAGTGAGCTAGGGTTAAGTAGACTGTTATAACTATTAACCTTTTTAATTTTATTGACATATCCTACTAATATTATATATGTGAAAGTTTGTATGGATGGATGGATGGATGGATAAAAGAAAGAAAGAAAGAAAATGCATTCATTTGCGACAAAAATGACGCATGAAAAAAGGACAAGGATGGTTATTTGTTACTCTTTCACGCAAAAGCTACTGAACGGATTTGGATGAAATTTGGCACACAGATAGTTCATGACCAGGATTAACACATAGGATATTATTTATCCCCATATTCCCACGGGATCGGAACTTATGCGGGTTAAACCGCGTGGCGCAGCTAGTATTGACATTTTTTTTTCTCTCTTGACATTTTGTATTGGTATATTGAATTGAATTTTATTTTATTTTTAACCGACTTCTAAAAAAGGAGGAGGTTCTCAATTCGGATGTTTGTATTTTTTTTTCTTTTATGTTTGTTCGCGCATAACTCCGTCACTTGCCACCCGATTTGAAAAATTCTTTTTTGTTGGAAAGGGTATACTTCCCAAATAGTCCCATAGAAATTTCATCAAAAACGGTTCAGTAGTTTGGTTTTTACACCAAAATTACTGGTAAATATTACAACTAAAAAGTGAAAAATAAAAACTTTTTTGCAAAAAAATACAACCGACTTCCAAAAACGACACTACAAAGTGAAAAATAACTTTAATTTCGGAAGTCGGTGGCAAACAACGAAAATGCGAACCCAACGACACCGACTTCCGAAATTAAAGTTATTTTTCACTTTGTAGTGTCGTTTTTGGAAGTCGGTTGTATTTTTTTGCAAAAAAGTTTTTATACAACTACATATCAGTGGCTTTTGGATTTTGAATTTATTACTACGAAGACTGTTTTAAAACTACATAATATTTTTTATTTCTTATCTTTAAATTGTGTTTCATGTTGTTTAAGATCTAAATGTCATGTCATGTCATTTCGACACAGTGTAAAAATTGATAAAATAAATAAATAATAATATTCAAAATATCAATCATTTACCGATATAGCATTACAAACAATGAGATTTCGTAAAGGCGGAAGCTTACCCGATACCTCCCATACATTTACGACTTAGCAGAGAGTGGGTGGACAATGTAGTTACCCGAACACAATATTATATTGAGTAAGGAGCCGTTTTGTCTAAATTATCGACTGGATTTGCGTTAAGACTGGGTAAAGATAATCTATTATTGTTTAATGGTTCAGTCTGGCGATCGGGGTGGGCTCATTTCTGAGGGGCTCGTGGCTAAGTGAATCTCGCATGGATCAAGAGGGGCTAGATAAAGTGTCATTTTACCAGCGATGACGATGGATAACGGAAAAGCCAAGCTTATGCCAATTATCATCTGCCTGCCTTTTCCCAACTATGTTGGGGTCGGCTTCCAATCTAACCGGATGCAGCTGAATACCAGTATTTTACATGGAGCGGCTGCCTATCTAACCTCCACAACCCAGTTACTGGGTAATACGAAACCCCTTGGTAAGACTGGTTGTCAGACTTTCGGGCTTCTGACGACTAATGACTGTCAAAGATCCACAAATGACAGCCAAGACCAACGACTTAACGTGCTTTCCGAGGCACGGAGGGGTCTCGGTATGTAAGATGGCCACCTATCCACGGACCAGCCGCGGCAAGCGTAGCTTGCAGCCGTGTGGCTGTTATTACTTAGCCATGAGCCCGACTGTCATATACATCAGTATTTGACATTAAATCAGACCCTGCTGCCCAAAGATTTAAATCGCTAGATCTGCTCTCATCGTACTTAGTCACGCGAAAGAGTATCGATACTGAGAAGAGTGAGCACAAATTAAATACCGTTTCCATAACAACCAAGTCAAGTCACTGTGTCATACTGTGTCAGAGGTATCTTTTCACGCGGTAGGGCGAACCTAACGAATTAAATCTATGGTCGCTGTCATCATTTTCATGACAGCTGTCACTATGGCCGTTAAGTCCGGCCACCCCTCTTCTAGGAAACTGAAGCTTAATCCTTTGGTTCCAGCTGTCATACGTAGACCTTTGGCAGTTGTTACGGATAGTCAAACCCCCGAAATTCTATAAATAAACTTTAAATATATATCATTCATTCTAACACATAAAGTCAGTAAGGGACTCCACAAAAAAAGATGGAATCCAACAAAAAGGTACAACGAACAATGATATTATCTATGGTACGGCGATCCCGATCATTGACATTGTTGGCAATTATTAATGGTAACAGATGTGGCATTTGGTAGGAACGTATTCTTTATTTATATATTCTATAGACTAGCTTCTGCCCCCGACTCACCGCGTCGCATCGCATTGCCCACGTTATTACTTCGTTTTAGCTTAGCGTTATTTCCGACTTTTTTGTTTTTGCTCGGCTTCTAAGGGTCCTAAATAGCCTATAGCCTTCCTCAAAAATTAGGCTATCAAATTCAAATAGTTTTTTTTAAAGTGAAGTGTCACACGATGTTGTATCATGTGCGGTGCAACTGTTAACTCAAAAAGTAAAATCAAAAGTCATTTATTCAAATTAGACTGAGAATCAGCACTTTTCGAAAGTCAAAATTACAAAAGACAGCCCCCCAAAAACGCCCGCCCTTCACCACTTCCTAGTGCTATCGCTGGGAAGAAGTGGCGCAACAAACTCAGTCACCTTGACCTGCCTGCACATCACCTGCCCAAGAATGACTATTTATTTATTTATTTATTCATTTATTTCAGGCATCAAGGCCCATATAAACACATACAATACAATATTCATATAACTTAAAATGACTATAAATACATACAGCATTATAATTACACTAAAAACTAATTAACGCACACGAAGTGTCTGCGCATGTTTCGCTGACTGGTGTCATGTAGCCGGCCACGAAACCGGCGGTACACAAACATAACTGACGAAATGTGTGTAAGAAAGAAAGAAAATACATTTATTTGGCACAAACTAAAAGTCACACAATACACCAGATACATACATCAGAGAAACAAACAAAAAAAAGACCAGACAACTAGTGCCTGACGCTGGTTTTCAACTGGACCTGATGTGTGAGGTGACGGATGTAAATCAGTTTTATACTGCAACGTGACGTGTGTATGCATACTTAAATATATAAATAATATAAATTTGTGTTAGATACACTTCTGTCCACCCCTTTGGGGGATACTCACGTTATAATACAAGAGCTTGTTAGTCTATGATCTGCAGATCGCTATCATTAATTAAAGTCATCGACTCTTGTCCTATCATCGTGATTTAACAAAAACAATATTTTGAAGATCATTCCGAAAATCTTTAACATCTGTCTCTACGACTACTAGGAATATAAAGGTTGGAATATCCTTGATGTTATTTTCACTTAAACAAATATCAACTTTATGTAAATGTAAATTGAGTTGATTTTAGAATAGAAAAAAAAAATAGAAAATATTAATTTACTCTCCTTTTTTCTCTCGTCTCTACGACTACTAGGAATGTAAAGTTTGGAATATCCTTGATGTTATTTTCACTTAAACAAATATCAACTTTATGCAAGTGTAAATTGAGTTGATTTTAGAATAGAAAAAAAAATTAAAAATAGAAAATATTAATTTATTGTCCAGGTACAGTAAGGTGCAGTTAAGGTACAGTAAGCAGGTTCACAGGTGAACAGTAAGTTAAGATGACATGAGTGGCTTAAAATATTACCTACAGCTAGGTTATAATATGGTATTTGCTAGTGAGCCCAAAACTAGACAGTTAGTCTGTATCTTGGAGAGAATGACTAGTATTATTGAAAAAGTCATATTTGTTGAAGCTGTAGCGCAAAATGAATCTTATGTGTAGGTATTAAAATTATTTTTCCAAATGCTAGTTTACATTTTTGGAAACAACATTTTTAAGTTATGATCGTATGTATTTCTCAGTATTTTCGTTAGATGAAGTATAATTATTACTACCACCGTAATCTAGAAATCATAAGGAACAAATCAACATGCGTTTCATTAATATACGTTACAATTTATGGTGGGCCTAATCCCAGAAGAAAAAACAGTACCTCCTTTCACAAAATAAATAACTCCGCCCTATTTAAAAATTTGCTCACTTACACCCTACATTGCATCCTAAAACTAGATACCATTTCATCTGCCTGCCTTTTTCCAACTAGTCGGCTTCCGGTCTAACCGGATGCAGTTGAATACCAGCAGCAGAGAATTTTACATGAAGCGACTGCCTATCGAACCTTCACAACCCAGTTACTAGTTAACATGATAACCCTTGGTCTGACTGTTACATGCTGTGAAATGTCACATGCCTTCGAATTTTTGGTTCTAGGACAAGCTGGTTTCATCACGATATTTTGCATAACCGTTTCGAACCGCGACATAATCAGCCTACGAGATTCTCTTCAAGAGGGAATCTTCGAACCACGTGGCTGTTACTATTTAGCCACGAGCCCTCCTTAGGCAGAACCTCACAATTTTACAAAATATTCGACCTATTTAAAAATTGGCTTGCTATAACTGCATGCATGCCGCTACCCATACACTGCATGCTCCAACATGCTATATGGATGTATATTAGCGCCTGTGCCTTCAGGCGGTCGGCAGAAAAATAAAAAAGTAGAACACAGGTATAAAGGTACGCATCAATGATATGGCTTGCTTGACGTTTTTTTGGTAGGGATAGCAGAAAAAGCGGATACGGTTTTTATAAATTAGTTTATTTTTTTTAGTTTACAATTTACAATTAACCGAAAGAATTTATTGTAATTGTGGCTAACCTAAATATGTAAATAAATATGCCTGCCTTTTCCCAACTATGATGGGGTCGGCTTCCAGTTTAACCGGATGCAGCTAAATACCAGTTTTTACATGAAGTGACTGCCTATTTGACATCCACAACCCAGTTACAGGGGAAATCGATAACCCTTGGTAATACTGATTGTCAAACTTGAATTGTCCATTATGGGCTGATTTTTCCAACGCCAGATAATATTATCGGAGGAATCATTTTGAATTTTTAACAGTTCTTCCATAAAGAAACTGTCAGGCGTCAATTTTATTACACTAATAAGAATTATTTGTCGATGGAAAAATCAGCCCTTTTTTAAAAATTATTTATTTTTATACATACAAGTAATTGGTACCAACACAGATGTTCTTAATAATAAAGTACTGGAAACCTTTTAAGGGGTTATTGTAGCCGTCATTATGAACAACTTTTACAATGGGACCAAACTTAAACTCGCGAAATTAAACAAATTCCTACATTTTGTCGAGTTTTGCGAAATAATTTATTTATAAAAGGCACATTAAATAGAATAAGACACATTAAATGGAATAAGTAGAACTAATAACTTCCCGTGGCAAACAAAATCAAATCAAAAGAAATTTATTCAAATTAGGCTGAGAATCAGCACTTTTGAACGTCAAAATTTACAAAATAAAAATTGATTATAGTCGATCCTTCCAAAAGGTAGTTTTGTAAGGAGAAGAATGGGTAAGAAACTCCACCGTTACTCTTTTAAAAATATTTTATATACATTAATTATATGTGAAGACGATGCACCTAGAATAAAATTACTATACCTCAATAGGAAAATAAATGTATGACGCAGCTGATTTTTACGCGATTACTGGATTGGTCCAATAGTAAAAGGGTTTCAATTATTTTAATTGAAATCCTGACACTGTTTTTTTTTGTTTTTTTTTTTTGTATTTAGCTTAGGAGGTTTAGGTGTACTATACCTAGATTTCAACAGTCAATGTCATAATGGGCGAGTCTATTTCAACCGCACAGAAGTACAGATTACAGGCTGCTACTAAAAAAAAATCTTAAGGGAATAACTATAAAAAATATCCCGACCTGGGGATCGAACCAAGGAGTCCCGACCTCTGCAAGGGGCTAACGACCACTAGACCTACGAGGTAGTTATATTTAATTTTTTATTTCATTAACAATTTTAACATTGTGTCGAAATGTATTACATTTATGTCTAAAATAACAGGAAACATTATTTAAAGATAAGAAATAACATAAATACATATTATGAATACATCCTACATGAGTGACATTATTAGCCATGAATGTCCCACTAATGGGCAAGGCCCTCCCTACTCCCTCCGTCTGGGCATGCCGTTGATGTCATTTCGCTAGGAAGTGGTGAAGGGCGGGCATTTTGGGGGACTGTCTTTTGTAATTTTGACGTTCGAAAAGTGCTGATTCTCAGCCTAATTTGGAAAAATATTTGTTTGCCATTAAACGGGAAGTTATTTAATAGTAAAAACTATCTAACTAATCCTGCAAGGAAATCAGGCGTCATTTAATGTTAAAACAAAAAATATAGTTTTTTTAAATACATCCTTGCCTTCCATACTGACCCTACTCCGTATCTCCGTCAGAAATTTTTCGAATAACTCGCCGGGCGCGATGTTATCAGCACGTAACGTACCAGGTTCGATTCCCGACCGGTCTGTTAGATGTCTCTATAATACACGTTGTGACCAAACGAAATATTCAATTTTGATATTTGTTACAAATGCAAGTTGATAAAGTTAAATGTATACAGGGTGGCTGGGACATCGACGCGCAGGCTGTCACCATGGATTCAGTACATGATTCTGAATCCCCGTGCAGTGAAATGTTCTACACTATAAATAAAAAATTTGCTCTTTGCTCATTTTGAGGTATTGCACTTGAACAACACAACGCAACAAGAAACAGCAGTTTTGTTTTTTGATAACATACGAAAAATTTCTACGATGGGAGCGTAGAAATTGTCTTAGAACCAAAAATTCAAAGACATGTGACATCTACCAACCCGCACTGGGCCCGCATGGTGGATTATAGCCCACTCCCTCTCAACTATGTGGCCTTTGTCCCAACAGGACACATTATAAGCTGATTATGCTTATAAGTTTCAAGAGTAGTAGATCCACCACGCGGGCCCAGTGCGGGTTGGTAGACGTCACATGTCTTCGAATTTTTGGTTCTAGGACATGCCGGTTTCCTCACGATGTTTTCCTTCACCGTTTTGAGTGCAAGTAAAGAGCCTGCCTGGGTTCGAATCTACGACCTACCACTCGTAAGTCGCGGTCGTTACCACTGAGCCACAACTGCTCTTGAAACATAAAAATATAAAATTACCATATTGCTTAAGTCGTAAAAATGTTATATTTACAACATAACGGACATTCTCGTAAATTAAAATACTTCTGTATGACTTTCCCACAGGGGGTAGGCAGAATGACAAATGATATTACTTTGACATGTCAAACATTTTATGGTCTGCCTGCGTTTTCCCAAGTATATTGGGGTCGGCTTCCATTCTAACCGGATGCAGCTGCAGCCGAATGCAGAATATCTGTACAAAGGAGCGACTGCCTATCTGACCTCCACAGCCAAGTTACTGGGTAACACGATACTCCTTGGCAACACTGGATATCAGAATTTCGGCAAAATTTTATGATTATTCTGAAAATGTCATCGTATGACCAAGGGTTACAATGACCAGTAGTGCGTTTCTGCAACCATCTCACCGTGAAAACTTAGGTGAAGTGAGCGTGGAGTGAGCTGTCATTCCAACTAATGCTAGGGATTGACACTATTGACAACTCACTTCACATAACTTTTCACGGTGAGATTTTTACAGAATCGATCGGCTGGTAAATATTAGACAAAAAGTGAAGTGTCAAGCGATGTCGTAACATGTGCGGTGCATTTGAAATTTGCATGGAATTTTGCTTCAGCTCGGATGCAGTGTACAAACACAATATAGGAGTCGAGCCTATTGACATCATTGGGCAGAGACGCTCGGATTTGTGCCCCGTTGATGGCAATAGAGGCTCTCCGGGCTGCTACTGGAAAATTCCTGATAGAAAAACCCAATTACACTAAAAAACCGACCACTAGCTCAAGTCACTTTTTGAGTCAATAAAATTTAATAAATAAAATGGGTTGCACTCCGGGAGTGCCGGCAGAAATGAAAACTTAAATATTAACGTTGTGCATTTTTGATATTTTCGAATGCGGTCTACTCTCCCTCCGTCTTACGAATTTCCGATCAGAGTTCGTAATCTGCTAAATTCTTAATGGCGATCATTGGTCGGTCAATGGTCTCGTAATAGAATTGTGTCATAATGACATTGTCGTATTGTCATTATTATAAAACCCGTTAGTAGAAATGATTTTCGAAAAACTACCACTACTTTATTTATGCCAGATTTCATTTATATATATTTTTACATATTATTTATTAGTGTTTTATACAAATCAAGTGTTTTATGTAAGTCAGTCATTCATTTATCATTATGTACGAGATTACCATTCTATGCCATTTCTTTCAATGGAGTGTCAGTGGTTGACCACTGGAAAGTCATAATGACGCCATTATGTTAGTAGATTACCAAACTTATCAAAATCAACTATGAAATCAATGATAGACCATTCTGACACTATTGTAATAGCAGACTTGGGGCCCAGGTCAAGTGTTCTGACGCGAGTTTAAAATTTTTTATCCATCACAAAAAAAGTGCACAACGCCGCTAAAGAAGTTTTCACTTCAGACATAATTTACAAACTCCAAAAAAAAAACACTCTTTCATTCCATGATCTGTACACCTAGGCTTGAACACAAGAACCCCGAAACTATCTAGTTCGTCTCAACTCGCATGCCAATATGTCCGAACAACAAAAACAACGGCTCCCCCTAATGACTCCGGAATCTCTTTGTGTCCTACGTTCTCAGAAACCGATCGGCAACAATTATGCGTTTTGTTCATCCTGGCCACGACTGTTGGACTGCGCAAAATTTTCATTGTTACTTTTTAATTGTTTGGAATTGTTAGTTTTTCGTGGCAGACAGTTTTTTTCTGAATTTTCGGTACTGCTTTTGGTGGTGAGTCTATGAATCGGGAACTACTACGCCGAAGGTGCTTGTGGCTAAGTAATAAGTCGATCGAGTCTGACAACCAGTCTTAGTCTAAGGGATATCGTATTACCCAGTAATTGGGTTCTAGAGGTCAGATAGGCAGTCACTCCGTGTAAAATACTGGTTTTCAGCTGATCCGGTTATACTGGAAGCTGACCCCAACATAGTTGAGAAAAGGCAGGCAGATGAAGATGATGAGTCTTGGAACAGACTATAGTTGCAAGTTTGCCTGTACCTAAGGGCCGTCTTTCACCTATTGGAAGCCCTGGGCACATAAGTATCTCACGGGGCGCCAGAATAAATCCTACTAATATTATAAACGTGAAAGTTTGTATGGATGGATGGATGGATGTTTGTTACTCTTTCACGCAAAAACTGCTGAACGGATTTGGATGAAATTTGGCACACAGATGGTTTATAACCAGGATTAGCATATAGGATACTTTTTATCCCGATATTCGCACAGGATCGAAACTTATGCGGGTGAAACCGCGGGGCGCAATTGATAATTGTAATATGATTCAGAAACGTAACTCTTAACATTCACAGGTTGGTTTTTAAAATTCATAATCACAATAATCATAGAATTCAAAATCGTTAATCATGGACATTAGCGATAAACGTCTTTCTTGAAGCATTGTACTTCTTAATTCGGATATGTCATAAGGTTTGGGCTAGTTATTGTAAATCGCACTGCAAATCAATTATTTTGTCATTGAATCGGGTACTAACGGACCGGCGGTTGCAAAGAAAGATTTTTTAAAAGGCAGGCCCCGTCGATCGCGGGGCCCTGGGCACTTGCCCAGAGTGTTCAAAGCGGAATCGTCCGAAAGGGTTACCGCTGCCCTAGAACATAAAGGGCTAAGGAAGGAACACGGGTGGGTTTTAGTCAATAAGAGCCTGACACTCCCTTCCGCTCCACCCAGAGCGGGAGGGGCCATTTGATGATTTCCCATCCTGAAAAAAAAAAAAAAGAAAAAAAGGCCCCGTCGATCGCGGGGCCCTGAGCACTTGCCCAGAGTGTTTCAAGAAAAAGAAGGCCTACCTATACCAAACAATTTGTTCGTCTATACGTGTCATCGAACATCTAAGGCTATAGTTTTTACGAGGCAGTTCTAGCTACGGGTCTAAGGCCACGACACACCACATACCTGGGTCCAACGACTGACGTAGCCGTAAACAAGCGACTGTTTTGTTGTTTAATATAAGTACTTACTTACAGTAACTGGCCGTTAACATCACACTTTGAGTGTAAGACGTAAAGGTCGCACTTCTTTAAGCGTCCCATGCGAATATGAACCTTATTCACGTGTTTGTTGAAGATATTGAAGATTGCTTTTACGCTACGATGCGAAAAAAATGCGCCTCCTTGGTGCGCCGGCTGCGGCCTAGCCCCAACATTGTACCTACTGCGGTGTATCGCGAGCAGACTGAACTGCTTTTATGAATCGCTGCTGCAAGCTTTCCTTATCGGTATTGAACTTGTTACACTGTTTCTCATAACTACAAGATGAAATTTAATAGGTGCAATAAATTCAAATATTTAATTCAACGTGTTATAAAGTAAAAGAGCATGTCATTAAGGAAAGGGATGCACCACGTGCCCGTAGGCGAGCGATTTGGCAACGTCGTCGCGCGTTCTTTTTTTTTCATAGGAACGGTAAAAATTAGGTAAATACCGCTAGTTCAACGCGTTGCCTGGCTTCATGTTGTAAACTCAGCGATGAATGTATTGCTTAACGAGCGCGCGCTAAAATTGATAATTTAATTTTCTTATTAGTTTTCATAAATTTGAATTAAAAGAATCTGGAACGACGATAAGTCGTCTACTTGAACTTAGTTTGCACGGCTTAGTTTCTAGGGCGATAAATACACGATTTTATTCAAGAATTAAGATTTGGGACAATTTATGATGATTATGTAACAGTTATTATTACACCTCTTTCGATTGTCGCAAGTTTTCAATTTCTTGTATATGTCAGTGTTAAGTAGAGGATAATGCCCATGGATGTATGGAATCTCGTACCATGCTGCATCAGTTAAACTTTGGTTTTTATAGACTACATTTATCATATTAGCTCCTAGAAAAGTTCGTTTTATAAACAAAACCCGGATATCGGAGATTTTCAAGAAAATCGAAATAACCTAAGCACTAGGTACCTACTTTATTTTGTTTGACATGTCATACACGAACGACCATTATTGCTCTAAAAAATTGGTAATCGTTGAAGTAAATATTCTATTCTATTATATTCTATAGTCCATTTATAATAGCATTAGAAAAAAGAGGCTCGTAGAAGCAGGAATGCAAAACATTTTATTTAAGTTATGATAAAACAATTTTAAGGGAGATGCTTAAATTCTAATTTTCTTGCGTTTTTTGCAATTTGCTGGTCAGTGTAAGGTTGTATCTTAATAAAAATAATATGATGCGCAACAATAAGAAATATGTAGGCAATAATACAATTTTAACCTTAAAAATCATCAATATATCCCTTTAAATTAGAATTGCTCCGAATTCGTCTGATTTCGCGGGCTACTGCAGCGCATCCTTAATTAAAATAAAATTCGGTAGAATTATAGTGAAACGAATAACGTTCCAAGTATTGTTCATCCCTGCTTCTTTTAGGTTTTTAGCATTGACACTGTAATTTTAAATTGGAGTTATATAATATAAATAAATTAAACCCACATAATTTCATAAGATAAATAGTTAAAATGGTTACAATTAAGTGTGACAGCTGCTGTAAAAATAGATCATAATAAATTCGGCGTCTATCATAATGTAACAATATTTATTGTATTTTTGTTACAAAGTATGCATTAAAAATAACCTTTTTTAACTTCTTTCTAATGCTATTGTAAATGGACTATAGTTATTTTTAATAAATATAGAATCGTAAAAGTATAATTTTTTACATGTTTTTTGAAAGACCTGATCATGACACTATTAATGTTCAAGGTTATATTAATCATATCATTTGAAACGGAACATCGTGTAAAGGGAATAATAAAATATCAACACTTTTTTACTATAAATTAAATTCCCTGTTCAAAAATCAAATCCCCGACGCGTAATGTCGTAAAAAAAATATGAAAATGATTACTAAGTATATTATTTTGATCTTGATGCATGAGACTTTTTGGTATGACTTTTGGTCATTCTCCTTTTCTTACATAGTTGTTAAGAAATATTGTTACTAACATATTTGAGTCCTTTGTTACTTGTATATTAAATAAAAATAAATAAATAACATAACATCACGCCTGTAACCCCCGAAAGGGTCGGCAGAGGTGTACCTGCAGTACATCCACATTTCACCAGTTATGTTTAAGTCTCATGTAAATGCATGCATGGGGTGAGTTGTTATCAACCGGGCACAAAACCAGACTGCGCGATGCTACTAAGAAAACCCCGATGGAAAAACTTGCCGGGAATTGAACCTAGGACAAAAAAAAACTTGAGAGGTGACAAGGGACACCCGGATGGAACGAAGTTCCTTTCGATTAATTAGTGAAGGAATAGTAATAATTTTTCTTTTTTTTTTTAAGTGTCGTTACAACGTTTGGTCTTAATTTTTTCCGTCTAGCCCCTTTTCGCAACACGCGATAAGGAACTTCGTTTCAAAAAATCTGGATACGAAAGATCGTATGGATGTTTATCATTTTGCTGATAGGAAATCCCACTGGACATACAGATTGTCTACTTAATAAAAATCTTAAATTCATTCAACCATTGATACACAACGCACAACCAAAACTGCTGTGTAGAAGAGTACAATTTTGCACAAATTAGCTAGCGAAACTCTGAAGACCCACCACGGGTATAGAAACACGTTAAATTAAAAATGATTTAATAGTGGGTCCACAATCGCTTGCAGTTTTGTGACTTGAAGTTTGAGTTGAGAAAAACTGTTTTCTTTGGTATTATCGTATTCAGATACCGAAACCCATCACGTCTGTGAAGTTTGCACAAAAAAATTGGATATTCGGAATTTCGCTAGCTAATTTAATTTGAATCTGTATAACGAAAGTGAACAATAAGGAAGGATTTTTGCAAATTCATCATTTCATTTCATTTCATTTATTTATTCACAAACAATTTACATTGTGTTTGAAATCGTTCCCTAAGATAAATGTAATAATCCCCTAAATAGGATTAAATAGGGGATGAAAGTTTCCATGGTTGTTCGATATTTTTGCCGATAAGAAAACTCAGCGGACACGTTCAGTTGTCAAATAAATTTCTAACTGATTCACTTCAAAAATTTCTAACTCTATTAAACTTGTTACTTAAATACAGTATTATCTATGATCAATAAAAAAAGATATATCGCCGTCCAGAGACGCCACAGAATGAGTATTAAATAAATAAGGCCACAGACACATAATGCGACTATTTAATCGCGACAAACGCGTCGCAATTACAACCATCATTCATATTTATAGTGTTATTTGAATAATTGTTTATTTCTTATTAATATTGTAATGTGGGTTTATTTATTTTATGTGTGGAGTTACATGGTAATCTATGGTTTGAGGAATCTATTTGGTTTTGGGTTTAAACTTGTTTTTGGTTGGCTGGTGTCCAATTTGTTTATTATAAACTAACAGCACCCCGCGGTTTCACCCGCAGAAGTTTCGATCCCGTGGGAATATCGCAATAAAAAGTATGCTATATGTTAATCCTGATTATAAACTGCCTGTGTTCTAAATTTCATCCAAATCCGTGAATTAATTTTTGCGCGAAAGAGTAACAAACATCCATCCATACAAACTTTCGCGTTTATAATGTTAGAAACGTAATATTGGTAGCGATTGTGATCAGTCTATAATGTTCCCACTGCTGGGACACAGGCCTCCTCTCTGTGAGAGGGAATGTATGTAGACCATAACCACGCGGGCCGAGTGTGCGTTGATAGATGTCTCATGTCTTCAAATTTTTGGTTCTAGTACATGCCGGTTTCCTCACGATGTTTTCCTTCACCGTTTTGAGAGCAGTGGTGATGAAATTATTTACTCAAAGTAAAGTGCCTGTCTGTGTTCGAACCTACAACTCGTAAGTCGCGGCCTAGCCAATGGGCTACCACTGCTCAATAGGCAGTATATTAGGAAGTAATTTTTTTACAACATCGTGTTGCTATGTTAACGGAAAATTCATTTATTACTCGTATTTTTTACACATAGAGACGTGTTTATCGGCAGCATGCCATCGCTTTTGATTTGAATTTATTAAAAAAAAAAAAAAGATTCTAAATCCTAAAAATTTATAGAGGTATTCTGAGGAACAGAGTGTAAAGTCCACTCATCCTCTATAGAAATGGGAGGATGCTCCGAACAGAAGGGTGTTGTGTCTGGCGGGCAACTGCTCAACGATTGGTGTTGGGAAATTGTATATATATGCTAATTGCGCGGTAAACTCTGCTTGCGAGATACAGGGTTTGCGTGGCGTCAATATGACGCGTTGTTCGCATGTGGCGTTGTAAATACCGCTACAATCAATACATTAGAATATTTTTATGTGTTTTTCTCGAAAATCTACTCAAAAGACGCTGCTCTCACAAATCCTATGAAGATTTTTTCTATAGATTCAAGGTTAAGCTATGCATAACATATTGAGACCTCCGTGCCTCGGAAAGCATGATAAGCTGTTAGTCTTGGCTGTCATTTGTAGGTCTTTGACAGTCGTTACGGGTCGTCAGAAGCCCGAAAGTCTGTCAGCAAGTTTTACCAATGGGTATCCTGTTGTGTGTGTATGTGTGTTGTCGAGTAACCAACATTTTGTAACAATTTTATGATTTAAAAGTTTACTAGCTTCATCTTTCTGACTGACCGACCCCTTGACAATTCAAAAGTGCCTGTAATTGAGTTATTTGAAATAAATTAATTGAGTTTGGGTTGTAGAGTCGCACCATGTAAAATACTGTTATTCAGCTGCATCCGGTTAGACTGGAAGTTGACCCCAACATAGTTGGGAAAAGGCAGGCAGATTTATTGATTTATAGGCTAAGTCTGTATTAGTCGAATAGTTTGACTATGTGCTTATATTATCAATGTATACTAAAGATATTTTTTATAATAATATGTTAATATATACATAAAAAAACATGTCCGTCCGTGTAATCGTATTAAGAAAACCATTAGTGTTTTTTGTGCGAATCTTGATCTCTTAAATGGCGACATTTATTATATTTGGGCGTAATTTTCAATAATTTTTATGTAAGTTATTTTTATTGAAAAAGTTCCTTAATGTTTTTATTTAAATGTAGACACAATTTTTATGGTTATATGAGTAGGGGAAGACCAAAGAAACGATGGATGGACTGTGTGAAAGATGATATGGTTAGAAAGGGGGTGACTACCGAGATGACGACTAATAGAGAAGAGTGGAAGAAAAAGACATCTTGCACCGACCACGAATAAATTGGGGTAAGGGCCATAATGTTCTGTTCTGTTCTGTGTGTAATCATCCTATAATGTTCCCACTGCTGGGACACAGGCCTCCTCTTGGTGAGAGGGAGTGGGTTATAATCCACCACACGGGCCCAGTGCGGGTTGGTAGATGTCACATGTCTTCGAACTGTTGGTTGGCTCACGATGTTTTCCTTCACCGCTTCGAGAACAGTGATGACGAAATTAAATACACAATGTAAAGTACCTGTCTAGGTTCGAACTCACGACCTACACTCGGAAAACCACCACTGCTCACCACTGCTGAGCTTTAACACACTAATAGTAGGCTTTCATTTTGACAGTTCAACAACATTCATTGCGTTATTTACGTTGTTGAGCAGACAACTTTTCGAACATATGAAGCAATGGATTAGCAATATCCTTCAAAATGATTCAGATTGAGATTGATAGTGTAACGCAATAGGGTAGTTTCCTGGATAAAAAATAATTATTATATTTAGTCCGTCAGTTAGATCATCGAAAAATAATGGACACGTATTTTTTCTTTTGTCAATTAAACAAAAAATGACAAAGATAAAGTGTGTCAAAATTTCTGAGTACACTTTTACTTTAGGGGACACTTTTTAGCATGGCGTGACGTCACGACACCCGGTCGTGACGTCACTCCATGCTAGAAACTAGCCTATTAGGGTGTTGGTCCTCATGGCCAGCTTCCGCGCCTGCGACCACTAGGCAGTCGTTAAAATATTTCTAATGTGAATAGGTACTCTTATTTATTTATAGGTTTACGCCATTGCTAGGTAAAAGCATAAATATTATCGTTAACAGCAAACTTTATAATAGCCAAACTAACTTAATTTATATTGATTTATTTGAAAACACGAAGGAAATGACAGAATGCTTACAAATGGGCAAATTCGTAGCGAACCCGTCAAAGTTATTGCTAGTGATGGGAAAGAGGCCGAATAGTGAAAGCCGACGCCGAATGAAAGACGAAAATTATCTTGTGTGAGAATTTTTATTTGTGTATGAATGGTGATGTGCTTGGAGTCAACTATGTACCTACTCGTATTATTTAATCTAATTATTTACTGGTATTTTTAATCATCATCGTTATTAAATTAAGTTTAAGAAAAAAAACATTATTTTGTGAGTACATTAAGGAAAGCTCTGACAACCAGTCTTGCCAAGGAGTATCGCGGTACCCAATAAGTGGATTGTGGAGGTCAGGTAATCAGTCGCTCCATGTAAAATACTGGTATTCAGCTACACCCGGTTAGACTAGAAGCCAACCCCAACATAGTTAGGAAAAAGTTTGGCAGATTGATTTAATAAGGAAAGCTTTGAATTTGAATTAGTTTTTAATTAGCAAGATGATCTGGCTTTAAGCGGGTTATATTAGCCGTAGAACCGATTACCGTTGGGGTAGACGTGCTCTTGAGCGGAGACTGTGAATCAGCAAATTGGTGGCTAGTAGCAGCTGGATGCGATTTTCCGAGAATCGAGTTGAATGGCGTGCTAATAGAGGCATATGCCCAGCAGTGGACTGCTATAGAAATTGAAATAAAATTGTTTATTCTGTAAAAAGGATATCGGAATCAATTTTACACGTCATATAAAAAGCTAGATGGAGTCGAAATTTCATATGTTTACCCCTGAGATGAATTCGCGAAAACAACTCAGGAGTCAGTCTCTTTTGAAGGTCAGACATATCACACAAAAACCTTTTTTTTTTAACTACCAATGAACATGTCCCAACACTATCTTCTCGAGGCCACAAACAAGTTCCGAAAGTCGTGGATTTAATATTAAAATTCGATCATTCGTATGACTGTTTTACTTGTAGACCTAAAATTAATACAAATATTAATGAAAACTTGTATTTTTCGCTCGATCATAACATTATACAGTGTCGGATATTGACTCAATGTATTCTTGAAGAAACTTTAAACTTGTCAAAAGTATTGATTTCACAATACAAGTTTAATTCTAATAACATTATAACGAAGGTTGCGTGGCTTAGTAATTACAGCCGCATGGGTCGATCGATCAGGTTAAGCTACGCTTTCCGCGGTTGGTTCGTGGATGGGTGACCATTTTTACATACTAAGACCCCTCCGTGGCTCGGAAAACACATTAAGCTGTTGAGGCCGGCTGTCATTCGTAGATCTTTGTCAGTCCATAAGGGTAGTCAGAAGCCTAAAAGTCTTACGACCAGTCATGCCAAGGGGTATCGTGTTACCCAGTAATTGAGTTGTGGAGGTCAGATAGGCAGTTGATCCATGTAAAATACTGATATTCAGCTGCATCCAGTTAGACTGGAAGCTGACCCCAACAAAGTTGGGAAAATGCTAGGCAGGTGCAGATGGTCAGCTTGATTGACCCTTTCGATAGTTAATCGAAAGAAATTCAGTAAGTAGGTAGTAGTAGAGCTCATGATAAAGACTTCCAGTCTAACCGAAAGCTCTTGGTAAGACTGGTTGTCAGACTTTCGGGCTTCTGACGACCCGTAACGACTGCCAAAGATACACAAATGCCAGCCAGGACTAACGGCTTAACGTGCTTTCCGAGGCACGGAGGGGTCTTGGTACGTAAATGTGGTCACCCATCCAAGGGCTGACCGCGGCAAGTGCAGCTTAACCTTATCTATCGACCCGTGCGACTGTTATTATTTTACCACGAGCCCCTCAATCAAACTGACCATTGACACAAAAGCGAAAAACTCTCAAAAATTCCTTTCACATCATCTCTTCCGAATTCTTTCTCGTAGGCTATTTGAAATAAATCAATTATTGTGACTCGGAGGCCCTTTAAACCATTATTACAGTGTCAAGTCATGACTTTTGACCTTAAAACCTTAACATTTGGGGTCACGAAAATCCTCGAGTCGTGCCACAGTGACTTGTAACCGTAGTTTTTCTATCACATGATATTGTTACGGTCGGGTGAAAGAATTTGGAGAAAAAAAAGCTGGTTTTGAATGCTTTTTGAATGTTCTTTTTAATCTGTGGGTTCTTGACAAGATGTGACTTGGGAGTCAGGTCATGAACCAGGCTCAAGAGTTTCAAATAAGAACCTCCATGTTCTAGTGACTGCTAGAGCTACTACTGAACCTGCTGGTTCTGAGTTCGACTCCTGGGTCGGGCAAAGTGTTATTGATGTCACCAAACTAAAAAAAATACAAAACAGTACCTTTTAAGTAAACCTTAGTCGGTAGTGTAATACTAACTTTTAAGACCTTTGTAATAATTATGGATTTACTAACACAGGCTAGGTGGAGCGACGATCTTCGCAGGATGGCTGGTAGCAGCTGGATGAGAGTTGCCGAAGATCGAGTTGAATGGCGTGCAATAGGAGATGCCTAAGTCCAGCAGTGGACTGCCATAGGCTGAAGATGAACTAACACTAGCGTTTAAGTTGTGTTTGTAAGTACTAACAAATAACGGTTTAAGATATTTATTTCTCAAAAAGAATACAATAGGCTATTTTCCTAAAAAAATCTAATTAGTCCGTCAGTTAGATTATCAAAAAATATTGAACCCGTATTTTTTCTTTTGTCAATTATATAAAAAATGATGAAGACATCGCCCGTTAAAGTTCCGCGTGACGTCACTTACTTGCAACACTTTTGCAAGCAAGTGACGTCACGACCCCCCACTCCTAAATTTTGACACGCTTTATCTTTGTAATTTTTTGTTTGATTGACAAAAAAAAATACTTGTACATTATTTTTCGATAATCTAAATGAGGGACTGAATATAATTATTATTTTTTTACCCAGGCAATTACCCTATTCACTTATCATGAGAAACAAATCTAATCATATTACTTATGATACGCGAACTTATGAAGAACGGTAGGTACTCGTACTTAAATAAAAGATGCGCAAGTATTTTTCTTACAATGTATATGAGTAACAAGTATATGGGTACAATGTATATGGGGAGTAAGAAGAAAAGATGGATGGACTGTGTGAGGAATGATATATAAGAGAAGGGAGTGAATGATAGCGTGACGGTTGACAGGGGAGAATGGAATGATGTACGCACGGCTACACATCAAGTTACACATAACCAATATAAGCTGACTTCTGATTGTTCGAAAAACCTATACAATGCGTGGTCAGCTAAAACTGGAAATGTATAGCTTGATGTGTAGCCGTGTGTACAGTCACGAGCACCAATATGTCAACACTTGGCAACTTTCAACTGCGATTTTTTCGTGAAATAACGAATGCAACGTTGAAATACGACACATTACATAAACCTATGGGTTTGAAAATACTATGTTCGTAACAACATAAAATTCTATTAAAAAATAAAGGAGTAAATAAATAGCTTTTCAATAAAGCCGAGTGTTTACATACTTTTGTTCGTGACTGTACATGGGTAACAAGAAAATTTGGATTTTATGATCAGAAATAAATAAATGATGAGGATCATGGATTTTTCCATCTGGAATTTCTCAGTAACAGCTCAGAGTGTGGATTTGTGCCCAGCTGTTGGCAATAGGCTCGCCCTAGGACATGTGGCTTACTGACGAAATGTTGGGTTACTATACAAATGAGATGCAATGAAAAAAAATCTGTAAGTAAATAAGATCATCATCTGTCTGCCTTTTCCCAACTATGTTGGGGTCGGCTTCCAGTCTAACCGGATACAGCTGAATACCAGTATTTTACATGGAGCGACTGCCTATCTGACCTCCACAACCCAGTTACTGGGTAATACGATACCCCTTGGTAAGACTGGTTGTCAGACTTTCGGGCTTCTGACTACCCGTAACGACTGTCAAAGATCCACAAATGACAGCCGGGACCAACGGCTTAACGTGCTTTCCGAGGCACTAAGGGGTCTCGGTATGTAAAGATGGTCACCCATCCACAGACCAACCGCGGCAAGCGTAGCTTAACCTGACCGATCGACCTGTGCGGCTGTTATTATTTAGCCACGGGCCCCTCTGTAAATAAGATACCGGCCCAAATCTGTAAATAAGATATCGGAATCAAAATTACACATGCCATATTTAAAAAATAATAATAAATAAGCTAGATAAGGGCGGCGCATCCTATCTGAAACAAACTCAGAGGTGACAGTCTCTTTTAAAGTCCGGATATAATCTTGGTCAGATCATGTGGGAAACATGTACATTGATGTCCGAGATGGACTTTTGAGGATTGTACCACACAAAGAGTGGACCAGTCCAGTCGGTGCAAGCATTGTGTAGCTCAACTCACACATCTGCCTAATCCTTCGGGTTAACAGGCGTGATGTTATGTGTACTTTTAATAAGTGTGACACCATAACAAGCGGTCCCATAACACCCACATTTCAATAAAATAAACGCCAACCAATCGACTCGACATCAGCCGTCGAGATAATATCGCGGCCATTACGAAACTTGTAATTATCATGTTTTCATAACGACTTATTTTAAGCACATTTTTGTTCAAGAAAATAAAGACTTTAAGATGGATCTGATTGCCGGTCTTAAGGCCTAAAGTTTTACTTATTTATTTACTGTGTTTGACATTCGGAAGTGCCTTTTGACGTTCATCATCATCATCAACCTATCGCAGTCCACAGCTGGACATAGGCCTCTCCCAGGCTGCGCCACAACACCCTGTCCTCCGCCTTCCGCATCCAGTCTGTCCCAGCCACCTTCTTTAGGTCGTCCGTCCATCTAGCTGGGGGGCGTCCCACACTACGCTTACCGACTCCACTCCAGGACTCGTCTGCTCCACCGGCCATCGGTCCTTCGACAAACATGGTCAGCCATGGTCATGGTCAGCATTTCAATTCGTTTACTTTGCAAGCTATGTCGATAACTCCCGTTCTTTTCCGGATAATTTAATTCTTGATTTTATTTTTAACTATAGCTTGGAATGTAAAAAAGAATATGACATACTTTTTATCTTATAAAATTATGTACATTACATGTGACTGAAGCCGCGGGACACGCCTAGTAAGTTGTAGATCAAGCGAAGCAATTCACGGGGGGTCTTACCTTTGATTCTAAACAATTCTTAGCTTATAAGGAATCGTTATTATAAGAGTCTTTGTAAGGATTTGTAAAATATGGATCTGCATCTGTTTAAGAAGTTAACCGTGACAGGATAGGATTAACTATGCAGTTTTAAAACACACAAGTTGTGAATATGAATGTGGATAAGTCAAAGTAAAGACATTTATTTAAATTGCGACAATTATTATTTATTGATTTAAATGTCAAAAAAGCAGTATTCAGTGTCAAAAAGCAGTTTTCAATGTCAAAAAAGCAGTTTATAATGTCAAAAAGGCACATTTGTTTGTCAAAAAGGAAGATTTAAATGTCAAAAAGCACTCTTTAATGTCAAAAAGGTACTTTGAAGCTATAGTTTCGCCAAGTTTCATAAAAATGGGTTCGTTAGTTTAGCTGTGGAAACGTAACAAACAAACAGAATTTCGCGTCTATTTATTTTGGTACCTAGGTATTTTATTATGACCATGCTTAGGACAAGTCAGACCTTTAATCCTGGTTGTCCAAAGAATATTTATGACGTTTTTAACCGCTACCCATAACCTCACGTGGACTGTTTCTACACGGTGATGCGCGCATCCTTGGTCCGTAGGGTGCAGGGCAGCGCCAGCAGCGTCCTATTTATGATAAGCTAGCAGGCTTGATGGTGAGTTTGTGAATCACTGCTGCATGGTTCCAGCTGGACCTGTCAGCAATGATGTTACAATCTGTTTCTGTTTTTGTTTATGTCTTTGTAAGTGTATACTAACATAGTGTGTAAGTACAGACGCCAGCACATCAAGCTACTACAATCTGACAAATTTCTTTAATAGATTTTCAACTTTATCGCTAAAGCATTAAGGTTCAAAGTTGATTGGAAAAATTTTACAGTTTCGGGTAGCTTGACCTGCTGGCGTCTGTACATTGTTACTAACACTATGATTCTTGTTGCTCGAATTCAATTATTTAGGGCCGATTTTTCAATAGACAGATCATTTTTATTCGTGGAACAAAATTGACGTCTGACACTTTTTGTATGGAAGAACTGTCAAAAATTCAAAATTATTCCTCCGATAAAATTATCTGGCGTTGAAGATTATCAGCCCTTAATATATAATGATAATTACTCTGAGCATAGGATGTTGGATGATTTTTATAGCTGTATGTATATGATGGCGTTATAGAAGAATTCGCCTTTATTTTTATATCGGGCCTGATCGTTAGTCTAGTGGTCGCTAGCACTACTGCTGAGCGTGAGGTCCTGGCTTCGATTCCCGGGTCGGGCAGTGTTATTAGGTTTTTCTATTTGGAACTTTTCAGTAGCAACCCTATTATTTTTTAAATAATAACCGTAGAGTTTCTTGCCCGCTGTTCTCCATAGGAAACGACCAATTGGAACCGTGCACCTAGCTTCTGACGTTTCATAAGTGCCCATGTTGGTTTATGTGAAATGAAATATTTTGATTTTGAAACAGACAACAAAAACAGAAAAAAGGTACAAAGGTGATGCTTATTTGTAAAGAAATCTCTTCCAGCATACCTGCGACAGAAGATTAGATAGAGAGATGCACTAGATTACTGTGCACAATAGATCACAACTCCTAATTATACCAAAAACTCTCAATCTTATTTCTCAATTGAGCTCGGGCGATAGTTATTTGTCAAAACGATTGTGTAACCATTGTTCTGTGAGTAACCCGATCGGAATCTAGGCATATTGTTACCTAACTATGTCTAGACTTTCAAAATATGCCTGACTTATGCTTCGTCGTAGGCGACTCATGAAACCAGTCAATTTATAATCGTATTCTGATATTGGGTTCTTAAATTTATAAGCTACTAAGTTTTGCTCGCGACTCCTTCCGCGGTACAGGATAAAAAGTTTATCATATCCGTCTGAGCAGTGACGGCACGGTTGGCGCAGTGGTTAAGCGATTGACTGCTGCGCTGCGTGTCGCGGGTTCGATTCCCGCACGGAACAAATATTTTTATGGCGTACAAGTAGTTGTTCCTGGTCTGGCTGTTTGTGTATGTGAGTTTAAATGTTTTTGAACGCACCTACGACACAGGAGAAATTCCTAGTGTGGGGCAAAGCTTCTTAAAAGAACAAAAATGGTGGGCCGGTGGAATTGGCGAAACAACGACTAACAAGTCCTAGGTCGTGGGTTTAAGCTCATGCAGGCACTTTACTTCGTGTTGTAGCGGTATGTACAACGCCACATGCGAACAACGCGTCATACTGACGTCACGCAAATCCTGCATCTCGCAAGCAGAGTTTACCGCGCACTTAGCGTAGATACAATTTCCCAACATCAATCGTTGGGCAATTGCCCGCCAGACACAACAAACGTCTGGTCGGAGGACCCTCCCTTTTCAATGGAGGATGAGTGAACTTTACACCCTTGTTCATCATGCCTCCAAAGTGTCATGAATTTCATCGCCACTGCTCTCAAAAACGGTGAATTAAAACATTGTGAGGAAATGGGTAAGTTCCAGAACCAAAATTTCGTAGACACCTACCAACCCGCACTGGGCCGGCGTGGTGGATTATGGTCCACTTCCTACTTCCTCTCACAGAGAGGAGGCCTGTGTCCCAGCAGTGGGAATGGAAACGTTATAGGCAGATTATGTATATCGCGTAGAATTTTTGGTTCGTCACAATGTTTTCCTTCACAGTTTTGAGAGCAGTGGTGATGAAATTAATTACACAAAGTAAAGCGCCTGCCTGGGTTCGAACCCACGACCAGCACTCCGAACACTGCTCGATCGCTGACCTATTTGGCTCCACCAAATTATTATTAACGTACTAGATGCGCCCCGCGGTTTCACCCGCATAAGTTTTGATCCCGTAGGAATATCGGGATAAAAAGTATCCTATGTGTTAATCCTGGTTATAAACCTTCTGTGTGCCAAATTTCATCTAAATCCGTTCGGTAGTTTTTGCGTGAAAGAGTAACAAACATCCATCCATCCATCCATTAAAAACTTTCACGTTTATAATATTAGTAAGATAATTTACGACAACAACCGACATCTCACTCCAGTCAGATAACAGTACTTCCCAAAGATTGTGAAGATACATCCATTATATTAAGAATTAGCATTTCTATAAGCCGAGGGCCCGGAAGCATGTTAAGTATGAAAAGACCCAAACAATTTTACGATAGTATGAGTGAATGTTAGCGTATGAATTGTAAAATATGTTCGGATTTTAGTCTGTCGGATATGTTAAGTGTTTTTGGTGATTTTTGGTCACATTTACAAAATATTGCGTCATTATTAGTATTTTAGAGAGCAGTGGCTACAGCCGCGACTTGCGAGTTGTAGCTCGTAGGTTCGAACCCAGACTTTGACTTTGTGTAAATTATTTCATCACTATACTGACCTCGAAACGGTGAAGGAAAACATTGTAAGGAAACCAGCACGTCCTAGAACCAAAAATTCAAAGATATGTGATATCTACCAACCCGCACTGGGCCCGCGTGGTGGATTACAGCTCACTTCCTCTCACAGAGAGGAGGCCTGTGTCCCAGCAGTGGGAACATTATAGGCTGATTGTGTGTATTAGCATTGATAGGCGCTCCATGAAAAATACTGGTGTTCAGTTGCATCCGGTTAGACTGGAAGCTGACCCCAACAAAGTTGGAAAAGGCAGACTAATGATGATATGCCACATCAGCGGCGTCACGGCAGCATAAATATTCCGAACTACATATGTTGTGATCTAGAGCATCCTAAACCAATATCAATATTGTATTCCCTTCTCCTTCCCTTCCGTTAACACATACATACACACCCCCACACACCCCCACACCTCATCACAAAGCACATACACATACTAGACTAACACTTCACACTTAGTATAGTTTTCATATGTTTTTTTACCATAAAGTCTTAAGCAGTCTCTATTGGAGTTTTGTATTCCTTATGTGGGAACCTGGGCTGGCGAACCTTAATACAGGTTGTAACCTAGCTAGGACGCCAGATTCAATTCTGTTGTAAATCTCTTTTGTATCTTTTCCCTACATTGTATAATGTTTATCTTTATTGTTTACAATAAAGATAAATTTTTAATTACAATAAAGATAGATTTGCTGTTGACTGTACATAGTCTGTTACAACAGACTATGTACAGTCAACAGCAAATGTAGATGTTCAAAATCAGAAATTCAATACTAATGATCGGAGTTCGCGTCGGCAGCATATCTTCTTGACAAATGTTGAAAGTTAATTCATACAAACACTGTCAAACGTCAATTTTATTCAACGAATAAAAATTATCTGTCGATGTAAAAATCAGCCCTAAAGCATATAGCAGGACGTCTGAAAATGCCACAGGTAACTGAAAAGTTGTGTGGAAATCGGTTGTCATGGTATGTGATACGGAGGAATGAGGAAAATGTGAGGAGAGTTTTGGGTACGAATGTCGATGGCTATAAGAGTAGGGGAAGACCAAAGAAACGATGGATGGACTGTGTGAATGATGATATGGTTAGAAAGGAGGTGACAACCGAGATGACGACTAATAGAGAAGTGTGGAAGAAAAAGACATGTTGCGACGACCACGAATAATGATGATCTAAAGCATGTAGCATGCTGAACCAGCAATTCTGCGCTGCGGGTTCAGGCTTCAATTCCCGCTCGGATCAAATATTTTTATGGCCTACAGATAATTCTACCTGTTCTGTGTGTTAATACGTGTGAGACTTATGTCTGCGCCACGACACTTGACAAATTCATTATGAGCAAAGTAACTTTAAAAACTTACATCTATTAGTAAAATTTTCGTTTTTTTTTTGCCAATATTAAAGCATATACCTCGTAGATCATTGTTTTTAGGGTTCCGTAGCCAAATGGCAACGGAACCCTTATGGATTCGCCATGTCTGTCTGTCTGTCTATCTGTCTGTCTGTCTGTCTGTCTGTCTGTCTGTCTGTCTGTCCGTCCGTATGTCACAGCCGCTTTTTTCCGAAACTATAAGAGCTATACTGTTGAAACTTGGTAAGTAGATGTATTCTGTGAACCGCATTAAGATTTTCACACAAAAATAGAAAAAAAACAATAAATTTTGGGGGTCCCCATACTTAGAACTGAAACTCAAATTTTTTTTTTCATCAAACCCATACGTGTGGGGTATCTATGGATAGGTCTTCAAAAATGATATTGAGGTTTCTAATATGATTTTTTTCTAAACTGAATAGTTTGCGCGAGAGACACTTCCAAAGTGGTAAAATGTGTGTCCCCCCCCCTGTAACTTCTAAAATAAGAGAATGATAAAACTAAAAAAAATATATGATGTACATTACCATATAAACTTCCACCGAAAATTGGTTTGAACGAGATCTAGTGAGTAGTTTTTTTTTAATACGTCATAAATCGTAACGTAACGGAACCCTTCATGGGCGAGTCCGACTCGCACTTGGCCGGTTTTTTACTTTACTTTATATACTTGAATAATTTTTTTTTTATTATTTATTGTAGATGAGCGTTTCTTCCCTTGAAGCATTTACCGGTAAAATTGTTGGTACTATTAAAGTGCAACAAGTATTATGATCAGAAGGCCAATTCCGTAATTAAAAACGTTCAAAATCTAGTCGCAATCTTATCTCAGCGACAATCAATGTCAAAAACTTAGACCTTTTTTTGACAGATTGAGACTGAGATCAGACTGTGAACGGACTTAAAATTACAAGAATTGCCGCTCTTTATGAAGATAAGGTGACGTGAGAAGGGTTGCAGAAAGCACCTAAATCAAGACATATTGTTTAAATTTGACACAAGAGGAGATATAAACACATCAATGTATGAGGAAATAATAATATGCAGAAGCCGATTTACCTACTCAATAAAAATATTTAAATAATTAATTCACTGACAGGCAATGCACAGCCTAAACCGCTGAGTCCGGAAACATGTGAATTCCTTATTAAAATGAAGGTGAGCTAAGAAAGGATTCTTGAAAATCATCCCATAAAACGGATAAATAAGAGATGAAAATTTGTCTAGAAGTTCGTCATTTTTGTCGATGGGAAATTCTATCTGGCACACGGCTTTTACGAAATTGTTGTGCAATATGGCAAATAATTTAATGTAAAATTTGCATTTCTATCTTTTGCAAAATTTGTATTTCTGTGCAATGTGAATTACATTGCATACTATTGTTACAATCAAGTTCTTCTAACTGAACAGACAGCTGTGCTGCAGGGGAGTTTGTTGCGCCTCTTCGTCTTCCCAGCGAAAGCACTAGGAAGTGGTGAAGGGCGGGGTTTTTGGGGGACTGTCTGTAATTTTGACGTTCAAAAAATGCTGATTCTCAGCCTAGTTTGAAGAAATGACTTTTGATTTTGAAATAATTCACGCCGCGGTCAGGTTAACTTACAGTTATTGCTGTAACATAACCAACACTCTTGTCAAACGAATTGTTGTTCGCAGTTTGTCACACGACCAAACGGGACTGCCTCGTTGGTTTAGTCTTTGCAAACATAATCAACCTGTAACGTTCCCACTGCTGGGACACAGGCCTTCTCTCTGTGAGCGGGAGTGGGCTACAATCCACCACGCGGCCCCAGTACATATCTTCGATTTTTTAGTTCTAGGACACGGCGGTTTCCTCACAATGTTTTCCTTTACCGTTTTAAGAGTTTTTGTGATGAAATAATTTACACAAAGTAAAGTGCCTGGCTGGTTTCAATTCATTTCAATTCGTCTTTATTGTGGATCATAGGATAGTGTACATAACACAGCTGGTGTTAATTTAGTGTTTTGCGAACAGCTATGTTCTGCCTTTCGAACCTACTTTTTTATCAGAAATTTCTCAGTAGCAGCTTAGAGTATGATTTGTGTCCGGTTGATGGCAATATGGGACTTAAACATAACTGGAGAAATATGGGTGTTGTATACACCCCTGCCTAACCCTTCGAGGAATGCGGGCATGATGTTATGGTACGTGTAAACATTATGGTATTTATAGATAACGGAGAAATGTCTATGAAGCGAGTTGAGCAGTTTCTGAGGTCAACGAGGACATATAAGTTAAAAGTTTTCAGGTTTTTGGCAGTATTTTAGTTTGTTTTCGATAATGTGTCGGTAACGAGTCAATTTATCGTGTTTTGGATATTGGTTTGAGTAAGATTGACCTATAGAAGTGTATGTTAGTGCAATTTTGGTCTAAAAATTGCAAATGGTTAACTAAAAACTATGTTTTGTTGTATTCCATTGTAGATATATTATTTATCAGTGAGTTTAGATGAAAACTATGATTATGTAGTTGGCAAAATATTAATCATTTTTGCCAAAAAATATCTTCGGTTCTGTAAATTCAAGCTAACAACTAAAACATTTAATAAATATAGAAAAAATATCAACCAACCTTCAGGAAAATTAATTCCAAAATATCTCCAGAAAAATCAAGTTTTTTCGCAATGTCACTTCCCACAAACACTGAACACATAAGTTTTGAAGATAACCACAAAAAAGTACCAGAAACTAAAATCCAAAATATCGTATCTGTATAAGAAACAAAAAATCAAAATTCAAAAATTCGAACACATCTGCTCTCCACAGCAACTTGTTTCAAACTGAGAATGCCCGTACTTTACGCCGTGGATAAAGACATATACCTGTCCCTCTCTTACCTTTGTCGAAGTCGAAGTTAGAGCAAGATGGCAACAATGGCATGCATTATGGTAGACTAAGTGGACGTTTTTTTTTAATTTCTTTGAAAAGTCTATAGATCTTTATAGCGGCCGTGAGTTATGCCCTCGCGTTGGATCCATTGAGTATAGACTATAATATCAGAAGACTAGTGAACCGCCCCTGCTTCGCATGGCTCTGGACTCGACAAAACAACGAGATTTCTTTTTATCTACGTTTAATTTTAATAATGTATTATACAGATAAACCTTCCGGAATAAATTCTCTAAATTATGAAATCATCAAAATCCGTTGGGCAGTTTAAAAGAATAATGCGTTCACACAGACGGACACGAAAAGAGACTTTAATTTATAATTTATGATCATAGATTAATATTGTTTTTTTTTTTTATTTGATGTTTGTTTTACGGGCGATGGATGGGCGTTTTAAAATCTATGGTTATAGAGCACAGTTGATTGGTTTGATCAATTAATTAATGCTGGTAGTAATATCAATTAGTCGCGGTTGCTAATTGATGGGTTTGTGCCGATATTTCGTTATGGTAGTTTTTTTAATAGTTTATTATTTAGTTGAGATGTTTTATTAATGTTATGACCTACATTTTTTTTTTCTAGCCTACGCTGTCGCAATCTTGGGCAATGGCCTTCCTCCATTCCTTTCATATATCGCGAGCCCGCGCGTCCTTACAGGTTTAACGAAACCTATCCAGCTCGTCCCGCCATCTTTTGCGTGGTCTGCCACGACCCCGCCTCACTGTCTCAGGGCACTCTTCAGTGTTATTTGGGCCCACAGTTTGTCCAGCATGCGGCAGACATGTACTGCCCAATCCCATTTACCCATATTTAAATGAAGAAAATGTCGTTAGGAAAGTTTTGAGTATGAATGTAGATGGCTATAAGAGTAGGGGAAGACCAGAGAAACGATGGATGGACTGTGTGAATGATGATATGGTTAGAAAGGGGGTGACTACTGAGATGATGACTAATAGAGAAGGTCCTTCCTTAGTTGGACAATACAAAGGCACAAAACAAAAAGACATGATTTTCAATTAATCACAGAACCACTAAATTGCGTTAACCTACTACAAAACATCATCTGCCTAGCCTTTTCCCAACTATGTTGGGGTCGGCTTCCAGTCTAACCGGATGCAGCTGAATGCCAGTATTTTACATGGAGCGGCTGCCTATCTGACCTCCACAACCCAGTTACGACACCCCTTGGTAAGACTGGTTGTCAGACTTTCGGGCTTCTGACTACCCGTAACGACTGTCAAAGATCCACGAATGACAGCCGGGACCAACGGCATAACGTGCTTTCCGAGGCAAGGAGGGGTCTCGGATTGTAAAGATGGTCACCCATCCACAGACCAACCGCGGCAAGCGTAGCTTAACCTGACCGATCGACCTGTGCGGCTGTTATTATTTAGCCACGGGCCCCTGTAACCAACTACAAAACAAAAACAAGTTATTAACATCAGTAGATAAAGTGTCTGATAAAAAATGTACAACACTTTACCTACCCATAAACCAGTTCCAAGGTACATAGTAGGAAGGTATTGTAATATAAGTTACAAAGTACGCAAATATTGCAAAAAGCTCAGGTATTAAACCCACAACCTGACTCATACATAAACCTCTTTTTTACTAACACGTCGACTAATAAAGTCGTTAATACATAAATAGATCTTCATCATAAACGGCCAACTTTTCCCATATATGTTGGGTTCTGCAGGGTAAGTGGGTAACACACTATCAGTAGCCGCGCGGGTCGATCGATCAGGTTAAGCTACGCTTGCCACGGTTGGTCCGTGGATGGGTGACCATCTTTAGATACCAAGACCCCTCCGTGCCTCGGAAAGCACGTTAAGCCGTTGGTCCCGACAGTCATTCGTGGATTTTTCAGTCGTTACGGGTAATCAGAAGCCCGAACATCTGACAATCAGTTTTACCAAGGGGTATCAAATTACCCAGTAACTGGGTTGTGCAGGTCTGATAGCCAGTCGTTCCATGTAAAAATACTGGTGTTCAGCAGCATCTGGTTAGACTGGAAGCCGACCCCAACATAGTTGGGAAAAGGCTGGCAGATACCACCTATAACTGATCGTTTCGTTATAACTTATAACGTTGTAACTACATAAATATAACCCCATAATGTTTGTTTAAATATTAGTCTTCGATCACTATAAGTGTTATTTGAATCGTTGGAAATAAAAATGAGTTAGTACGGTGTACTGGTGAGTACAAAGTTGTTAAGGCGGTTTTTGCAGTTTTTTTTTAACTTTTGATAGACTCCCCGAAGCCCCCTTATTACCTACATGGAACTTTTAATATAACTAGCGAAATGCGTGTTCCCGGGACCTTTTCCAATTTATTAATCCTACTTTAATATTATAAATGTGAAATTAGTACGTTCCCGAAGGATATCTTCCGACCTCAACGCGGGCGGAGCCGCGGGAAAAAGTTAGTTATTACTGATAATACGACACAGTATGATTCTGAATGTATGCAGGATGAAACTGATAACATACGACAAATCGAAGAGGTGCAGTAACTGTTACATAATCATTATAAATTGTCATTTCCCAAATCTAAATTCTTGAAAAAAATCGTGTAATTATGGTCTTAGATAGTGCAAACTAAGTTATTGCCTTCAAATAGACACGAATTATCAAACAAAGTTTTTAAGCAAATATGAAAATGTAAGTGTCAATTTTAGCGCGCGCCCGTAAGCAATCCATTCATCGCTGAGTTCAGAACATGAAGCGAGTTGGCAACGTGTAAAACTAGCGGTATTTACCTAATTTTGAAATAACGCGCGACGACGTTGCAAATCGGCCGCCTACGCGCACGTATGGGCATGCTCTAAATTTACTTTATAGCACGCTGAATTAGATATTTTAATTTGTCGCACCTGTTCAATTTCAACCTGTATAATTTCTCAATAGTCATAAACTCAAGTGTTTAGAACACGTTCGAACATGCTCCATTTCCCAACCAACAACACAAAACGCGTCATAGGTCATTTTTTGCGTACAAAGGGACCAAAAACAAATGACAAACGGGCTAAAAATCCCCCAAAAGAAAAAGTTTCTGTCCAACTAATCATGATAAACATCGAGGACTACCTTTTGTGTTTTTTTTTATTTTAGTTTAAATACTTAAGGACATGGTTCTACAATGAAACATGGATAAGGAATGTCGAGGAAGATATGAAGCGCATGTTTTAAGACCATGCAGGTTTGTAAGGTTACGTTTGAATTGTTTATTCTGTGATTTTGGTAGTTAGTGTAGCGGGGGCTTATGGCTAAATAATAACAGCTGCACAGGTCGATCGATCAGGTTAAGCTACGCTTGTCGCGGTTGGTCTGTGGATGGATGACCATATAAATAATATAAATACCGAGATCTCTCCGTACCTCGAAAAGCATGTTAAACCGTTGGTCCGTTACTACCCCGAAAGAAAGTCTGATAACCAGTCTTACCAAGGGGTATCGTATTACCCAGTAACTGCGTTGTGGAGGTCAGATAGGCAGTCGCTCCATGTAAAATACTGGTATTCAACTGCATCCGGTAAGACTGGAAGCCGACCCCAACATAGTTGGGAAATGATAGGCAGATGATGATTTTAGCCTGTTTTTAAACTTGAGTCTTGTAAAAGTGCATCCACAAGTGATGAAGTTACCACATACATGTTCAAAACATTTTGCATTTAGGCGTGTCCATGAAACCTAGAGAGTCGAACTTTTTGACGGATTTTGTTTGACGAAAGAAAAAAAAGAAGAAAAGAAAGAAAATGCATTTATTTGCAGCAAAATGACGCATAAAAAAAGGACGGAGTTTGTCCAATATCTATAACCTGGACGCGTATCGGCAAGCGTAGCGTAGGACGTCCCCCCAGCTAGATGGACCAACGACCATAAAAAGGTGGCTGGGGCAGACTGGATGCGATAGGAGGAGGACAGGAGGACAGGGAGGTGGAGGACAGGGTGTTGTGGTGCAGCCACGGTTTATGGACTGCGACAGGCTGATTCGATAACCAGTCGATCTATTCTGTAAAAATCTCGTCGTCGACGTCGCGGCCGGTCCGGACGGAGACGGTGGGATGAGCTGGACTCCTTCAGCAAGAACTGGTCCTTAGCGGTTTTAAGCTGAAAGAAGAGAGAAGGCCTTTGCCGTGCAGAGAAACATCGCAGGCTTTTAATCCTACTAATAGATATTATAAACGTGAAAGTTTATATGGATGGATGGATGTTTGTTGCTCTTTCACGCCAAAATTACTGAACGGATTTAGGTGAAATTTGGCATACATAGATGGTTTATAACCAGGATTAACATACAGGATACTTTTTATTCCGATATTCCCACGGGATCGAAACTTATGCGGGTGAAACCGCGGTGCGCAGCTTTTAATAATAATATTTTAACTCGGCAAGGGAATTTGCTTATTTTGACAAGAACATTCATCATTTAGGCAATTCATTTTCGTCCAGGCGAAAGGCAGCACCGGTCTTTGTGTCCAAAAATTTAATCTAAATGTAATTACTAATTAATATTGAATCAGACTTCACTCCATTCTTCATAATTAGCGTAAAGACACCCCAATATTGCACTGCAGTAATTAATCAAACACTTTTAAGAGCGATTTTTATTAAAATCCGTCAAAAATATCATTAATATTGCTCAAACAGTACAATGCGGCCGCCATCTTGGATTTCACTTTTTTATTTTTATTTTCGCCAAATCTAATTATATCAATGAATCGGGGATTCTGGATAATGATTGATGAGCCAAGGCGTTTCCACAGTGGAGTTGGCCAAGAATTTTGTGAGTCTAAATATTTTCTGGAGATTTTTAAGTAATATGGCTCCATATGAAGGTGCTCGTCGGTGTGGTGGGAGTACTTCCCATCACACCTACGTCCACCGCCAAGCAGCGTTGCTGTGTTTCGGTTTGAAGGGTGTACGTATAGCATACATAATCAGCCTATACTGTTCCCACTGTTGGGACACAGGCCTCCTCTCTGTGAGAGGGAGTGGGCCGTAATCCACCACGCAGGCCCAGTGCGGAGTGCGGCCCGTATAGCATAATCAGCCTATAATGTTCCCACTGGACACAGACCTTATCTACCACGCGGGCCCAGTGCGGGTTGGTAGACGTCACGTGTCTTCGAATGTTTGGTTCTAGGACATGCCGGTTTCCTCACGATGTTTTCCTTCACCGTTTTTAAAGCACTTGTGATGAAATAAACTCGTAATTCGGAGCCGCTGCCACTGCTCCTAATATTAAAATTTAGATACATGTGACATTTATATTTATTTATTTATTTAAAATTCATGCACAACAACAAATACATATTATATGCATACGCATACGCATTTGTATGCATATTATGACAAAGACTTTGGGTTAATACCCGCATTCCCCTTAAACTTAAGGGGAAGATATATAAAACCATGATTAGACCTGCTGTCTTGTTCATAAATAAATGGATATAGGATAAATGAAAGGCAATTGCATGCAGCTGAGATGAGAATGCTAAGAGGGATGTGTGGTGTTACACGAATGGATAGAATAAGAAATGAGTACATAAGAGGAAGTCTGAAAGTGGCACCGGTAACTGAAAAGTTGTGTGGAAATCGGTTGTCATGGTATGGGCATGTGTTACGGAGAAATGAGGGAAATGTCGTGAGGAGAGTTTTGAGTATAAATGTCGATGGCTATAAGAGTACGGGAAGACCAAAGAAACGATGGATGGACTGTGTGAATGATGATATGGTTAGAAAGGGGGTGACTACCGAGATGACGACTAATAGAGAAGTATGGAAATATGAATATTAATACTGTTTATAGGTTTAGTAGGTAAGCCTTTATACAACGTGTTTTTTTTTTATATCCCATAACTCTTGGGGGTCATTGTACTCATCATTATGAACAACTTTTACTAAGGGACCAACCCCGAAATCGCGAAACAACAATCTGGTGTTCCCTACATTTTGACGAGTTATACGAACATATTATGTAGGGAACAGCTGATTTTTTTTTCGCGCTTTCAGGTTTGGTCCCATAGTAAAAGTTGTTCATAATGATGAGTACAATGACCCCCTAGAGTTATGGGATGTCAAAAAAAACACGTTGTATAAATAAATAAATAATAACTTAAAAACATGGACAGCCAATTTATTTGCCTTTATAATTACTTTCCGATCCATACCATAAAATTTCATCTAAGCTTTTTAAATCTTATTTTCTGTCGTTTTGTCTAATCAGGCGAAAGTCTTCACCCAGCGGGGTAGTTGCTTAACACACTATAGTAGCAATGGCTTTCATTTTGACAGTTCAACAACATTCATTGCGTTATTTACATTGTTGAGAAGACAATTTTTTCTAAAACATAAAGCAATGGGTTAGCAATATCCTTCGAAATGATTTAAATTCTGACTGATAGTGTATTACGCAATTAGTGTGCTGGAGAAAAGGATCAGAAATTTAAAAATTTGTGATCCTTATTCCCAAACTCAAGCGCATTATGCGCACACCTCAAGTCCCACAGGTGTAAGATTCATCACGGTCGCTATGTTAATTTGACACCGACAGAGCCCGGGCTCCCCAAGATTGGGAGAGTAATGAGCATTGAGGAGTTAATGATATTCCCCCGTAATAACGTTGTGTTAATTCTTTATTAACAGTGTTGCACTGGGAATTCGCATATTTCTGTATTTATTAGTAGCTATATAACATCGATTTGGGCGGATCATTTTGAAGGTTACAGCTAACCCATTGCAACATATTTTTGAAAAATTTGTCAGCTCAACAACGTAAATAACGCAATGAATGTTGTTGAACTGTCAAAATGCAAGCCATTTCTACTTGTATTACACAATTATCCTGCTAGATGAGGCAGACACAGGAGCGTTGAGGTTGGCACAAGACAAGAGAGGCCAATTCTCAGTGGTGGGTGAAGTCGGGCTGTGGATGATGATGAGGACATGACATCACGGCTGTAATCCTCGAAGGAGTGGGCAGAGGTATAGCTATAATACACCTACATTTGTGCGAAATGTAAGTTTCATAGCATGCCTCAGTAATGTTAAGCACTTGCACTGGTCACAAATTAGACAGAATAGTATAGTCAACCTGCACCCTAATTGCGTAACACACAATCAATCGGAATCGGTTTCATTTTGACAGTTCAACAACATTCATTGCGTTATTTACGTGTTGAGCAGCAGACAAATTTTTCGAACTTATGAAGCAATGGATTAGCAATTTGCTTCAAAATTGTGTGTTACGCAATTGGGGTGCTGAACCATATGTGTTTCTTGGGACAGGGAATGGTTTAAATCCCATGTAATTGGGGGCGAGCCTATTGCCATCAACCGCCGACCTCATCTAATTTGTTTTTTTAAATATGATTGACCAAAATCCATTGTGTACCTAGTTTAGAATATTTAAGCGGACAGACAGACACGAAAAGCGACACACGCGACTTGATATAGAACAGAAGGCCAATTTCTGTAATTGAAAACGTTCAAATTCTAGTCGCAGTCTCATCTCGGCGGCAAACAAATGTCAAAAGATTGTCAAAAATGTAGAGAAATGAGAGGTATTTTTGACAGATTGAGACTGAGATCAGAAGGCCAATTCTCATAATTTAAAACGTTCAAAATCTAGTCGCAGTCTCATCTCGGCGACAAACAAATGTCAGAAACTTGTCAAAATGTAGGGAAATTAGAATTATTTTTTGACAGATTGAGACTGAGATCAGACTGTGAGCGTTCTTAAAATTACGAGAATTACCTCTGACTGTAAACGTTCTTAAAAGTATGAGAATTGCCCCTCTGAATCTATTGTAAAACTTGTATCGACGACTGTACTGTATTTATTTTTTATTTATTCGGTGTGTCGATGTCTCTCCGAATGCCAGTACTTGTGTAAATAATAAGAAATCCAACTATGACGCTATTTCCTTTAGAAAGTAGGCATATACCTCGGATCAATGCATACGAGTATACCATGAGTGCAACTTATTTCAGTACCATACCTAATCTATTTCTTAAAAAGTAGTTATAAAGGGGCTCTTTGCTAAGTAATAATCTTCAAGGTTAAGCAACGCTTGCCGAGGTTGGTCCGTGGATGGGTGACCAAATTGCTTTGGAAAGTTGTTAAGCTGTTGATCCCGGCTGTCATTCGTAGATCTTTGACAGTCGTTACGGGTAGTCAGATGCCCGAAAGTCTGACAACCTGTCTTACCAAGGGGTATCGTGTTACCCAGAAACTGGTTTGTGGACATCAGGTAGGCAGTCACTGCATGTAAATTACTGGTATTCAGCTGCATCCAGTTAGACTGGAAGCCAATCCCAACATAGTTGGAAAATGGCAGGCAGATGATGATGATGCGAGCTATAGTTAAAAATAAATCTACCTACTTATAATCAAAACAAATACGTTTATTTAGAACTAGAAGCGTCCTGCAGTTTCACCAGCATAATTGTCAATCCCGTGGGAATTTCGAGATAAAAAGTATCCTATGTGTTATTCTGATGTATAAGCTATATTACTGTAAAGTTTCATTCAAATCCCTTCTGTGGTTTTTGCGTAAAAGAGTACCAAATATCCACCCATCCATCCTAACATACTTTCGCGTTTATAATATTACTAGCAGCGCCCCGCAGTTTCACCCGCAGAAGTCTCGATCCCGTGAGTAAATCGGGATAAAAATATCCTATGTGCTAATCCTGGTTATAAACCATCTGTGTGCCAAATTTTACCCAAATCCGTCGAGAAGTTTTTGCGTGAAAGAGTAACAAACATCCACCCATCTACCCTCACAAACTTTCGCGTTTATAATATTAAGTAGAAAAAAGGATAGGAAAGAATGAAGCAGAAAATAAATGAATATTCTTTTACAGTACGGCCCAATCAAATGTAAATAAAAGCCAGTGAAATCGGCCATTAAAATCATAAAACTTTCGTAATATAAAAATATTTCTTAGCATTTGTTTACGTACAAAACAATATCTTTTCACATAACTGTGAAACTGAAGAATTAACAGAATAACTCATTTATACATAATTACTGCTCTTTGGAGTCCTATGCACCTCCCAGGAATCGAATGCTGACCGTTAACGTCGTAAAACCCTAGTCCCTAACGGGTACAGTATTGTTGTTTGACGAGTTGGACGTTTTTGCGCGTTTATTACTGTAATATTTACACAAAAACTATTGTTTTTATTAAACACTGCCCCGTGGTTGTACCCGCGTCTCGGTCCTACTCCAACGGGGTAGTTGCGTAACACACTGTAAGCAGTAATGGGTTCCATTTTGACAGTTTAACAACATTCATTGCGTTATTTACGTTGTTTAGCAGACTCATTTTTCGAACATATGAAGCAATGGATTAGCAAATCTTAAGAGCGCGCCTAAAGCCAGTAAAATTTTAGAATAGAAAAAAAACAAACGTAGTATGCGCCAAAACTGTTATATCGTAATAAATCCAAAACTAAAAGGAATTACATAATAAAATGCCTAAGCACAGCCTTTACTCTTGTATAAATATAATTAATTATCAAATTTTTGTCGCAATAGGCATTACCGTATTGAGTACAAAACGGAAAAATATGAGAATTAGAGGTTACTTCGTGATTTTTTTCTATCGAGGAAATGTTATTATTTATTTCATGTTTTTGATCAAAGTGAACCCTCGGAAACATCATGTAGTTATTCATACATTTTTATTTTAAGATTTGGTCCGGAATTTTTCATGTAAAATCAGATATAAGATTGGTAATTTTGCTTTATACGCGCTCTTAATGATTCAGATTGTGTTTGATTGTGTGTTACGCAATTAGGGTCATAGTCTACTTATGTGCTGACAAACATACAAAAAAAGCAAATCTTTTATCCTTATAATATTATATATATTAGTTTAGATAAATAGCGGTTTGTGCCCCGACTTACGGTCCTGAATTCGAACCCAGGCAGTCATTTCACTTTGTGTAAATAATTTCATCACCACTGCTCTCAAAAAAGGAAAACATCGTGAGGAAACCGGCATGTCCTAGAACCAAATATTCAAAGACATGTGATATCTACCAACTCGCACTGGGCCCGCGTGGTGGATTACAGCCTACTCCCTCTCGAAGAGAGGAGGCCTGTGTCCCAGCAGTGGGAACATTATAGGCTGATTATGCTTATGTTTGTGAATTTTCAATTCTCATTCTGTTTTTCATAATATTATAATTATATAATTAATGTACACAAAATATTGTAAAACATTTTTAAAAGAGTAACGGTGGAGTTTCTTGCCCATTCCTCTCCATACAAAACCACCTTTTGGAAGTGGCGACTACAAACGATACTATTCTTTTGTACATTTTGACGTTCAAAAGTCCCTTTTATGTACCTACTAGCAGCACCTCGCGGTTTCACCCGGATACGTTTCAATCGGGATAAAAAGTATTCTATACGTTAATCCTGGTTATAAACTATTTGCGTGCCAAATTGCATCCAAATCAAAGAGTAATAAACATCCATCCATCCATCCATCCGTCCACACAAACTTTCACGTTTTTTAATATTAAGTAAGATTAATAGTTTCGCCCCTTGGTTTCACCCGCATAAGTTTCGATCCCGTGGGAAAATCGGGATAAAAACTATCCTATGTGTTAATCCTAGTTTTATGCTATCTGTATGCCAAATTTCATCCAAATCCAATCAGAATCTTTTGCGTGAAAGAGTAACAAACATCCATCCATCCTCACATACTTTCGCGGATATAATACTAAGTAGGATAATGATAGGATTTGAAATAAATGATTTGACTTTGACTAAGAGCCACATAACATAATTAGCGAAATGTGGGTGTACCCTACACCTCTGCCCACCTCTTAGATGTTTTTATCTCATGTCCTTGTCCTACTAAGAATCCTGCTTACCCAATAATAACAAAGAGCTCAGATATCTCAACCGTCCGAGAGTACCTACCCACGGGACAGATAATGTACAAAAGAAAAAAAAAGCTGTTTTCAAACAAAAGTTTTATCGTAAACTGACCTGCCTTAATCTTTGATGGTCAAAAACGTTTGTGGAGCGAGAAGCGCTGTTGTTTTGGTTGGTTCCGTAGATTGAATTTAATTATATTTTTTTTAATGATAATTTTCATACGTATTTTATTTATATGTTACGTGTAGTTTATTATAGATTACAAATTCAAATTCAATTTTTTTTTTACTTGCTGAAATTCACGTGGACGAAGTCGCGGGCAAAAGTTAGTAGGTTAGAAGTGTTGTATATAATATGTTGTGTCATATTGTATATGTGTTGCCTCGCGAGGCGTACAAACATCGCTTACACAGTAAGTAATGGGTGTACAGGTAGACCTATATAATCCTACTAATATTATAAACGTGAAAGTTTGTATGGATGGATGGATGGATGTTTGTTACTCTTTCACGCAAAAACTACTGAGCAGATTTGGATAAAATTTGACACACAGATGGTTTATAACCAGGATTAATACATAGGATACTTTTTATCCCGATATTCCTACGGGATCGAAACTTATGTGGGTGAAACCACGGCGCACAGCTAGTTATAAAATAATGCTAAATCCACTCACTCTCGAAGAGTGGACCCCTGTGTCCCAGCAGTGGGAACATTATAGGTTGAATAAAAGCGTTGAAAAAAAGCGACATTGTAATATGACAGCTAGGCGTAGGGTCCCGAGTTTGTGTCCCAGATCGGACACCATAAAAATGTTTTTTTTTTAATAGGACTTTTTAGTAGGTACCCGCAGTATGGGTTGAAATTCCCGGTTAGTAGCAATAGTCTCGCCTCCTTTCAAATGGGTATTATCACCGGCAAAACGTAGCAAGAAAACGAAGGAAAGAAAAATTGTTTCTTCTGCACAAACAAAACTCACAATACCATAAAAAAGCCATAAAATATACAAAACCGTAGTAAAAAGCCTCGTACTCAAGCGTATAAAAAGTTGTAAATTTTGTCTATTGTTAAAATTGATATTTCTTTAACTTGAAATAACGTCAATTTGAAACAAATAAAATTTGAATATACGTCTACTGTTCATCTCTGTTTACTTTGAAATGTTTTAGAAAACTAGAACCAATATGGTAATTAATTAAAATTGTATGCACACTAAAACATATACATACATACATACACATACAAATACCGAAAGCTACTTAAACAAATACTAACAAAAAAAGGGTTTTTCAAACTCCGAAATCCTCGACTGAACCCTAAAGGATGAGTCACATGAACCGGAGGGGTTCCGAATAGATACTTATTATGATAAACGATTGTCAGAAAAAATGTTTCTGAAGTGTCCACCACTTCTTGTTTAGGTAGCGGGGTTGGTGCATCAGCGGAGCGATTAGCGAAAGCGGGATTTAGCGGAGCGGAAGCGATTTTTATTGGCAAAGCTTTTGGCTACTTTGTATTAGTGTGTGTATTTTATTTATTATTCATTTATATATACTGTATTTTGCACCCGAAAATACATTAAAAAATACATTAAACACTACAAAACTATTTTTTGTGGTAAAAGTGGGTAGAATATTTGTAATGTCCATTTCTTTTTAAATGAAAAAAAAACACAATGGGCGGTCTATCTCTTTTTCGTAATAAAATTAATAATAAATTGTTGATTGAACTGTTAATTGTTGTGATTATTATTTAATTTTATAATATGCCTCTAGTGCATGAGAATAAACAAATTGTTTGCTATCCAAAAGGACTATGGCCCTCAATGGCAGAGGACGGTCGTGTGTGGAAATACCTTCCTATTCCACACACGACCATCCTTTCGCCAGCAATACGGGCTAGACTCATCATTCATTTTTCGTCTGTGCTTGTTATCCATTTATGTATCTATTCTTGTTATCTATTTGTATGAGTCTTGTTACTTGAATTAAACAATTTTTTTTTTTTTGTGATTTATTCTCCCATATTCCGATGTATTTGGGGTCGGCGCCACCGCCACCTATGGAAATCTACAATACCAGAGGCATCACAGATGTGTTGTCATCCCAGAGACGAAGCTGAAATGTGTCATGCGCCTGTAACTACACCGACACACATGCCCTTCGAACTGGAACACAGCGACGCTGCTTGGCGGCAGACATATGTGTGGTGGTAGTACTTCCCGGACGAGCTGCTTCACAAAGAGATCATCATCTTCATCATCATCTGCCTGCCTTTTCCCAACTATGTTGGGGTCGGCTTCCAGTCTAACCGGATGCAGCTGAATACCAGTATTTTACATGGAGCGACTGCCTATCTGACCTCCACAACCCAGTTACTGGGTAATACGACACCTTTTGGTAAGACTGGTTGTCAGACTTTACGGGCTTCTGACTACCCGTAACGACGGAACATAGAATTCATGATCATAATATACGCAGTATAATATACGCATAATACGGAGCTCCCTACAAAAGACATCAACGCGCGCGCCTTGTGTGTGCTGTGGAGTCACTGAAGTTGGAGATATTCGGGGTAATTCTCGTAATTTTAAGAACGTTCACAGTCTGATCTACGTCTCAATCTGTCAAAAATACCTCAAATTTCCCTACATTTTGACAAGTTTTTGACATTTTTTTGTCGCCGAGATGAGACTGCGACTAGATTTTGAACGTTTTAAATTATGAGAATTGGCCTTCTGATCTCAGTCTCAATCTGTCAAAAATACTTACCTCTGTTTCTCAACATTTTTGATAAATATTTGACATTGATTGTCGCTGAGATGAGATTGCGACTTGAATTTGAACGTTTCTAATTATGGGAATAATTTCTGCCTTGTGTAGCTCCCTACAAAGGAAATAAACGCACGCGCCGTGTGTATGGTTGGAGATACTGTTGAGAAAGAAAACGGAAAAAATTATATATATTTTGCATTATTGTGAAGTTAGCGGTAACTGTGACTTCCACTTAGAAGGCCAATTCCTTGTCTTGTCAAAAATGTAGGGAAAACAGAAGTATTTTTGACAAATTGAGACTGAGATCAGACTGTGAACGTTCTTAAAATTACGAGAATTTCGACAATTAACTCATAAGTATTCATTCAAATAATAATATGTACTAGTATATAAAAAGGAGCGGAAATAATCAAAGGGCATTAAATAATTCGTCCGCATCGCTGTCAATAGGAAACGTGCCCAAAAGGCTGGCAGCATTGCCACGTTGTATGGCAATACTGATTCTTTGGGAAAAAAATAGGCCAGCCCTCTGGTCACGTAAAGAGTCAAAATAGAAAAACATTAAATAAATCACTGTTACTATTTATTTATTGAACAAAGAACTCCAACAGGAAATACATGTAACATTGGCTTACAATAGTCATTAAGCAAGTTATTAGGTACTGCTAATGTTTACCCAAATTATAGGTGTACATTAAAAGTTACGAGCACCGTTAATAGCGGCTAATAGATAGTTATTATAGAGACAGCAGGGCTTGGAACCGGTACCAAAAGTACCAGTTCTGTACCAGTTCTGTACCAGTTCTGTACCAGTACTTGTTGGTTCTTGACATTTCGGTACCCGGGTACCGACCCGGGCCTCGGAATTTGGTCTGGAAGACTATTAGGTGGAGTACCGGTACCCGTCTACAGGTACCCGCTAATAGTCCGCCAGACCGAGTTTCGGCCATGGCAGCCAAGCTCAGTGGAGACTCGCCTTCGGCGCGGTAGATATTATATTACATAAGTGTGTGCGTTACACAGGTGCCCCCTCTCTTCCCTCACTCTCATAGTCCGATGGGACGGCAATCCGACAAACACGACCGGAGAGAGATCAGGCGCAAGACCAACGGCCTAACGTGCTTTCATTCCGAGGCACGGGGGTATTACTAATCAAACTCCGGGCTGTTACTAAGAAATTCCCAATGGAAAAACCCAATAACACTTTTGACCGACCCGGGAATCGAACCTAGGAACGTACGCTCAGCAGTCATAATTGCAACTATGATACCAATGGGGGGCAGTTAAAATAGTAATAAGGAAAGATATTACTACTAATGTTCACCCAAAATTATAGGTGTACATTATTAGTAATGAGCACCTTTAATGATGGTTAATGGCATTAGGGTTACTTCATAATAAATAGATATTATGGAGCCAGCAGGGCTTGGAACCGGTACCAAAAGTACTGGTTCTATACCGGTACTTAACGATTCTAGCCATTTTGTATCCGGTTAGAGATGCTTTCTGGTTCCAAACGGGTACCAGTTCCAGACGGGTACTGGTTCTAGACGGGTACCGGTTCCAGATGGGTAACGGTTCCAAACGGGTACCGGTTCCAGACGGGTACTGCTTCCTGACGGATATCGGTCCCAGAGGAGTACCGGTTCCAGACTGGAACCGGTTCGAGACGGATACCGGTACTCCACCTAACACGTACCGGTACTAATTTCAAGTGGAATCTGTTTACGTTAATACTCTGGTACCGGTACTAAACGAAGGCCAATGGCACCGGTTCCCAAAAATACCGACATATCAAGCCCTGGGAGGAAGCCGATATTATATAGCCGTTTGTCATTGAGAATTCCCTAAAAACCCACACAGCCAGACGCGGGGATCGAACTCCGGACCCAGCCGTCGCCTTTACGATCACAGAGGACTTTACGACATTCCAGTTGCAGGAATATGTAGCTGCGTTTAGTCGTACAAACAAAATTACAAAAGTAACTGCCTTATTATTAGTCGCATTATACATAATGGTCTGAGGGGCTTGTGGCTAAGTAATAACAGCCGCACGGGTCGATCGATCAGGTTAAGTTACGCTTGCCGCGGTTGGTCCGTGGATGGGTGACCATCTTCATATACCAAGACCCCTCCGTGCCTCGGAAAGCACCTTAAGCCGTTGGTCCCGGCTGTCATTCGTGGATCTTTGACAGCCGTTACGGGTCGTCAGTAGCCCGAAAGTCTGACAACCAGTTTTACCAAGGGGTATCAAATTACTCAGTAACTGGGTCGTGAAGGTCAGATAGTCGCTCCATGTAAAAATACTGGTATTCAGCTGCATCCGGTTAGACTAGAAGCCGACCCCAACATAGTTGGGAAAAGGCAGGCAGATAATGATTCTACATAGTGGTCCAACAGTCACGAATTATGAGGATTTGTAGCAAATATAATTTCGTCAGCTATAGAAAGATTTTTTTAGCCGACCCCAACATAGTTGGGAAAAGGCTAGGCAGATGATGATGATAGAAAGATTTTAATAATAATAATAATTTATTTGTCAGATCAGTACACTCCACTTATGTTAGTAATGACATAAACAACATACAAACTGGTGTCAGTACATATACCTCTGTCAATTAATTAATCAATTCTAAAACATATCAGAGACACACTACTTCTGGGCACGGTTAGACGGCAACACTATCGTCCTCGTCCAGTGTTTCCATATAAGGCCATCAGCCCTATCCGATACGGTCGTCAAGAGGCTGTTGGCGCCGCCACGCACCCGCCACATCAGGGATGCGATACGTTTTCGAACAATAGCATAGAAGTCACCTAATCATAATGATTCAATAAATCAACTCAGCCTATCGCAGTCCACTGCTGGACATACAACACCCTGTCCTCCGCTTTCCGCATCCAGTCTGTCCCAGCCACCATTTTTAGGTCGTCCGTCTATCGTCGCTGAAGGTGACGCCCCCTAGCGGTGTGGGACGCCACACCAAGCTCGCCGATACGCGGTCTCCACTAAAGGAATCGTCTGCTCCACCGACCATCGGTCCTTCGACAAACATCGCCAGCCCACTGCCACTTCAGTTTGCTTACTCTGCAAGCTATATCGGTAGATCTGGTTCTTTCCCGACGATTATAATTTAGTAATTATTTTATCATAATAGCCGCGAAACGAATTTTGATCAACATTCAACGAAAAACAGCGCTGCAATATGTAAAAAGTAAGTCAAAGTCAAATCATTTATTTCAAATAGGCACATAAAAGGCACTTTTGAACGTCAAAAATTAAATTAAAATAAAATTGATTCTAGTCGCCCCTTCCAAAAGGTACTTTTCGTATGGAGAAGAATGGGCAAGAAACTCCACCGTTACTCTTTTAAAATGTTTACAATTATTTTGAATACATTAATTATTATATAAATAATATTAATTATTATATAAATAATATGTGAAGACAATGCACCTAAAATAAAATAAAATGACTATACCAGAATACGTAAAAGAATTAAAAATTAAACCATCACATACATATAAATTAATTAGGTATGTGATAATACACTGAATTATTTGTAAGAAATCTTTAATATCACGGAATACATTGACGGATCCCGCTTAAACGAAATACTAAGATCATTTCGTCTTTCTGTAATACAAAGCTGCATATTATTTGCTTACATCAACACGCCTCAAGCAGTTTAGTTTTAAAAACTTGCAAATATACAGAAATACACATTTTATTACATAACTTTAACAGATTTTTAGTACTTACATATACAGGTACAGATCTCCCAGCAAAAGTATGCGCTTCGACAATCATCGTCTGTCTTCCGAAATACGAATGCGTGATAATGAGATCTAACATACATAGAGCTGTTACAGCCATGATAGTACTTACTAATTTTTTATTACCATGGTTACAAAATTAGGGTTTAACGACTCTATGGTAATTCCAATAAACTTTTTAAAACTTTTCAGCGACCAAAGTAGGTAATCTGCATTCGCGATATATTCGCCAAAAGTGTAAACAAATATGAGTTTATTGAAAAACAACTTTAATTCCTACACAATAAAGTTCAGTTTACGCTAGAACTTTAAACATTTTTATAACATTTTTCAATAATGCTAGTCACTCTGAAATCAACTTAATTACCATTAAAATAAAGTTGTTATTTGTCTAACTTGAAATATCGTCAATTTAAAACACATATTGTTTTTTTAACTAACTGGCATAAGGAGCAATCTTCACACAAATGCGAAATGACAGGTGTACTACTTACTAGAGTCCGTCTCACGACGGAAGTCCCGCAGACGTGGCGCTACAGACATGCGACGGAGTCATAAAACTTTATTTATTTCAACATCATGTTACAGGCACTGGTTAATAAAATGCACAATCTTAAATAGAGAAAGGTGTGTGAAATAGGAGGGTGGTTATAGGAAGGTTGCTAACTATATAATAATAATTAGTTCGACTTATAGCCGCGGGATATCTTTCGTGAGACGGACTCTACAAAGCGCATAGTGCATAATCAGCCTATAATGTTCCCACTGCTGGGACACAGGCCTCCTCTCTGTGAGGAGAGGGTTTCGGCCGTAATCTACCACGCGGACCCAGTGCGGGTTGGTAGTCTTCGTATTTTTTTGGTTCTAGGACATGCCGGTTTCCTCACGATGTTTTCCTTCACCGTTTCGAGAGCAGTGGTGATGAAATTATTTACACAAAGTAAAGCGCCTGTCTGGGTTTGAACCGACGACCTACAAAAACTCGTAATTCGGGGGCATTACCACTGAGCCACTACAAAGCACGGCAGTACAAAACTTAGAAACTTTGCCTCAGTCGGGGGTTATTCTGTGGCGGGGCGTTATGTTAGGATAGAGGCCTCAGCCTCGATCTTTGACATAAAAATACTTTGGTTGCTACTACACAAACTAAATTTAATTAAAAACTGTTAAAGAAATATTACAAAAAAGAAATTGTATCAAAAGGCCAATACCCGTAATTAAAAATGTTAAAAATCTAGTCGCAATATCATCTCAGCGACAATCAATGTCAAAAACTTGTCAAAATGTAGGGAAATTAGAGTATTTTTGACAGATTGAGACTGAGATCAGAGGGGTAATTCTCGTAATTTTAAGAACGTTCACAGTCTGATCTCAGTCTCAATCTGTCAAAATTATCAACAATTACCCTACATTTTTGACAAGTATTTGACATTGATTGGCGCTGAGATGATATTGCGACTAAATTTTGAACGTTTTTGTTACGAGAATTGGCCTTCAGACTGTGAACGTTCTTAAAATTACGAGAATTACTCCTCAGACAAAATGTTTGGTCTGGTGACTGCGAGCAGTTTCATATACCACATTTAATATTAACATCGGCAATAATCAGCATCCTAATTGCGTAACACACAATCAATCGGAATCCGTTTCATTTTGACAGTTCAACAAAATTCATTGCGTTATTTACGTGTTGAGCAGACAAATTTTTTGAACTTTGAAGCAATGGATTAGGAATTTGCTTCAAAATGATTCCGATTCCGATTGATCGTGTGTTACGCAATTGAGGTGTAGTTCGTACTAATTCTGAAAAACGAAGTTAACCGAAGCGCAAACCTTTTCTGGTTTACCTGTATGCGCCTATAACCGCAAAAGTTGACCACATAACATTGACAGTATTTTAGTTCACTCATATCCGTATGGGTCCCGCATTGAAAACACAATTTTACGATTCCGTAAAAAAAAACAAATTTTTAATGCATTTTTTCCTTTCTTCCACTACTCATTGGAAAATCAACTTTATTCCAAAAGTTTAAGGGTTAAATCAGGCTGTTAGTTTTCGGGGTAATTTTTGTCATAAATATAAAATCTTGGTTGCATATTGGATTAGGGAGGATAAGACTTTTGATGGCTACGTAAGCGACTGTTTTTCGTTGTGCCAAAAACAGGTTTAGGGACGTTTTATTGATCTACAAAATACTGTGATGTGGTAATAAGGAATTGGTATGAAAAGAAAGAAACAAGGAATAACAAGGTATATTCTTCATCTTCGTGTCGCCGGCACGACCGTATTTTAGATCTAATAATAAAAACTTTGCCACTTCCACGGCATCTGAAAACCAGCACTGGGGCTGTCGTATAGGGTCTTAGCATTATGCTGAGCGAAAGCCGTTTTACGTAGCTGGAACGCATGTTTTCCCCCAACTTGTTATTTTTTTTTTTGTATTTGTGTTTTTTTTTATGCGTCATGTAACATGTTTGTCGCTAATAAAACCAAGCAAATATGTCTCAAAGTAAGTATACTCATCGAATTTTTCGTGACATCGCCCAGCGGTTGGTTGACTCTTCACGTGACCAGAAGGCTGGCCTATTTTTAGCCCAAAGAATCAGCATTGCCATCCAACGTAGTAATGCTGCCAGCCTTTTGGGCACTTATCCCACTGACAGTGATGCGGACGAATTTTTTGATGCCCAATGAGCTCCTGCCTTTTTCTATATTTTTTCGTATTATATACTTGTATATAATTGTATATAGTGTATATTAGTGTTACTTGATATTTGTTTAACTTGAAATAAAATTGTCAAGTATACTCTGTTCCATAATTATCTGATATAAAAATGTAAGCAAATGGATCAGAAAACATATCTGTGGACACTATAGACTCATATTTGTAGTAGCGTAATGAGTCTATAGTGTTCCCACTGGCCTCCTCTCTGTGAGAAGGAGTGGGCTGTAATCTACCACGCGGATCCAGTGCGGGTTGGTAGATGTCACATGTCTTCGTATTTTTTTGGTTCTAGGACATGCCGGTTTTCTAACGATGTTTTGCCTTCACCATTTTGAGAGCAATGGTGATGAAATTATTTACATAAAGTAAAGCGCCTGGGTTCGAACCTCGGCCACCACTGCGAAGGGTATGTGTGCCGGTGTAGTTACGGGCACATGCCACATTTCAGCTTTGTCTGTGGGATGCCAACGTGTCTACGATGCTTCTGGTATTAGAAACGTCCTTATGCGGCGTGACCACTTACCATCAGGTGGGCCACTTCGAGGAATATAGGTGATGTTATGTTACCCCTACATCAGCAGGATCACCCCCCACCGGCACCCTCCAGGGTTTCCTTTTAACTAAGACATAAAATTGCATTCTGAACGTATTTCTTAGATTAAGAAAAAAACTGACTCGTTGAACTAGTGGTCGCAAGCGCTACTGCTGAGCATGAAGTCCTGGGTTCAATTCTCGGGTCGTGCAAAGTGTTATTGGGTTTTTCCATCAGGAATTTCTCAGTACCAGACCGGGGCTGGATTTGTATCTGGTTGATAGCGATAGGTTCGCCCCCTTTTACATGGAACTTAAACATCATCAACACTGTGGGTGTTCGTACACCTCTGACTAACCCTTCGAGGGATACAGGCGTGCTGTCGTGTTACCTACAACAGTAGGATTTTAACTTCTCACGAAGAAACTCCAGGGTTTCCTTTAATTATGACATAAAACAGCATTCTGGACGTATTTCTTAGACGTCGAAAAACAAGATGGCGTCGCTAGTATGAACTGTCACGTAGTATGACGCATAAGGGTTATTTACTTTAAGGCAATGATTAGTAGAAGTCTACGTGTGGTGAATCTCGTCAGGATTTGTGACTGATAGCCTAGGATGAGCAAAGAATCTAATGGTGTATTTACAAGGGCAAGTTAAATTGCTCAATTCTAGGCAAGCTTAGTCAAATATGACATCACAATAACATAAAAAATTTAACAATTTGCTGCAATCGTCATCTGCGTCGCCTTTTCCAAACTATGTTGGGGTCGGCTTCCAGTCTAACCAGATGCAGCTGAATACCAGTATTTTACATGGAGCGACTGCCTATCCGACCTCCACAACCCAGTTACTGGGTAATACGATACCCCTTAGTAAGACTGGTTGTCAAACTTTCGGGCTACTGACCCGTAAGGACGGTCAAAGATCAACGAATGACAGCCGGGACAAACGACTTAACGTGCTTTCCGAGGCACGGCGGGGTCTTGGTATGTGAAGATGGTCACCCATCCTCGGACCAAGCGCGGCAAGCGTAGGTTAACCTGATCGATCAACCCGTGCGCCTGTTATTACTGAGCCACAAGCCCCTCCACAACAATACAACAATTTGCTGCAATGTACGTAGGGATTGTTGCTAGATAAACCGCCACTAGGCTATTTAGAGCATTTTTTAAACGTTCACCAGCATTACAGAATTTATGACACAAAGAGTTAATATTTCCGAAATAATTGTTCTAATGTCTCAAGCGACTGCGGCCAGGCAATAATTATTCAAAAAGTTGCCAGTGTTAGCGCAACTTTAGTCACCTTTTAAGAGATCTACAGGAAGATCAGCTAATTCGAAGTCAAGAATCACACGAAAAAACCCATCAAATTCCTACACAACTAAGTATAGTCAGCCTTGTAATTGGTTTACCACTTTTGACAACAACTGCTAGTAAATGAAAACTTCACTAAGATTCAAACTGGGGAGGGTCTCGCGGCTAAATAATAACAGTCGCATGGGTCGATCGAAGGTTAAAGTACGCTTGCCGCGGTCAGTTCGTGGATGGGTGATCATCCATTCACATGTCGAGATCCCTCCGTGCCTTGGAGAGCACGTTTAGCCATTGCTCCCAGCTGTCATTCGTAGATCTTTAACAGTTGTTACGGGTAGTCAGAAACCCAAAAGTAAAGGTATCGTGTAAGTGTTACTGGGTTATGGAAGTCAGATAGACAGTCGCTCCATATAAAATACTGATATTAAGCTGCATCCGGTTAGGCTCGAAGCTGACCCAACATAGTTAGGAAAAAGCAAGGCAGATGACTAAGATTCAAACCATGCTACAAGGATCTTGTGGCGCTTAAATGACATTGACAAAGGAGTGTTGTTGCTATTTAGCCAGCTAACCGCCAGCTAACACCATGGGGCCAATTTTGGCCATACACCAAAAGATACTTCAACAACTATAATTAAACTGCTGGTCTGCCACATAGACCAATAGACCTTGTCGTTTTATTTTTCTTCTTCCCAGCGATAGCACTAGGAAGTGGTGAAGGGCGGGCGTTTTTGGGGGACTGTCTTATGTAATTTTGACGTTCGAAAAGTAATTTGAATAAATGACTTTTGATTTTGACATGCAAGTGGCATTCAACTTTGGGGTGGTTAAGGATTAACGAGGTCGACTATACACAAGTACTATGACTACATAAGCCCTTTTAAATTCGCAAAGGAAGCGAACGGTAAGTACTTTGTAAGTATGTATGTACGTTAAAGAAAATGCGGATATGCTCCCAAGACTAATATAGTAATATGTATGTTCTTGGAGGCATATGCAGGGACGGATTGGGATCGATATTTTATGTTAAACTTGAAATAACCCAAAGTTAAAAGTTACTTTATAAGCAGGGATCGTCAGAAATGTTTGCTGATGCTAATGTCGATTGCTTCTACGCTACGATGCGAAAAAGATACGTCTCCCTCGTGCGCCGGCTGCGGGCCAGCCCTAACATTGTACTGCGGTGTATCGCGAGGAGACTGAACTGCTTGAGTATGAATCGCTGCTGCAAGCTTTCCGCATCGGTGTTGAGCTTGTTGCAGGGATTTGAGTTCTCATTATCTATATGGCAGTGTTAAGTTAAGTTTACTAACATAGTTGTTAAGAAATATTTGTTACTAACATGTCCTTCTCCAGGTCCCAGGCTACCTAAATTTCATATCGATTGATTCAATGGTTTAGGCGTGGAAAGATCACGGACATATAGACAGAGTTACTTTCGCAATTATAATATTACATAATATCTAAATATAAGCAGTACGAAATTATGGAAAACAATAGCTGTTGTCCACAACTTCGTGTGTGATCTAAGATGAAAAGTAGCTTTTGACTTTCTCCAGGCCATGATCTACCCATGTGCCAAATTTCATCCAAATCCGTTCAGCCGTTTTAGCGTAAAAGCGTAACAAGCAAACATACAAAAACTTTTCTCTTTATAATAATACTAGCTGCGCACCGCGGTTTCACCCGCATAAGTTTCAATCCTGTGGGAATATTGGGTTAAAAAATATCATATATGTTAATCATGGTTATGAACCATCTGTGTGCCAAATTTCATCCAAATCCGTTCAGTAGTTTTTGCATGAAAGACTAACACACATCCATCCATCCATCTATCCACCCAACCAGCCATACAAACTGTCACGTTTATAATATTCGTAGGATTACTTTAAATAGACATAGAATTACGAATCCTAGATTAAATAAAATGCTTTTATTTTAAAAATTAACACACCGACTCCATCCCTGCCCATTAAACGCAAAAACAAAACCGCTCACCACCTTACATGGCAACACTGAGAACCAACGACTGTTAACTAGCTTCGATAATATTGTTTCTTTGGAAAAATGTTGCCAGCACAAAAAATATCAACTATGTATGCTAAATGGAGGTTTAAAATGCTGATCTAAGAGTTGGGAAAGTATTTTTCTGGGTACGTGGTTTCCTTGGCGGGGAAATATGGTAATCAGTTCGTTGAGAACTTGTTTGTGAGCCCTCTAACAAACGTCTGAACAGTTTTCATTGCAAAAAACCGGAAAAGTGCGAGTCAGACTAGCACACTGAAGGTTCCGCACCTCAAACCCTTTTCTGGTCTTAGCTGGTTCCTCAGAATAGGCTTCATTAGAAGGTTGAAAGTCACTCAAAGGACAATGCTTGGAGTTTTCTTACGTGATCGAATCAGAAATGAAGCAATCCGTGGGAGAACCAAGGTACCGACATAGGCCGAAGAATTGCCAAACTGAAGTGGCAGTGGGCAGGGCACATTGCTCGCAAAGTATGGCCGATGGGGCGGAAAGGTTCTGGAGTGGCGACCGCGTACCGGAAGACGTAGCGTTGGAACGCCTCCCACAAGGTGGATCGACCTTGTGAAGACCGCAGGAATCCGCTGGATGCGGCAAGAGCACAGCACCGGTCGACGTGGCGGTGCTTAGGGGAGGCCTATGTCCGGCAGTGGACGACTTTCGACTGAAATTATCGTGACGATGAAAAAAAAAAATTTTTTTTTTTTCGTCATGGCGTTAAGACAGTATGTTGCCTTTCACAAACATTTGAAAATATCGTCCAGTAAAAAAAGGTTCATTTTTTATCCTGAAGATGGAGGGGTTTAGGGTTTGATTCCAGATTTTTCCATCAAGAATTTCGCAGTAACGCGAAATGTGAGTGCATTCCACACCTCTGCCTAACCTCTTGTTGTACGAAACCGACTTGATATTAAAACACATAACCCCATATTTTACCTTCAACATCATCTGCACAGCGTTTTACCAACTATGTTAGGATCGGCTTCCAGTCTAACCGGATGCAGCTGAATACCAGTATTTTACATGGAGCGACTGCCTATCTGACCTCCACAACCCAGTTACTGGGTAATACGATACCCCTTCTTAAGACTAGTTGTCAGACTTTCGGGCTTCTGACGACCCGTAACGACTGTCAAAGATCCACAAATGACAGCCGGGACCAACGGCTTATCGTGTAATATTTTATCTTAAACAGTCGTTTAAAAACAAAAATCCACCCAATTCTTTCGTAATCTTCAGAACACTAAAATAAAGGGTCAAAATGATATAATTGAATATATTTTTTGAATATATAAATTATTATTTTGTATGTGTTGTCTCAAATTATGACGGTTTCTCGGAAACTGTGGCCGAATTTTACGTATATCTTCAAGCATGTTTTGTTGTGGGTGGTAAGCAGTAATGTTAGGAAAACCAAATGTAAGAATTTTTAATAAATTGCTTGACTGTTTGTGGTATGGCTTCCGGCAATGTATACAATATGTATCAGGAAGGTGTGGTCAAATTTAATGATGTGGTGACCATCGAAGTGAACAACTTTCTCCATGGGACCAATAAGATAATCGCGAAAAAAAACAACACTCCTTAAAAGTCAATGGTGATGTTTTTAGGGTTCCGTAGCCAAATGGCAACGGAACCCTTATGGATTCGCCATGTCTGTCTGTCTGTCTGTCTGTCTGTCTGTCTGTCTGTCTGTCTGTCTGTCCGTCTGTCTGTCTGTCTGTCTGTCTGTCTGTCCGTCCGTATGTCACAGCCGCTTTTTTCCGAAACTATAAGAGCTATACTGTTGAAACTTGGTAAGTAGATGTATTCTGTGAACCGCATTAAGATTTTCACACAAAAATAGAAAAAAAACAATAAATTTTGGGGGTCCCCATACTTAGAACTGAAACTCAAAATTTTTTTTTTCATCAAACCCTTACGTGTGGGATATCTATGGATAGGTCTTCAAAAATGATATTGAGGTTTCTAATATCATTTTTTTCTAAACTGAATAGTTTGCGCGAGAGACACTTCCAAATTGGTAAAATGTGTGTGTCCCCCCCTGTAACTTCTAAAATAAGAGAATGATAAAACTAAAAAAAATATATGATGTACATTACCATATAAACTTCCACCGAAAATTGGTTTGAACGAGATCTAGTGAGTAGTTTTTTTTTTAATACGTCATAAATCGTAACGTAACGGAACCCTTCATGGGCGAGTCCGACTCGCACTTGGCCGGTTTTTTTTTTAAATGTGTGAATACAACAACCTGTATGGCAATATGAAACGCTATAAACTAATACATACATAGGTACATAAAATCATGCCTTCTTCCCATAGGGGTGGGCAGAATCTACAAAACGTGTTTGAAAAAAATGTTTACGTTCATACATATGAAGGCCAATTCGCATAATTTAAAACGTTTAAAATCTAGTCGAAGTCTCATCTCGGCGACAAATAAATGTCAAAAACTTGTCAAAATATATGGAAATTAGACGTATTTTTGACAGATTGAGGGGTGAGATCAGACTGTGTACGTTCTTAAAATTACAACGATTATTACGGTGTCTATGGGTCAATTTAGCTTTTTAATCTTTGTTTTTTTTTTTACGTTTCACCTTTTTTTTATGTTTTTTCTTTATTATTTATTGTGTCTTTTGTTGCACTGAATAAACGTATTATCTATATATCTATCTACGAGAATTGCCCCTCTGGTCATACACGCACGCCGGTTGCGGGTACTACGCACCTGACCTTTTTTAAGAACATCACCAACAAGCTCACTATATGGTCATCATTATCATATGCCTAGCCTTTTCTCAACTATGTTGGGGTCAGCTTCCAGTCTTACCGGATGCAGCTGCATCCCGTAAGGCTCCTCCATCCAGTCCGGTGACGTCCACAATCCAATTACTGGGTAATACGAAACCCCTTGGTAAGACTGGTTGTCAGACTTTCGGGTTTCTGACTACCCGTAACGACTGTCAAAGATCCACGAATGACAGGCGGGACCAACGGCTTAACGTGCTTTCTGAGGTACGGAGGGGTCTCGGTATGTAAAGATGGACACCCATCCATGGACCAACCGCGGCTAGCGTAGTTTAACCTGATCAATCGACCTGTGCGGCTGTATTTTCTTTCTTTCTTAGATCTTCTAAGCTACACAATATATTTTATTAGTACGGTTATTTTGTTTACTTATATTGTATATTCACTTGTATTTTCTCTGTAAGTGATTAATGTAATCGTTTGAGAAAATAAATGTCTTAAACCGTAATACACTTTTCACCATCATTTCTTAGAAAATTTATTCCGAAAGGTTTATCATACATTAATATTTAACTTAGATATAATAAAGAAATCTTCATGTTGTGTCAATATCGTGTGAAAAAATTTTAACTATTTTTTTCTTATGAAACGTCAGAAGCTAGGTGCACGGTTACAATTGGTCGTTTCCTACGGAGAAGAGCCGGTAAGGAAATCCACGGTTACTCTTTTAAAAATAATTGGCTATAACAATGTTTTCAAATTACAGTGTAAATAGGTATGGGAGGACAGTGTAGGCCTGTCAACAAGTAAGTACAGTCAACAGCAAAAGTAGGTGATCAAAATCAGAAATTCAATACTAATGAACGGAGTTCGCGTCAGAACTGTGTGGCGTCGAAGTGATTCAAAAGTATGTGATTGTAAATTATACCAAACATTTACTACTAGTACAGCTGCCATATAGCTGCGAACTCCGTTCATTAGTATTGAATTTCTGATTTTGATCTTCTACTTTTTTTTTTTTTTGAACATCTTTTTTTTTCTGTTGACTTTACCAGCGCCGTTATTGCGTATCAATCTCAATCCAAGTCCAAGTACCCCTTGCTACTGATCGTGTGTTAGGCACTAAATGCAATAGAAAATAGTGTACAAATCTAGCCTAAGAAACAGTAGCAGGACAATAGTCTATTGAAATAAACCTTTGTCCTTAAAAATTAAAAGCAACGTTTGTTCAATTATTAATTATTAATAAGTAAAAATACACGAACACAAATAAAAGGAGTTCAGTATTTATAATATTAGCGCGATTCTCGCCTGAGCCGCGGGGGTTACAAAAACAATGTACTCAAACGATCGTCCTAAACAGTTTGTCAAATAAATATTAGCGTTTTATTACTGTTTCAAACCCTCACAGTTGGATAAACGAATGATATAATAATATCAGTATGTATTTAGGGTATAAAACGCGGTTGATCTGTAGATGGGTGACCATCTATACATTCCAAGAACCCTCCGTGCCTTGGAAAGCACGTTAAGCTGTCATTCGTCGATCTTTGACCGTCGTTACGGGTCGTCAGAAGCCCGAAAGTCTGACAATCAGCCTTACCAAAGGGTATCGTATTACCCAGTAACTGGGTTGTGGAAGTCAGATAGGCAGTCGCTCCATGTAAAATACTGGTATTCAGCGGCAGCCGGTTAGACTGGAAGCCGACCCAACATAGTTGGGAAAGGGCTACACAGGTGAATGTTCCCATGATAAAATTAATTTTGACAGACTCAAACTCCCGGGGGTCGGTTTCAATCAATAAATAATATCTAAACTATTTCGACCGCCTTATTAATATTTATTTTAAACACAGATACGATCGGTAGTTTTTACTTTTTTTTTTGTAAAAGGACACAGATGTCAAAAAGGATTTTTTTTGTATCTATGTCCATGAATGAGGTTTTTTATTTGAGTTCATAGTGAGTTGTTGTGGTTCCGTTGGTTTAGTATGTATTTATTTTATAACTGTGTACGGAAAACGATAGTTATATCAACATCAGTTCCTGACTGCCTCGTTTGTCAAGTGGTCCTGGGTGCCCAGGATGCCCGAGTCGAGCAAAGTGTTATTTGGTTTCTCAATAGCGGCCTGGAGGTTGGAAGCAGGTGGTATGATACCCCCGTGCATCGGAAAGCGCGGTAAGCCAGTGCTCCTGCGCGGTCGTGTCGCATTGCCGTCCCATCGGACTATGAGAGTAAAGGCACAGAGAGTGCATCTGTGTTTGCGCACACACTTGTGCACTATAATATCTTCTGCATACCTGGTTCGTCTCTATTGAGATTGGCTACCGTGACCGAAACTAGTCAGAGGGTTATACTATATTAGGCCACAAGTGAAGTGTCGCACGATGTTGTATCATGTGCGGTGCAACTGTTAACTGTCACCTTGACCTGCCCAGCACATCACCTGCCCGAGAATGATTATGGTCCATACCATAAATTTGACAGTTCAAAGGAAGGCGTTTGAACTGTCAAATTTCATGCTTTCTGTTGTGATTTTCTGACCAAAATAACGAATAATTGACATGATATTTGATCTCCTTTTATAACCCACATCTCGAGAACAGGTGATCAATTCGCCAAACAACATTCTTTAACTCCAAATCACCAAAAAAAAGAACATTTAAAGTAAAACTCCCAAGGAACCCTAAATTTTAATATCGAAAGGTATCAAAGTAAACATCCTAAATATTTAAGTAATATTCATTTTTATATTTTTACGACGGTCAGGACATGGTTTAAAAAGAGATACCTCTGTCCCCGTCTGTTGTTTAGTGAGGGAAAGGGATGCAGCATCGTCGCAGGCGCAGGACAGAAACAAAACGGTGCGTGGTCGTTTTATTGTTAGGGTTCCGTGGGAGAATTGTGAAACGGGTTGGTCTTGTTGAATAGATGGTTGTTTAAGGAGTAATTACTATGTTTATATTGGTAATATAACCTACAGTCATAAACTGGGCAAAAATCAGCTCAAATCAGCTCGGAAAACCCAAGCCAGTGTAGGCCTTCTTATTTTTTAGAGTAATATTTTTTGTCAGAGGGACTATAGCTTTATGCACTGGATAATATATTTATTTAACAAACCGCTCGGCTCATGAGACCCGAGTACGAGTCTCCTTTTTAAGGCAATTTCTCGCCGACTGGTCGACACTGCACGTGGCCACAGGGGTGGCTCATTCTTTGGCCAAAGAATATAACGGTATTCAACATGGCAATGCTGCCAGTCTTTTCTGGGCATGTTTCCGGATGACAGAGATGTGAACGAGTACTTCGACGCCTAAGGCTGCGGTTCCACTGAGGCGGAGTGGAGCGGTGCGGAGCGGGGCTGAGCTGTGAAAAGTGGAAAAGAGATGTGGATTTCAAGTCATGTGATTGGTGAATCGCGGCACAGGTCGTCTTCGCTCTGCTCCGCGCGTTTTTATATGTATTTGTATAGTTAATCATTTAATTTAGTACCTAGTGTAAATAGAATAGAATAGTCTTTATTATGTACACTATTTAAATATTATTTTGTGTTGAACAATATTAAAGATATTTATATAATATTTGTTTAACTAATTCATATTCATTGAGAGGGATATTACAATCCGTGTAATTATCAATCAAACATACTCAAACTCAATCAGGAATTTCATAACAAAACAACCAAAATTAACATACGGAACCACAACTTCAAATTAAAATCGTAGCATACCCTTCAAATATTTTTTGTTCTTCAGTATAAATAAAGTTGGTACGCCACAGAGAGAGTAATGCGCCAGAGTATATCATCCGCCTTCAGATTCTACAATATCACTTGTTTTACATAACATAAACATCATGCCAGCATTCCCCCCGAAGAGGTAAACAGATATGTTTAGTACGGTGGCTAGCCTAGAGCCATGACCTGCTGGTATGAGCAGCCTGGATTTTTTTGTCCTGGACCTGACGACCATGCAGGATAAAAAATCTGAGACATAGGTTTCTTCTCTATGAGAGAGAGTAGGCTGTAATACCACGTAGGCCCAGTGCGGGTTGATAGATGTCACATGTCTTCCAATTTGACGGCACGGTTGGCGCAGTGGTTAAGCGATTGACTGCTGCGCTGCGTGTCGCGGGTTCGATTCCCGCACGGAACAAATATTTGTATGACCTACATGTATTTGTTCCGAGTCTGGGTGTTTTTCTATCTATAATATGTATGTATTTACAAAAAAAAAATGTATATAAGTAGTTTATCAGCCATCTTGTTACCATAACACAAGCATTAGGTTGCTTAGCTTGGGACTAGATGGCGCTGTGTGAAATGTCCAGGGATATTATTATTATTAATATAAAAAAAAAAAAATCTTGGTTCTAAAACATGCCGATTCCCTCACGATGTTTTCCTTCAACATTTTTAGAGCAATGGTGATGAAATAATTTACACAAGGTTTTGTACCTGCTTGGATTCGAACTTACGACCTAGAATTCGTAAGTCAAGGTCTTGAGCACTGGGCCACCACTGCTTCCAGGTCAGACAAAATGTTTATTCACAAAACAAAAACTAAATATTTTTATAATCCTTTCGATTTTCTTAAAGAATCATTAAAATCCCCAAAATTAATAAAGCAGTGGTTTTAATCTCAAATAATTAAGTTATAACAACAAATATAATTAATACTTCTTGATCATCACAATTTCTGACGCCATTACATTTTGAGAGCGAATCTTATTGCTCATTATCGAACGCAGTTCGAAACTCCGGGCTGTTACCGAGAATTTTATAACAGGCTTATCCGAAATTCCATTTACCAGGTTTGGGACCCTACCATTATTATCATTAGCGCACTGGTGTCCAGTGGTAACGGCCCCGGCTTACGAGGGTCGTGTGTTCGAACACAGACAGGCGCTTTACTTTGCCTAAAAATTTCTTCACACGTCGATATCCCTGCCACCCTGTATGCAATACCTAATCTATTTTTTTTTATTGCTAATTGATACCTAAATAGAACGTTTTTGAAAAAAAATATAACGTAGTGATCGACCGAAGTTTCAGTTTCGGTCTGTTTTCAGTCAAAAATGCTGGTTTGGAAACTTCCGCTCAGCCAGTACTAGAGTGGTGAGTGGTGACCCTGTGGTAACGTGCACGAGGTTCGAACAGATAAGCGCTTTACTTTGTGTAAATTCATCACGGCTGCCCTCAAAACGGTGAATGAAAACATCGTGAGGAAACCGGCATGTCCTAGAACCAAAAATTCGAGGACATGTGACATCTGCACCCGCACTGAGTCCGCGTGGTGGACAGTACACCGTAACAGTTGCACCGCACAAGATACAACATCGTGCGACACTTCGCTTGTCGTCTAATATTGACCTGCCCCAGCAGTCTCGACATTCATAGCGATCGCTTTACGACCGAATTCAGTCGCGAAGTACCGGATTGACAGATGTAATGTATGGAGTGACAGGACTTTGTGACCGAATTCGCAAATTCAAAAGGTTATAAAAGTTTTTTGTAAATTCTTTTTAGAGTGATTACGTCACCTTCTGCAGCGAATTCAATTTACATAAATATGACAAAATGTCAAAAACAATGAGAAAACAAGGACAACCGAAATATTGATAACAAAATCGACTAAAAAGTAAAAGAGAAATAACTTGAAACACGTTTCCTTGAGAACGTGGGTGTTAAATAAAATATAAGCATAACATAAATATGCAATATAATATTATGAGCAACTGCCCGGTTGGTCTCGTGGTCGCAAGCGCAACTACTGAGCATGGGGCCCTGGGTTCGATTCCCGGGTTGGGCTAGTGTTATTGGGTTTTCCATTAGGAATTTCTTAGTAACAGCCCGGAGTTTGGAAGTTGGCGGTGTGATACCCCGCGCCTCGGCAAGCACGTAAAGCCGTTGGCCCTGCGCCTGATCTCTCCCCGGTCGTGTCGGATTGCCGTCCCATCGGACTATGAGAGTAAAGGAACAAAAAGTGCACCTATGTCTGCGCACACACTTTTGCACTATACACTTGTGCGCTCTTGCGTACCACGGCCCACTCCCTCCCAGAGTAAATATTTTTTTTTATTCAAGTATAAAGTAAAGTAAAAATATGACTTACATTAATTACAATCAAGGAAAGTTAAATTCTAACTGTAATTTAGACCTGCCTGATCTAGGTTTATGAAAAACCTGTTCAAAAAGAGAGAAGGCCTGTGACCCAGCAGTGGGAACATTATAGGCTGATTATGCTATAGTAGCCGAGCTTTATGAAGCGGCTCGTCCGGGAAAATACCACCATACATAAGTCTGCCGCCAAGCAGCTTTGCTGTGTTCCAGTTTGAAGGGTATGTGTGCCGGTGTAGTTACAAGCGCATTACAGCTTTGTCTCTGGGACGGCAAGGCATTGGCGATGCATCTGGAGGGCAATTCTGGTAAATTTAAGAACGTTCACAGTCTGATCTCAGTCTCAATCTGTCAAAAATACGTCAAATTTCCCTACATTTTGACAAGTTTTTGACATTTGTTTGTCGCCGAGATGAGACTGCAACTAGATTTTGATCGTTTTAAATTACGAGAATTGGCCTGCTGGTATGGCTGCCGGTCGATTCTGTAAAAATCTCACCGTGAAAACTCAAGTGAAGTGAGCTTGATGTGAATTGTCAATAGCGTCAATCCCTAGGAATTATTTGGAATGACAGCTCACTCCACGCTCACTTCACCTAAGTATTCACGGTGAGATGGTTACAGAATCGTACTGCTGATGCTAGGATTGACACTATTGTAAGCTCAATTCACCTAAGTTTTCACGATGGGATTTTCGAATGAATATTCCGGCAGGTAGAAGAAGAAGACAAAATAGAATTAAGAAAACCTAGAAATAACTATGGTAGGAAAAATATACTATATGAGGGAGCAAAACTTTATAATGAAATACCTGATGATGTATTTATCAGTAACAGATGGTATACACATAAAAAAGCTCTAGAAGAATACGTTAGAACGAAGTAATAACACCGAATGTCACCTATTGAATATTTTAATTTTGTTATTTTGTACAACTGTATGTGATCACAGAGACTATTCTTTTTTTTTATGTTTGTTCGCGCATAACTCCGTCGCTTGCCAACCGATTTAAAAAATTCTTTTTTATTTTAAAGGGTATACTTTCCAAATGGTCCCATAGAAATTTCATCAAAAACGGTTCAGTAGTTTGATTTTTAAACCAAAATTACTGGTAAAAATTACAACTAAAAAGTGAAAAATAAAAACTTTTTTGCAAAAAAATACAACCGACTTCCAAAAACGACACTACAAAGTGAAAAATAACTTTAATTTCGGAAGTCGGTGGCAAATAACGAAAATGCGAACCCAACGACACCGACTTCCGAAATTAAAGTTATTTTTCACTTTGTAGTGTCGTTTTTGGAAGTCGGTTGTATTTTTTTTGATAAATAAATGTCTTTAAACCGAGATGTCCATAGGAGGTGAGCCGGTCAGCTTGATTAGCTAGCTCCAGTCATCCAATATATCCTAGAGCAACCCGGGCCACCAGCGGACCGTGTTACTGTATACCTATTAATATTATAAACGCGAAAGTTTGTATGGATGGATGGATGGATGTTTGTTACTCTTTCACGCAAAAAGTTCACAACGGATTTGGATGAAATTTGGCACACACATTGTTTATAACCAGGATTAACATATAGGATACTTTATATCCCGATATTCTTACCGGATCGTAACTTATGCAGGTGAAACCGCGGAGCGCTGCTAGTTAGCTTTACATATGATGAGCCAGTGGTGATGGCAGTAGAGTATATCCCTATCCGAATGGTTGCCGGAGAACAGCAGAGGTGGTGGGCGCAGCATGTCTTCTGCTCCCATACTTCTCTATCAGTCGTCATCTCAGTAGTCACCTCCTCTCCAGCCATATCCTCATTCACACAGTCCATCCATCGTTTCTTTGGTCTTCCCCTATTCTCATAGCCATCCACCAACTTCTAAGTAGTACTATAGTTCGTGCAAGCAAACCCACAGGGCGATACTACTAATTTACATAATAATAAATTCTCAACGAGTATCACGAATACCATGTATGTCATTTAAAAGAAATCGCAGGGAACGCCGCGGGGCGGCGCTGTGTCATTTAATTTTGTAAAATTATTTATATCTCAATGTTGCCATACAAATAGTGTTTGTGATTTTTTGTTTTTACCCTCTTTTTGTCAGTAATTTATGTCGATTAGTTTGAGGTTAGGTGCAGTGGTTGAAATGCGTTTTTGGTGGTATATAGGTTCGGTTCCCGAGGGGCTAGGTAATAACAGCCGCACGGTTCGATCGATCAGGTTAAGCTACGCTTGCCGCGGTTAGTCCGTGGATGGGTGACCATCTTTACATACCAAGACCTCCCGTGCCGAGGCACTACAACGGCTTAACTTGTTTTCCGAGGAAAGCAAACATTCAAGCAAGCTGTCATTCGTGGATGTTTGACAGTCCATACGGGTCATTAGAAGCCCGAAAGTCTAACAGCCAGTCTTACAAAGGGTATCGTATTACCTATTAAATGGATTGTAGAGAACAGATAGGCAGTCGCTCCATGTAAAATACTGGTAATTAGCTGCATCTGGTGAGACCGGATGCCGACCTCAACATAGTTGGGAAAAGGCGGGCAGATGATGAAGATGATCATAACTATGTTTTGGTCAGCTTCCAATGTAAGCAGATGCAGCTGAATATCAGCAAATTGTCTACGCTTCCTCAATTCAAGTAAACGTTGATGTTAACCTGCCTCAACGGTTTCGCAAGCACGGGTTCGATTTCCATCAGGGTAATAGCGTAACACACTTACAACGGCAATGCCTTTCAATTGACACTTCAACAACATTCATTGCGTTATTTACGTTGTTGAGCAGAGAAAATTTTCGAATATATGAAGCAGCAACGGATTAGCAATATCTGTCAAAATGATTCAGATTTTTAATGATAGTGTGTTACGCAATAGGTTATTTTCCTAAAAAAAATCTAATTAGTCCGTCAGTTAGATTATCAAAAAATATTGGATAATATTGAATATTGGATTTTTTCTTTTGTCAATTATATAAAAAATGATGAAGTTAGCGCCCGCTAAAGTTCCGCGTGACGTCACTTGCCTGCGACACTTTTGCAAGCTAGTGACGTCACGACCCCCCACTCCCAAATTTTGACGCGCTTTGTCTTTGTCATTTTTTGTTTGATTGACAAAAGAAACAATACGTGTCCATTATTTTTCATACATATAATAATTATTTTTTTACCCACGCAACTACCCTATTAAGGTGCAAGTCAGGTAAAGTGTTATTCGGTTTATCCACCAGCAATTTCTCAGTAGCAGACTGGAATCTAGGTTTACACCCAGATCACGACAGTACCTATTCTCCCCCCCTAAAAAATAAGGGGATGAGTAAACTACATCATAGGAATTGACTACCTCGTTGGTCAAGTGATCGCAAACGCTACTGCTGAGCATGAGGTCCTGAGTTCGATTCCCAGGTTAGTCAAAGTGTTATGGAGATTATCCATTAGAAATTTCTCAGTAACAGCTCGGAGTATATGTGCCCGGTTGATGGCAATAGGTTCGTCCTGTTACATGGGATTCAAACATAACTGACGAAATGCCTCTGCTCTGCCTAACTCTTCGGGAAATACAGCCGTTATATCATGGTGTGTTAAAAAGAACAGAGGCCTTACCACGAGCTCTTAACGCGATTCAATTTACGCTCAGGGATCGAGATGGCGCTAGACGACTTGTATAGCTCTGTCTCTTTCCAACAGCCTAAACTAGATCGCGTTAAGAGCTCGTGGTAAGGCCTCTGTATTCTATCGAAAACTTTATGTCGTCTCCCACAAACCGCTGTCTATTCTCCTAAACCCACAATCCCTACACTTTGAACTGCTTATGATAAAAACCCATAATATGTCTGCCTACCCTGTTTGTTAGACGTCTCCATGATAAAAAGTGCCGCTTTTAACCCGGCATGTATTTAAGAAATGTTGCGCTTTCAGTGATGTTTAGAGGTTGCGACGCGACCACTGGACTTACATCATCGTTGGTCTCGTGGTCGCGACTGCTGTGGCCAAAGTGTTATTGTGTTTTTCCATAAGGAATTTCTCAGTAACAGCCCGGAGTTTGGAAGTGATGGTGTGATATCCCCGTGCCTCGGGAAGCACGTAAAGCCGTTGGTCCTGCGCCTGATCTCTCCCCGGTCGTGTCGGATTGCCGTCCCATCGGACTATGAGAGTAAAGGAACAGCACGACCTGTGTTTACGCACACATTTATGCACTATAATATCTCCTGCGTACCTAACTAATCTACATTGAGATTGGTGAAGGGAGGGCGTTTTTGGGGGACTGTCTTTTGTAATTTTGGCGTTCGAAAAGTGCTGATTCTCAGCTTAATTTGATAAATATGACTTTTGATTTTGATTTTGCCCCCGTGACCTAAATCGGTCAGGGGGATTATCGTTCTCGATTTTTGACTGCTTCGTTTAGTCTATTGGTAATTAGCATAGCATTATCAGCCAATACCCACCACGCACCAGTGGCCCACCTGTGTCCCAGCAGTGACCTGTGCCCACTGCTGGGACACAGGCCTCCTCTCTGTTTTTTATTGAATAAAATAAATTCATTTGATTTTATTACTGTGAGCGAGAGTAGGCCGTTATCCACTACGCGGGCCCAGTGCAGGTTGGTAGATGTCACATGTCTTTGAATTTTGATTCTAGGACATGCCGGTTTTCTCACGATGTTTTCATTCACCGTTTTGAGGGCAGCAGTGATGAATTTACACAAAGTAAAGCGCTTATCTGTTCGAACCTCGCGCACGTTACCACAGGGTCACCACTCACCACTCTAGTACTGGCTGAGCGGAAGTTTCCAAACCAGCATTTTTGACTGAAACAGACCGAAACTGAAACTTCGGTCGATCACTACGTTATATTTCTTTCAAAAACGTTATAATTAGGTATCAATAAATTAGTAATAAAAAAAATAGATTAGGTATTGCATACAGGGTCCCAAAGAGCAGCAAACGACAACGCGGCAGGCCCAGAATGAGATGGCGGGACGAGCTCGACTCTCTCCACATGGATTGGCGTTTAACAGCACTGGATAGGGATAAGCGGAAGGAGGGAGGGGAGGCCTTTGCACTGCAGAGAGAAAGAAATGGCTGAATAAAAAAAAAAATTGCAAACAGGGTGGCAGGGACATCGACATGCAAACTGCAACCATGTATTTAGCACATGGTCTAGAGGGGTAGGGAAATTTTCATCGGTTATCAAAAAAAAATCTATTGTTTCATAGAAAAGTGCAATACCTACGCGGTCAATATGTATAATAATAATAACGTTTATTTTCTACACCACACAAAAAACAAAAAAGAACCAGAAACAATTTTTCATTTAACTGTACTTCTGGTATTTAGATAATCTGTTATATTGAGAATCTGGTATTCTAAGATTGAGCCAATGAAACGTTAGTACAATACGTAATTGTGTATACAAAAATAAATTGATGTTGTGGAGACTGGAGCCTGTACTAGGAATACCTGTGTTACAGGTCTCCAGGCCTCCATACTACACGGACAAGTCACACAAGATGTTTGTATCATGTGTACTAACAGATGATCATGAAAATGGGATCAAAATCAAAATCAAAAAGGTTTTATTTCATTATTACACGTTGTAAATTATACAGTTAGTGGCGTCTCCTGTTAAGCATATAGATGCCCGTGCCAGGAGGCGCCGCTCTTTATATCTTATACAATTAGTGCAACATGTTAATAAAGAAAAGATTATCATTAGTCTGTTGGTGTGTGTGTGTGCGTGGGGGGAGGGGGGTGTTTGTGTGTGTGTGTGTGTGGAATGGGATAAAAGAAAAAAAAAGAAAAATAATGTAAAACAAGGAAAAAACAAAGCAAATAATTAATTAATTAGACAGCAAAGTAGGGTGTGTGGGTGTGGGTGTGTAAGTGTGGATGTTGTATGGTGCCATGGTAACAGGTTGCGCGTCGATGACCCTGTATATGCAGAAAAAGCATTTTTCTCAAGATTTTTACCCACATGCCTGTCTGCATTCCAAAAATTCGTTTCAGTTTCGGCTATAAAAACGCCAATTGCTACGAAAATTGCTGAAAATTATTATAGGTCTAACAGCGAACACACTATCAAACTCAATCTGAATAATTTTGAAGAATATTGCCAATCCATTGCTTTATATGTTCGAAAAAGGTGTCTGCTAAACAACATAAATAACGCAATGAATGTTGTTGAACTGCCACAACAATATTGCTACTGGTGTATGCAATTACCCCGCTGATATCTAAAACGAACGATCGGTTCAAAATCAACATCGTGTCGTGTCCGTCCCGTCGCACCTAAAACGCAAATAGCTCATATTATTGATGAGTCTAGGGCAGCATGCACGGAATATCTTAACCGACTCCAACAAAAAAACGTCAAGTTATGCATTATCAATGTCCGTCGTTTTGTAAGCCCGTATCTCAAAAACGGAATCTTTGTGAAACGTTTTGTGTTTTTTACTTGAGTATGTTTTGTTGATAATAATCAGATCTTTCTTAAATCGTTTGTGGATGTTAATATTTTGTGGGTTTGTAAAGGGTTTTAATGTTATTAATCATTTTTAGGAAACATCACGGCTGGATTCACGAAAGGGGTAAGGAGAGATGTGTATGCTACTGCAATGGTATTTTCGTATAATAATAGCCCCACATCGGTCAAGCAGGGGTTTTTCCATAGTCCTAGATAACCAGTTCACTTAGCCACCCAAACCCTCCAATATCTTTGTTTCCATATCCTGCAACAGTCCTACACCAACCGGGGGTTGTTCTTAGGTGCACTTGTACAGTGCGAACAGGGATAATCGTCGGTTAGTACTTTAATTTCATTAGAAACGTCTAACGGGCCTCTACGAGTTGGCTTCGGCCCCTCGTACGCCTTCCAAAGATCCGGGACCCCGGGGTCCCGAGATATGTCAAAATCAAAATCAAAAGTCATTTATTCAAATTAGGCTGAGAATCAGCACTTTTCGAACGCCAAAATTACAAAAGACAGTCCCCCAAAAACGCCCGCCCTTCGCCACTTCCTAGTGCTATCGCTGGGAAGAAGAAGTGGCGCAACAAACTCCCCAGCAGCACAGCTGTCTGTTTAGTTAGAATATAGATGCATGTATACAATACTAGGAACCTATGTTCAGTAATGAACATTACAAGAATCTTAAATTATTTGCCATATGTCAGCTAGCCACGCCAATATACCAACAAATCTAATAAAAACTATACGTACTCAAGCTAAAAAATAATTAATTAAAATTAAAATAAAAACTCACTACCTAAATAAAAGCCTCCAGGCATAAAGGGCGTGACAACTTACATATTTATGCATTGCTGGGTTCGTCACATAGCTGTCACTTGCAGTCACAGATGATGAACTAGGACCATCGATGTGAAATAAATAAGTGAGTTAATACTAATAACAGTAACCTGTCAGTACCTAAGCTAATTCTGGAGAAAGAACATGAACATTGTCTTGAGTTAATTAGGACGACCAACTATTCTTATCGTGTAAGTAGTCGTTGATGGAATAGTAAGCCTTTGAACAAAGGTTGGATTTTACTTGAGCTTTAAACGCATTAAAAGGCAAGTCTAGCAAAGAAGACGGTATCTTGTTATAAAAGGTTATACCAAGCCCAACAAATGAGTTATGAACCTTATGAAGCCGGTGAAAGGGGGCACGTAGTTTGTCCTTATTCCTAGTGTTAATACTGTCAAAGACTCTTTCCATAATAATATGTAATAGCGCCACCACCGTATCTCTACGTTGACGTCGTCGTGGGGCTTGCGCGCTCCGAACTCTGGGCCTGTATCGGTAGAGTTTACATTGCCGGAACAGAAGGTCAATTCTCGTAATTTAAAACGATCAAAATCTAGTCACAGTCTCATTTCGGCGACAAATAAATGTTAAAAACTTGTCAAAATGTAGGGAAATTAGAGGTATTTTTGACAGATTGAGACTGAGATCAGACTGTGAACGTTCTTAAATTTACCAGAATTGCCCCTCAGGTCTAGGGTGAGGAGCCAGACCAAGAGAGATACAGAAAGCCGCAGGGCAGCATGTGGGGAGCTGTGGGGTAGTAGCGACACCACGGACCCTATCTCCCGGGAGAAGTGTTGTTTCTCACCTCTGACTTGCCTTTATTGGCCGGCTGGAGTGAACAATGACGGGGCACAGAGCTCCCACCTTTATTGACCGGTTTGAGTGGAGATTCGCAAGAGCAAACGAACTCGGAGGAAGTAGGTATTCCAATAAGATGCTGGTAGGGACCTTGACCGTACTTCCGGGATTGTCCATGTCCTGATAGCCGTGGGATACCTCTCCACTGCTCATAAGCACCTCAGGACATGTTGCTCCCTTGTCACTACGACACTATGTGCTAGCGACCGTTTTCGGGGGCCCAATATTGGGTAAGCAAGTCACCCCCTGCCATTTTATCAGTAATCTCGGAAAGCACTTTGAGCCGTTAGTCCCGGCTGCATGTCATTCGTAAATCTTTAACAGTCATTATGGATACTCAGAAGCCCGAAAGTTTGACAACCAGTCTCACCAAGGGGTATGGTATTACCCAGTAACTGGGTTGGGGAGGTCAGATAGGCAGTCGCTCCATGATTGATTGACTGACTCATCAGCATCTGCCTAGCCTTCCCTTAACTTAGTGTCCAGCCTTATCAATTCACATAATAAAATAGTACAGTTTATTTGGATGTATAAATCCGGATTGGCGCAAAAACGGCTGAACGAATTTGGATGAAATTTGGCACACAGATAAGTTTATAACCTAGATCAACACTTTTAATTCCGGTGGTACATTCACGTAGTATTTTTCCGACATTCACGCGGGCAAAGCCGCGGGCATAAGCTGTTTCCAATTGTTGTAAATTCGAGTTAAACAAATATCAACTTTATTTGTAGAGAAAATTAAGTTGATTCCAGAGTGACTAGTACTAATAAAAATGTTTAAAGTTGTCGCGTAAACTGAATTTTATTGTGTAGGTATTAATGTTATTTTTCCAATATTTGTCCATTAGGTTAACCGTTTTTTGACAGCTGTCTTAGAACGTACATATTCCAGATTACGTAAAAGTTAACTTTAAAATGCGTAATAAAATAAATAAATATATAAACTGCCTTATCTTATTGAATTATCTTATTTATGGCAGACATTATAATACCGGACGTGTATCAATCAGTGTATTGTGTGTTGCTGAAATCACTAGTTCCATCTGTCAAAAAACGGTTTACCTTTTAACACCTTGGTACTGGACCTACGTATGTACAGTCATATTTTACATACCCTGACCACTGCAGCTTACAAAAATGCTGTTTAAAATCGTGAACAGTCCTCATGCTTGATATGCCATAATCACCAAGTGCCTGCAGCTCGCAGCTCGCAGTATGGTGGTACTGAAAGTCGGTGTGCCCCAAAAAATACCATCTTCTTGCTTTTCACAAGAAAAATGTCTGAAACGAGTTCTGAATGACAGTTATGTTTGTTTTCGATGGAGCTAAGAATTGGTTGGAGTCGGTATTTTATTTGAGACTTCTGTATATAGTATACAGTGTACTATTATACAGTACTACTACTACTACTGTATGGGACTTGGCCAGACATGTTTGCCGCATTTCAGATGACAATTGGACTAAAAGAACCACCGGCCAGCATCTCCGTCTTGGCCTCCCGCGATAGCGTCGTGCGTTTAGTGGGACCCAATCCACTAAACGCACGACGCCATCGCGGCAGGCCAAGACGGAGATGGCGGGACGAGCTTGACTCCTACCGTAGGGGCTGGCCGGCACTTTTTTCTTTTTATTTTACACTAGGACTTTCTCCTGTATCGTGGGTGCGTTTCCAAACATTTAAACTCACATACACAAACAGCCAGACCCGGAAAAACTACTTGTAAGTCATACAAATATTTGTTCCGTGCGAGATTGACAGAAGACACTGCGCCAACCGTGCCGTCAAAAACTCGCAAACACTCGCCCTCGTCAAACAATCGCAGTTAGATTAGACCATAAAATATCCTACGACACTTGGCAATACTGTAGCTTCCCATTAGTGAAAGAATTTTTGGAATCCGCACCCTAATTGCGTAACACCCTTTCAATAACAATTAATCATTTTGAAGGATATTGCTAATCCATTGCTTCATATCGAAAAATGTGTCTGCTCAACAAGGTAAATAACGTTGTTGAACTGTCAAAATGAAAACTATTGCTACTGATAGTGTGTTACGCAATTACCCCGCTGGATTGCAGACAAAGTCACGGGCAACAGTAGTACTCAATATTTATTTGCATCCCATTTACCAAATATCCTTAACTTTCTCAAAAATCAATTTTTAATTCCACTTACAAAACGCACCTCAAATATCTTCGTAGCTTCGAAACCCAAAATATTTGCACTCCAACAAAAACCAAACCGAACTGCACGAAATAATCCACGGAAAAACACTTAAACGCTACTCCGAACAAGAAACCCACCTTAATTACTCGACAATTGCTACTGGCAACACCAAACTAAGCATAACCTCTACTGCCTTTAACTACCATTCAAATATCAGCCTTATTTTAAAGGTACAAGGTTGGATTTGAAAGTTGTGTGTAGGTCGATTTAAGTTGGTTTGTGGGTACGGCCAAAATATTGTTTTTTGTGGTGGAATTACTTTTGAAGGTGGAGTATTGGAAGCCACTCCCAAATAATGATATAGTAGAATTCTGGTGGGTTTGTTTTAAATTGGGGTGGGTAGGAGTGATAACTGGGTGAGAAGGGAAGCTGCGGGTGCCGCGGCTTGTGAGTGAATGGGTGCAAAATCTTTCGACAGCGATCGATGTGAAATTCGCATCATAAATCGATTATCTATGCGATACTTATTACGCAGTTATACAAATGCGGTGGTCATTTAAGTTCATAACAAATAACTTTCGCAAAATGACGGCTTGACTGTAGACTCCAAGCTTATTTTGATGCCTTAACATCAAACGCAGGCGATAATGAAGAGTTTTCATGATAGCAGTAAATGATAAATAAATGACAAATTTTATTTCTGTAAGTAGGTACTGTATGTACAAACACTTTTACACGTCAATCATATTTTAAAACTAGATGAGGTCGGCGTTTCCTATCTGCCTTCTCTGAGAAGAAAGGCCGAAACAAACTCAGAGGTCACAGTCTCTTTTAAAGTCCAGCCAGACATAATCTTGGTCAGATGATAACTTTGCGTTCCGTGGTGAAGGCAGCAGTAGCTATCACAGTGAAGGTTTAATTTTACGTGTTATGGCCGTTCCGCTTTACTTTGTGTAAATTATTTCATCACCACTGCTCTCAAAACGGTGAAGGAAAACTCGTGAGGAAACCGGCATATTCTAGTAACTAAAAATTCGAAGGAATGTGACACTCACCAACCCGCACTGGGCCCGCGTGGTGGATTATGGCCCACTCCATCTCACAAAGAGGAGGCCTGTGTCCCAGCAGTGGGAACATTATAGGCTGATTATGTATGAGGGAACCCCCTCGTTAAATCGGTTAAATTCACAGCAAATTATTTGCCAGTAACACGGTAACTATACATAGCAGCATGGGCTCGTCCGAGCAGGCAGCCTTGTGACGTCACTCAAAGCTGGACCCCCGTTCTCTATGAGTGACAAACGTATTCCATGTGTTTTGATGGGTAGAACATACCTCTAATTAAACGTGTTGATTTCAATATAAAGACTTTTATTCTTATACATAGGATTTTCATACATCTATATCTATATCTATCTATACTTATAATAAATCTGTAGAAGTGAAAATTCTGTACATTGAAAACATCAAAAAAATAAATGGCAGGGGGTGTTACTAGACCGACACCGAACCCAAAAATGTGATTACAAAAATGTTTGTCCGTCTGTCTGTCTGTCTGTCTGTTTGTTCAGGCATCACGCAAAAACTACCGGTTCGATTACGATGAAACTTGGTATAATTATTCTTTAATATCCTGGGCACCACACTGGGTACTTTGTATCCCGGAAAAGTATATACAATAAAAAACAAACTTAATTTTGCGGTTCGATCCCTAGACCGATTACTGTACCAACCGCAAATAATAAGTTTGTCGTAGGTTACGTCACCCGCAGTATTATCTGTGCGACCTTTTTATTCCTTTTAGTTTTTAGAGTTATTTAGGTTTAATTTTATAAGTCGTAGGTATAGATTTTAATTTTATAGTATAGGTAGTATATTTGTTAGTGTACGTAGTGACCGTAGGTTATTTTATAATACTGTTAGGTAGGATTAGTCATTCGTATAGATATTAGTTTTTAGGGATTTTGCTTATTTATTGAGTTTAGATTAGTTATCATCAGAAATAGGTTTATTTAGGTAGGTTATTTTTTTTTAATTAGGTAGGTACTAAGGTAAAGATATCATATAGGTACCCTCTTAATCACCACTAATGAGACACAATTGGTTTTCTGTTGTAATTAGCCACAAAGGGCTCGCGAGATGGATGGCATCCTGGGGAAGCACATACATTTTATCCTGTTAGCACGTTCCCGTGGGATAATTTCCGACATCCACGCGGGCGAAGCCGCGGGCAGAAGCTAGTTTAAGAATAAGTCCGATGTGGTAACATTAATTTGCAGGGCCAACATGCCCAGAGATCGCACAAGACTGGGAGGGTTGGAAAAAACAAGGGGAGACCTTTGCCCAGCAGTGGGGCGCTAAAGAAAAAAAAAAGAATAGGTCCACGTGTTTCACCATTAAGCTGCCATTGTGTCGTTACTAAGAGAATGCAAGAGTGAGCGTAGTGAGCTAGAAAGCAGCATCCTGGCTCATATAATTGTTCTGTGTGATTTTACTAAATGAACGATGAACGATGAATGAATGGTGATTTTTTTTTTTTTTGAGGATTGGATTGCGGCTGTAGTTTAGGCATTTGTAACTGTAAGACTTTTTTTTTTTTTTGAGGATGGGAAATCATCAAATGACTACTCCCGCTCTGGGTGGAGCAGGAGGGAGTGTCAGACTCTTACTGACTAAAACCCACCCGTGTTCCTTCCTTAGCCCTTTATGTTCCAGGGCAGCGGTAACCCTTTCGGACGATCCCGCTACCCTGGTAACTGTAAGCCTTAAGTAAATGACAGTCCGTTCAAATTTATTTTACCTCTAACAGCAGCCTTATGGTAACGAGAATAAATATCACAATGATTTTGACAGACTTGTCCATGTTTTTTAAGTGGAAGGAGGGAGGGGAGGCCTTTGGCCTGCAGCGGGGACAGAAATGGCTGAATAAATAAATAGATTGTCAATGGTAGCAAACCAACAGCAACCTTTTGAGAATGAGAATAAAGATTAGTGTGATTTGGACAGTGATGCAAAATCTAAAGTAAATTAACTGTGATAGGACTGTATGTAGAGTACTTACGTTAATTTTCATTAGGTATTATTATTCATTACTAGCTGCGCCCCGCAGTTTCACCCGCATAAGTTTCAATCCCGTGGGAATATCGGGATAAAAAGTATCCTATATGTTAATTCTGGTTATACACCATCTGTGTACCAAATTTCATCCAAATCCGCAACCTAATTGCGTAACACACGATCAATCGGAATCGGTTTCATTTTGACAGTTCAACAACATTCATTGCGTTATTTACGTGTTGAGCAGACAAATTTTTCGAACTTATGAAGCAATGGATTAGCAATTTGCTTCAAAATGATTCAGATTCCGATTGATTGTGTGTTACGCAATTAGGGTGCTGTTCAGTAATTTTTGCGTGAAAGAGTAACAAACATCCATCCATCCATCAATACAAACTTTCACGTTTATAATATTAGTAGGAGTAGGATAGGATTATTTTTAACCGACTTCAAAAAAGGAGGAGGTTCTCAATTCAACGGCATGTTTTTTTTTGTGTGTTTGTTACGCGATTACTCCGCCAATTGTGGACCGATTTTCAAAATTCTTTTTTTGTTCGAAAGGAGATACTTCTGAAGTGGTCCCATAGAAATTTCATCAAAAACGGTTCAGTAGTTTGGTTTTTAAACCAAAATTACTGGTAAAAATTACAACTTAAAAGTGAAAAATAAAAACTTTTTTGCAAAAATAAACAACCGACTTCTAAAAACGACACTACAAAGTGAAAAATAACTTAAATTTCGGAAGTCGGTGGCAAACAACGAAAATGCGAACCCGACGACACCGACTTCCGAAATTAAAGTTATTTTTCACTTTGTAGTGTGTACTGCAGGAAAAGACCCCCTTTTCTCCTTGCCACTCCTGTCGTGAGTTAGTATGGACCAATCCTGTCTGTAGGCGTCTAGTTAGTCCCGCCATATTCCTCTGGGTCTGCCTCAATGTCGCCAGGTAGGTTGGTATCATTCTCTTATCAAAGAGAATTTGAGGATTTTGATAATAATTTGCCTACACACGTGGGATTCATTTAGCTTGGCTCGCCCCTGCAAACCAAGCCTAGCAGGGGTTCCGTGAGTCCGTTATAGCTTGGCTTCCGACGTGTGGTTACAGTTCTTATAAGAACGTCGGAAGCCAAGCTATCCCCCTATCCCAATTTATTAGAAGTTGGCGCACCATATTTTTCTTTCATAGTTCTCCAATAGAGAAGTATGGAAGAATATGTCATCTCGGTAATCACCCCGTTCCTAGCCATACCATCGTTCACAGAATCATCTCTCTCTCATCGTATCGTTTTGCTATTGTCAAGCGGCGGTGGCCAAGTCGGCAATCGGCGCTGTAGCGGCCAAGGCAATCCTTTGACGAAGGTTACTATACAAGGTGCAAAAAAATAAATAAACATATTTTGTGTAAAAGCATACTTTATTCTTAATCTTACTCAACTTTTTTACATTATTTCACAGCTTTGGTCTATGTAGAGCGCGTATTCAAAAATATAACATTTCAACTCTGCCATAAATATCCGAATATTCCGACCGAAAAAAATATTAAAAATAAACACAAAAAAAACATATTTTTCGCGCTCTTTTCTTCCTTACATCTACTTTCCCACATTCCTTACTTATCTTAATTTCTAGAGTAAATAAAAGATTTTTTCTCGACTTCGTAATAATCTAAACAAAGATAAAAATCTAGCGATCCTTCTACTGTGCGTTTGAAAATTCAATATTGTACTCATAAAGAAAATTCGTAGAAAAAAATGCAAATTTGGATATATTTTTAACGAGCACCAAAATTAATTAAAAATAAAAGTTAAAGTCATGTTTGACGCGCCCACACCCATAACTTTAAACTTATAAACTATATAATTTCTTAAAAAAAATGACTATTGATCACCTATTTTTATTAACAATCAAAAAACGAAAAAATACAAAAAAAAAATAAACAAAACTTTGGCAAGATTTTTCTCAACGAAATTAAATTCAAATTTGTTGTGACCAAAATATTAATTTTTTCTTAAAAACTATAATTTTTACAATTTTTTTTCTCCCCATTTATTTTAAATTGCCATGTAAATTCGATAAATTATCACTTTTAAAAAAATATTTTATTTTCTTCCACAATATAATTTCTTTTAGAAAGTTTTTTTTGCAAGCATAATTTTTTCTGTTGACCAATAGTTAAAATATAAAAAACCTGGATATCTCACGAACGGCATTTGCATATTTTTTCGGAAGACAACTTTTATCTATTTCGAACAGTTGTTTCAAAATCACATGGAAAAAAATGGACTTAAAACAACCAAAATTGGTAAAAATGTTTATGATTTCTTATAAAATCACCAAAACGTGAAGAATGCTCGGTCCTCATCTATATGAGAAGAACCTTTGCCTTGCAGTCAGGGCCCTCTTTTCCATTGGCCACTCTGGGCAATTTCCCAGAGAAGAGAGGAGCTGGAGGATGTCAAAACAAAACCCAACTTATCTCGGGCGGGGTGACTCCCGATGCGATAAAGACAGCCTTGACTGCAGTGAGGACCATTATTGTCCATTTTGCGTTCATCTAACGCATATTTTCCCTCAACTTGTCCATTTCTGTGTCTATGTTCTTTCTTTGCGAAAAAAAAACGCATTTTCTTTCTTTGTTTATATTTCAAAAACTGCAAATATCATTCGTGAAGGTACACAGCACTAAAAAGACGGAACTTAATGGAATCCGAGTTGCCCCACGGTCGCCCAACAATCGTCCGACTTAACCCAAAGCTGTAACTTACAGATGAGATCACAAACGATGTTTTGACTAACAGACTAAACGTCGATTTCTATTTTACTGGTAACGAAACTGATGACTATACGATTGTAATCGTTATAACACATACTCGTACAAATGCAGAACGTACAGACACCAGCGGGTCAAGCTACCCGAAACTGGCAAATTTTCCCAATCAACTTAGAACTTTAATACTTTAGCGATAAAGTCGAAAATCTATTAAAGAAATTTGACAGATTGTAGTAGCTTGATGTGCTGGCGTCTGCACATTCAAGAGCAAACATATTTAAAAACTTAGCTCAGTTAATTTAAACGTTTTTTTATAGAGCTACAATTTTGAGATATTATTACTACATAACCTTCGTAGGAAACCTGGGGTCTTAGTCCTTCACTGGCAGATAACTGATGGCATAAGGAGTAACTAAGGCTAGTTTTTTTTTAGAAAAAGAATAAAAGTTCCGCGTAAAAGTGAAAAATAACCCCATGAAATCCAATTTGTTACCCAACATGCACGCGAACGTCGCGGCCACAGCTAGTTATAAATATGAAACATTCTCATAGGCTTAGGTGACTATAAATTGGTAACGAAAATTAACTAAACTATGTAAGTATTTAAATGTCAAGATGATTTATCGAAACTGTAAACTTTTGGAAAGTTCCTTATTCACTGACCTATATTATACAAGTACGCTGGAGTAAATATACTAGGTATACGAATTGACAGTTGTTTTTGTGCCGATTCAAAGCGGGCTCGAACGTCTCAGGAACTAAAATTGACATTTTTCGCAAATGGCCGTCGTTTTATTTTGGTACGTCTCTAGACGATTTAGATCTAAATCGTGGGAATAAGACTGTTTTATGTATTTTTTGTTTATTACGAGATATTTAGAACATTTTTATCGTGAGAGTATGCTCATCTTGTAAAACTCGCTATCACAAATATTAGTTCCACAGACGCTCACGTTGCTGTCAGCGCCAAAATGGCGGAAATGAAATGTCTTCATTTTTCATTTTCATGGTCACAACAATTGTTTTTTATTTTTTTTTATTTAAGTAGTTGCTATCAAACATTGATTTTTTTTTCATTGTGCCTGTTATAAAGGATGAAATTGAACAGGTGCGACATATTAAAACATCTAATTCAACGTGTTATAAAGTGAATTTAGATAATGTCATTAAGGAAAGGGACGCACGTGCGCCTAGGCAAGCGATTTGGCAACGTCGTCGTGCACCCATTTATTCGTAGGGACGCGACGGTCAAAATTAGGTCATGTTGTGAACACAACGATGAATGAATTGCTTATCAGGCGCACGCTAAAATTGCTACTTTAATTTTCTTGTTTATTCTGATAATTTTGTGAACAAAAAATATACTTGAACGACGATAATTCGTGTCTACTTGAAGGCAATTAATTAGTTTGTACTATTTAAGACGATAATAACACGATTTTTTAAGTATTTATATTTGGGAAATGACAATTATGATTATTTAACAGTTACTGCACTTCCCTATTTCGATTTGTCGCAAGTTTTCAATTTCATCCTGTATAATCCTATCCTACTAATATTACAAACGCGAAATTTGTATGGATGGATGGTTGTTTGTTACTCTTTCACGCAAAAACTACTGAACGGATTTTGATGAAACTTTACAGTAATATAGCTTCTATCGGGATCGACACTTATGCGGGTGAAACTTCGTGGCGCTGCTAGTACTTAATATACAGCGAAAAGAACTTCGTTCTAACAGTTGTAACACTGTACGGTTATTTAGATACCTACCATTTTTTTACTTTTTTCCTTAATATTTATTTAAAATAAATATACTAACTACAGTCAAAACATCGCCTGCAACCATAAACAATAATAAAAAATATAAAAAGAGCATTAAATGGCAAAAGACATGTACGGTTCTGGTAACTATTTGTCGTTAATTATAAACTATTATTTTTTTCTTTACAAAATAATATCAAAGAAAATCGTTAGAGTAGAAATGACCTAACTTAATATAATTTTAAATATTTTTAAAACTGGTAATATTCTTTTAAAAACATCCTGTATTTCACTGTGTAATATAAAAAGACATGTCGATTTACATTTTTTTTTTTTTTATAGATATTTTTAAAGAGATATATATAACTGATCCTCTATAAACTTATTGACCATCAAATGATGAAAACTTTTTCGAATTAATGAACATCCAAACCCTAACTTTCTGGTCTTTGGTCACAGTAACTAAGCAAGGGCACTCCGACCAAATAGGTTCGGTTAGGTTAAAGCTGCGAGTCTGTGACAAACCTCGGTAACAGCCGGCGAGCGCTACATCCAAGATGGTCGCAGTTACTTGACTATTTCGTATTTTTGAGAGCCCTTAATAGGAATTATTTGAGGCTCACAAAAAGAGGCGCAATCACTATATTAGAGTGTTTAATAATATTTTTAGGAACGCAACATGGGAATTATTAGACGTTCGATTAAATTACCCTGCCTATTTTTTAAATCGCAGTCAATTAAAAAAATATGTATGTATAGTTAACAAAAAGAATATTTTTCTTAAAAAATATTAGCTTTAACAAAAACCTACTATATAGTAAGTTAGGTCATTTTCACCCAAACGGCCTAAAATTAAAAATTCCGTGTGTAAAATTGCTAGGTTTATTTAAAAGGATATTCTAATATTTAAGTGGCAAATTGGACCAACCTATTGCATATTAATATCCCTTTGTGCTGGAAATAGGCACCTGTGCAATATAGGCTCTTCGAACTTTTGCGCGTATTCTCTCACTCACACTCGTCACCATTTAGTTCCTTAAACATGTTATTGCGCAAGCTTCTGCGCAAAGTTCGGACCGACCATATTGTCACTTGACGAAAAACAAGCATATTGCGATCAATAAATCCCCCAATTTTGTTGATTATTTAAAAAAAGAGCCTTTTCCAACCATTGGACATTAATTACACAAAGCGAAAGTACTTTTTATCCTTTTTTAAACCCACATAAATTCTACACACGAAAATATTAAAAATTCACATTAAAAAATGCTATTAATATATATTTTTTATAGTATAACAAACAAAGAAACTAAAATACTAAAAAAACAACGTGAAAAATAATCAGATTTAGTTTTTTTTTTTTTTTAAAGAAACAAATATAATATAATATTTGATAAAAAAAAAACAGAATATATTTTTTTGACTCACGAGAAAATAAATATCTTAAACAAGAGAATGGCATCGATTTAGTATTATTTAAATGGTCCACAACCACCCTTTTAGATGCCTATGTACAATCGGCGTATGAAAACCTTGTCTTGAAAATCGATATTTGAAAATAAAACAATGATTCCTTAGGTTAGGCAAATCGTAGATAAATATTATAGTCTGCATCCTAATTGCGTAACATACTATCAAACACAATCTGAATCATTTTGAAGGAATATATTAATATTGCTAATCCATTGCTTCATATGTTGGAAAAAAATGTCTGCTCAACAACGTAAATAACGCAATGAATGTTGTTGAACTGTCAAAATGAAAGCCATTGCTACTGTTAGTGTGTTACGCAATTCCCCTTCTGTACATGTAAGTTAGTTATCAAAAAGTCCAAAGGAAATCGTATAACACGGATTAAGAATCATGGCCAGTCTGAACAAAGACTCGTCCGAACTTCAGCAAATATTCTCTCACTCGCCTCATGTCACTATAATCAGCCAATAAAGTTCCCACTGCTGGGACTCAGGCCTCCTCTCTGTGAGAGGGGACACGGGCCCAGTGCGGGTTGGTAGATGTCACATGTCTTCGAATTTTTTGATTTTAGGACATGCCGGTTTCCTCACCATGTTTTCATTCACCGTTTTGAGAGCAGTGGTGGTGAAATCATTTACACAAAGTAAAGTGAGTGTCTGGGTTCGAACCTACGACCTACAACTCGTAAGTGGCGGTCGTTATGACTGGGCCACCACTACACATTCTAATGGTGCATATACCAGTGACATGTAAAGTTGGTGGCCAGGAAGCAGGAGGCGCAATAACATATTTTAGGAAATATGGTTCCTAAAATATGTGACTGCGCAGCCCTCTGCGCAATGTTGGGACCGGCAATGATTCTTAGGCCGTATTATAAGTGCCTTTTACATACAATACACTGACTACAAAACCATTTTCAAAAGAATAACTTTTCATTCAATAAACGATAATTTTACAAAATGCGACGTTTATTTTTTATTTTTCAGACGATTTGTACAATTTCTTGTTTAATTTTTTTAATAATATTTAAAATATAAGATATTATTTATATTACTATGTTATTATTTGCGTTTAGTATAAAACAGGCTGACAATTCTACATGCTTACATCGTGAAAGAATATTATTTTAAAATAATATTATTTTTATTTAAAAAATATTAAAAGTTTTAAAACTGCTGCTAAATTAGGCCAGTCTTTTGTCGTGCCGACTTAGATATTATGTGAAGAGGGTAAGCAGCAGCGTCCTTCTATCTGCTAATAACAACATACTGCGGTCACTAATCCTTGTAAATCAACGATATTAATAAAAATAATATGGGTAAAGAATATTCCGTCACGATGGAAAGAATTTTTTTTTTTTAAACCCATTTTATACTAAACTCGAAAGATATATCACAAGTGCCATAGTAATCTAACGACTGGTCCCTCCAAAAAATCTCAATAAAAAAATAATATTAATTAAATAAATAAATAAATAAAAATAATAAAAAATAGCTATAATTTCTCGACAAGGGACCTAGCGTTATTTTTATCAATAATTAATAATAAAAAATATATTATCATCATTCCTATTAATAATTATTACAATATAAAAAAAAAATTAAAATAACCATCTAGAGATTATCGTCGTAAAGAGAATTATTTTTTTACAATAAACCTTTCTTCTTTAAGTTTATTTTTGAAGCGAAACTTTGGAATGTTTCTCACTGGAGAATTCTTGAGATATCCTGAAAAAAAAAACATAGAATTAATACAAATGAATTATCACAAATGTTGTTGTGGACAGGAAGTGCTTTATCTAAAAAATAGGGTAAACATTTGTGAGAGACTGGTGCCCGAAAAAGGCAATACCTGCGGCGACGTGGAGAGACGGTAAATAAATTAAATTATTATAACAATTCTTGTAACGGCACAAACTATCCTACTAATATTATAAACGTGAAAGTTTGTATGGATGGATGGATGCATGGATGAATGGATGTTTGTTACTCTTTCACGCAAAAACTACTGAACGGATTTGGATGAAATTTAGCACACAGATGGTTTATAGTCAGGATTAACACATAAGATACTTTTTATCCCGATATTCCCACGGGATCGAAACTCATGCGGGTAAAACCGCGGGGCGCAGCTAGTATTATCATAATCATCTGCCTGCCTTTTCCCAACTATGTTGGGATCGGCTTCCAGTCTAACCGGAAGCAGCTGAATACCAGTATTTTATATGGAGGGACTGCCTGTCTGACCTCCACAACCCGGTTTCAAACACAAACTTTATTATGATGATAATTATTTCTGTGTTGTAAACATGAAACTATTCAGCAGGACTGATTGTCCAAACCTAGTACAGTAAGTATACTTATCTCACGGAGTGACACGCGCTTTACTTGTGGTAACTTAGACACACACATACACTTCCTACTTCGCCGTGTCTCTGGCGGTACCGAGCTCCTGCGCATACACACATATTCACCGCGTGTTTGTACACTTAGTAAACACAAGTAAAGCGCGTGTCGCTTCGTGAGATATAACCTAACAGATACACTTCGTAAGAAGTTCATACAACCCCATAAAACAATTAAGTTAACCGTTTTTGACAGTTGTCTTAGAAGGTACATATTCCAGATTAAAATGCGAAAATAAAATAAATATATAAACTGCCTTATCTCATTGAATTATCTTATTTATGGCTTCTTACATACATTATAATACCGTACGTGTATCAATCAATGTATTGTGTGTTGCTGCAATCACTAGTTCCATCTGTCAAAAAACGGTTTGCCTAATGGACAGGGTCTAATAGATGTAATATTGGTGTAAAAAGTAGTTGAAAAAATCGTTTCTATAAATTGTAAGACTGTGCTCACCTCGTATCGATGTAGTATCGGGGTACTATTGTAGTGCGGGCTTTCACTATAGAAGAAAGGCCGCTTCATTGTATTTTGCCCTGCAGAAGAAAATATAAAATTATGAATCAATTATTTCGTATAAATACTTTGCATTTGCTTGTTTGACCGTCTCGTCGGTCTTGTGTCTCTCTCACATCAAGGAAAATCCTATAAATAAATAATAATAATAAATTATTTTATTTCTTACCACAAATTACACAGATGTTAATTAATAGTCAACAGACACAATTACATAATTAATTTGTGGAAGAGTGGTGCCTAAACTAAGTTTATTACAAAACCTGTATGTCAGGTCACCAGGTCCCCTAATCAAAGTTTTACAATAATTTTGTTGCACTGGAGACGATCTGGTTCGTACATCATATTCTGCATCGTGCAAGCAGAGTTTACCGGTTAACTAGCATAAATATACAACGTCCCGTCATCAATCGTCGGGCAGTAGCCCACCAGACACGACACCCGTCGGGTTGGAGGACCTTCCCTTTTCTGTAGAGGATGAGTGATCTTGTCCCTGCTCCTCATACCTCTATAGACAAGTTGTCGCAAGGGCTGCTGCTGACCGTGAAGTCCTGGTTACGATGTCCAGGTCGGGTAAAGTGTTACTGGGTATTTTCCGTCAAGAATTTCTCAGTAGCAGCCGGGAGTCTGGAATCGTGCCTTGTGCTGGCAATAGGCTCGCCCTCTATAGCTACTTTCAGACTACGCTATAATATAACAGCATATAGTATATAGCTCATAGCACAACAATATCGCGCACCATACATTTTTATGGACACGTTCACACTGTACTGTACTATATATTATTGGCTTACTATACGATGCGCTGAGTTCATGCTACGCCATATCACGCGTCGCCCTCTTCCTCCTCCCTCACCCGGCCCTCCCGCAGGCGACAGGAGCGGCGCGGTGGCTATATACTATAAATGCTTGCGATAATATCGCGTAATGTGAACGCCATGCTATATAGTATAGCATTAGGTCCTTCTTTGCTATACTATTCGGCATTAGTATAGCGTAGTCTGAAAGCAGCTTATTACATGCGACTTAAACATAGCTAGGGAAATATCTACGTGTGGAGGCGGCGGCGTCCGTCACTGTTGCTGGTACCGCCCGCGAGGACCAACTTACTGGCGAAAACACCTTTAACCCGAGCAATACACACTATCAATAAAATTTACATACAAATTGACGTATTAACATGTTCTAGGAGTGAACTTGCAAGGGTACTATTATTTATAATATTATGCTACACATAAGCAGTGATAGGAATAGGTAGTGCCTACTTGCCTAAACTTCGGAGAACAGAGACAAGAAACGGAGACTTCCTTAGGACTAAATTTTTTCCGGGACACCTGTCCCGAAAAAAACACATAGAATATTGTTATAACCAGTGATAGGAATAGGTAGTGCCTATTTGCCTAAGCTTCAAAGACCAGAGACAAGAAACGGAGACTTCCTTAGGACTAAATTTTTTCCGGGACACCTAACCCGAAATGCAACAATATTCTATGTGTTTTATTTTTCCTTTAGAGCCCATAGAGGATAAGTTATTATTATGGAGTTATAATTTATAAATTTTATGTCTAGTCGCAAATTTTAGGTAAATATAGACGAATTACTTATTCCAAATAACATATTTTTTTAATGTATTTAAAAGTGTTGTCCCGAAGTTCGGGACAGATGTCCCGGAAAAAATTTAGTCCTAAGGAAGTCTCCGTTTCTTGTCTCTGTTCTTCGAAGTTTAGGCTAATAGGCACTACCTATTCCTATCACCACACATAAGTTGTGATAGGCAAAATATATTTTTGTACTCTAAATAAATGTGTTGTATTCTATTAAATGTTACTAGGTTATATAATAGTTGTTCTGTGTTATTGTTATGTATGAGATTTATATAATTTAGGATAGGTAGTATGTTATAGAAGTTCCTTATTAGGTTAATTTAATATCGTAAGTATATAAATACCACACCATCGCTTTAGGTTAATCCTGTTATGATAATTGTAAAGGTAATTATAAATAAATAAATCTCCACAATTTTAGATATAGCCTATGACACTCAGGGATAGTGTAGCTTGCCAGTAGTGAAAGAAATATCGGAATCAGATCTGTAGTTCCCAAGATTACACCCAACATACAAACTCAAATTTTATCTCTTTATAATATTTGTATAGATAAACATTTGCCTAAACCTTCGCGGCATACAGGCGTCATTTTATGTTATATACTTGCATATAATGCTTGTCTAAAGCCGTACCTGCTGCGTGTGTTTTTCGAAACATTACACAAAAAACCTTAAATATAAACATTTGTTTTCATACACAAGCTGTCTCCTGCGTATTAAAATATTTTTAGACTAGTGTCAACTATTCAAAAGACAATATAACCTCAAAACCTGTGTCAGCTTTCAAAATGCTAAATGTTAGATGTGCGCGGTACGCGTGGCGGTTGAAAATTAAATAAACCCTTCTCTTCACCCGCGCGGGAATGTTTACAATACAGCTCGGAAAACAAAAACAGCGTGTTTTCATACACTTTGGGGAAGGCCACACCTATTTCTTTTGAAGTTTATGTGTAATTTTTCGAAAAAACCGCGCAGGAGACGGCTTAAGTTACTGTCATACAAGTTCGGCTCATTAGGACCACAGTAACAAACAAATATCGTAACTTATACTTACATAGCTGTGTGTGTGCCGCGAGGGCGTTCTGCTTGGCTATGAGTAGCTCCGGGCCGGGTCGCGGGAGCTGGTCGTAGTAACCACCTAAAAATGTAATACAAATGATTATTATTACGTAAAAGATACCAGCGAAATGTTCCCTAGAGACCACACGCCTTTTTTTTTCAGGATGGGAAATCATCAAATGACTCCTCCCGCTCTGGGTGGAGCGGAAGGGAGTGTCAGACTCTTACTGACTAAAACCCACCCGTGTTCCTTCCTTAGCCCTTTATGTTCCAGGGCAGCGGTAACCCTTTCGGACGATCCCGCTACCCAAGACTACACGGTCTTATGTTATGTTCGGGTCGGCTCATTCGACTCAATTGTGAGAGCAAATTCCAGCGGAAACTGAACTTTAAAATGTAGACTCTGTTTTTCGTTTGTTACTAACATAGCTTATAAGTAGTGTGTGTACTGGGTTGTGGAGGTCAGATAGGCAGTCGCTCCATGTAAAATACTGGTATTCAGCTGCATCCAGTTAGACTGGAAGCCGACCCCAACATAGTTGGGAAAAGGCTAGGCAGATGATGATAGCTTATAAGTAGTGTGTATTACTAACATCATATGGATCAAGGTCTGAAGTAAAGTTTTATTTTATTTATTTAGGTAACCAACAGCGATATATAAAACTACAGCGATTACAGTTAATATGGCCAATTATAGGTTTCCCTGTATAACTGGGATATATGTACTGGGAATGTACTGGGATATAATACATGCGAACGGACTAATTCCAGATATTTCCAATTAAAGAACAAAAAAAAAAAACAATACAATATTACTTTTAAGATTAGGATCACATTTTTGAAGAATTTAAAACAAAAAAGGTTGGATAAAAAAGATAGTAGGAGAAGAAGAAGATTGGTTGCTTGTCACTTATCTCCGTTTAAAGTTATTTTATTTTTATTTTAAAGTTTCTTTTCCCAAATCAGTACATAAGTTGATAAGTAAATCTGCCAGGGTAGCGGGATCGTCCGAAAGGGTTACCGCTGCCCTGGAACATAAAGGGCTAAGGAAGGAACACGGGTGGGTTTTAGTCAGTAAGAGTCTGACACTCCCTTCCGCTCCACTCAGAGCGGGAGGGGCCATTTGATGATTTCCCATACGCAAAAAAAAAAAGTTGATAAGTAAATTCTGAAAACAACATACCTGTCACATTGTTGTGGTTGTTTGACTGGTAGTATGGGCTGCCTTGTGGCTGCATCACATTTTCACACCCTATAAAAAATAATACATTGAAAGAAAGAAAGAAAAAAAGTGTATTTGGATTTGGACACAGTTCGTGAACAAAATACATATTATACAAATACATTCATTTATTTACCAACCGTGTGCGGTGGGATTTCAAAACATTGACAAAGCATAATCAGCCTTTAATGATCCCACTGTTGGGACACAGGTCTCCTTTCTGTGAGCGGGAATGGGCCGTTATTCACGACGCAAGCCCAGTGCGGGTTGGTTTTTGAAATTTTTTATTGAAACTTTCATCCCCTTTTTAAATTCTTTCGTTTTTAAATTTTTCAAAGGTAGGTACTACAAGACCATGTTGAATAGAATAAAGGAACAATTGGTTTTTTTTTATGTTAAGGAAATTAGGAATCCACGAAGAAATTCTTCAGTTTGTGGTACATTGTCTACTTGTTTTTGATTACTTACTGTTATACAGACGCCAGCACATCAAGCCACTACAATCTGTCAAATTTCTTTAATAGATTTTCAAGTTTATCGCTAAAGCATTAAGGTTCAAGGTTGATTGGGAAAATTTGACAGTTTCGTGTAGCTTGACCTGCTGGCGTCTGTACTTTTCATGGCTTTATATGAAATATCTTCCTCATTTTTAACCGATTTCAAAGAAAGCAGGACTCACCATTAGGTGTGTCAGGCTCCTGTTTGACCTGGTGTTGTATTGTTTCCAACAAGCGCTGCTGCTCCATCAGTCTCCTGCTACCGTACATGTCTGCGTCTGCAACGTTAAAGAAAGTTTTGTTTAGTTAAATACAAGCGGCGCACCGGACGGGATATCCCACTGGCAATAATGGCTTCCAGTCAAACCGGATGCAGCTGAATACCAGTATTTTACATAGAGCGACCATCTATCTGACCTCCACAACCCAGTATAGGTAATACGATGTCCTTTGGTAAGACTTTCAGGCTTCTGACGACCCGTAACGACTGTCAAAGATCTACTAACGACAGCTGGTACCAACGGCTTTACGTGCTTTACGAGGCCCGGAGTAGTCTTGGTATATAAAGATGGTCACTCATCCACGGACCATCCGCGACAAGCGCAGCTTAACCTGATCGATTGAACCGTGCGGCTGTTATTACTTAGCCACAAGCCCTGTGGAGCCCACATTGAACAAGTTCCACTCATTCTTTATACTATTATCTAGCAACTACAATACGGCCCCACAAACTAATAAAAATAATTATAGTAATCATTACTAACATCAAAAGGTTATCGCCATTTTTTGTTTCGGAATTCCCGAAATTCATAAATATTCTTATGACTTACATGCACGATAAACGTATGAAACAGCGGTTTTTTTTTTCCTCATTTCGGAAGTTGGTTTAGTCGACCACGTAATAGCTTTACCACACTAAGGTTGAATGTCGCTTGCACGTCATAAAACGACAAGGTCTATTTATGTATGTGACAGTTAGATAGTTTCAACCGAAGTGATGTTTCAATTTATTGGGAACTAGCTGCGCCCCGCGGTTTTTCCCGCATACGTTTCGATCCCGTGGAAATAACAGGATAAAAAGTATCCTATATGTTCATTCTAGTCATAGTATAAAGAGAGGAAGTACGTTATCTTCATACAAACGCACCGCGCGCGGCTTGTATGTGTGCGCCAAAGTATCTATGCGTCGCCGCACGCACACTTACACAAATCTCGGCGGGTTTCGCAGCGCGCCAGACGGGGCTAACATCGCACGAGGTTCGCGCGTCACGGCTTTTCGGCACTGCTAAATGAATGAAAAATGTGTGATAATCGCAGGAGAACGTATTGCTGTGTGTTTGGGTGTTTATTTTATTGGTTTATTTTATCCTTTTTTTTATAAATAATATTGCTCTGCATCTTGAATACATTTCTGTATTTCTTAGGAAAACCATTGTTGAACTTTATTGACTAATGATCACTGAATTAGTTATACAGAGACATGTGTTATCTTTGGCAAGGGCCGGGCTTTAAACTAATGAATTGGTGACAGTACTATCAGTAACCTACCGTTTACTCGTGCTCATCACCGCCCCGCGCCGCCCGTCTGCTGGCCCGTCGCTCTTTCTTTCATCGTAAAAGGTTTCATCATCGTTTAGGTACCCAGACAATACAAGTAAAAAATACAACATCCCGACCCTTGCCCATTTATTGGCACTGAATTAAAATTTAACAAAAAGTGACAACCCTAAGACAGTAGGCAATTATGTCGCGGAATGTGCCGGAGATAGCCTACTTCCTCTCTTTATACTATGTTCTAGTTATAAGCCATCTGTGTGCCAAATTTCATCCAAATCCGTTCAGTAGTTTTGCCGTGAAAGAGTAACAAACAAACATCCATCCATCCATACAAACTTTCACGTTTATAGTATTAAAGAAAATTTGACTTCGACAGCCCCTTTATTTCGTAGTGTTGTGTTAAATGATAAATTATATTTATTTATGTAATTAGGATTGTACAAACATTTTTACTCGTCAAAAATATATTTTTTGATCTAGATGAGGTCACCGTTTCCTATCAGACTACTTTGAGAAGAAAGGCCGAAACAAACTCGGTAGTCATAGTCTCTTTTAAAGTTCAGATATAATTCAAACTCAAACTCAAATCATTTATTTCAATTAAACCATTTCAGGCACTTTTGAATTGTCAAAATTAAATTGTCGGTCAGTTAGTCAGAAAGTTGAAGCTAGTTGCCCATTCCAAAACGTAGATCTCTGTGGAAAAGAACGGGTAAGAAACTCCACGGACACTCACTAATCTTGGTCAGATCATGTAGATTGATGTCTGAAATGGTCTTAGAACCATAGAGTAAACAACCACACAGATTGAGTGGACCTGTCCAGTCAGTGCACGCATTTTTCAGTAATCATGCAGCTTTTGTTTTGGGTGGGAAATCATCAAATGACCTCTCCCGCTCTGGGCTGAGCGGAAGGGCGTGTCAGACTTTTACTGACTAAAACCCATCCGTGTTCCTTCAGTTGCCTGTGCCAGCGGCCACGGTATCTCTTTCGACCAACCCGCGGCCCTGGCGGCATCGGCCCTAGCAGACCCCGTCAGTTCGTGCTGACATCTCTTTGAGGCGCGCGTGGAACACAACGGCCTGGTCCTTACCGGGCGGCGAGCTGCCCACTGCTCGCCGCCCGCAAGCCCGCGCCTATGGTGGCCGGGAGTCGGCTGTTGACTCCCGTCCAGGGCGTCTCCTGCGGCGACCAGGGGCGACTCAGAACTTAAGGAGCTCAACGATTCGACGAAAAAACCAAAGAAAGGACATTTGGGTAGATCGCATAACTTACTTAAACTGCCTTTCGTAGCAGTTAGGTCGATGTTTGTAAATCAAGTCTTATTACTGACGTACTTATAAGGTATATTCAAATTCATGTTTCCAATTGTTGTAATTTCAAGTCAAACAAATATCAACTTTATTTGTAGAGAACATTAAGTTGATTTCAGAGTGACTAGTACAAATAAAAATGTTTGAAGTTGTAGCGTAAACTGAATTTTATTGTGTAGGTATTAATGTTATTTTTTCAATATACTCTGTCCATTAGGTAAACCGTTTTTTGACAGCTGTCTTAGAACGGACATATTCCAGATTACGTAAAAGTTAACTTTAAAATGCATAACAAAATAAATGTGTAAACTGCCTTATCTTAATGAATTATCTTATTTATGGCTTCTTACATCTATATATATATATATATATATATATATATATATAAAAATCAATGCCACTTTTCGTTGTAATTTTATAACTCAAGAACGGGCTCACCTATCCAAACCAAATGTTTAGGCTTTGTTCGGACTATTTAGTAGATGGTTTATGTGAAGTTTGCACAAAATCGGTAGAGCGGTTCTTAATTTATCACATTTTTTGTAACAAATAAATTCAATAAATAGCGGAGCATTTTGTTAAAGTAGGGTGTAGGAGTAGGGTAGGAGTAGGTTAGGAGTAGAGTACGAGTAGGGTAGGAGTAGGTTAGGAGTAGGGTAGAAGTAGGGTAGAAGTAGGGTAGGAGTGGGTGGTAGTAGTGTAGGAGTAGTGTAGGAATAGTGTAGGAGTAGGGTAGGAGTAGGGTAGGGGGTAGGACACCACGCGAACGAAGTAGCGCCGGGCAGCTAGAAATAATTTATATGGCAAAACAACGTTTGCCGGGTCAACTAGTACATTATAATTATAATACCGTACGTGTATCAATCAATGTATTGTGTGTTGCTACAATCACTAGTTCCATCTGTCAAGCGGTTTACCTAATGGACACCCATACGTCATATTTGTTTACATGTTTGGCAAATAAATCGCAAATACATATCTGCCGATCCTTCCAGGAAATACAATCAACATGTTATATTATCTTGCGTCCATTTAAATAGGATTCCCGTCACAAGGTACAGTGAATATCAACAATCAATGTTTTTACTAAGAAATGTTTTTTTTTTAATACTATGAGGTCATGGCTCTTTTCTTCAGTCATAATATTAGTAGTTATAAAGTAAACACATCGATGTTATTGTAAATTTTACTATTATAGTAACAAAGTAGGGATCCGTGTGAAATATTACTATTATTATTATACCTATTACTGTATTATATCTTTATTAAATCTGTTTTAATAATACTAGGTGTTCTGAGCTAATAATATAACATCACGCTTGTATTTCCCCAGAGGTAGGCAGAGATTCACAGTACAGTCAGCGTCAATAGTATCGGGATGAAGAGACTGTTCAAAATAATCTAAACAACTATGAAAATTAAATATGAACTCAATGACACAAGGAATGTTTCAAAATCAAGACCGTACACTACAACTGTCATTCTGCCAAGAACTTTATCCTATTGAGATAAAGTTTAATTTCCTTGGTTATTGAGATCATTTTGAACAGTCTGTTTGTCCCGATATTTTTGACGCTGACTGTACTGTAAATCTAAGGCTACGACGAGCCTATTGCCATCAACCTGGCACAAATCGAGGCTCCGAGCTGCTACTCAGAAATTCGTAATGGAAAACCCTTATAACGCTTTGGCCGACCTGGGGATCGAACCCAGGAATCGCTCACCAGTCCCGCTTACGACCACTTCACCAACGAGGCAGTTTGACCTCTTTATAATCTACTTAATAAAGCTGAAGAGTTTGTCAGTTTGTTTGAACGCGCTGATCTCTTGAATTAAAAATCAAAAGTCATTTATTCAAATTAGGCTGAGAATCAGTACTTTTCGAACGTCAAAATTACAAAAGACAGTCCTCTGAAAACGCCCGCCCTTCACCACTTCCTAGTGCTATCACTGGGAAGAAGAAGTGGCGGAACAAACTCCCCAGCAGCACAGCTGTCTGTTCAGTTAGAAAATACTTGATACTTGATCGTATACAATACTAGATCTGGATCTACCAGTCAGATTTAAAATTCCTATTTGCATTTGATAGCTCAATTCTTGAGGAAGGCTATAAGCTATTTACATTAACATCACGCTTAGACCCTTAGGAGCCGAGCAAAAACCAAAAAGAAGTCGTAAAGAACGCGAAGCGAGAACGATTTATTAGAACGAGTGAGCGATGCGATGGGGTGGGTCGCGGTATATGTGGAGTTGTGTCACAAAGTATGCTCCATCTACCTTCCTGCCCTCTGGGCCCTAAAACACGCAGGCAGTGTCCTCTGCGCTGCCACCGATGACGTCGTGAAAGTGGCAAAGTTTTGGGCTAGCAAAATTTAAATTACTGTCGTGCCAGCGACACGAAGGAGAAAAGTAGTTTAGATATGTACTAGCTGCGCCCCGCGGTCTCACCCGCATAAGTTTCGATCCCGTGGGAATATCAGGATAAAAAGTATGCTATATGTTATTCCTGCCCCAGCAGTCTCGACATTCATAGCGATCGCTTTACGACCGAATTCGGTCGCAAAGTCGTATCACTCCATATATTTCACCTGTCAATTCGGGACTTTGCGATCGAATTCGGTCGTAAAGCGATCGCTATGAATGTCGAGACTGCTGGGGCTGGTTATAAACCACCTGTGTTCCAAATTTCATCCAAATCCGTTCAGTAGTTTTTGCGTGAAAGAGTAACAAACATCCATCCATCCATACAAACTTTCACGTTTATAATATTAGTAGGATTAACAACTTACCCAATTGTTCCTTATTCCTGTCATAAGTGAATTTATCATCTTCAACGTTAATGTCAATCTCCTGCTTTATATGGTTGTCGTTGAAAAAGTTTTGATTTTCATTAATCCTATGTGGTTGCTCTTGCAGCATCTGCAAATTATGCTGCTGATGCCTCAGCAGCTCCACACTATCCGAGTAGTTCTGGAAACCGTAATCCGGGCGAAACGGTTTATCGAAACCCGAGTACAGGTCATTCTTCTGGTAACTATCGACGGTTTTAGGGAAACTGTCCACCGGTTTCTCGTACCCGTTCAGAGCTTTGCCGTTCCTTTCGAGGGCATATTTCTCAGCTTCCTTATTGTACTCCTCATTGGTCTGTGGGAGGTAATCGTCTGGCTTGTTGGTATAATCTTTCGCTTCGGAGTATTTTTTATCAAAGTCTGGGTCTTTTTGATAGTTCTGGCTGTATTCCGCTGCGTATTTGTCCGAGGCTTCTGCATAGCTGTTGTTGGGTTGTGAGTCATCTTCCTCAGATTGAACGGGGTCTGTTTGCATGAACGCGTCCTGTTTTTTAGGCTTGATTACTGCTGGTGTTAGGTGGGAGTTCGGTATTTGTGGTGAGAGGTTCATTGTGTTCACACTTGGGTAGCGGTAAGCTAGCTGGGGAATTGATGAAAAGGGAGAATATTAGATATTGGTGACAAAAAAAGTTGAATGCGATGGCGATACAAAATACAGGGTTAAGTTAAATTGGCTAGCTAAACTCCGCAGACCTGATGGGTCTATATCTAAACATGATAAAACAAAAAATAAATAATTTGATGTTTTTTTTTCTTTGTAGAATCATCGACCGCAATTAATGGAGTCACTTGAAAAATCAGTACAAATTTTAGAAAAATCATTAATAATCATTCAGCCCCTGATGTAAATTGACGTATTTTTAGTAGCCAGTTTTTTAATCACGTCTAATCTGTCTATGGAGTATCTTAATTTGACAGGACTAAACTAATATTTATCTTCTGTCCTTTTATTAATGAAATAGAAAGAAAAAGATGCACTGAACTTAAATTTAGTTTAGTTTGTGAACAAGGGAATCGGCGCCAATATGTATCATGGCCAGCCCCTGCAGTCTCGACATTCATAGCGATCGCTTTACGACCGAATTCGGTCGCAAAGTCCTGTCACTCCATACATTTCACCTGCCAATTCGGGACTTTGCGACCGAATTCGGTCGTAAAGCGATCGCTATGAATGTCGAGACTGCTGGGGCAGTTTATCCTAGAATAGTATAGTTAAAGTGTAATTCTGCTTACATTATTGTCCTGGGGATCACAAGCCATGTGTTGATCGCTGTTGAGAGGTAACGCACCGTGTGCTCCGAGATTTAAAGACCATTTGTCGACCTTCTCTCTGTAAAATAATAGAAGAGAATACTCATTATTAGGAAGAAAAATAGGTTGATTTGTCACAGAAACACGTGCATATAAAAAGATAATTAACTCTAATAATAAAGAAAAATATTGCTCTCGTTACTTCTGCGGTAAAAAGCGGTACTTCTGAACACGGCCCGGATTGTTAGGAGGTTCCTCTCTCTGGAGCCCTGACCGTCGGTCGATTGATCGACCCGTGCGGCTGCGCCCCGAAGCACAAGACAAAACAACGTCGAAAAAAGCATGTTTCTTGTATGGATACCTCCTTTAATTTTGAAGGCGGAAATTACATAAGTCAGTCCTCCAAAACGCCCGCCCTTCACCACTTCCTAGTTCTTTCGCTGGGAACAAGAAGTGGAGCAGGGGTGGCCCGTCTTACGAGTTGTAGATCGTGGGTTCGAAGTCAGGCGCTTTACTTTGTGTTAATAATTTCATCACCACTGCTCTCAAAACGGTGAAGGAAAACATCGTGAGGAAACCGGCATGTCCTAGAACCAAAAATTCGAATGTGACATTTACCAACGCGCACTGGGCCCGCGTGGTAGATTACAGCCCACTCCCTTTCGAAGAGAGGAGCCCTGTGTCCCAGCAGTGGGAACATTATGCTACTGTACTTTCTTCATATCGAAAATAGAAGAATTGTCTAAATTTGCCATGACGCACGATAATCATGGCGCAACATGCTCTATCCTTCCCTGTCAGCTATTTATCTATGTTCTAACACAGCCCATCTTTCCTCAAACGATTTTCCTTCTAAGTAATAGTTTCCTTATAACCATAAATTGAAATAAATAATATTCAAATTAAATTCAGTCATTCCACGAACATTTTGTTTAATTTTATACATCATTAGCAATTTGTATAATTCAAGACATTACATACATCATCGTCTGCATGGCCATTTCCTTATGTTGGGGTTGGCTTCCAGTCTAATCGGGTGCGGTAAAATACCAGCATTTTACATAGAAAGACTGCCTATCTAACCACCACATTCCTAAGGGTCTACTCCGAAGAAGTATCGGCGGAATGTTCGGCCGTTTCCTGCTACGAAGTTACTATTTGGTTCGGTCGGTTCCGATCCTACACTCCTACACTTTTTCGAATATTGACTATGGTCCCGACCCAACTGAGCCGATCCAAACTTTTTTCGCATTTTTCAATAATATTCGGTTCGGCCATGTGTCGGTCCGATCTGAACATTCGCACTTTGCTCTTCGGAGTAGGCCCCCAGTTACTGGGTAACACGATACTCTTATTAAGACTGGTTGTCAGATTTTTGGGCTACTGAGTACCTGCAGCTATTATCAAAGCACGCTAAGCCGTTGGTCCCGGTTGTAATTCGTAATGAAATGAAATTAAATTTATTTGCAAGAATTTTGTAGTACATTGCAGATGGTCGGGTTTTTTTACTAAAACTAGGATGTAAATTTATCGTTCATAATTATAATAGTAAGATTTCAGTGTAAATATTTAAATTCTAATTACTCATTCACAGAATAGAATAGATCGGTCGTAGACCGTTGACAGTCGTTACGGGTAGTCAGAAGCACAAAACTCTGACAACTAGTCATACCAAGGGGTATCGTGTTCCCTAGTATAGCTCTATGTAAAATACTGACATTCAACTGCATCCGGTCAGACTGGAAGCCGACCCCAACATATTTGGGAGAAGGCTAGGCAGATTGATGATGGGGGATTGATGAATTCGCCAGAGAACAAATCTTGAATTTTTGTCATTTTCTCCTTACTATCTTCAATTTTATTTTTTATTTTAGCCAGACTTCAATTTTGTTCCACAGATAAAAGATATCTGACCATTCTCGTAATTTTAAGAACGTTCACAGTCTGATCTGTCTCAATCTGTCAAAAATATCTCTAATTTCCCTAATCTGCGTCCGCGATTTACTTGCCAACCATGTAAGCAAATATGAGTTATTGGAAAAATAACTCTAATTCCTACAAAATAAAGTTCAGTTTACGATACAACTTCAAACATTTTTAAGACTTTTTAAATAATGCTAGTCACTTTGAAAATCAACTTAATTACTACTAAAATAAAGATGATATTTATTTAACTTGAAATAACATCAATTATTGGAAACGTAAATCTGATTGGACCTTAAATTTTCGACAAGTTTTTGACATAGGTTGTCGCTGAGATGAGATTGCGACTAAATTTTGAACGTTTTTAATTACAGGAATTAGCTTTCAGACTTTGGTCAAATTAGAAGTAGTATTTTCGTAGGAAAGACGCCATTTTGAAGTTCTTTTCCACTCACCCATGGATCTCCTCCTTCTTTCCCTCCCTGTACTTGACGGTGCGGCTCTTCCTGATGACCATGACGGTACCATCGGGGTTCAGCTTGGGGAGGTTCTGTGAGGGCACGGCATCCTTGCTTAAAGTCTTCCATTGACCTGGAAAGATGGGAACTTTATGTTAATGTTATGGAAGTCAGGTTCTGCTAGAATATTCTGGATACGAGCACAGAACTGGTCGAAACGGAGGTTTTTTTTTTTAATGGCAGCCCTCAGGTCAACCTACGACGTTGTCTCAATTGATGCCTCAATAAATTAAGGCCTCCAGCCAGGGCTTAAAAAACTTAAAAACTAAGCGACTACACGCTAAGGGCACCCCCTGTGGGGTACGGACCTCGGCTTAGGGCGTCGCTGGGAGAGGGCAGCAAGGGACAGGCTGGATCGGAATTATTTAGGGATGAATTCAAAGCTACAGGCTCAGCGGCGCGGGCTGGCTCGAGCAAGGGGCGGGGGGGGATGGGGGTCGAAGTGGTGGTGCTTTTGGGAAGGCCTATTAATTTATTTACATACATATATATACTTTATCGTGCACCAGAAAATACGCAACAAAAAATACAACTATCACTACAAAACATACAATGGGCGGCCTTATCGCTTTCTGCGATCTCTTCCAGGCAACCTTGGAATGGCCTACGTCCAGCAGTGGACATTTTTCGAATGAAATGATGATGATGATACATGTTTTAGTAGTAAGTTGTATTAAAAGGTGGCATGCAGTATTATATGCGCGCCTTAATGGGAGGACATGCGGTCGTGGTATCGGCCGCACTTGGTGATGGGGCCTGCTAGGCATGGCGGGCTGATACCAGACGGGGATGCGGCGAATGTCAGCACCAAAAAGATGTATACACGGAGGAGGAACCATTTTATTGACTTCTGGAAGTGTTTATACAAAGCTAGTTACAGAAATAAAATCTTTTATCATTTTATTTTCAACAACCTTTGTCCCATAAAATTGTATCCACCGTTTAGGTACTACAAAACACAGTATAAATACAATTTATTTTACCAAAACAAAGTAAACGTTTTGTCCAAAAAAAATCTATACACCCTATGACCACAATAATATTAACAGAGATAGTTATAAAACAAAGTAAACAAGAATGAAAACGTCATTCGACTTTTATCGAATGACACGTAATTTAACTGCGTTTATTAGAAGAACCAGATTTTTTTTTGTCCCCTTCATTGCATACATGACGTCATTGATGTGGCATTTGTGTTCAGATTTACGGTTGGAAATAAAAATAGGTAAATCATGAATGTTCATAATGAATGTTGCTTAGGCTTTTTGAGGTTACTCACTGAGTACTCGCATCTAATTAACATTCCATGACGACCATGACTTAATTCTGAGCATTGCATTACAATCTAGGATATTGCTAATCCAATGCTTCATATATTCGAAAAATGTCTCTGCTCAACAACGTAAACAACGCAATGAATGTTGTTGAACTGTCAAAATGAAACCCATTGCCACTGATGATGGTGTTACACAATTTACCCCGCGTGTAAAGCTCGGTTTTCCGCAACCACTGTTACAATGTTACGAATCTTATCATTACAGGTACGCACTGTAATTCTCGCCAGCCCCAGCAGTCTCGACATTCATAGCGATCGCATTACGACCGAATTCGGTCGCAAAGTCCCGGATTGACAGGTGTAATGTATGGAGTGACAGGACTTTGCGACCGAATTCGGTCGTAAAGCGATCGCTATGAATGTCGAGCTGCAGCCCTTGGACGCCATCACTGATTAAATATTCGAAGCTGAACTGTTACATTACACGCAACTGGGGGCTTACCACCAGGTCTTATAGCAGGGTAGAAGTTGAACTATGACTAAGTACAAAAAAGCGGTGCAGTTCAACTTCTGCCCTGCCCTGGTGTGTTGTATTTTTTGTTATGTTTTCCTTAAGATGAGATCGTTGTCATGACAATAATAATTATGTCCGTCTGACACGGTAAAGTAAATGACAGTTGTCATAAGGTTATATTTTTAAATAAATACTTGTTTCTAAGCCCTCTCGAAGTTGAACTTTGAATGAACTTTTACATTTGCTTACCTAGTTATTGAATGATTACGGTATACATATTAGTGAGATTAATGTAGATAGATAACCTTGTTTTGGTCATATGGTGTATGTTGAGGGGCAAAACTTTTACTTTGTTTTGGTAAAATAATTTGCATACTATGTTTTGTACCTGTACGATGACAGTCGGAACCAATGGCTTAACGTGCTTTCCGAGGCACGGAGGGGTCTGGGTATGTGAAGTTGGTCACCCATCCACGGATCAACACTGTACTTATCATTATAAGTAATCATTTTTACAATAAGACCAACCCAGAAATTGAGGTAAAACCCTTGTTTATAATGTTGAGCACCCCTTAAGGCATGTTGTCCTTCATTCTTAGTTCGGGTCCCGAACTAATCTTATGTCCGCAGGTGATACGGAGTAGGAGACGCCCTTAACTCCACCGAAACTACGGATTTCGGGCTTAAAAGTAGAGCTTCGAGACGTCTTAACACAGGCCTCCTCACTGTGAGAGGGAGTGGGCCGTAGTCCACCACGCAGGCCCAGTGCGGGTTGGTAGATGTCACATGTCATTGATTTTTCCTCACGATGTATTCCTTCACTGTTTTGAGAGCAGTGGTGATGAAATAATTTACACAAAGTAAATTGCCTGTCTGGGTTCGAAACTACGACTTCGCCATCCACCACTGCTCAAAAACATAAAGTAAAACCGCTCTTGTTTCGCACTATTTTCGATCCGAATCCGAGAAATGATGATGTCCGAAGTAACCATAGTACAGACGCCAGCACTGCAAGCTACTGCAATCTGTCAAATTTATTTAATAGATTTTCAACTTTAACGCTAAAGCATTAGGTTCAAGGTTGCTTGGGGAAATTTGACAGTTTCGAGTAGCTTGATGTGCGTCTGTAGGTACTATTTGCATGAGGAGTTGCGCATTACATCCGAACTCAGTCCGTCCGAATTAAGAACATTCCCAATACGGATTGAACTCGGATCGCGAACTCGCTCTAATTCATCTGAAAAACCGTTTTATAAACTGACAATGCCAACTGCAATAATAATAATTGTAAAACTTTTACCACCTTATCTGCATGCCAAGTGAATCATTGAACAAAGTTCATTCGTATGTATGTATGTGTGTGCCGATATAGGAAACTACTGCCCGCGTTAACATAGGTTTTACCCACGCTGACAACATTTTAGAGGATAATTCACGAGTATTATTACAATATGAATTAAACTTGTTATATAAGGGTAATTAATCAGCAGTTTTACGGTTGATCATTAAAATTAAATGCAGTATTGATAATAATATCACGCTTGAATTTTCCCTGAAGGGATAGGTAGAGGTGATAATTTTAGAAAAGAGTAATTTTAGTGATTTTCATAGAAATTAAAAATAAATTTGTATTTATCCTGCAGTCAAATTAACTGAAACTTATCAAAACTTTTTCGAATGGAATTTCCGCCAGGGGCTGCAGTCTCGACATTCATAGCGATCGCTTTACGACCGAATTCGGTCGCAAAGTCCTGTCACTGCATACATTACACCTGTCAATGCGGGACTTTGCGACCTAATTCGGTCGTAAAGCGATCGCTATGAATGTCGAGACTGCTGGGGCAGATGTTCAGTAGGAACCAGTCCTTCCTGCTTTTTTTTTTTTGAACAACTAACATAACAATGGCTTTCATTTTGACCGTTCAACAACATTCATTGCGTTATTTACGTTGTTGAGCAGACAAACTTTCGAAAATTTATGAAGCAATGGATTAGCAATATCCTTCAAAATTATTCATATTGTGAATGGTGTTACGCAATTAGGGTGCAGTTCTTTTTGTTTATTTATTATTTTGCAGAATATGTTGTGCCTTTCAGTTTAGACCAATATTATAAAGAGAAAAGATTAGATTTTTTGTACATTTGTTTGTTACACTTCACGCTAAAACGGCTGAACGGATTTGGATGAAATTTAGTACAGACGCCAGCACATCAAGCTACTACAATCTGTCAAATTTCTTTAATAGATTTTCAACTTTATCGCTAAAGCATTAAGGTTCAAGTTTGATGGGGAAAATTTGACAGTTTCGGGTAGCTTGATGTGCTGGCGTCTGTACATAGGTAGACTATTACCTAGATTAGGATATAGGATACTTTTTATCCCGATATTCACACGGGATCGCGACTTATGCGGGTGAAAGGGGGTCGTAGCTAGTACTATAATAATAATTTAAGTAATTTTTTCACTTCTTGGTCCAAGAAGTGAAAAAACCGGGGAAGTATAGAATTTTTATTTCAGGACCTAATATTTTTTAATTTTTTTTTCTTTTTAAAAAATCGTTGCCCCACACTAGGAGTTACTCCTGTATCGTGGGTGCATTTACAAACATTTAAACTCACATACACAAACAGCCTGCATATTCTATCCTTTTTAGAAACTTCACAGACTTTTGACAGTTAGCAGTGTCTGCCAATATCGTTATTTTGATAGAGTCACATAGAGCAGCGAATATAGAAGTCAGGGCAAAAAAAAAAATTGCCCGAATCTGCCCCCCTTGAAATGAAACAAAAATTGCCTGATGGGGGAAAAATACAAAATATACCAAAAATTATTTTAGTTATGATTGATGAGATTTTTGGATATTTAGATTACTTTTGACCTTTTTTTCATAAATAATATTATCTATTTACTTAATCTTTAGGGGTAACGTGGGAGTATTGGGTAATGTTTATTTTTTTTTATCGTTCGGTCAGATGTGGTTAATGTTTTATTATCACTGTGTGAATTACAAGTTTCTCATGTAGTTTATGTATTTCTCTATCGCGGTGAAGGAAAAGGGAGGAAATGGTAGAAAGTTGTTATTGTACAGACGCCAGCAGGTCAAGCTACCCGAAACTGTCAAACTTTCCCAATCAACTTTGAACCTTAATGCTTTAGAGATAAAGTTGAAAATCTAGTAAAGAAATTTGACAGATTGTAGTAGCTTGATGTGCTGGCGTCTGTACATTATATCAGTACTGCTAACCACTTTCATAGATAGTGGTTAGGAACGTGATAATGACGCTAGATAATAATATATTTTCACAGAAATTTCAGTATAAAAGTTATTGATTTACGTTGTCATTTACCAGTACTTTAGTGTGCTTTGACATAATATAGTCTTCACCAACCTCGGTAAAAAAAAGTAGTAGTTAGAAGTAAAAACAAAATGGGTGAATTTGTTGTGCCTTGACGAGTACCTATTATGCGAATTTTTCATTGATCATAATGATCATAGAACAAAATCAGAAGATATTCAAAAATACTTAGAAGAACACCACCATTTGTCGTTTGAAAAAAGTGAATTAGTTGTAAAACGTATTCAAAAATGGCTTATAACAGCGTTTAACGATCGGTGGACCAAATCTAACCGAAGTAAAGAACGTTTCTTTAGTAAAAAGACATCGTGGTTAGACGGTGAATTTAAGGTACAATTCGAAGAAGCACTGATGGATATTACAGCTAAAACATCTGGAGAACGTGGACGTCCGCCAAAGTTTTATGAAGAACTATCAGAGAAATCGAAAAAAAGAAACAATATGGAGTTGGTACAAGAATATGGACTCGAGTATACAGGGTGGCAGGGAAATCGACGCGTAACGTGTAACCATGAATTAAGCACTTAATTTTAGACACCTAGTGTAGAAATTTTCTATCGGTTAACAAAAAAGATCCGCTGTTTCATAGGAAAATGCAATACCTACGCGGTCAAAATGTATAGAACAGCTATCTTTTTTTTTATTAACCGATGAAATCTATCGACGTGAGGGTGTTCAGAATCATGTGCTGAATCCATGGTAACAGGTTGCACGTCGACGTCCCTCCAACCATGTATACATAATGCATTCGTTCAAGGATTGCGGTCTGAAGGAGAATTCGAAGAAGCTACTGTTGTTTCAATGATGCGGAATTGTGATAGAAATGAAAAAAGATCATGAAGGAAAAATGATTGCATGAAAGAAAGAAAACTTCGACGAGAACTTTTTTTTCTTTCTTTGAAAGTCGTAATGCAACAAATTTTACGGTGAATGAAGCTTTAAGTATATTTGCAGATTTAGATCTTTCGAAATCACAATACGGATTACTTCGAGCAAGTCTGATTAACAAAAACTTCGACATATTGCCATCATAATAATATATTGACGAACGCCAAAAAACTGTGTTATCCTCCACCATCCAGCATTCAAATAATCGATATAAGTGCTAAAGTAAATCTACAAGATTTGCTGGATCACACTTCTGCTCGCATCTTAAAGATTGAAAATGTTTACAACCCAAGAAGAAAATCTCTTAAATTGATTACCAAGTGGGGATGTGATGGTTCATCGGCGCAAAGTGAATATAAACAAGTTTTAACATATGCGAGTGACTTAGTCTCAGATGCAAACTTATTTATAGCGTCTTTGGTACCAATAAAGCTGACTGACACAAAAACAAATGAAGTAATTTGGCAAAATCCGGCTTGTTCTTCTATTCGTTATTGCCGACCAATCCTGATACAACTTGCAAAAGAAATGCCAGAGAAAACCAGACCAGTGGTTGGTGATATTCGGGATCAAATTAATAACGGATAAATTAGAGGATTATATCCAAGATAAGAATGCTTGGAAACATGCTGGTCCTGCTCCATAGGACAATCTCTAGAGTCTAGACAAAATCAAACTGGTTGCTAATGTAATTGTATAATTTATTCTTTTTTTTTTGTATTCTCTTTGACATTGATTTACATTCTGTAATTTCTAAAGTCATCCGGACTTATTACTCCTTATTAATTATTTATGAAAATAGTCTACTTTTGGAATGTTTGTAAATATGTGAGCACCATGTACCTATCACATAGTCAATTTATATGTCATGGTTTCATTAATTCATTTTAATTTTTTTACCTATTGTGGTATAGTAATTTTATGTTTAGGTGCATCGTCTTCACATATAATTATATAATTAATGTATGCAAAATATTGTAAAACATTTTAAAAGAGTAACGGTGGAGTTTCTTGCCCATTCTTCTCCATACGAAAACTACCTTTTGGAAGGGGCGACTAGAATCAATTTAATTTTAATTTTGACGTTCAAAAGTGCCTTTTATGTGCCTATTTGAATTAAATGATTTGACTTTGACTTTGAACGCCTCCAACCTAAACGAAATCACAGACATCTTTTTCTCTTTCTGACAATGATTTTTGTCCTGTATAACCCACTAGCGGCGCCCCGCGGTTTCACCCGCATGAGTTTCGATCCCGTGGGAATATCGGGATAAAAAGTATCCTATGTGTTAAGTTAATCCTGGTCATAAACTATCTGTGTGCCAAATTTCATCTAAATCCGTTCGTTTTAGCGTGAAAGAGTAACAAACATCCATCCATCCATACAAACTTTCGCGTTTATAATACTAGTGGGATAGTAGGGTTTTTAGTTGTAGAGAAAGACCAAAAAAACGATGGATGGACTGAGTGAACGATGATATGGCTTGAAAGGAGGTGAGTATTGAGATGACGACTGATAGAGATGCCACATTGCAGCATACGGGAGGAGATATGCTGCAATAAACATTACGTGATTTACGTTGCCGAGTAGACAAATTCTTCAAACACATGCTGCAATGGATTATGAATTTCCTTAAATGACAAACGCGGTCACCATTAATGACGAATTTGACAACTTTATCACCTGACTTGACCTTTTTATCTTGTTACCCATCCTGATAACCTTATTACATAACATAACACCACGCATGTTTACCCCGACGCTGGTAAGCAACCTATACAGAGCAAGGACATCGACAGACAATCTGTTACCATGGATTCAGTACATGACTCTAAAACTCTCTCTAAAACTCCCCTTGTTTAAATTTTTCGTCGATTATAAAAAAATATATATATCTGTTCAATTCATTTTGACCGCGTAGGTAGTGCATTGCCGCGAAATATTCCTACGCTAGGGCACAGATTACTAAATAGTTACTACGGCTAGGGGGTCTAAAATCATGTGCTGAATTCATGTTTACAGTATGCGCGTCGATGTCCCTGCCACCCTGTATGTAAACACTGTCTCTCACACAAAAACACGCATACACAAGTAGTCAAGTAGTTGCTAATGTCAACTAATAGTCACCACGAATGGCAGCATGTTGGAGGTGCAGCGTAGCCTGGACTAGGACATAGTTGTGATGGTGAGCCTGTGACTCCTAAGAGTGATAACAGCCCTGCTATGGCTGTGTATTATAGCTCGATTAAAATTTTATGGCGGGTCGCAACAAGAGGAGAGTCGCTGCGCAGTAACAAATTCACGTGCCAGCGGAGGTAGGTGAGGGGTGAGGTACTGCGCAACGAGAAGCGCACTTCAGAGCCGTAAAGTTTGAATCGGAGTGTAAGGCTGAGGCTACAGTAGGCAGCGATTTGCGATGCGATTGGAAGAGCGAAACGAGATAAACGTGTTATGGCTACATTATAAGCGAAAATCGTATATATTCGGCGATGACGTTGCTACAGTACACATGCTACACAACGAATCAGCAAGAGCGATTTCGCTGAGGATTCGCTGATTCATCGCATTTTAATGATCTTAATTAAAACATTCGCGGCGACTCCGTGTTTAGAGGGAGCAGAAAAGGCGACACATGCGACGCACGCGGCACGCGAGGGGGGAGGTCGTGTAGTTTGCGGCATTCACACAGTCGATAGGTTGCTGTAGCTGTGTGTAAACGTGTATTTTTTTCAATGGCTTTGTCAAAAGCAAACCTTGTATTTTTGCTTGAAAACTCTTACCTCAAGTACGAACTAATTTTGAAAAAGATATTGTGTTGGATTCACGAAATAAATAAAGAGCGCAGTAAATATGGAGAATTTCATCATTTGTATGAAAAACTACGTCAGTTTCTAGAAAGATTCTTTGAATATACAAGAATGAAAGTTGAAACTTTTGATTATATTTTGGCAAAGATTAGCCATCCATATTGCAGGACGTGCTAGTATTTCGGATACAAACAACTCAACGTCCATCGTAGATAAGCCTCTTTAGAAGAGCGATCAAAACAAACTGTTTTGAATGTGTCGCAGCGTCATGAGCGAGCGCCGAGTGCACAAATGTTGCCCCCGTCTCCCGCACCTCAGTTCGATATCCGTAGCGAAATAATTTTAATTCAGATATCAAGGATCCATAGGTAAGTACCTACATAATGCATAACAATATTACACAAACAAAAATAAAAATAATAATTAAAATGTAGATTAAAATGATAACGAAAAATAAAAATAAAATAAAATTAGAATCAAAATTAAAATGTAAATCAAAATTATAATTAAATAACTGTTTTAACAAGGGACCTCCACAGCGGAGATGACACCCTGACAGCCACAATCTTTTAAGATTATAAATAAAGTAAAAAAAATAAAAAAGCATTTATATCGGGTAACCCAAGAGCACCCATGCACCAACCAGAATACATATCTGTTATACACATAAGACAAATGTTATCGGACACAGCTAGGATCATCAATGTCCGGTATATGGGCAGTCAAATCTCCCGGCAATCATCGCCAGAACTGTATTGGAGCTGTCCCGCACCCTGCGCACCAAGGACGCGCACCGCTTCCGCAAGCAAACTATGTAGCCACTTGACAGCGGACCCACTAAAACTAACTTTGAACTTCTCGCAAAATAAAACGCTCATTCATTTAAATTCGCTCAAATAATGTAGCCACTTAATATAACTGACGAGCATTTGTTTTCAACGTTCTGAAGTACAGTTGTAAGTAGCCACTATCATAACAAAGACTCAATTTGAATCTGTCGTTTTCTTAGAATGCGATCAAAATATCATCCTATACGCATAATGTATAATATAGTATAATATCTACACGCATATTTAGCAGCACTATTGAACTAGTGGTGCAGGTGAGAAATTATCTAGTAATTTCGCTTCAATTTCGCTGATACGTTGACGTAGCCGATGCCGTGATTACAGTAATGTTGTTCCTATCGCAGAAATCAAAGATCGCTAGTAATATTTGATGTACGGTGTAGCAATATACGTGAGCATTCATTTATTTGTTTTAATCGCTCGTGTCGCAGGTTGCGTCGCGGCCTAATGTAGCCTCAGCCTAACAGACACTACAGTCGCCCTAACATTTGGACAACCCTCGTTTTATTTATTGTTACGCGCCCCAATTAATGCCTGATACACGGTGACATTAGTTACCACTGGCGACATCTATTGTGGATTGGCAGAACTAACTGGCGCCATCTATTATGGAATAGTAGAACTAATAGTCACGCCATCCGTCAGCGCCATCTATTGACGAGTAGATATGTCGAAGCTAGAACTTACTAGAACTATCGACATCTAGTCAGTCGGGGCCGGTATGTACTCGAACATTCTAGACGGTTCTAAAATAGAAGGTTCTGGAACTATCTGCGGCACTATATAAGGCCGGGAATAGCCGCGAGCAATCAGACTTGGTTTTGCGACACAAGCGACTACATCGAAAGCGATCTTCAAGTGCGACTTAAGAGTGATTGTGTTTTATAATTAGTGTGTGTTTTGAATTGTTGTTAGTGTTGATTAATTAAAGTGTAACTTTTGGGTGATTTTTATCGGCATTTTTATTGTCACGAACCCGAAGCTCGTAACAATTGGTGTCAGAAGCAAGGATTAATCATGCCGATTTTACCTAAAGACGACACGGAGGGTATCCGTACCCGGAGTCAACGCCAACAGGAGACGGACCAGAGACGTTTTGGTGGAGCTATGCCGCAGAGGTCGGAGGGCCAGCTACCAACCACGGAGGCCGACCCGCCCGTAGCAGCTCCATCATCAGCAGCACCAGACCTTGCTGCCCTGATGATGATGCTGCAGGAACAGGCCCGCCGCCATGAGGAACAGGCTCGCCGACAGGAGGAACAGGCTCGTCGGTTGGAAGAACAGCTCCAGCGGGACAAAGAGGAACAGGCCCGCCGACAGGAGGAACAGGCTCGCCGACAGGAGGAACAGGCTCGCCGGTTGGAAGAACAGCTCCAACGTGATAAGGAGGAGCAAGCGCGCCGCCAGGAAGAGCAGATGCTCCTGATGAAGGACCTTCACGCAACCTTAGGAAAAGACATGAAGGAGGTGAAGGATAAGGTTGCTCAACATGACGACCGCCTGTCGGAAGCTGAAATCCGGATCGACCAAGTGAGTAATCGGGTTGACAACGTGGTGGCTGACGTGAAGAAAACCGTGATGGCTGACGTAAAGAAAACGCTGGATTACCTTAAACTTGGGGATGGAATCGCAGCTTCCGTAGCTACAACACCTTCGCTACGTGGATTCAAAGTGCCACCGTTCGACGGAACTTCTTCCTGGTCGGCCTACAAAATTCAGTTTGAGGCTGTCATGAAGGCGAATGGTTGGAATAATAGTCAGGCCATGACTGCCCTCACCCTAGGCCTGCGCGACCAGGCCTTAACTGTTCTGGAAGCTCTCGGTAAGGAAGTGACTTACGAGCAGCTCCTGGAGGCATTGGAGGCTCGGTATGGCGATGCTCACCTGGAACACGTGTTTCGTGCGCAGCTCAAGGATCGCGTGCAACGCAGTAATGAAAACCTGCAGCAGTGGGCCCTTGAAGTGGAGAAGCTGGTGCGTAAAGCTTACCAGTCCGTACCTGCGCTTATTGATGGGAACCTGGTGCAGGCATTCATCGACGGCATCCGCGACCTTGAAGTTAGAGCTGCTGTGAGGCTCGGGCACCACGGGACGCTTAAGGACGCCTTGGCTCATACACTGGAGGTGGAAGCCGTGCGACAGGATCATCGTTCCCATCGCGTCAGGGAGGTTGCAGCGGCTACAGTTCGCGACCGCAATAAAGGATACAGCCCTAGGTGCTACGGCTGTGGGGAAAAGGGCCACCTTCGATCCAGTTGCCCTAAGCGAACTGCAGAAAGGGAAGACGGCCGATCTCCAGAGGGCAGTGCAGCTAACAGCACCACCCAGGACTTTCAGCACCAGCAGAAGGCGTTGCTTATGGCTCACCAGGAACAGCAAGCCCTTCTAGAACGTTTAGAAGAATTGAAGCGCGCGGTTGACATGGAACAGAAAAAGTTGGAGCGAGTGCGACGCGAAGTGCATGCGCGGTCCGAACAGGACCGTACTTATGTCAACCAGCGGAAGGATGAGACGGCCGCCTTGAAGACTAGGCAAGAGAGTAAAGAAGTTGTACCTGTGAGGATGCTCAAGACAGACCTCAGCAACGAGTGGAAGGAAAGCGTACAACGTGCACAGCAGGAAGATTCGGACATCAAGCCGATTCTGAAGTGGATGAAGGCCAGAGCTCCTAAGCCCAGGTGGAGCGACGTCTCAGCGATGAGTTCGATCACAAAAAGCTATTGGGCCCAATGGGACAGCTTGGTGATTCAGGATGGAGTCCTGTGCCGTAAATGGGAAAATGCTCGGGGTGACAGCTGTCATTTGCAAATGGTTGTCCCTAAAGCTCAAGTACCGGAGGTGCTACAGCTGTACCATAATGGTTGTTCAGGAGGTCATCTGGGAGTAAAACGGACTCTACTGAAGATACGAGAACGGTTTTACTGGATCTACTGTCGGGACGATGTCAAGGACTGGTGTCGCAAATGTACAAGTTGTGCAGCTGTAAAGGGACCTCAGACTCGTAGTAGAGGTGCAAGAGGTACTCCTAAGATCGTCCATGTGGATCGACTGGCGCGTTATTATGGAGCCGATAATGCTCGGGACGAGCATGTCTTAGGAGGGGGCAGTGTTACGCGCCCCAATTAATGCCTGATACACGGTGACATTAGTTACCACTGGCGACATCTATTGTGGATTGGCAGAACTAACTGGCGCCATCTATTATGGAATAGTAGAACTAATAGTCACGCCATCCGTCAGCGCCATCTATTGACGAGTAGATATGTCGATGCTAGAACTTACTAGAACTATCGACATCTAGTCAGTCGGGGCCGGTATGTACTCGAACATTCTAGACGGTTCTAAAATAGAAGGTTCTGGAACTATCTGCGGCACTATATAAGGCCGGGAATAGCCGCGAGCAATCAGACTTGGTTTTGCGACACAAGCGACTACATCGAAAGCGATCTTCAAGTGCGACTTAAGAGTGATTGTGTTTTATAATTAGTGTGTGTTTTGAATTGTTGTTAGTGTTGATTAATTAAAGTGTAACTTTTGGGTGATTTTTATCGGCATTTTTATTGTCACGAACCCGAAGCTCGTAACATTATTTTATTACACAACATAACGCCAGTAATCCCGAAGGTGAGTGTCAGAGGTGTACCTCAAAACTCAAACTAACTATTTATTTCAACTAAACCAATTACAGGCACTTTTGAATTGTTAAGGGTCGGTCTGTCAAAAAGATGAAGCTACTAGCCCATTCCAAGGCGTAGTAGGTACCTATGGAGAAGAACGGGCAAGAAATGCCATGGACACTCTTTTAAATCACAATAATATAGTTACAAAGTATTGGTTACATCATTCATGTAAAAATTATGCATGTGAGAACGATGCAGAACGTTAAAAGCGTCCGTAATGAAAAGATAAAAAAAAAACAATTCAAATATTAAATTAAATCAAAATCAGCCATGGCAGCAAAGAGTTGACCAATCCCTACTGACGGCGCCCGTTCACGAACATGACGCATAGATTAGCACCATTCAGCTAAACCATTTCGAAGCTAAATGATCCAACACATGCGCCACCATCAGCGAGACATTAGATTGAGCATGACATACTCTCAGCCGCCAGGGCACATTCAAGACAATGAAAGACGTACCCAGTAAATGGTAGCTTTATAGTATGTACATAGTACTCACATAATATGTGCTATGCAATTATACAATACTAGGAGATTGAAATTATATAATGCAAAAACAGTATTTTAAAATTTTCAGCAGCTACCTATAGTACACACGGCTACACTTCAAGCTATACAAAACCAGTTTGTCTTGGCCTCACTTTGTATGATATTTTCTCACAATGAACGGTCAGCCAATACTGGTTTGGCATAGCTTGATGCGTAGCCGTGTGTACACCCATATTTTGCCAGTCAGTTCCATGTAAAAGGGGGCGATCCTATTGCCATCGCCCGAGCACAAATCCTGACCGAGGTCATCCGCCTAGCCTTTTCCCAACTATGTTGGGGTCAGCTTCCAGTCTAACCGGGTGCAGCTGAATACCAGTATTTTACATGGAGCGACTGCCTATCTGACCTCCACAACCCAGTTACTGGGTAATACGATACCCGTTGGTAAGACTAGTTGTCAGACTTTCGGGCTTCTGACTACCCGTAACGACTGTCTGATGACAGCCGGGACCAACGGCTTAGCATGTTTTCCGAGGCACGGAGGGGTCTTGGTATGTGAAGATGGTCACCCATCCACCGACCAACCGCGGCAAGCGTAGCTTAACCTGATCGATCGATCCGTGCGGCTGTTATTACTTAGCCACAAGCCCCTCGCCAAGCCACAAATCGAGACTCCGAGGTACAGACGCCAGCAGGTCAAGCTACCCGAAACTGTCAAATTTTCCCAATCAACCTTGAAATGCTTTAGCGATAAAGTTGAAAATCTATTAAAGAAATTTGACGGATTGTAGGTTGCTATATGCGCAGCTGGCGTCTGTACTATTGAGAAATTCCTAACGGAAAAATCATAACAGTTGTACAGACGCCAGCACATCAAGCTACTACAAACTGTCACATTTCTTCAATAGATTTTCAACTTTATCGCTAAAGCATTAAGGTTCAAGGTTGATTGGGAGAATTTGACAGTTTCAGGTAGCTTGACCTGCTGGCGTCTGTACATTGTGTAGGTACATAAAAAATAAATAAACATTTTGCCTTAAGAACCCAGGACCTCAGGCTCAGCAGTAACCCTTGCGACAACTAGTCCAAAAGGCAGAGGTTTTTATTTTTTTTCAAAATAATCAATTTCACAACATAATGACCCCCAAGGTCGTTAAACAAATAGCAGTGTTCATATTATCACTGACGTCAGGGGCCTTTCCCGTAACGACCACAAGCCATACGACCACAGAATGGCCATATTTAGACGATATTATGTTGTCCTCAATGAAACTCTTTGGACATAATTGATACGCGAAGTTTTAAATTAGGTCATTAAAATTGTATTTTTAAATAAATTAAATATTAGTAAACATCCGGAAGTCACCACAGAAACGGGTTTTGTCGAAGGACTGTCATTTTGTCTATTCTTAATACTGGTATTCAGCTGCATCCAGTTAGACTGGAAGAAGAACACAACATATTTAAGAAAAAAACGACACTACAAAGTGAAAAATAACTTTCAATTTCGTTTTTGTTTTTATTGGGTTCGAATTTTCGTTGTTTGCCACCGACTTCCGAAATTAAACTTATTTTTCACTTTGTAGTGTCGTTTTTGGACGTCGGTTGTTTTTTTTTTTTTTTTTTTTCAAATCGGTTGGCAAGCGACGGATTTATGCGCGAACAAACATAAAAAAAAAATACAAACATCCGAATTGAGAAGCTCCTCCTTTTTTAGAAATCGGTTAAAACGGCAGGCAGATGATGATGATTTTGTCTACTCTTCCGTCGACAAAATCCGTTTCTATGGTGATCAGGCTACGCGTGCCGATCGAGTTTATGGCAGTCCATTACAACTGATCTTTGACAGTAGTTACCAGTGATTTCCAGTTTTAGCTGACCTCACATTGTACAGGTTTTTCGTACCGTCAGAAGTCAGCTTATACTGGTTATGTATAGCTTGATGTGTAGCCGTGCGTACAGAAACCCGAAAGACACAACCTAAGCTGAGGCCCTTTTGACGTTATAATCTTAGTTTTCTGTTTTTATAGTTTTAAGGTGTATTTATTGTGATGTAATGCCAATAAACACATTTTTCTCTCTTTCTTCATTGTCTTTCTAAACAGTCTTGCATCTTATGCCACTTCTTCCCAGCTGAAGCACTAGGAAGTGATGAAGTTTTGGGGGACTGTCTTATGTAATTTTGACGTTTATAAAGTGCTGCTTCTCAGCTTAATTCGAATAAATAGCTTTTGATTTTACCAAGGGGTATTGTATCCCAGTAAGGGTTGTGAAAGTCAGATAGGCAGTCGCTCCTTGTAAAATACTTGTATCCAGCTGCATCTGGTTTAACTGGAAGCCGACCATAATACTTGGGAAAAATCCTGGCAGATGATGAATCTCAACGTAGACTAGCCAATTACACAGATGTTATAGTGCACAAGTGTGTGCGTAAACACAGATGCACGTCTTCCCTCCCCCACTCTCATTGTCCGACTACGCAATTGGTCTCGTAGGCGCAAGCGCGACTGCGCTCATGAGGTCTTTAGTTAGTGATTGGCTAGCTCCTTAAGTTATAATTGGCCTCAAATGTCATAATTTCATGAAATAGTCATTCAATAAGGTAATATGAACTTACGAGAGATCTATTGATGATTATAATGCTATAAATAAATATTTGTTACGGCCGCGAATCATATTTGTATCAACATAGAACCAACTACTGAACTGTGGGGTAATTGTACACACTTTATGTAGCGATGGCTTTCATTTTGACATCTCAACAACATTCATTGAGTTATTTACGTTGTTGAGCAGACAATTTTTATGAACAAATGAAGGATTTGAGATCGATAGTGTTTAAGCAATTATGGTGCTGCAAGTTGCAAAAAACGTATGAAAATTTTGATTTCGAAGCCTTCATTGAACATTGAAGGAACCACCTTACCGATAGTGGTATAATAATTTTATTCTAGGTACATCGTCTTTACAATAATATTATATAACTAATATATACAAAGGATTGTGAAACATTTTAAAAGAGTGACTGTGGAGTTTCTTGCTCATTCTTCTCAATACGAAACTACCTTTTGGAAGAAATATTCGAATCAATTCCATTTTCTTGTAAATTTTGACGTTCAAAAGTGTCTTATGTGCCTATTTGAATGTAGATGGCTATAGGAGTAGGGGACAAAGAAATGATGGATGCACTGTGTTCATGATGATATGGTTAGATAGGGGGTGACCACTGAGATGAGGACTAATAGAGAAGTATGGAAGAAAAAGACATGTTGCACCGACCTCGAATAAATTCTGATGAAGAAAGAAAGAATGATAAATGATGAACTGTATTTGAAATAAAATATGATTGAACTTTAGACTTTGAAGTGATGCTAGAGTTTGATCAGTTCTTACCTTCAAATTCTCAATTCAGAAACCTGTTTTTAGGTAACAATACGTTATCATAATTATATCTTCTGCGAAAATACATTCGTATAATTTCTATGAAAAATTAGATCATAGTGTTGTGCACTTGCGCGCCACAATTAATGCCTGGTACATGGTGACATTAGTTACCACTAGCGCAATCTAGTATCGAGGAGCCGAACTAATAGATCGTTCTAGAAATTTCGATGCTAAAACTATCAACATCTGGTCAGTCGGAGCCGGTATGTACTCGAACCTTCTAGATGTTTCTACAATAGAAGAAATTCCAGCCTTATATAGTGCCGCAGATAGTTCCAGAAAACTATATAAGGCCGGAATTAGCCACGACAAGTCAGACCTGGATCAGCGATACATGCGAATACATCGAAAGCGATCTTCAAGTGCGACTTAAGAGCAATTGTGTTTTATAATTAGTGTGTTTGAGTTGTTATTAGTGTTGTTTAATTAAAGTGTAATTTTTGGTAATTTATATCGGCAGTTTTTATTGTCACGAACCCGAAGCTCGTAACAATAGGTTTAAACACAAAACTTCCCCATTCATTTAGTTGACGACAATTTATATTCAACTAAACATTTCCTTATTTTTTCTTGGCGGGTAGTCAGTGTTCGAAGTTGAATCATTTGCTGTGACTACATTTTTAGTCATTTATTTTGACATACGCACTAAAAAGTTGACCTATATTAATTTAAATTGTACGAAAATGAAGTGTTAATTCCTGCAATGCGTTGTGTCGTCCATATATGCGCTTACGTTAAAGGCTATGCAGGTTCAAAACCTTAATGTACATAGCTATGGCTATGTCTATAGAAATAGGGAGAAACCTGCTGAGCAATGAGGCCGTGGTTCGATTCCCAGGTAAGGCAGTGTCATGGTTTTTCTATTTGGAATTGCCCGGAGTTTGAATTTGTGCCCGGTTGATGGCAATAGGCTCAGAGTCAAAGATTCATTTGCAGATAAATATGGTTATAAAAGTTCATACAATTCATTTAAATATTATATATGCGAAAGTAACTCTGTCGTCACACAGGTAGACCATGCCAAAGGTTAGGACAAAGGGATTACTTTATCCTGGTAGTAGGTACGTTCCCGAGCGATATTTTCCGACCTCCACGCGGGAAAAGTCACGGTCTAAAAGTTAGTCACTTATAAAAGCTAGCTCAAATATGGGTGGGCCCTGCCTCAACGCAACGTATTGCAGTCCTCCAACATCTCGCACTGGGCTTCTTTCTTTTGCAATGTCATGCTACTGAGGGTGTTGTAGCTAAGTAATAACAGCCGCACGGGTCGATCGATCAGGTTAAGCTACGTTTGCCGCGCTTGGTCCGTGGATGAGTGGCCATCTTTAAATACCAAAACCTCTCCGTCTCTCGGAAAGCACGTAAAGCCGTTGGTCCTGGCTGTCATTCGTGGATCTTTGACAGTCGCCCGAAAGTCTGACAGTCAGTCCTCCAAAGGGTATTTCCTAGTAACTGGGTTGTGGAGTTCAGATAGGCAGTTGCTCCATGTAAAATACTTGAATTGAGCTACATTTGGTTAGACTGGAAGCCGACCCCAGCATAGTTGGAAAAAGGCTAGGCAGATTGGACATATGCTGAAGCCCGATGCAATTGTCATATGCACTGGCCTTATATATCACCTGATCTGACCAAGATTACGTCTGGACTTCAAAAGAGACTGTGCCTTCTGCGAGCCCACTGCAGGTTGTTAGATGTCAATGTCTTCGAATTTTTGGTTCTAGGACATGCCGCACGCACTTTTCCTCACGCACGATGTTTTCCTTCACCGTTTTGAGAGCAGTGGTGATGAATAATTTTCACAAAGTAAAGCGTTTGTCTGGGTTCGAACCTACGACCTACAACTCGTAAGTCGCGGCCGTTACCCCTGCTCCACTGGCCCTATGACATATCACCTGACCTGACTAAGATTATACTTGAACTTGAACTAAAAGAGAATGTGCCCTCTAAGTTTTTCTTCTCAGAGTAAGTAGTCAGATAGGAAACTCCGACTTCACCTATATTTTTTTTAAATATTATTGACGAAATAATTTATAATCAATTTTACATCCACTTCCCGTAATCCAATTTATAATAGTTAATTCTAGAAAGTAGTAATGAAAATAATATTACGTTTTTGGATAAAGACGTAAAAACGCTTCAACAAAACAAATCCTTTCGCTTTTAGACGATCAACAAAAAATACCCCAATTTTAATGAGTTCAGCTACGTTGGAAGCTTATCAGTAAATAAATGCCACATTATTTTGTTGTTTACTCATTATATACATTGATGCAATAAAATCGAGAATAATAACAATTTCATTGACGTCCATAAAACATGGTTTTCCCATAAATAATGCAGTCACGTATTATAATTAGGAGGATAACTGAATTCTTTGCTTTCAATAATATCAAAACTTTATGGGGAAAGCGTCAGGGTAGCCCATAAAATTAGAATGAAAAACAATACATAAATACATATGACTGTTTGTGTATGTGAGTTTAAATGTTTGTAAACGCACCCACGATACAGGAGAAATTCCTAGTGTGGGGCAACGTTTTGTTAAAAAAACACTATAAACTATTTATTTCAATTAAACCATTTACAGGCACTTTTGAATTGTCAAAATTAAATAAACTAAAATAGTTAGTCAGAAACTTGAAGGTAATTAGTTGCCCATTTCAAAACGTAGATCTCTATGGAGAAGAACGGGCAAGAAACTCCAAGGACACGCTTTTAAATGAAGATATTACAAAATATTGAGCACATTATTCTTGTTGCTTCTTGTGAGAACAATGTAAAAAAAAAATTAAGAAGCAATTCAAAATATAAGATTAAAAATAAGCCCTGGCAGCTCAGACATCGATCTACGTGGTCTTCTCGTGATCTGATCAAGATTATGTCTGGACTTTAAAAGAGACCGTGACCAGCACCCTAATTGCGTAACACACAATGAATCGGAATCAGAATCATTTTGAAGCAAATTGTTAATCCATTGCTTCATAAGTTCGAAAAATTTGTCTGCTCAACACGTAAATAACGCAATGAAGCTTGTTGAACTGTCAAAATGAAACCGATTCCGATTGATCGTGTGTTACGCAATTAGGGTGCCGAGTTTGTTTCGGCCTTTCTTGTCAGAGTAGTCAAATAGGAAACGCGGACCTCATCTAGTTTTTAAAATATGATTGACGTGTAAAAGTCTATGTGCACACCTACTTACAGTAATAAAATCATATATCATAGAACACTAACATGAAAAACCGGCCAAGTGCGAGTCGGCCTCGCGCACCGAGGGTTCCGTACAATTTAAAATTATTTTTATTATATGATGTAACTAAAAATTTACGGTTTTCGCAATTTTTCCTTTATCTGTGCTATAAGACGTTACTTCGTACCAAATTTCAAGATTCTGAGTTCACGGGAAGTACCCTGTAGGTTTTGATTCCCTTGCGAGTGCCGAAAGTTTGCGGCATAAACGGCTGTATCTTTTGATTGCGTTGGCTTAGAAGTTTGATTTTTTCCTAGTTCCAAGAACTCAAACTCAAACTCAAATCATTTATTTCAATTAAACCATGTCAGGCACTTTTGAATTGTCAAAATTAAATTGTCGGTCAGTTAGTCAGAAAGTTGAAGCTAGTTGCCAAGGGTCAGTAGACCTGAGTATTTGATATAAATTCCATGCTTGATACCTCCACGCGTTCCTGAGAAATAGGGTCTTGACAGACAGACGGACGGACGGACAACAAAGTGATCCTATAAGGGTTCCGTTTTTTCCTGTCGAGGTACGGAACCCTAAAAAGAACAAGTTAGAGGAAAATACCATCAAATCCACGCAAAAGCAAAATCATCATCATGATCATTCTCCTCCCCTTATCCCAATTTATTCGTGGTCGGCGCAACATGTCTTTGTCTTCCATACTTCCCAATTAGTCGTCATCTCGGTATTCACCCCCTTTCTAACCATATCATCATTCACACAGTCCATCTATCGTTTCTTTGATCTACCCAAAAAACCAAAGAAAATTTGAATTTCGCGGGCTACATACCGCATCACCCCCTAAGTCGAAAGCGTCAGGGTAGCCCGCGACATTCAAATTGTCTTACGTTTTTTGCAATTTGCAGGTCAGTATCAGGGGGCCTAAAAAGGCCACTTTAAGCCATACCTCTTAAAGCTATTAATTTCCTGAATTCCCAGCAGATCATAGCAATTCCTCTTAATTTTCGTAAAATTTCATTTCAGATTTAGTGTAAACATTCCCGCATGAAAAAAATATAATTCGTAATTTTATCGGTAAATTTTTAATTACAGTTTTTATTAACCAAATTGGTTTGTTATTTTTTATTTTTATAGTTTAAATGTTATTTCATTGTGATATGAATTGCATACAGATCATATTGTGGATTATCAGTTTGTGACCATTTTATAATTTTTAATATGATTCATATTGTTATCCTATTATGATTCTGCCAAAGTGGCCTTTTTAGGCCCTCAAGTTGTCTATTGATCTAAATATGATTCGCGGTCGTAACAAATATTTATGATCGGGAGATGAGCGCTATATCAATCTCATGAAAGCTGAATTAAAGGTATTTTGTAACCTTATTTTTGAGTGTAATAATGGTTATTATATGTATATGACATTTAAAAAAAACTTTTTAATAAAGGAGAGTACGCTTTAAAAAAAAATCTCCAGCTGTATTTGTACAGGCATGAAAATGGATTCGAAAATACCATATTTGATATTAAAAAAAAGTTGACAACCCTATTGACACCAGGGCCCGTATTTCCGTTATATAAAACGTTCAAAATCTAGTCGCAGTCTCATCTCAGCGACAAACAAATGTCAAAAACTTGTCAAAATGTAGGGAAATTAGACGCATTTTTGACAGATTGAGACTAAGATCAGACTGTGAACGTTCTTAAAATTACGAGAATTACCCCGCAGAAATCAGCAATGTCATTTGAGTTGGCGAAACAGTTAAAAAAAGTCAGTTCTTTTCCTTTTCCAAAAAGGCACATATTTGAGAATGTTTTAATGTATGTCTCACCCTGATGACGAATTGGGTTTTTGAATTCAACTGAAAGCGAAAGTAACTCTGACTGTATCCTACGTTTTCACGGACAAACCGCTTTACTGGAACTATTTTACTTTTAGTAGGACATTTAGATACTTTTTAACATGATTTTATTAGGTTTACTTGTAACTGACAAACAATGTAATCATGTAATCAAATATTGGAAGTAAACTTTAACCTGCTTCAATTATATTGTCGTATTGAAATGAAGCTTTATGTATACAGGGTGGCAGGGACATTGATGCGCAAACTGTAACCATGAATTCAGCACGAGTCTAGAGCCCCCTAGAGTAAAACTACTTCGACTGTAATTAAAACGAAAAATAGCTGTTCTATACATTTTGACCGCGTAGATATTGTATGAAACAGGATATTTTGTTTTTTATAACCGATTTTTTTTTTTTTTTTTTTTCTATTTATAAAATTATGTGATGAATTCATGGTTACAGTTTCCGCATTCTATGTATACCGTGTTTCAGGAAAATAAATTACTTTAACTTTTGACTTTGGAGATAATAAAAATAGATAACCCAAGACAGCAAGCATAAATGGTACGAATCTAAGATGGGAGAAAGATAAACATAATTAAGCCTTAAAAATACTTTGACGAAGTACAGACGCCAGCAGGTCAAGCTACCCGAAACTGTCAAATTTTCCCAATCAACCTTGAACCTTAATACTTTGGCGATAAAGTTGAAAATCTATTAAAGAAATCTGACAGATTGTAGTAGCTTGATGTGCTGGCGTCTGTACAAAAATAACCACCAACTGCCTGACCTTTGGGAATTACAGGCGTAATGTATGAATGAAAATGAAGCATAAGGAGTGTTTAATAGTAGCCCGGAGTTTGGAGGTTGGCGGTGTGGTACCCCATACCTCGGAAAGCACGTTAAGAGGAAATGCGGGTGGTGTTGATGGCAATGGGCTCGCCCTCTGTTACATGGGACTCTGGCGAAATGTGGATGAATTATACATCTCTGCCCAACCCTTCAGAGATTACAGGTGTGGTGTTATGTTAAATACGAGCACATGTGTTCGTAAGATGAATCATGCTCATTACATCATCAGTCCTACCTCACTATAACTGAAGCGACGGTGGAGTCTAGTCCCTAGTCATAATATTGTTTTTTTTTTTTATTGACAATGGGCTCACTCTTGACCTCAATCCAGCCCAGAGGCAGGGATGAGATCTACGGTGGAACGAGCTTGCCCAGAAGAAGCCTATTCACACTCGCCCTGAAGAGATTCAGGTTGTATGAACTCGGGAATGCAGACGCAGGCAGACAATTCCACTAAGTACTCAAGTCTAAGGGCTAATTTTTCAATCGACAGATAAATTTTAACTGTGGAATAAAATTGAGGTCTGACAGTTTTTGTGTGGAAGAAATGTCAAAAATTCAAAACTACTTCGGATAAAATTATCAGCCGTTGGAAAAATCAGTCCTAAATAGACCAGAAAGAAGGAAATTAGACCAACTGCTGAGACATAATATGATCAGTTGAAGTATGAGATGCTGCTAATTTCTTACATCGGTCTTTATACTTTCTATTTGTTTTTTTATTATTTGCTATCTGAGGGGCAATTCTCGTAATTTTAAGACCGTTCACAGTCTGATCTCAGTCTCAATCTGTCAAAAAATACTTCTAACTTCCCTACATTTTGACAAGTTTTTGACATTTGTTTGTCGGCGAGATGAGACTGCGACTAGATTTTGAACGTTTTAAATTACGGGAATACGGGCCCTGATGTATGTATCTGGTGTTTTGTGTGTCTTTTAGTCTGTGCTAAATAAATATTTTTTCTTTCTTTACTTTTCTTTCTTTAGATGAGAGTAGTGGTGGCCCAGTGGAAATGGCTGCCACTTAGTGTAAATTATTTCATTAATAAAATCATATTTCTATAATTTGCGACTATGTAAGACCGAGACTATTGTGATCTATATTGTGATATAGATCTATATTGTGATCGTGTATATTTTCTTTTTTTATATACCTGTTTGTTTCTATCAGAGCTCCTTAAGTTTTGAGTTGAGCTGCACAATTTCTGACAAATGCGTGCACTGACTGGACAGGTCCTCTCAATCTGTGTGGTTCTTTCCTCAAAAGACCATCTCAGACATCGACCTACATGGTCTTCATATGATCTGACCAAGACTATGTCTGGACTTTAAAAGAGACTGTGACGTCTGAGTTTGTTTCGGCCTTTCTTCTCAGACTAGTCAGATAGGAAACGCCGACCTCATCTAGTTTTAAAATATGATTGACGTGTAAAAGTGTTTGTACAAACCTACTTACAAAATAAAATCATTTATCATTTATCACATTTAAATTAAATTGTTTTATTTTGCTTTAAGTACGCTGTACCAGCCGATCGATTCTGTAAAAATCTCACCGTGAACAGTTATATGAAGTGAGCTTAGAGTGAGCTGTCAATGGTGTCAATCCCTAGCATTAGCTTTTGGACTGACAGCTCACTTCACCTAAGTTTTCACGGTGAGATAGTGACAGAACTGCACTGCTGTACAGCGTCCGAGTAACTGTTTGCTTTAAAAATAATTGTTTCAATACTTGTTGATGAATAATTATTTGCTGCACCGGGCGACGTCATTACGTCGGCGCCGGCTGTCGCTGACAACCAGCGCTGGAGAACCCTATGCAAGACAAGAGGTCTTGCATAGGGTCGCAGCATAATGCTGAGCGATAGCCGTTTTGCGTGGATGTGATGCATGTCAACCATTTCTTTTCTTTCTTTTTTTTTTTCTTCATTTGTTTTTGTTCTTTTTTGCGTCATGTTCACCGCAAATACTTAAGATAATATCTTAAGAGGAAATGCGGGTGGTGTTTTTTCTAGAGACGCTCTCGCCTGTTTTCTTTCTGGTTAATGACCATATAGCTATGATTTTTTACAGAATAATAAATGTTAGTTACTTGTATGTCCCTATGTTTTCCTTTTTGATAATACATTATTTTTTATAAGCACTAGAACCCTCAAAAAATGCTCAAAATTGCCTATTTAGACCGCTGTTAACAGAGGCCTAGGTTACAAATTTGACAACTATTAATGATAAAAGGAAAACATGGCGACACAGCATATATCCTTCTTATCCAGTTTATGAAATATCTTTTAAATTGGTTCAATATTGGTGGAGAAAATAGGCGAGAGCCAAACCTCGAAAATGTGACTTTTTACTTAGGCTATTCAGTCGGATCTGCAGTTGTCCTTATCGCACGAATAGACGAGAGATAGCGAGACAGAGCGACAGCGATAGTTTCTTCAAATACCTAATTTTCAAAAGTCTTTCCGCCCGCATTTCCTCTTAAGTATTTGCGGTGAACATGACGCACGCAAGGTGCACTAACAGCTACTGTGTATAATACATAGTAGCTGTTAGTGCACCTTAATAAATTACCACTGCTCTCAAAACGGTGAACGTAAACATCGTGTAGAAACCAAAAATTCGAAGACATGTGACATCCACCAACCCGCACTGGGCACGTGTGGTGTATTACTGCCCACTCACTCTCACGGAGAGGCCTGTGTCCCGGCAGTGGGAACATTATAAGCTGATTGTGGTGATGGTGTATTTTATGTAAACTATACTAACATAACATCACATCTGCACATTAGTGTCTCGTAATGTTAATTACTTTGCATACCATTATAGAATCAAGTTCTTCTAACTGAACAGACAGCTGTGCTGCAGGGGAGTTTGTTGCGCCACTTCTTCCCAGGTAAAGCAGTAGGAAGTGGTGCAGGGCAATTTTTTGGGGGATTTTCCTAATTTGAATAAACGACTCTGGATTTTAATTTTGATGAAAAAAATGAAAACTGTCGCCTTTCACAACTTCCTAGGGGCTTTAGCTAAAACTCCCCAGCAGCACAGCTGTCTGTTCAGTTAGAAGAACTGGATTCTATACAATCTCCATGATTCGAGCCAGCCAATCACAGACAATTAAATAGTTATTGGGGGTTTTCACCGTTAGCAAGAACGGATAAGGAAAATTGAATACAAAGTGGTGAAATTATATATTAGATGATGAATACACTTTAATATTATACGAGGGGCTCACGACTTAGTAACAGCCGCACAGGTAGATCTACCAGCAGGGTAATGACGTAACACACTATTAGTAGCAAAGAAAGAAAAGAAAGAAAGAACAATAGTTTATTCTGCACAAACAAAACGCACAGTTACAAATAAAAAATAATAATACTAAAGAAAAAGGGTCACAAGGATTTCTTTTTGACAGTTCAACAACATTCATTGCGTTATTTCCGTTGTAGAGCAGACAAATTTTTCTAACATACGAAGCAATCCTTCAAAATGATTCAGATTGAGTTCCGTAGTGTGTTAGGGACCGCCAGCACATCAAGCTACTACAATCTGTCAAATTTCTTTAATCGATTTTCAACTTTATTGCTAAAGCCTTAATTAAGGTTCAAGGTTGATTGGGAAAATTTGGCGGTTTGGGTAGCTTGACTTGCTGGCGTCTGTACTCTGTAGCTGAGTGAAAGACGGACAAATAAACAAAACTATCCTGTATCCTGGGTTTAATCTCCAGGAAAAAGAAAAATGATAGTGGATTTTTCAGTTTTACGCAATTAGCATGCAGGTTAAGCTGCGTTTGCCTAGGTCGGTCCGTGGGTGGGTGATACTCTATACATACCGAGACCCCTCCGTGCCTCGGAAATCACATTAAGCCGTTGGTACCAGCTGTCTTTTCCAGATCTTTGACAGTCGTTACAGTCAAAGCCCGAATGTCTGACAACCGGTCCTAACAAGTATATGAAGATGGTCACCCATCCACGGACCAACCACGGCAAGCGTAGCTTAACCTGATCGAGTTGTGCGGTTGTTATTACTTAGCCACAAGCCCCAATCCCGCGTCAACTTACTACTGAAACGACAGATAAGAACGCATATTACTAAGTATTATTTTTACAAACAATCATTTGACATAAATGTCGTAATTTATACGTAATATGCAAGATAAGGGGCCGATTAAGTATTCAAGATTTTTTCTTTATTGTAATTATAAACGTGCTAAGTTGCTTCCGAATGTGTTGAGGTCGGCTCCCTATCTAGACGTGTGGCGAAATATTCGTATTTTTTTACATGGAGCGACTTTTTATGTCGTGGCAAATAATGTTAGTATACGTAACTAATGCCTAGAGGGGCTTGTGGCTAAGTAATAACAGCCGCACGGCTCAATCGGTCAGGTTAAGCTACGCTTGCCGCGGTTGGTCCGTGGATGGGTGACCATCTTTGCATACCAAAACCTCTACGTGCCTCGGAAAGCACGTTAAGCCGTATGTCCCGGTTGTCATTCGTGGATCTGATAGTCGTTACGGGTCGTCAGAAGCCTGAAAGTCTGACAACCAGTTTTACCAAGGGTTATCGTGTTACCCGGTAACTGGATTGTAGAGGTCCCATAGGCAGTCGCTCCATGTAAAATACTGGTATTCAGCTGCATCTGGTTAGATAGGAAGCCGACGCCAATATAGTTGGGAAAAGAATAGACAGATGATGATAAATAGCAAATACAGATGTGTGATGTAAATACAGATGTGAGGTGAAGGGCGGGCGTTTTTGGGGGACTGTCTTTTGTAATTTTGACGTTCGAAAAGTTCTGATTCTCAGCCTAATTTGAATAAATGATTTTTTATTTTAGATCGTGCTACCCAGTAACTGGGTTGTGGAGGTCAGATAGGCAGTCGCTCCATGTAAAATACTGGTAATAAACTGCATAGTTGGGAAAAGGCTAGGCAAATGAGATGGCAAATAATAGGCTTATACTGATCCCACAGCTGGGACACAGGCCTCTCGTCTTTGAGAGGAGGTAGGTAAGTAGGGTATCTACCACGCGGGCCCAGTGCGGGTTGGTAGATGTCACGTCTTCGAGTTTTTGGTGCTAGGACAAAATCAAAATATTTCATGTCACATAAACCAACATGGGCATTTATGAAACGGCAGAAGCTAGGTGCACGGGTCCAAGTCGTTTCCTATGGAGAAGAGCCGGCAAGAAATTCCACGGTTAATCTTTTAAAAATAATTGGCTTTTAGAACGTTTTAAAATTACAGTAGGTATGGGAGGACATTTCCGGTTTCCTCACGATATTTTCCTTCACCGTTTTGAGAGCAGTGGTGATGATTGCACACAGTAAAGCGCCTAAGTCAAGCGTCAGTAAGATAGATGGACTACGTGAAAGATAGGCTAGAAAGGGAGTGCCTACCAAGATGACGACTGATAGAGAAGTTTGGAAGAAAAAGGACATGTTGCGCTGACCATTAATAAATTGAGATAAGGGAGAGAGAATGAAGATAGTGGACATAGTGGTCCCATGGAGAAAGATATTCAGTTTGATGGTCTGCATCACATCCTTAAATATAACGACACCTGTCTGATACATGCTGTATAGCACAAAAGCCAAATCAATTTTTTTTATAATATATTTGCAAATTACAAAAAATATATTATAATACATTTTCCTCTCAATAACGTTATCAGAAACAACTGTTTTTTTTTCTGCAAAACGAGGGCACATGATAAGGTTTAAAAAAAAAAAATGGATTACACAATATCTGTCTATCTGTCTGTTCCTAACTTGAAAACAGCTGGGCTGCTGTCTATGGAAATTGTGTTTCGATAAAAAAAAAGATAATTTTATGACGAAGCGCAATATGAGATATGAATCTATACTATTAATAAAGCTAAAGAGTTTGTTTGTTTGAACGTGTTGATGAAACTACCGTGGAAATGAAAAATCTTTTTGCATTTGATAGCACAAGTCTTACCCGCAAGGCCGCGACTTACTTTGTGTAAATTATTTCAACAACACTGCTCTCAAAACGGGTGAAGGAAAACATCGTTTGGAAACCGGCATTGTCGTAGAACCAAATATTCAACAAAGACATGTGACATCTGCCAACCCGCACTGGGCCCGCGTGGTAGATTACGGTCCACTCCCTCTCACCGAGAGGAGGCCTGTGTCCCAGCAGTGGGAACATTTTTGACTGATTATATAAGAGCCCAATTCTTGAGCAAGGCTCTAGGCTATTTAACATCACGTTAGGACACAGAAGCCGAGCAAAAAAAAAAGAAAATCGGAAAGAACGCTAAGCTAAACGAAGTAATAGCACGGACAGGCGATGCAATGCGACGGGGTGGGCATTTTCGGAGGAACAAGAAATTTCACGCGGACGAAGCCACGGGCAGATGTTAGTGATGTGATATGATATGAAGTAATTTTTTGAACGGATTAAGAGGTGATTCGGAATCTGTGACGTAATACACTTTATAAATAGAAAAAAAAAACGCGATTTGATAAAGATATATTGAAGACTCATGAAAACGGTTTAGTGTTTTCTTAGTTAAACCAATTTTGGGAAATAGGATTGGGCGGGTCACATCAGCCGTATGCACAATGACCACTGGGCAAAAATCTCCACACAATGGGTGCCTGAAGATGGATGGCGCCGCCGAGGCCGGCCCAGAAAGAGATGGCGATATGACCTAGACGAGGTGGCGCGCGAAGAGTTCCTGCATCACAGGCTGATAAATTAAGTAAATAAAAATACACAGTAGCTGTTGGCGTATCTTTATACCATATATTTTTAGGGTTCCGTAGCTTAAAAGGAAAAACGGAACCCTTATAAGATCACTTCGTTGTCCGTCTATCTGTCCGTCTGTCAAGACCCTTTTTCTCAGGAATGCGTAGAGTTATCAAGTCAAAATTAATATCAAATACTCAAGGATGCAATCCTTTGAAGCAGTCAAAAAATCAAACTACTAACGACAACCAAACAACGCAGAGACTGTTAGTCAACGCAATCAAAAGATACGGGCGTTTATATTCCGTTTATGCCGCATATTTTGACACTCGCAAGGGAATCTAAACCTATAGGATACTTCCCGATGACCTAGAATCATGAAATTTGGCAAGAAGCAATGTCATGTAGCACAAGTAAAGGAGAAAATCCGAAAACCGTAAATTTGTAGTCACAAATCCACAAATTTGTACGCACCGGTTTTTTTTTCTATTCTGAATATTTTTCACTTATTAAACGCTTTCGCCCAATGATATAATTAACATGCAGGTAAATTATTTAGAAAAATAAATAACCACATTGGTAAGTCCCAAGTTTAGTTATTCCCTAATAAACAAGGAAAAAATAAAGGTATTTAAATTGTTTATAAAAATTAGGGAAACAAACCTTAGGTAAATAACATGTTTTGGTAAATTACAATAGCAATATGGAGCGATTGTCATGGTATGGGCATGTGATACGGAGGAATGAGGAACTTGTAAAAAAAAGGTTTGAGTATGAACTTAGATGACTATAAATAAAAACTAGGTACGGTAAGGTTTGCCGCGGGCGGTTCGTGGATAGATGACCATTCACTGGCCATCCTGCATCCCTCGGAAAGCACGTTAAGCTGTTGGTCCCGGCTGTCATCGGTAGCTCTTTGACAGTCGTTACGGGTACTCAGGTCCCTAATAGTCTGATAACCAGTCTTATCAGGGGGAAAGTACGCTAAGCCGTCGATTCCGGCTGTCATTCGTAGATCTTTGATCAGGGTTCGCTGACATATATCATATTATACATCACAATATATATCAATTGATATTTATGCTCGTAGAACAGATGGCCGATGAGGCCGAAAGTTCAGCAGTGCGATTCTGGAACCATCTCACCGTGAAAACTTAGGTGAAGTGAGCGTGGAGTGAGCTGTCATTCCAACGAATGCTAAGGGATAGCCACTATTGACAGCTCACTCTAAGCTCACTTCACCTAACTTTTCACGGTGAGATTTTTACAGAATCGATCAGCTGGAGTGGCAACCGCGTACCGGAAGACGTAGCGTTGGATTGGCTCCCACAAGGTGGACCGACGACCTTGTGAAGGCCGCAGGAACCCGTTGGATACGAGAAGCACAGAACTGGTCGAAGTGAAGTTGCCTGGGAGAGGCCTATGTCCAGCAGTGGACGCCTTTCGGTTGAAAGGATAATGGTGATATTTATGTGGATTTATATCAGTATGGAGATGTGTGTAGGTAGTTCTGTAGTTACTGCTTAAGGCAAAAAGACATTTTATATTAAGACTAACTCGTTGGTGTAGTGGTCGCAAGCGCTACTGCTGAGCATGAGGTTCTGGGTTCCTTTCCCGGGTCGTGCAGTGTTATTAGGTTTTCCCATCTCGAATTTCTCAGTAGCAGCCCGGAGCGTGAATATGTGGGAATAGGCTCGCAACTTATTACACAGGACTTAAACATAACTGTTGAAATGTCAGTGTAGTGTAGATAAGTGCACCTCTGCCTAACCCGTAGAAACGAAGCGTGATGTTACAACATATTTATGTACCTTAATTGACGCAGAACCATTTTATTTCATAGTTGATAATAATAAATAAAAATCACATCCTTTAAAGGAATTCTAAAAGGTAAATGACAGGAAACAGGTTTATTTTTTCCTTAATTTACAAGTCATTAAATATGTACCTAATCACCAACAGCATTGTTTTGAATGCATTCTAAAACCGAATTTATCTGTAGTAGGAAACAATACGATAAATATAAAATGCAATTCAATATTAATATGCATGGATACAGGATATGACGTCTTTAATTCCTAAGGATTGGGCAGAACGGTACCTATATTATACACATATTTAAATGTAAAATGTATATAAGTAGTTTATCAGCCATCTTGTTACCATAACACAAGCATTAGGTTGCTTAGCTTGGGACTAGATGGCGCTGTGTGAAATGTCCAGGGATATTATTATTATTATTATTTCGCCAGATAAGTGCTTGTGACTAAGTAATAACAACCGCACATGTCGATCGATGAGGTTAAGCTACGCTTGCCGCGGTTGGTCCGTGGATGGGTGACCATCTTTACATACCAAGACCCCTCCGTGCCTCGGAAAGCGCGCTAAGCCGTTGGTCCCGGCTGTCATTCGTGGATCTTTGGCAGTCGTTACGGGTCGTCAGAAGCCCGAAAGTCTGACAACCAGTTTTAAAAAGGGTTTTCGTATTACCCAGTAACTGGGTTGTGGAGGTAACATAGGCAGTTGCTCTTGTAAAATACTGGCACTCTGCTGCATCCGGTTAGACTGGAAGCCGACCCCAACATAGTTGGGAAAAGGCAGGCAGATGATGATTTTGCCAGTTATGTCTAAGTCCCATAATTACAATAGTTACCTGACGATGTTTTCCTTCACTGTTTTGAGAGCAGTGGTGATGGAATTAAATGAACAAAGTAAAGTACATGCCTGGGTTCGAATTAACGACCTACAACTCGTCAGCACTGTCCGGAATCCACCACTGAGCAGTGGTGGACTCCAGGTTGCAAATGAAAAATTCTACATGGTAAACCCCAATAACACTGCCCGACCCGGGAATCAAACTCAGGACCTCATGTTCAGCAGTAGCGCTTGCAACCACTAGACAGACCAAAGAGGAACCATAATCATACCATTATTAATGTAGTTCGGTCAAAAGCCCTAAAGACTGACAACCAGCCTTACCAAGGGGTATCATGCTCCAGTAACTGGGTCGTGGAGGTCTGATAGGCAGTCGTTCCATGTAAAATACTGGTATTCAGCTGCATTCAGTTAAAACTGGAAGCCGACCCCAACGTAGTTGGGAAAAGGCTTGGCAAATTGAGTTGGTATACATAATATTTAGACGCTCGAAAGCCTGACAATAATAATAGTCCGTCAGACCGAATTTCCGCCACGGCAGTCAATCTCAACGGAGATCAGCCTTCGGCGCGGGAGATATTATAGTGCACAAGTGTGTGCGCACACACAGGTGCACTCTCTCTTCCCTCACTCTCATAGTCCGATGGGACGGCAATCCGACACGACCCGAGAGAGATCAGGCGCCAACCAGCCAAACAAAAGGGTGTTTTGCTACCCAGCAACTGGGCTACGGAAGTCAGATAGGCAGTTAGTCTGGAAGCCGACACCAAAATAGTGGGGAAAAGGCTAGGCAGATGATGAGTTAGGAAAAAAATAATCTGTGTTTACTACAGTAACTCAACGAGTTTCCATTGTAGCAAAGGGAACTCCTTTTTTTTTTTTCAGGATGGGAAATCATCAAATGACTCCTCCCGCTCTGGGTGGAGCAGGAGGGAGTGTCAGACTCTTACTGACTAAAACCCACCCGTGTGCCTTCCTTAGCCCTTTATGTTCCAGGGCAGCGGTAACCCTTTCGGACGATCCCGCTACCCTGGCAGGAAGGGGAACCCCTTATTGCATGTTCATTACATAGTACTATGCGCGTAGAACTCGCCACCGGTATGCGTGTATGACACATTTTCAATCACTATCTGGATCATTTTGAAGGATATTGCTAATCCATTGCTTCATATGTTCGGAAAATTTGTCTGCTCAACAACGTGAATAACGCAATGAATGTTGTTGAACTGTCAAAGTGAAAGCCATTGCTACTGTTAGAGCGGTTTCGCACTACGTCCGATCCGAATCCGAATTGAAGATCGGAGCTCGATCCGAATTGGGAATGTTCTAAATTCGGACGCACTGAGTTCGGATGTAGTGCGCAACCCCTCGTACAAATAGTACTATGGCTACTTGGGTCTGTCATTTCTCGGATTCTGATCGGACGTAACGTAAACGAAGCATAAGGAGTAACGACCTGTAGTGTGTGCATACCCCCATGGGAACAAGGAGTGAGCTTATGTATGTATATGCACGACCCGGGAATGGAACCTATGACACCAGGCTCAGAAGTTGCGCTTTGAAACACTAAAAAGCTATTTAAATGCGAAATTATATATTTATTAATCATAAACATTAAAGTCCGCAATTTCGTCCGCGTAAAAAAATCGTGTTTTAAAATAAAATAATATCCTATGAAAATCGGCAATACTGTAATATCCCATTAGTAAAAGAATTTACGGAAACAGATCAGTAGTTCCGAGGATTACCCCCGCACATACAAACCCACAAATTTTACATACGTGTAGGTATAGAAGAAAAGAGGCTTGTGGCTCAGTAATAACAGCCGCAAGGGCCGATAGATCAGGTTAAGCTACGCCTGCCGCGGATGGTCCGTGGATGGGTGACCATCTTCATATACCAAGACCCCTCCGTGCCTCGGAAAGCACGTTTAGCCCGGCCCCGGCTGCCATTCGTGGATCTTTGTCAGTCGTTACGGGTCGTCAGAAGCCAGAAAGTCTGACAATCAGTCTTACCAACGAGTAACCCAGTAACTGGGTTGCGGAGGTAAGATGGGCAGTCGCTACACGTAAAATACTGGTATTCAGCTGCATCCGATTAGACTGGAAGCTGAACCCAACATAGAAAGCTAGGCACGTGATGGTGTATAAGTATAGAAGAAAGTGATCATAAAAAAATCCAGTGTTCCTTCGCAGATCGAAAAAAAAAAGTTTATTACTTATATGTTAGGTATAAATATCCAATATATAAAATACAAAAACTTCAACATTCAAAATCCCAACCATTCTTGGCTTGCCAAAAACAATACCATCAATAACATACCGATTTTCCTATTAAAAATTATTTAAAATAAAGTTAATGCCACACAATAACATAAATAATAATAAATGTAAAATGATTAATAATCCTCCATTGTTCGTAAATTTGTAATGGATTCAACAATTCCAGGGGACTCCCCTAGAATCCATTGATATAAAAGGAAATAGTCTGAATAAACATCAGAAAACATTTTGTAGCAGAAAGGATATAGATATATAGTTGGAATACTCTTTACTACATAACATAACATCACGCTTCTATTCTTCGAAGGGTTAGGCAGGGGTAACCCACATTTCGCCAGTTATGTTTATGCCCCAAGTAACATCCACCAACCCGCGCTGGGCCGGCGTGGTAGATTACAGCCCACTAACTCTAGCAACAAGAAAGCCTTTGTCCCAGCAGTGGGAACATTATAGGCTGATTATTAATAGGGGGCGAGCCTAATGCCATCAGCCGGGCACAAATCCAGGCTCCGCGCTGTTACTGAGGGATTCCCACAGAGCACTTTATAATACGGGTATAGAGTGTCATCTCACGGTATTTTTATGCCAACCTGTCGTGAGTAGCGCCATCTGAAAATCGTGTTCCTAACTAACCATAATATACATACCTATACTATATTTTTTTCTTTCATTTTCATTAGGTTGCTTTTGCAAATATTTCCTAGTTATGTATTGACGAATCTGATGATGGTCTCTTCAAGCTTTACGGAGGAGCAGAGCTTCAACTCAACATTAGCAGCAAAGAAAACAGTATAAACAATACGAAAACCACTCAGCGCTTTTTATTATTTTTCAACTATTATAAAGTCTAATTCGTTCTGTAGAGACATCTAGTACGTCTTATGTGAATTATTTGCCTTAAGTTTAAGGAACAAGATTAATAGATGGCGCACCTAAAAAATTGCTGTGCACGTGAAGGTAAGTTTACCCCCCCTGGGTATTCCTGATCGAAAAACCCAATAACACTTTGTCAGACCTAGGAATCGAAACCAGGACCTCGGGCTCAGCAGTAGCGTGTTGAAGTCAGTGACGAAGTCGAAGCCGACTCGAAGTAATAGACTTCACATAATTATTCGGCTCATACCGAACAGCAACCTTCCTTCAGCTCGAACCCGCGCTTAATCATATTCGGGTCGGCTTATATTATATTCGATTTTGCCACCCGGCTTTGCCGAAGCATGCCGACCTGAACATGTGTAACACACCTAACAATTCTACAATAGAGCTTTAGAGACCTGATTTGGGTAGCTCGTGCAGCAGATGTGCATACGAAAATGAACCTTAGTCCTATAAAATTAATGTTCATATTCCTATGTGACACTTGACCATAGTCGCTTTTAAGAATAAGCACATTAATCTCGTAGAAATAAGTTATTTTCGTATGAAGTAAAGTCGAAAGTTTACTCTGTAGATCCTCTTACCCAATGGATCAAGGAATTTATGCAGCTCAAAGTCTAGCAACAAAATTTCTAAGGAAAAGAATGCTTAACAAAAACATAACAATTTTACTACCAAAATGGATAAATGCTCAACAAAAAACTACACACATCGGAAAATTAGAGGAACACAAAAAAAATACATTGTTTTTTGAGATTGAAAGTCTATTATTTAATGTTTTTGCTTGATTTGAGTCCGTTCGTTTATTTTATGCAAGAAAAAAACAAACAGTGGAGTTTATTAGGATTTAATTAATAAAAAAATGCTGTCTGAAAATTTTTGATGTTTTCTAATGCGAAAGAACAGGGGGTTTACTCCGTAGTAGTATCGGCCGAATGTTCAGCCGTTTCCTGCTACGAAGTTACTATTTGGTTCGGTCGGTTCCGATCCTAAACTCCTACACTTTTTCGAGTATTGACTATGGTCCCGACCCAACTTAGCCGATACGAACTTTTTTCGCATTTTTCAATAATATTCGGTTCGGCCATGTGTCGGTCCGATCCGAACATCCGCACTTTGCACTTCGGAGTAGGCCCCCAGAGCTTTTAAAAAAAGAAAATTAAGAAAAAGAGTTAATAGCGCGTGTTGCCTCCACGTCCTTATAAGGGCTTGGATACATCTAGCCATGCTTCTGATGACACCTTCAATCATTTCCTGAGGCAAAGTGTCCCATTCTTCAACCAGCGCCAATTTCAGGTCTTCCACATTTCTAGGGGCAGGATTTCTTGCACGAACCCGAAATAACGAAACCACTTGTCAAAATACCCACAAGTTTAAAAAAAGGCACTTTTTATTCGTGTTCCTCTAATTTTGCCGGTGTGGTGTGTATTAACAACTGTTGTGTATTGACTGTTTTGTGAAAACATGATGAGTTCCATCAAATATGATTTTGAGAGCTAGGTATATTAAATTTTTAAACGGTTATTATTTAGTATCATTTTATCATAATTGCCACATATTGAGTTTTGATTAAAAATACAAGGTCAAACATTGCTGCAATTTGCAAAAAACAGGAAATTTTGATTGATATTTCATGAAATAGTCATTCAATAGGATTATATGGACTTAGAAAGAGTTGTATTGATGATTTTAATGATTATAATTCTGTAGTCCTATTTGTTACACTCGCGAATCACATTTTAGCAAAGTGCAAAAACCATTTAAAAAATGAATTTTGCGGGCTATCTAGCACCTCCCCCTTAATCTAAATGCTATAGCTGCCCGTCCTGACTGTCCTTTCCAAAACCAGTTGATAAGGACAACCATAGACATTGTTTAGTAATTTATAGGTACACATTTGTAACTAACACCAACTTTTTTCTCTGAAGTAAATAAATAAAATAATCATAATTTTTTTTCAATCATCACTAAGACTGATCACAGCACAATAAATATTTTTAAACAAACTGGTAGCTATCAGGAAAATCGAATAAAAATCGATAGCATGGTAGATTACAGACCCCTCCCTCTCGAACAAGAGGCCTGAGCTAATATTTTATTTTAATTCTAAGTTAATAATTACATACTTTTAAAGCTAACAGTATTAAAATAATCAAAAAAATATGTGCAAGTATATAAAAAAAAGGGCATCAGAAAATTTGTTCACATCTCTCTGAACAGGAAAAGTTTCCTGAATGATTTTTTTAAACTCCAAAGGGGGAAATAGGGGTGTTGAAGTTTTTGTGGAAGTAATTGAATGCGCGGTCCAATTAACTCGAAACTCAGTAATAATACTTTTGACAGAAAATAATTAATAATAAGTAAATTGATCCCTGATGGGGTAAAAAGGGGTAATTCGATTTTTAAGGGGAGGATATCAACATGAAACTGTATGTTACATTTTCACTCCTAAACCACTGAACTTCTGATTTGGCAAAGAGGTAGATGGCATCCTGGGGAAGGACATACTTTTTATCCTGGTAGCATGTTCCCGTGGGATAATTTCCGACATCCACGCGGGCGAAGCCGCGGGCGGAAGCTAGTTTCATAATAAATAAGTTGATAAAATTTGTGTATTTTGAAGAACATTTGTATACCTTTGCATCTGATAAAAATACCAGTAATTTACATAAACTTTGGACAAGTTTTTTTAAAAATTCATTGTTGCAAAGATGAGATAGCAACTAGATTTTGCATGTTTATAATTGAGGAAATTTGACTTCTTTTTTATTTTTATTGCTGAATGTGCCTGCTCCTGACCTTGATCACACCTAATAGATAGCGATGAGGCCTATGATGAAACGAGCATGCCCAGAAAATGCCTGTTCACTTTTGCTTCGAAGGCAGTTCTGAATTTATCAAAAAGATGATGAGATGTGTTGAATACAGTCACAGTTCTCCAGTTATGTTTAAGTCCCACGTAATAGCGGGTAAACCTATTGTCACTAATCCAGACTCTTTGCCTAGGCTGGGAATCAAATCCTAGACAACACAGTCAGCAGACATGCATGCTAACGAATCACAACAACAATAAATATTATACAAAAATAGCATAATCCTTGATTATGATTAGATAATGAAATGATACATAACGAACCTGAAATAAACTGTCAACTAAAACTATGTTAGTAAAGTTATTTACAAATGTTTTGGTATATTAAGTCCTGTTTTCATAAAAATAAACATAGAATGATGCTTTAAAGTATGTTGCATAGTCGAATCGAAATCGACAGTCACTTATTCAAACAAGGCTGAGAATCAGCACTTTTTTAATGTCAAAATTCTTCGATCAATAATAGTACTAGATTCCCGATAAGCGCTTCAAAAACGGCCTGAAATAAAGAAAACAAATACTTTTGTGGTCTTATTTCAAATTAGTATGTTTTTAACCTTATTACTTAGACTTTAAGTTTCATTTTAGAATAAATGACTGAAAATTAAAAAATAGAATGATTTTATTTTCAAGCTACATTTTAAATATATTTTGCAATGGTAATTAAACTTTATGTTTAAGCATTAAAGTTTATAATAAACTGAAGTTGTTAATATTATTAAACTTTTTTCTAAGAAATGTAGATGTTTACATGTGTGCAAACGTGGCCACTTGAGCGACTGATTTTTTTTCCTGATCCTTAATCTAGTACTATTATTGATCGAAGTCAAAATTACATGACAAAGTCCCAAAAATGGCTGCCCTTCCCCACTTCCTAATGCTTTAGCTGGGGGGTAGTGATGCAACTAACTCCCCAGCAGCACTGCTGTCTGTTCAGTTCGAAGTGTTTGCAAAACAATATTATATGTTGAATCTCATAACAATAAAACTAGTGTATTTTTTTTATAATGTGCATCTCTGTGACCTTTAAGTGACTAAAGAAGATTCTCTCAAATAAGAATTGTATTGAGAGAATGATACAATGACAAATCTTTGTCTTTTAAACTTTAAAAATGCAAATTATTAGTCATAAATATTGTATCTATAGAAACTTTATCATAAGCATTTACACAGATTTTTAGGTTACATTAATCATCCCATCCCAACAAGATTGCTATTAGAATAATATGTTTTCTATTTACTATGTTTGCATTTTGTAGCTTTCTGCAGTTCTAACCAAAGACAAAGCTGTGTTTTTGCAAAAATGACCGCATCATTTCTCATTGTCTGCCAAAATTATGCAAAAAAAAAAAAACAATAGTGTTATGTTCATGCACTGCACAACAAAATTCGAAATACAAAAAGTATGGTTAATCACAAAATGAAATGCTTTCGACCCTTGGTATGAGTTTTAAGTGGCAAAACAAATAAATTGGTGAAACTTTTATGAGTCATCGCCGAAGGAAATATTATTAATGTTGTTAGCAGAGATGGAAAAACCCGAAATACCTTTATTCTTACCCATAGTAGTGACGTTATAATCTGCCTGAGTGAAATGAAGACTGCAAACTTTTGAATACTTCGTATACGGCTTGCCTCGCTTCAGAATCAGGTTCCACTTGTCTGCCATAGTCACGTCACGAGGAAACCGATGAAATTTCACGTTTTTCGTTTTGCCGGCGAGCGACGTGCATTGTGGGACAGTGCAATAATATCCCATCTTCCTTTCTTATTTGGTTTCCCAAACTTATGAATGTTTACAGTCGGCGAAACGAACACAACACATCGATTAAGTTTGTAACCTCTAGTCCCGGACACAAATATGTTATTTAATTTATTTGTTGAAAACGTTATCACGTTGGTTTGGAAAAAAATGGAATCATCACACTGTAGCCTTGAAATATTTGACATCTATTTTTCCCTTCCCACTTTTTTTTCCGAAAAAAAATGGCCACTCTTCTGGACCATAGACTTCGCATTGACGTCTTTTCAGATAATAACCATGCAATAGTACTTGTTGTTATGCCATCAAGGAATCGACTAAATATTGCCATCCATATAAAAAATACTGTAATAATTCAGCGGTATAAAAAGTATGCGGAGAGCGTAGGAGAACAAACAAACAAGCATAGGAAACGACCGACGGAGACGCACGAATTCAACTTAATATTCGAAAATTTATAAATCATTGGTCAGTTAATTTATAAGGCTTTAGTGAGAAGTAAATTAGAACCAGCCCTATTTGTTTTAAAAACTGAAAGCTCGTGATAGACGGCAGCGCTGCTGGTAGTCCACAAACTACCATTGTTTTGTATGTGTTTACTGTTGCGTCCATCACAAAATAAACGAAAACTAGATAACGGCGGGATCGCAATCAAGCACTAGTTTACATCATTAAAAAAAAAACAATATAGCTACTTGGAGTGTAGCTCTAAAAGATGAGCTAAGGAAAAGGGGAAGCGTCTACCACCGGTAAAAAGCAGCTTTACTGGAAAAGTAAATAAAATATGAACGTTTTATAATTTATCTAGGTTTCGGTACTTGTGGTGAAATTCAAATTCAAATTCATTTATTTTTTGTGAACACACAATCTTATGTATATAGTATAGTGTTTGGTCCAACCTATGTTCCGCCGACAGGCATACAAAATAGTGATGCTATGATCAAAATTAAAGAAGGTGAAGAATTTCCGTCTTTTAAGCCGTTAGTCCCGGTTGTTATTCGTAGATCAGGGTGTAAGATCTGCGAATGACAACCAAAAAGGGATAACGTTTTACCCAGTAACTGGGTCGCGGAGGTGAAATAGGCAGTCACTCCACATAAAATACTAATATTTAGCTGCATTCGATTATACTAGTGGCCCCAAAATGGTTGGGAAAAGGCTGACAGATTGACGTTCTAAAATCGACTAAATAAAAATTTCAATAGTTTATTTATATTTATTCTATCATAGACATCCAACACATCTTCAAAACTGGCAACACTATTTTTTTTCTCAACTTTGATAAATGTCGGAGCTTGGTGTTTATGCGCGAAGTTTTGTTTGTTTTTCTATAAAAAATACAACTGTTATAGTAACAGTATAATTTCTTAGATATGTTAATTTGTGTGTTTGAACTAGTTTCGCACTAACAAGATGCCTTACTACTGCACAGTGCCGCGTTGCACGTCAATGGCTGGTAAAGCAAAGAACGTTTCATTTCACCAGTTTCCGAGGGATGAGGAGCTTGCTAAGCTATGGAATGATATTCTGAAGCGAGGGAAACCGTATACAAAGTATTCTAAAGTATGCAGCCTTCATTTCAAGCCCGAGGATTACACAATAACGAGTGCCGGAAAAAATAAAGGTACGTACCTACGCGCACGTTTGCTTTTCCCATTAATAGTTACCTACGCTTTGATTACAATACCTATTTGTTGTCTGTGTCTGTTTTTGTTGTTGTTTGAAAGTTTTAAATGTAAATAATGTTGTGTTATTTGTTGGTTGTTTGTTTTCTATGTAGTTATAAATATGTTAGTAACTGTTTGGGCAAATAAATCACTAATGTACTCAATAGGTGTGTCAGCCAGCTACCAGCATCTTTGTGGCATGAAGTCCACCTTGGGTATCATGGTTGGAGAACATGAAGTATGGAATATGAACAAATCTTTGATATTCCCAAAAATGCTTTTGGCACAGAAACGCAGAAACATTGAAATTAAATGAAATGTTTGTATAAACATATGTATTTTAAGAAACTTTTACACATCAATATATGATAAAACTAGATGGTTTAAAATATTTCCTAGCCGACTAATCTCCGACAAGAAATGCCAAAACAAATTCAGAGGTCATGGTCTCTTTAAAGTCCAAACATTATATTATTAGGACTATTATGTGTCTTAATAATGCGGGTCCATGTCTGAAAGGGACTTTTGGAGAAAGTGCCATTGCAGCTTTGAGTTGACCTGTCCCAACAGACGGCATGCATACATGAGTCATCATCAGAGGTCGGAGTAGGTAGATTGAATTGGGGTCATTGATCCGAAACGTATATATTAATATGGACATTCTTCCGGATTTTCGGAATTGGTTGATTATTAAAAAAAACCGGAACTTAGGTAGAAATTGTATTAAAATGAGCAATATTATGTTGTTCATATTATTTTTTAACGTTACCCAGTCACCATTTGACACAACCCAACTACCAATCAGAGCAAAGGATCATGGGTGGTGCACTACCTGGTTATCAAAACAATGCCTACGCTCAGCGACGACATGCCCGGTAGCTCACTCGTTCTTTTAATTGAGCAGTAATAATATCACTACCAACATTAACAATATTTAATTGGATTCGGAAATACCGGAATTACTTACCGAGAAAATTACTTATCCATGTTATTCTTTCTGTGAACATTTATGATACAAGTACCAAAAATCAATCTACCTACTCCGACCTCTGGTCATCATGTAGCTCAACCCTATTTGAGGGAGCTCAACAATCCGTCACACGACGCTACCAGAGCTGTAGGACATTTGCATAGGCCATGTACAAAATACTCAGTGTTTGATGTTATTAACGTAGAGACTAAACTCCTCTAAAAGGTCCCTCTGACAATTTTTTGCAGTTAGTACAAGCGATTTGAAGTCAGTGCCGGATTAAGACTGTGATGCCCTAAGCAATCCACGCATGTGGGCCACCCTGTCCACTAATAAACTAGTACAAATCTTTAAAAAAAATGTATCTATTACAACGAGATAGATCAGGGCGCGTTCACATATATGTACGTTTTTACAGGATCCTTTTTAATGGGTCCGTCACTACTGGAGATAGTATTCACACAGCATTTATAGGATCCTTTTTAACGGATCCGTCGCTACTGGAGATAGTATTCACACAGGACTGATTTTAATAGATCGGATCAGTATACTGGATCCGAAATACTGTATTATGTGTGAACTAGCTCATACAACTACATACGTTTAAACAGACCTGTAAAACGGATTGCTGCTTATTTTGTCGAATCGATATTTTCTACTGGATCCGGAATACTGTATTATGTGTGAACTCGCTCATACAACTACATACGCTAATAACATACACGTTTTAACGGACCTGTAAAACGGACGTTAAATGTGAACGTGCCCTCATTACGTTTCTTATAATATATTTATGTATGAAAGCATAATTTTTTTTATTTATTGAAATGCGATGATACTTTTAAGGCAATTCCGTATTCAACATTTTTAGCATATCTGCTTCTATATACTAAACAGGCCCACTTACTACAAGGAGACTTGTAATTTGTTGTATTCCTTCCAGGATGTGATAGCTACTGATAGTAATACTTAGTAAATTGTTACAAATGGGCGACCCATTTGCAACAAATTTAACTATTTGCCATAGTAACATTTTGAGATAACTGGTACCAAAGTTCATACATGTGGATGATTCTTGAAAATTGTTAAAAATTTCTTTGAACTGTTTTATGTTTTAGAAATTTTGGTTTCATTGGAATGTTTGCTAATGTATGAGGTGCCCAATGAAATAGCAATGAAGGCCATACGATTTGCGAGTTAAGAGAAAAGTGATACAGTGACAAATTCTGGGAAATTTTCAAAAATACATAAAAATTGAATTTTCTCGAATCCCATGAAATTTTACCTAGACTTTATGGGGTGCTTAACTGTTGGAAATGGGTCCCTCTATCACTTCCTGCTAGGAATACGTCAAAGTACAAGTCACCCTGTATAATATTGAACTCAAAACTCAAACTCAAATCATTTATTTCAATTAAACCCTTTCACTTTTGAATTGTCAAAATTAAATTGTCGGTCAGTTAGTCAGAAAGTTGAAGCTAGTTGCCCATTCCAAAACGTAGATCTCTGTGGAGAAGAACGGGCAAGAAAATCCACGGACACTCTTTTAAATCAAGATATTATTACAAAATCCTGGGTACATTATTTTTATTGCTTCTATATGTGAGAACAATGTAAAAAAAAACTAAACAATTTAAAATATAAAATTCAAAATAAGCCCTGGCAGTTAAGAGATGACCAGTCTCAACCGACGGCGCCCGTTCACGAACATGACGCGTGGATCAGCACCATCCAGCTCAACCATTTCGTAGGGAACCGAATGATCCAACACACGCGCCACCACCAGTGAGACATTTAAGTGAGCATGACATATTCTTAACTGCCATGCTCTGTCAAGTCAACATCAAAATATCGTAAAAAAAGAAACGAATCCATGGTTCTTACATTTACAAAATTTAAAAAAATGCTTCTAAATTATACAAAACTATAGTTTGCAATTTATTTAAATATGAGAAAAAAGAAAAAATTACTACCAATCAGGAAGAGGTATATAATATTGAAGTATATTAAGAATTAAAACTTGAATGAATAAAATATACATTAAGTTCGTAATGTCAAAATATTTAAAAAACAAAAAGGTGAAGCATCTCTTCCAAATATTGAAATTGCGATCAACTAGCGTACCCAAGTGCCTGTGGAGCAGGACCAGCATTAAGCCAAGCATTTTTATCTACGATATACTCATCCACTTTATAATATGCCTGTCTACATAGTGTGCGTTTAATGCATGTTTTAAATTTCTTCCCATTTAGTTGAAGAATATCGAGTGGTATTTTATTATAAAGCATCAAGCCTTTGCAACGTCAACGCAACAACATCTCCTGCCCACAAAACGCGTGGGTTTTCAAACAGCTTGCTTTTCAAGTAGCACTTGAAAAGCAAGCTGCAATACAGGATAAATTTTTATTCAGTGCGTAAATTTTCACAGGGTGTTCTACCCGTGAATATGAACAACTTTCACTATGGGACCATCTCTGAAATCACAAAAAAAAAATCAGCTGTTTCTTATAAAAGTTCAATACCTACTCGGCCAAAATGTATGAATCTGCTGATTTTTTTTTCGTGATTTCAGAGATGGTCCCATAGTGAATGTTGTTCATATTCATGGGTAGAACACCCTGTAAAAATTTACGCACTGAATAAAAAATTATCCTGTATATGCAAATATGTTTTTGGTGCTGCTTATGTTTCCCCTTAAGACGTGATGTCCCAAGCAATTGCTTAGAGGGGCTAATCCAGAACTGTTTGAAGTTGATACCCACACAGTAAGTATGTGTACCTAGGTATCAATATGACATGATGAGCTTTAGCAAGAGGCTGTCACACAGGTTTGTATGAGTGATAGAGAGGTTGAACATACAGAAGTATAAGGAACAGGGTGTAAAGTTCACTCATTCTCCATAAAAAAGAAAGGATCCTCCCACCAGACGGGTGTTGTGTCTGGTGGGCAACTGCCCGACGATTGATGTCGGGACGTTGTATGCTAGTTGCGCAGTTAACTCTGCTTGCGCGATGCAGGATTTAGTGTGACTTCAGTATGACGCGTAGTTCGCATGCGGCGTTGTAGATACCGCTACAAACATTTTCAGACACCTAAAAATCTCCAGCCTTTGAAAATTGTTTTTACATTTTCAGGAAAACTTTATAATATTTTGTAAAATCTACAAGCTTAGGTAATAATACACGGTGTCAATCCATGATAAAAAGACGCGCATCTTTGTACCATGCACATGATTCTGAACAAACTGCATTGAAATTTTTCGTCAAAAAAAATTCGCTACAGTCAAAATGTATGGAATATATTGACTGCATAAGTATTGCACTTTTAATGCAACAGTTTTTTTTTTTTTTTTGATAACAGTAAAGTAATCTTATGCTAAATTCATGGTTACAGTTTGCGCGTTGATGTCCCTGCCACCCTGTATATCATAGGTTCTCAAGGTGGCCATAGCCCTCGTGGACGTTTGAGAATTTCAGGGGGGCAGTACAAAACACAGAAAAAAATATATATCCTATCTTACGACTATATTATATTACACGTTTAAATATAATCGTGGAAATATGTCCTAGATCGAAAAAAAAACGTCCGTCAATCTGCACTGGGCCCGCGTGGTTGATTACAGTCGGTTCCCTCTCACAAAGAGGAGGCCTGTGTCCCAGCAGTGGGAACATTAAAGGCTAATTACTCTAGTCTCCGCAAAACTAAGCTTGAGCGCGAATTTTGAGTACAAACTATTACTAAATTGTTGTATTATGCAAATTTTCAGGTCAATGGAGAACTCTACGCAAAGATGCGATACCGTCTCGGAACCTACCCTCGGACACACCAGCACCATACACAAGACGGCAGTCTGGTGCCTGGGTACCTAGCAATGTACCTGCTTTAGATCCACAGGTAAATATATCTATACTTTGATGTTTAAGGAGGGTGCTCCAAGGTAGCCCGCGAAATTCAAATTTTCTTACGTTTTTTACAATTTGCTGGTCAGTACTAAGTTGTACGTTGATTAATATGTGATTCGTGGCCGTAACAAATATGTATTTACAGAATTATAATCATTAAAAATTCCCTGTCCTTTTCTTAATGAAATAGAAAGAAAAAGATGCACTGAACTTAAATTTAGTTTCGTTTGTGAACAAAGGAATCGGCGCCAATGACGTCATTCACAATCTAATTTCTAAACTGTAATTTGAAAACATTGTAAAAGCCAATTTTAAAAGAGTAACCGTGGATTTCCTTGCCGACTCTTCTCCATAAGAAACGACCAATAATGTAACCGTGCACCTAGCTTCTGACGTTTCATAAGTGCCCATGTAGGTTTATGTGAAATAAAATATTTTGATTTTTGAAACTAAACCACGTAACTTTAACATTTCAGCTACAACATCAAGCGCGACATCTAGCCCAAGCTATCTACATGCAGACTATGCTAGCGATGCAAGCGGCTGGAGTACAAGATCCAATGGCACTGACCTCCTTGCGCAATGGTAAGTTATCATTAGACTGGATTACATGCAACTTATACCCTGTTCATTAGGTAAACCGTTTTTAGGGTTCCGTAGCCAAATGGAAAAATACGGAACCCTTATGGATTCGTCATGTCTGTCTGTCTGTCCGTCCGTATGTCACAGCCACTTTTTTTCCGAAACTATAAGAACTATACTGTTGAAACTTGGTAAGTAGATGTATTCTGTAAACCGCATTAAGATTTTCACACAAAAAAAAAACAATAAATTTTGGGGGTTCCCATACTTAGAACTGAAACTCAAAAATTTTTTTTCATCAAACCCATACGTGTGGGGTATCTATGGATAGTTCTTCAAAAATGAAATTGAGGTTTCTAATATAATTTTTTTCTAAACTGAATAGTTTGCGCGAGAGACACTTCCAAATTGGTAAAATGTGTAAAATGTTTTGTAACTTCTAATATTTGAAAATGATAAAACTAAAAAAAATATATGATGTACATTACCATGTAAACTTCCACCGAAAATTAGTTTGAACGAAATCTAGTAAGTAGTTTTTTTTTAATACGTCATAAATCGTAAACCGCAATTTACCTTTCATTCAATCAACTCAACGGAACCCTCCATGGGCGAGACCGACTCGCACTTGGTCGCTTTTTTTGACAGATTGAACTAGTGATTGCAGCAACACACAATACATTAATTGATACACGTACGGTATTATGTCTGTAAAAAGCCATAAATAGGATAATTTAATAAGATAAGGCAGTATATATATTTATTTTATTACGCATTTTAAAATTAACTTTTACGTAATCTGGTATATGTACGTTCTACGACATCATCATCATCATTCTCCTGCCCTTATCCCAATTTATTCGTGGTCTACGCCACAGAACAGATAAAAGAGGTTAGAACGGCCTTGTGGGCGGGGCAGGCGCGCCGCCACGTTGATCAGACGCTCACAGTCAACAGAAATTTGAATCACCGCTCAACAATCGCGCTCTTGTTGTGACATCGTTCGAAACTCCGCGGAAAAAAATTATTATGCCGTCTTGCGCTATCATAACGTGTCGGAAAAGAAGTCAGGAGTGTAATGTGGCCCGAGGAGGGATTTCTTATCACCGGTAAGTCCAAAAACCTTAAAATACGAGTGATATTTGTAATTATTGCAAAAGTATTATGTAGTTTGTAGACAAAAACGATAAAATCGCATTCAGATGCAAAATTATACATTGCTTGCTATTGCATGGGTACGATCTTGTACGACGTGAGCGGTCGCGCAATGTATTGCGTTCACTGCGAACGCCGCGTGTGTCGAGCCAAAGCATCTATTCAAGGAAATCTATGCGCATCGATAGTGTTGTACCAAATTGTAAACAATGTCGATATTAAGTATGTGTATTATACGAATGATTATTTTCAGTAATGTTACAATTAATACAACTTCGTTTTTATTAACACTAATTTTATTATTGTATAATGTGGATTACTATTATTTAGCCCATATCTTTGTACGCTTGAATGACGTTAATCCCGGACACAGAGCCTATAAGGCCAATTCTTGTAATTAAAAACGTTCAAAATCTAGTCGCAGTTTCATTTCAGCGACAAAAAAATTACAAAAACTGGTCAGAAATGTAGGGAAATTAAAGGTGTTTTTGACAGATTGAGACAGATCAGACTGTGAACATTCTTAAAATAAAGAGAATTGCCCCTCTTAATTAATCCTCATCCAAATAAATACGTTACTCATCACAAGTATTTAATTTTGAACAAAATTGTCCTTGATTGGATTTTAGATTTCAATGAATATCTTAGGAGATATCATGGTTTTAAAATAACTCCGCAAGGCGGCCGGTCATTAGCTTCCTATAGTAATGTACTAAGTGATAATCGTAAGTAATACTCTTAAAGTAATGGAATATATGTATTATTTTAGTAGGCTTTTGCCTCAAATTAACGCGGGTGAAACCGGCGGGCACAGCTATTATTCATAAATTAACATGATACAGTTAATAAATACATTTTTCACAGAGTAATTCACAATACATTAATTAGATTTTATTATGTTAATTCGACTTAGCATTCGATATGGCCGTGAAATTTAAAATTTCGTTTTAGTTTTTTTGCATATTGTAGCTTTGTTTTACGTTATTCAGAAATTCAAAATACTATTTTTCTTTCTTTCTATTATTATGACGTAAAACAGAGCTGCAACGCGGCAGTAACGGATGTTCCCCCTTAAATTGACTTTGATTTAATTTTATTTATATGTAATTAGGATGTCCACATTATTCGTACCGTACCCGCAACTAAAAAAATTGCAAAACTTTAATTAACAAAATTACAGTAATTTTATCGATATGATTAATCGACCTTTTGGTCGCCGTAACTATTTGCTTTTACACGTGTGTGAGTGTACGTCCAGAGCAGTATTTGCGTTAGTGTGAGAACCAATAGCAAACACGCGATCTAAGTGCATGTGGTTTATTTGTGTGCGTAATTCGCGTACGTATTGATGTCTTGCTTGTAGTGGAGACACAGGAGTAGGAGACAGGCGGCGACACGCGTTTTAATACAAATCAGGAACTATTTCCTTTCTAACCTATTTTATCTGTTCTGTGGTCTACGCAACATGTCTTTTTCTTCCATACTTCTCTATTAGTCGTCATCTCGGTAATCAGCCCCTTTCTAACCATATCATTATTCACACATTCCATCCATCGTTTCTTTGGTCTTCCCCTACTCTTATAGCCATCGACATTCATACTCAAAACTCTCCTGACGACATTTTCCTCATTTCTCCGTAACACATGCCCATACCATGACAACCGATTTCCACACAACTTTTCAGTGACCGGTGCCACTTTCAGACTTCCTCTTATGTACTCATTTCTTATTCTATCCATTCGTGTAACACCACACATCCCTCTTAGCATTCTCATCTCAGCTGCATGCAATTGCCTTTCATTTATCCCTTTTGTGGCCCAACATTCTGATCCATACAGGACAGCTACGTACGTTCTAAGACAGCTGTCAAAAAAGATTAATTTAATTTGTACAGTAAAATATCGTACTGATTGTCGCTCGAGAGCAGTGATGGCTCAGTGGTGACGGCCGCGACTTACGAGTTGTAGGTCGTGAGTTCGAACCCAGTCAGACACTTTCTTTGTGTATTTAATTTCATCGCTACTGCTCTCAAAACGTAATGAGGAAACCGGCATGTCCTAGAAACGAAAAATTCACAGTTATGTAACATCCACCAACCAGCACCCCAACTGCGTAACACACGATCAATCGGAATCGGTTTCATTTTGACAGTTCAACAACATTCATTGCGTTATTTACGCAACACGTAAATAACGCAGACACATTTTTCGAACTTATGAAGCAGTGGATTAGCAATTTGCTTCAAATTGTGGTTGATAGTGTGGTACGCAATTAGGGTGCCGCACTGTGCCCGCGTGGTGGGTTGCGCTCCCCTCACAGAGTCCCAGCAGTGGGAACATTATAGGCTGAGTATGCTGGAGCCCTGACGCAGCTAGAAGGCATACCATAAGCATAATCAGCCTCAGGACTGGGTCACCACAGCTCCTCGCTCCACCTCGCTTGTCAGAGCTGGCATGATTGACATGGTGATTGATAAATGATTTATTTTCAGTAAGTAGGTTTTCACAAACACTTTTACACGTCAATCGTATTTTTTTTAACTAGATGAGGTTTCTTATCTGACTACTCTGACAAGAAAGGCCGAAACAAACTCAGAGGTCACAGAATCTTTTAAAGTCCTGACAAAATATTGGTCAGATCCTGTGAAGACCATGTCGATTGGTGTCTGAAATGGTCTTTTAAGGAAAGAACTACACAAATTGAGTGGACCTGTCCAGTAGTGCACGGATTTGTCAAAAATCGTGCAACTCAACTCAGAACTTGAGGATCTCAACGATTCGACGAACAATACCAAAGAAAGGACATTTGGGCAGGCCGCGTAAATTACTCAAACTGCCAGACCATGATTAAAACTAACTGAAAAGGAAAACCGAAAAAACTTTTCAAAGTTATTCATGTCATTGTTTATATAAAATTCATCAATGTAAATGTGTATATAAAAAGCTATGATTATTTTACTTGACCCGCAGTCAATAATGATTACCGTATCTTTTCCACAGGTCTACCACAACCTTCCACAGACGAACCACCAGCAAACACTTCAACATCCCCACAACCAGAAACCCACGACACCCAGGTCCACACAACCAACCAAGAACTACACAGAACGAACCACGAGAACCAGGACACAGAAATTAAGACCTCATTTCAATGCGAAGAGTGTTCAAAATGCTTTAAAGACCCTGACGTCTTTGTCTTACACAAACGTTCACATCAAAGCCCGGAAGTCAACGGTAAAGAGAATTTTGATTTAAATACGTTGAAACCGGAAATGTTGAAGTCAAATCCTATACTAGCAAACTTGCTGAAGAGTACTATGGAGAGGAATTTCACGAAGAATCTTTTTGAGAAGCAGCTCATGGTGAGTTTTTCTAATATGGAGAATTATCTGCGGAGCGTCGCTAAGTATGAAGATGAATGTGATAATAGTGATTTAAGTGAATCATTAGATGATAGTAATTTAGTTATTGATGAAAATGTAGCTTAGATTTAGTGGCTTTATTTTTTAAGAATTAGATTCTGCTGAAAAAAAAAATAACGAAATATTCAAAGTGTTGTACAGACGCCAGCAGGTCAGGCAAGCTACCAGAAACTGTCAAATTTTCCCAATCAACCTTGAACCTAATGCTTTTGTGATAAAGTTGAAAATCTATTAAAGACAGATTGTAGTAGCTTGATGTGCTGGCGTCTGTGCCTTTATTTGTTTTGGACTGGATTGGAGCCCTAATACGGGATATTTCGAGCTCGAAACTATTCGGGCCAAAAAGTGTCTTTTTTACGATATTTTTTTACCCTTATGTAATAATCATGAAAAATTCAAGAAAAAAATAATCTTGCATTTGACTAAATATTTCCAAATTGATTTCGAACCAATTTTTAAATACTCAAACATTATTTTGCACTCACTTTGAATATATTTAGTCAAGTCTTGTTAGACTAAATTTAAAAAAGGGAAAAATTCAATTCAATTTTGTTTTTTCAGCAGAATTTGAATTTGATAATAAGAATGTATTTTTTAATATTAATACACTTATAAAATGGCAGACATTATAATAATAACTAATAATAATACTGGTAGTATTTTTTGTTGTGTTTTTAGTTAAAACTTTCTAAATGGCTAGACATTTTCTAAAATGTCTACTTTACCTTTTTCGAACATGTGCAAGAGTGTTATCTACCTAATGTAAATCTCTTATTAATTTACTCACTGACAGTAATAGTTAATAATAAGTACATAACTGTTAGTAGATTAAAGCATTTTGTTTGAAAAACTTGCAGTCATACATATTTCGTATCTACGGAAGAATCCATAACTAAATAAATAATATATGAACTACTGTTCGAAAATTGCTAGTAAATAAATCAACAACTAAAAACATGATTTGAAATACTGCCACACAACTTAAAAAAAAATACTAAAACTAAGGCCCATTTGCACCAGAAGTAAATAAATTTAGCGCTAAACGAATTTAAAACATCGTTCTATTTGTGTCAATCGTTTGAAGTTGACAGAGACTGAAAGATGTATTTTTATTAAAGCATTCAAAATTAAAAGTCTATTTATACAAATTAGGCTGAAAATCAGCACTTTTTTAACGTCAAAATTACATAAGACAGTCCCCCAAAACGCCAGCCCTTCAACACTTCCTAGTACGTTAAAGCTTGCTGGGAAGAAGTAGCGCCACAAACACCCAAGCAGTCACTGATCGATCACCAGGCTTTGATGGTCTATCATAGCCATTATCATGTACTTCTTCCCAACTATGTTGGGGTCGGCTCCTAGTCTAACCAAATGCAGCTGAATACTAGTATTTTACATGGAGCGACTGCCTATCCAACGTCTACAACCCAGTTACTGGGTAACACGATACTCTTTGGCAAGATAGTCTATCATAGATATAGCTAAATTTTGGTGTCCCACAAAAGCTATTAATAAAGAGTCGAAGTTGAACTAAGTTTAGCGCTAAATATATTTAGTGGTTAGTGCTGCTAGCTGGCCTAAGTCTGTCATTATAATAATTGTAGATACCCACCTCTAGAGTTTAAGATGATGTATATTTTTTGTATTTTCCACACATAAATGTAGGAATCACTGAAGATTTGCTATTTATACGAGTCTCAAAAGTATTTCATACAGTTTTTTTACACGATATTTTAGTAAAAACATAGAAAAAGAAGTAAAATTACGTAATTAATCTGACTTCGTGGCGTAAGATACGACCAATTTCGCTTCTATATGTATAAGGTTTTATTTTCTTATGGCAACTATTTTAAGATCCAATTTGTATATTGATCTCAAAAAATTGGATCGACTTTCATTAAGAGTATAAATTAAAATTTAGCCTTTATAATAATTTTTGAACTGTGGATATTTTAAAACTATTAGATCCTAGCAATCAGCCTTTTCCCAACTATGTTGGGGTTGGCTTCCAGTCTAACCAGATGCAGCTGAATACCAGTATTTTTCATGGAGCGACTGCCTATCTAACCTCCACAACCCAGTTACTGTATAACATGATACCAATCCTATAAATAAATTTAAAAATATATATATATATATATTCTGTAAATAGGACATCGGAATCACTTTTATAAGTCATATTAAAAAAAAAAAGCCATAGAGAGCTGACATTTTAATTTAATTTTATATTCCGTCTTTTGATTAGATTTTTTTAGAAAAATATTTTTATTGTGATTTGCAACAAATATTAATTTCGTCCAAATATGTATAACTATTGCACTTAGAATTATTTAATTATGGATAACGAACTAAAAAAATTTTTTTTTTTTTTGTAATAATTTAAATTACAGCATTTTTTATCCTTTAAATTCATAAATGTTCAGTCTGCCTAGCTTTTTCCCAACTATATTGGGGTCAATTTCCAGTCTGACCAGATGCAGCTGAATACCAGTATTTTACATGGAGCGACTGCCTATCTGAACTCCACAACCCAGTTACAGGGTATGTTACTGGTTGTCAGACTTTCGAGCTTCTACGTTCTACGTTCAAATGCAATTAATATCCACCGATAAATAAAAAAGCAAATTGAAAATGCGAATTTTGATTAAAAAGACTGCTCACCACCGATTTTGCAAAAGTTTTAACCATTTTTGGTAAAACTCGACTAAATATAAATGTAACTAAAAAATAAGTAGACTTTAGATTTTAGTTTTCGATTTTAGTGCCTTAGAGTTTAGCTTTTATAATAATATTGATAAGCGATAAAAAAAGACTTTGATTTTGTATAAAGTATTTTACAAAACATAGGTTTTAGATAACTTAGGATTTTTGGAAAATTTTAAACTTTTCTAAAAATGTTTTTGTACGAGAAGACGTGTTTTTTTTTTTGTGAAACGTGCTCATAATTATTTGTCTTATAAAAATTATGAATTCGTATAGAAGCTTATACATAATCAGCCTTGAGCAAGCATGGTGATCAATGCTTGTTTCTTCTCTCTATGAGAAGATGCTTTTGCCCTGATAAAATAGGCTGGTATTATTGCGTTTGGTATTATTATGATCATCCTTGGGCAGGTGATGTGGAGGGCAGGTCAAGGTGACAGTCAAGTGTCTAAACCACAGAAATCTTAATAATAAGGCAATAGAAATGCTATAGTACTAAATTTTATATCGGTACGAGTGTCGCCGGGTCACAGTTACTACTACATAAACAAAAAATAGATACACAATTACACCTACAAATGCACTTTGCATTGCTGCTACAAAATAAAACTTTATTCGATGACATTACGCAATATTTTTGATAAACGCATAATGTCAGGGGGCGCGACTCCTGCAGCCAATAAGAAACGTGTGCGAAAAGCATAAAATGATATTGCGTGCTCACTCTCACTTAAGAATAGTGCAGTGCAAACTATTACGAGCTGATATCGATAAATTATATTTTTCCGTTGAGTGTTAATAATCTCCAAGGAGTCCAGCAACAATACATAATTAATTTTATTGAAAGTATTTCTTTCGTCAACGCCCTTTTAGACGATTTATTTATGAGGAAATGGAATACAATAAAACAATAAGTGTTTGTATATAATAAACAATGAATTGCCATACGTCAACTGTTGGTACAGCTGATTTAACCAAAGTCCGTCTTTTTGTCGACGAGTTAAATTGTTCATTTATGAAATGAACAGAACAAATTCTGCTATTGTTTGTCGGGAACCAATTTCTTTTTCCAGTAGCAGATATCCATTTGTCTTTAATATCTGGATCTTTTGGGAACCTGTAATAAAAGCATTGGATAAAGTAAACATGCATACAAATTATGTAAATTCTGTAATGATTATCTTTACAATATAAAACTTTGTATAAGTAGGTACTTAATTATTTTGACATGAAAAAAGCATTTGATAAATCTTGAAAACGTCCTTGTATTATATAAAAGGATACTCAACGCAGACTGCTTTTTAACTTACCCACGTACATAACAATAATAAGCCTTCCTCCTATTAATTTTCTGAATGAGAAAGTAGTTTAAAAATACGAATTAATAGTTAATCGTTACAAAAATTGGTTTGTAAACTATTTATGGTGCGTTTGTTTAGGTGACTAAAAAAAGGTAAACAATCTTGGTATGTCTTTTTTATATTAAAGTAGTCGTATAAAATACATACGAAGGATAATTAAATTTAGTTTATTACCTAACATTAATTTAGGTAAATACCTAATTGTAAACATTTTTAGATACAATTTTTAAACAACTTTTAGATAAAAAGACATACCAAGATTGTTTACCTTTTTTTTATCACCTAAACAAACGCACCATAGATAGAAAGAAAACAAACACAGTGAAAACTGAAAATGAAAAAGGTACATCTTATATTTAAATATTAAAAAAAAAAACATGATACATTCCAATTTGGTAAAACGAAGTAAAAAGTTAAGCTGAACGTAAATAATTATCGATACAGAATAGTAGTAGCACGTCACTAAATTGCGGCCAACTCATGCGGCTTGTACCTAGAATTTACGCAAACGGCGATTTTTGTTTATTGCGTATGACTATAATTTCATTGCTGCTTTTAGCAGTAGTAATAGTAGACATGAATAAGCTTAAGCGTCAATGGTTATTGATTTGACAAAAACATCGTTTTTTGTGATAAATCGTAGTAGTGATAGTGAAAATATTTGATTTGTCTATATTTGCTAAAAAACGACAATATTTCAAACATTAAGTACTTACATATGAAATGTTATTCCTTTATTTGTTAAGTTACAAGTTTTGGACGAGTTTCCGCAGTTGGATATGCTGCAAAACACCATGTTTACCTCTCCGCGTCTCAAATAACACAAGAAACCGCAACAAACGCTCCGCGTGCACTTGTGTCCTCCAACACATAAGCGCGGCGACAAGGTCACGCGTCTATGCGACTTCTATTGCCTTATTATTAAGATTTCTGTGGTCTAAACACACTATGCCTAAGGTACGCGACCGAAGTTCGACATGATTACGCCTGCTATTTGAATTACTGACGACACATTATGCCGAAATTACGTTGTGTTATAGTTGGCAACGTATTCTGTAGAGCACACATTATACGCGACCGAATTTCGGTTCGACTGCCGAAGAAGATCCGGGGCCGAGAGCAACGGGATGCTCGACACTGAATACACACAAAGTTGCGCAACTGAATTTCTGCCGCATAAGTTCGACACTTATGGTGTGTCATATTAGCCGAATACGTCGGAACGTAAAATCAGCCGCGGAACTTCGGTCGCGTACCTTCGGCATAGTGTGTTTGAACACTAACAGTTGCACCGCACATGCTGCAACATCGTGCGACACTTCACTTGTCGTCTAATATTGACCTGCTTTAAGAGTGTATGCAACCCCCTCTGGTGTCTTATGATGGCGTTTTTAAATTCCTTAATTCCAGCTTCTATACGAATTCATTATTCTTATGCTATAATACTATGACATGTATCCTATTTAAAAGGGACTGACAGAGCTTCAAGTATTACAACTAATTTCGACATTACGAAGGCCCATTTTTCATAAATGTTAAGTTAAATAGTATTTATCAAGCTACGCCCCGCGGTTTCACCCGCATAAGTTTCGATCCCGTGGGAATATCGGGATAAAAAGTATCCTATGTGTTAATCCTGGTTATAAAATATCTGTGTGCCAAATTTCATCCAAATCCGTGAAAGAGTAACACACATCCATCCATCCATACAAACTTTCGCGTTTATAATATTAGCAAGATACATCATCATCTGCCTAGCCTTTTCCCAACCATGTTGGGGTCGGCTTCCAGTCACACAGGATGCAGCTAAATATACTGGTATTCAACTGCATCCGGTGTGAATTGAATTCTATAATCCATGTATTAATTCGATTTTTTTTTTTTAATATTATTTCGATTTGCTACAAGCATTGCAAATATAACTATTGCACTTAGGGCTAATTTTTTAATCGACAGATAATTTTTATACGTGGAATAAAATTTTCTTCTGACAGATTTAGCATAAAAGAACTGTCAAAAATTCAAAATTATTCCTCGGATAAAATTGTCTGGCGTTGGAGAACTCCTTAGAATAGGCAATTTTCCTAAAAAAAAATCTAATTAGTCCGTCAGTTAGATTATCAAAAAATATTGAACCCGTATTTTTTCTTTTGTTAATTATATAAAAAATGATGAAGATATCGCCCGTTACAGTTCCGCGTGACGTCGCTTGCTTGCGACACTTTTGCAAGCAAGTGACGTCACGACCCCCCACTCCCAAATTTTGACGCGCTTTATCTTTGTCATTTTTTGTTTGATTGACAAAAGTAGAAACAATACGTGTCCATTATTTTTCGATAATCTAACTGACTAGACTAAATATAATAATTATTTTTTTACCCAGGCAACTACCCTATTATTTAGTTATGGATAACAGACTAAAAATGTATTTATTTTCATTGCAATAATTTTCATTTCAGCATCTTTTTAACTTTTAAAATCATAAATAATCAATCTGCCTCCCGTTTCTCAACTGGGGCCAGCTTCCAGTCTAACCGGATGCAGCTGAATACCAGTATTTTACATGGAGCAACTGTCTGTCTGACCTCCACAACCCAGTTACTTGGTTATTATTTCATAACGGGTGTAAAAAAACTTAACAAAGCCGAGAGGTGTTTATATAATTATATTTCCCGACTTACCCGATTATTTGTGATATTTTTTTTTGTTCCTAGGTTAGGTTTAAACCCAGTGCGTATTTTAATTATAAAGTCCTTCTTATGACTATTAAAAATGTCACACACCAGCATTTCTGAACAAAAATTCTCAGAATAATTAAAATCATAATAAATATTTCCTGTTTCTGATTAACAAGCATATTTTTCCTCTAACGTTACGACATGGTTAATCCCCCTGAAATAAAAAAAATCGATGATGAAATGAGACGCCATACTGCATAATACATGCTTTCAACGTACGGGAATTTCTCAGAACATTATTGCAATGAAAGCTTCTCTTTGTATAAACAAAATATGTATAATAACTGATAAAAGTGCGTCATTTAAAATTACTTATAACTGGTGAACTGTGGGTGTAAACCTGCCGACCCCTTCAGGGAACACAAGGGTCTTATGTTAGTAGTATTTACTTTAAAAAACATATATGGTAACATCACCCCTGTAATCCCTGAAGGGTTAAGCAGAGTTGTATCTATAGTACGCTCACATTTCGCCAGAACATGTTCAAGTCTCACGTAATAGATTAAAACTAGCTTCCGCTCGTGATTTCGCCCGCGTGAATTTTTTTTTGTTAGCGTAGCTTTTCCCCAAGTATATTGGGGTCGGCTTCCAGCTAACCGGATGCAGCTGAATACCAATATTTTACATGAAGCAACAGTCTAACCGCAGTACCCTCACTCACCCACATCATTCGCCCCGACCCTTGCTCGAGCCAGCCCGCGCCGATGAGCCTGTAGTTTTAAATTCGTCCCTAAATAACTCCGATCCAGCCTGTCCCTTGCTGCCCTCTCCTAGCGACGCCCTAAGTCGAGGTCCGTACCCCACAGGGGGTGCCGTAACGACTGCCAAAGATCCACGAATGACAGCCGGGACCAACGGCCTTGATATGTAAAGATGGTCACCCATCCACGGACAAACCTGATAGATCGACCCGTGCGGCTGCTATTACTTAGCCACAAGCCCGTCGACTTGATTACCAGCAAATACTATAAAAGACTTTTTATCATTTTACTTGAAGCTCTGCCTACCTCAATATTGATTCATTAAAATTTGTAAAACAATATTTTTCTACATTATCTGAAACTAATAGACTACGGAATGTCTGTAGCCCTTGGTTAGTTGAACAATCCGTGGAATTCTAAAAGCCTGGTCTGTAAAAAATAATAAGCTGATAATGTTCCCACTGTTGGGACACAGACCTCCTTTCGGTGAGAGGGAGTGGGCTGTAATCCACCACGCGGGCCCAGTGCGGGTTGGTAGATGTATCATGTCTTCGAATTTTGAATGATCAGTAAGGGATTAACCACACTTATTCAGCTCGAACGATTTTGTATGGAGATGCGTACGCATCCATAAAGCTGAACGGATGCGTACGCATCTCCATACAAAATCGTTGTTTTCTATGGGAAAAAGCTGAACAGAGCTGAATAACTGTGGTTAGTCCCTAAGTGTGTTGCCAAATGATTTGTTATTTTGGTTAACTAATTACAACAGCTTACTAATCTACCAGGAACAGTATGCGCTTCGGCAATCACCGTCTATCTTCGGAAATACGAATGCGCAATGATGAGATCTAATATAGAGTTGGTACAGACGCCAGCACATCAAGCTACTACAATCTGTCAAATTTCTTTAATAGATTTTCAACTTTATCGCTAAAGTATAAGGTTCAAAGTTGATTGAGAAAATTTTACAGTTTCGGGTAGCTGATGTGCTGGCGTCTGTACAAAAATGAAAGTGTTTGCCTATTTTGTGTTGTCATGGTTGCAAAATTCGCGATTAACAAATAAGCAACTCTAGAAACTTTGAAGCTTTGCCTCTATGGGGATTATCGAAGCGCATATCTATTCTGGTTTAACTGTACTTTAGCTATGTCAGCTGATTTAGACTTAATTCAAACCACACTGGGCCTGCGTGGTGGATTATAGCCCACTCCCGCTCGTAGTCCTCTCTACGAGCGGGAGTGGGCTATAATCCTGTATAATCCTGGCCTGTGTCTCCCAGCAGTGGGAACAATATAGGCTTTTAGACGGTGTAAGTTTCAAATATTTTTATAGATAAAAATCAATGCATAGTAACTGAAAGTGTATTTTTGTAGTACCTACCATATCCTTAAGTAAAATACTATTTTCATTTTACAATGATTAATATGAAAAACGTTGGCTATTCAATTTCGATTATTAGAAGGTAAATTGAAATAACTAAAACCCTCTAAAATAAAACTAATTTTTCTCATCATTATGAACAAATTTTACTAAGGGACTAACCTTGAAATTGTGAAAATCTACTGCTCCATACATTGATTTATATTAGTACAGTCAACAGCAAAAGTAGATGATCAAAATCAGAAATTCAATACTAATACTAACTGTGTGACGTCGAGAGATTCAAAAGTATGTGATTGTAAATTATACATTTACCTACTAGTACGCTACACAGTTCTGACGCGAACTCCTTTCATTAGTATTGAATTTCTGATTTTGATCATCTACTTTTGCTGTTGACTGTACTAGCTACGCCCCACGGTTTCACCGGCGCATAAGTTTGGATCCCGTGGGAATATCGGGATAAAAAGTATCATCATGTCCTAATCCCGGTCATGGTCTACCCATGTGCAAAATTTCATCCATATCCGTTCAGCCGTTTTAGCGTGAAAGCGTAACAAACAAATGGACAGCGTATAAGAACACTAAAAAACGCGTGAAAAGTAGGATTAGGTAATGAGTCATATTAATCAATGCAAAATAAAGTTAGTATAGAAACTGTGTAAGAGTTCTGTTTACCCCCAATTGTAACAATTGAAGATACGCGACTGATTTAACATTACAGTATTTTTAAAAAGACTTAATTATTTTACTCTTTTGATCTCTTTTAAAATAAAAAGCTGATAAAAATTATGTTCGTATTAAATAAAAAGTATTATTAATACCTTATTTTTTGTTTTAATTGATAAAATCCTCGTACACACGGCTACACATCGAGCTATACATTTCCAGTTTTAGCTGACCTCGCATTGTATAGGTTTTTCGTTCAATCAGAAGTCAGTTTATACTGGTTATGTATAGCTTGATGTGTAGCCGTGCGTACACCTTATTACAACCGACATAGCCCGAAGAACCATCACCACTGCTCTCAAAACGGTGGAAGAAAACATCGTGAGGAAACCGGCATGTCCTAGAACCAAAAAATTGAAAGACGTGACATCTTCCTACCCGCGCTGGGCTCGCGTCATGGATTACGGCCCACTCCCCACTCATTCTCTCCGAGAGGAGGCTTGGGTCCCAGCAATGGGAATATTAAAGCCTGATTATGATAAACCGAAGAATTGCCACACATACCTAAGTAGCAGGGGGCAGGGTATGTACATGGCTCGTAGAACAGATGACCGATGAGGCCGAAATGTTCTGGAGTGGCGACTGCGGACCAGCATAGCTATTCACAACCATGCGCCAGGCTATCGTATCGCGAAAATGACACATTTCGATAACCTAATCGTTGCACCCGACAAAAAACATGTACGTTTGCCCCGCACGGCCCCCCAGAATTTGTGTTTTAGGTGTGCACTAATGCAATGTACTCGCCTCTAGGAGTATATGTACCGTTTTCTTTTTCAATGTACCTCTGTACTTTTGAAGATATTTGCAAAAAAAGGGGGCCGTGCCAGCCAAACGTTTTCAGCACGGCCCCCGTGTAACTTGAAAAATATATAGCGTATTAAAAAGTTTCTTAAACTCAAGGAATGTACTCTATTAACACGTTATATGTACCGCAACAGATATTGTGAATTCGTAATGACAAACAATATATATAGAAGTGGATAGGGGGCCGTGCTGGAAAAAAAAATTATAACAAAATATCTAAAAAAGACAAAACAATCTTAGCCAAAAACTATTAAAAAATAATTGATGTTTGGCAAGTAACATGTACCGCATTGGTTTCTCATACAACTTGCTAAATTTGAAAAATAAACCAATTTTAGTTCATGCAGCACGGCCCTCTATAGTTGCCTATATCTTTTTAAATATGACATGTTTGTTTACGAAATTCGTCTTTCTGAATTATGTATAGGAGTACATTCTTTCGAAATAAATTGCGAAACTGCAGTATTAGTACTTTAAGAAATAAATAGGATCAAAAATATCATATATTACAACTGATAGGGTGACCATGATTCCATATATTAGGTACATATTTTCTATCCTACCTATGTATACGTATATTAATTAAATTATGTGACTACATTGAAATAATAGTAGATTGTACAACTAATGCATAAAAGATGGGATAAAATAGCTCGTTTATGCCCGAGTTAAACACTGCTTTTAACAGCAACCAGATAAAATAGTGGTCATTTATTATTTAAAAACGCAAAGAAACATTTTTATGACTTGGCAGTATGAAGTAGGTACCCAAGTCGAATGACACAACAAAATCATGTTGAAAATTAAAAAGAAATCTTATTTAAAGTTTCGTGGCGAGAATTAGCTATTCTCATCTTCAATTTTGCAACGTTTTTGAACAGTAAAAATACTGATATATGGAATCATGATGGTCACCCTATCAGTTGTAATATATGATATTTTTGATCCTATTTATTTCTTAAAGTACTAATACTGCAGTTTCGCAATTTATTTGGAACGAATGTACTCCTATACATAATTCAGAAAGACGAATTTCGTAAACAAACATGTCATATTTAAAAAGATATAGGCAACTATTAGAGGGCCGTGCTGAATGAACTAAAATTGGTTTATTTTTAAAATTTAGCAAGTTGTATGAGAAACCAATGCAGTACATATGTTACTTGCCAAACATCAATTATTTTTTTAATAGTTTTTGGCTAAGATTGTTTTGTCTTTTTTAGATATTTTGTTATAATTTTTTTTTCCAGCACGGCCCCCTATCCACTTCTATATATATTGTTTGTCATTACGAATTCACAATATCTGTTGCGGTACATATAACGTGTTAATAGAGTACATTCCTTGAGTTTAAGAAACTTTTTAATACGCTATATATTTTTCAAGTTACACGGGGGCCGTGCTGAAAACGTTTGGCTGGCACGGCCCCCTTTTTTTGCAAATATCTTCAAAAGTACAGAGGTACATTGAAAAAGAAAACGGTACATATACTCCTAGAGGCGAGTACATTGCATTAGTGCACACCTAAAACACAAATTCTGGGGGGCCATGCGGGGCAAACGTACATCAAAAAACAGCTGTCGGGAGAATAGTTGACAAAATTTTTGGGTATTGGATTTGTAAACAGCGATTAGAGGACTCCTACGATAACATTGATTGATGTTTGGTACGGTGTTGTGAATACATATGCAGAAGACGTATGGTTGGAAGGCCTCCCACAAGGTCGACCGATGATCTGGTGAAGGGCGCTGTAATCCGCTGGATGCGAGAAGCAGAGAACCGGTCGAAATTTCGATGCTTGGGGGAGCCCGGGGAGCCAATGTGTAGCAGTGGGTGATTCTGGTCTGAAATGATGATAATCATGGTGAGTAATAATATGGAACGCAAATATAAATACTTTGACAAGAATATTAATTGCTGTACGCAACTACAAGTACCTACCTACACTGCTTTATCTACATATATCTATAATAATATTGATTGAAGTCGTTTTTCGTGTCTGTCTGGTTTTTTTCCCTTTACAAATTACTAGCTGTGCCCCGTGGTATCACCCGCATAAGTTTCGATCCCGTGGGAATATCGGGATAAGAAGTACTTATCCTTTAGGCTAATCCAGCCCCAGCAGTCTCGACATTCATAGCGATCGCTTTACGACAGAATTCGGTCGCAAAGTCCCAAATCGACAGGTGAAATGTATGGAGTGACAGGACTTTGCGACCGAATTCGGTCGTAAAGCGATCGCTATGAATGTCGAGACTGCTGGGGCTGGTCTGTGTGCCAAATTTCATCCAAATCCGCTCCTACTGAGCGGATTTGGATGAAATTTTACGTGAAAGTAACAAACATCCATCTATACAAACTTTCACGTTTATAATATTAGTAGCAATAATATTATAGTAAGATAGGTTAATTACAGTTGGTAACAAACGATTCTTTTTCTGTAATTAGGCTTGTACGAACACTTTTACACGTCAATCAAATTTAATAAAGAGTATGACTAGATACCAGTTTTACCAAGGGGTATCGTATTACCCGGTAACTGGGTTGTGGAGGTCAGATAGGCAGTCGCTTCATGTAAAATACTGTGCCTCTATGTTACTTTACTCTTTGAAGCAATGTCTGCACAATGACGTTCTAATGGTAGGTCACTGATCAAAGGAACTGTCAAAATTTTAGCAGATTACCGCCTAAGTCAGCCATTCATTTGTCATTGTGTAACAGATTACCATTCTATGCCATTTCTTTCAATGGAGTGCCAGTGGTTGACCACTGGAAAGTCATAATGACGCCATTTATAGTAGTAGATTACCAAACTTGTCAAAATCAACAATTATGAAATCAATGATCGACCATTCTGACACTATTGTAATAGCAGACTTGAGGCCCTTGTATTCAGCTGCGTCCGGTTCGACTGAAAGTCGACACCAACATAATTGTAGTTAGGAAGAGGCAGGTAGACGATAAGTTTGTTGGGTGTTTGTTTGAACGCTAATCTCTGAAACTACCTACCTGACGAATATGAAAATTATTTTTGCATTTGATAGCCCAATTCTTGAGAAAGGCTCTAGGCTATTCGACATCACGCTAGGACATTTAGGAGCTGAGCAAAAAGAAAAAGAGTCGGAAGGAACGATAAGCGAAAACGAAATAATAGCGCGAGCAGGCGATGCGATGCGACGCGATTCAAACTAGGTACCAGCGAATACCTAGCGCACTTCAGAGCCGCCATAAGGCTAGAATCAGACTGTACTGATATATTAATTACCTCCTAAAAACAATTTACTAATACAGTCCTTGCCTGTTCGAGTAACTTCTTACTGTTAAGGAGTTGTACCTTCCATCATCAGCCCACCCACCTGAGATGGTGACAACCATACGCAAATACACAAGATACTTCATAAAATATGCGAAAAACATTAAGTGAGCCTATAAAATTTGAGGGTTGCCCTCGATTTCTCTAAGATCCCATCATCAGATCCTAACTTGGTGACAGTGGGACCACCTCAGAACTATCTACTTTCGAACAAAAAGAGAATTTTGAAAATCCGTCGATAATTGGCGGAGTACTATTCGATGAACAAACATACCTACAAAAAAAAAACATACAATCATCCCATGATCGAGGAACCATCTTAACGAAGATGAAGAAGAGCCGACTCAATCTAGCTTACCATCGACAACACGAAGAAGAAATAACTTCAATTCGTCATAGAAATATCAATTACCTAGTAGGTAACTGTTTTGTATTTGTAGTTCAAGAACAAACTCATAAATTATAGCGTCACAGATATCTATCTGCGTAGTAAAACAGGATAGCGCTGTCTCTTTCACTCTTTGGCAGAATGTAGATCTATCTGACCTTGTTGTTCCCAAAATATACGTCGGGGATTCCCCGCGGCATAGAGTTGTAGCACAGTATAAATATGGTTGTAGAATCTTTTTTTTTTTTGTACAGATAACAACAATTATGTTGCTACGAGAAAAGTAATCTGTTTATAATGTGCGATTTTAATAACAAGTTAGAGTGTATGGAGATGGTATTTTTTTTAAGTAATTTTTTTTATTGACAATGGGCTCACTCTTGACCTCAATCCAGCCCAGAGGCAGGGACGAGATCTACGGTGGAACGAGCTTGCCCAGCTTGTATTTGAATCTGGCAACCAATTGACTTGCTGAGAGAAGCCTCTCAGCAAGTCAATTTGTGTGCTGAAGATATAGTTAGTAACACATTTACGTATATCATATTATATACACATTTACGTATATCGTATATCAATATACGTAACTCATTAAGATTTATATTTTTATAATAATTTTATCATTATTCTTCTCTACCAAAGCACCGGCCATCTAATCTCTTCGCCACCCTTGGCTCACACCGCACATCAAGTTACTACAATCTGTCAAATTTCTTTAATAGATTTCAACTTTATCGCTAAAGTATTGAGGTTCAAGGTTGATTGGGAAAATTTGACAGTTTCGGGTAGCGGTAGCACCTGCTGGCGTCTGTAGGTACCTTTTTTGTGTATGAAAAGTACAAATAAATTAATAAATACAGTCGGCGACACGAGCCGTTGTCGTTTTGGAATTGAGTAACACAAAATTTTCGTTCTTTTTAAACTATTTGTTACTCTTCGGCAGTACACAAATAAGTATGCATTTATAATATATTTATTTACTTATATACTTAGTTTTATATGGAGCCTGGCATACTTACCTATCCGCCGCGCGAAGTTATCACTCTGAATGTTTAAAATAACCAAACATCTATGCAACAAGTTGACAGCAAATTAAAAATATACGGATGTCACGTGATCAAATTTGAACGTTAATACTTAATATCTCGGAAAAGTAACACTTTACGGGGTTTGGTCTAGTTATGTTCTGTTTGCACTGACGTCAGCTATCGATTTATATAGGTTTCATGGATGGCCGCCATTTTGAAAAAAAAAAAAAATGCTGGACCGACCTATACCACGGACCTTGCATTTTTAAATATCGTCTGAAACTTTGTGGATACTGTAAAAGATGCCACATTAGAGCTACTTTTAACGCTGACGTAGGCATTCATATTTTTTTTCCTAGCCGGAATCGAACCCGTGACGCTTAGTGCAAAACCTATAACTGAGGAAAAGATCCTAAGACCGCATTTTAATTTTAGGTCAAAGTACATACATAAAATCTAAATAAAGTAAGCGATTCATACAATGTATGAACCTTATCTGCATGTATTTAATGTTCATATTCGTATATGCGAAACTGAGCAAGCATCTCATACGAATATGAACGTTAAATGTGTAACAATAAAGTTCATATTCGTATGAGATGCTTACTTAGCAAAAAAGTAATTTTGCATGCCTGCAGCCATGCGCGTCATCATCTGCCCGCCTTTTCCCAACTATTTTGTGGTCGGCTTACAGTCTAACCGGATGCAGCAGAATTTCAGTAAGTATATTACATGGAGCGACTGCCTATCTGACCCACAACCCAGTTTCTGGATATAACACGATACCCCTTGGTAAGACTGGTAGTCAGAGTTTTTGGGCTTCTGACGACCCTCAACGACTGTCAAAGATCCACGAATAACAACCGGAACCAACGGTTCGAGACAAAGAGTAGGTACACCAATTTTTTTTTGCAAACGGGCAACGTTTTTTTCCCCTTTATAAATTACTAGCTGTGCCCCGTGGTATCACCCGCATAAGTTTCGATCCCGTGGGAATATCGGGATAAAAAGTATCCTCTATGCTAATCCTGGTTATAAAATTTCATCCAAATCCGTTCTGTAGTTTTTGCGTGAAAGAGTAACAAACATCCATCCATCCATCCGTCCATTCATCCATCCATCCATACAATCTTTCACGTTTATAACATTAGTAGGAAGTAGGATTTCTCAGCAGCTACCAGCCATATTTGTCCCTGGTTGATGGCAACAGGCAATCGGTAACTGAAAGGTTTTGTGGAAACCGGTTGTCATGGTATGGGCATATTATGTGATACGGAGGAATGACGAAGACGTCGTGAGGAAGGTTTGAGTATGAATGTGATGTGATGGGATGGTTATGGGACTTGAAGGACAATCTAGATGTGGACCGGGAACGAAGAGCATTAGCGGTGAGGTGTAATATGTTGATCCGAAGGTTCTCACGCTGCACAGGTTCAGTTAAAATAACTTTATTCAAAGCTTACTGTCAAGTATTTTACACGTGTAGCCTTTGGTCTAGCTTCATTCTAAAGGCCGTTAATGCTCTTCGAGTCCAGTACAATAATGCATTCAGGATGCTGTTGGGGCTGCCACGCTTCTGTAGTGCCTCAGGGATGTTCGTGGACGCCCGGATTGACAGCTTCGCTGCAATCAGGCGCAAGCGAGCAGCGTCCTTGTGGCACAGGGTGCGTGCCAGTAACAACAGTCTCCTGAGTGTCATTGCCAACAAACTGGATTGTCCTTCATCTGGTACTTAAGTCAGCTACATGCTCCTGTAATTATTAGTAATATCTACTAACACAGTTTTTAAGTTTTTATGTTACTAACATCTTGGTACCTTTTGTAATTATGGAATTGTATTCTGAAATAAAAAGATTATTATTTTATTATCATAAGAGTAGGGGAAGACCAAAAAAACGTCGGATGGACTGTGTGAATGATGATATGGTTAGAAAGGGAGTGACTACTGAGATGACGACAGATAGAGAAGTATGGGAGAAAGAGACATGTTGCGCCGACCTGAAATAAATAGGGATAAGGGATGGAGAGTGATCATGGTGACAATAGGCTCGCCCCTTAGTTAGTTATCGTGTTCGAAACACAATACTGAAAAGAAAGAAAGAAAGAAAAAGCATTTATTTGCGGCAAACATGACGCATAAAAAAAAGGACATACTCAAACACACAAAAAACAACAAGTTGAGGGTAAACATGCGTCACATTCACGCAAAACGGCCATCGCTCAGCGTAATGCTAAGACCCTATACGAGACAGAGCCCCAGCGCTGGTTTTCAGCGGCAGCCGGCGCTGACGTGATGACGTTAACTGCGCTCCAAAACAAAGATAGCAGACGTGGCTCAAAAGGCTGCCCAACTTAAATGGGACTGGGCAGGACATGTCTGATGCATGTCGAACAAACTGGGCCCAAATAGCACAGAATTGGTGCCCTGAGACAGTGAGGCGGGGTCGCGGCGGACCACGTAGGAGACGGCGGGACGAGCTGGATAGATTCTGCCAAAACTGGAAGGAGGACGCGCGGGCTCGCGGAAGATGGAAGGAATGGAGAGAAGCCTTTGCCCAGGAGAGGGAGAGCGCAGGCTAGTTAAAAAAAAAAAGTTGGCGAAATGTGAGTAGGTACCTAGGTATACTATACAGCTCTGCCAAACCGCTCGGGGAATGTGGGCGTGATGTCATATCGTTTATTTTGTAAACCAAACCCGCACTTATCTTATCGCCTAATTTAATTTTCGCCTAATCTTCGAAGAGTTTCGGAATACCCCACACGGACATGAATATCCCAGACCACACACAAACACAATGACTTCCTCATAGCAATAATATCATTAGTCATTATTAAAAAAAAAAAATACAGTAGGTTTGTTTAACTTAGTAAAAGTCTGGGGGACTTACCGAGAGTACAAAACTTTCTCTTGATACTTAAGATTATGGTTAGACTAGCTGCGCGCCGCGGTTTCACCCGCATAAGTTTCGATCCCGTGGGAATATCGGGATAAAAAGTATCCTATATATGTTAATCCTGGTTATACGGATTTGAATGAAATGTGTGCCAAATTTCATTCAAATTCGTTCAGTAGTTTTTTCGTGAAAGAGTAAAAAACATCCATCCATCCATCCAACCATCCATCCCTACATCCATACAAACTTTGTAGGAAGTAGAATATAGAACAAACGCGCATACGAAGAGTAATTCAATGCCTAACTAAGTATGTGACGACGAAACTGTGCCTACCACAGAACAGATAAAAGAGGTTTTATCTGTTCTGTGGTGCCTACCTATGTCATCATCTGCCTGTCTTTTTCCAACTATGTTGGGGTCGTTTTCGAATCTAACCGGATGCAGCTGAATACACCAGTATTTTACATGCAGCGGCCGCCTATCTGAACTTCACAACCCATTTACTAAGTAATACGTAAGACTGGTTGTCAGACTTTTGAGCTTTTCTGAGTGCTCGTAACGACAGTACCTAGCTGTCTATATAATAATATCCTCCAGACCGCGTTTCGGTCACGGCGACCATCAGCCAACAGCGCTAAAGATATTTTAGTGTACAGACGCCAGCACATCAAGCTACTACAATCTGTCAAATTTCTTTAATAGATTTTAACTTTATCGCTAGAGTATTAAGGTTCAATGTTGATTGGGAAAATTTGACAGTTTCGGGTAGCTTGACCTGCTGGCGTCTGTACGTGCAAGTGTGTGCGTACACTGTTCTTAAAACGTTGAAGGAAAACATCGTGAGAAAACCCGCATGTCCTAGAACCAAAAATCCGTGGACATGTGACATCCACCAACCCGCACTATGCTCCACTGTCTCTCACAGAGGAGAGGCCTGAGTCCCAGCAGTGGGAACGTCACCCAGGCTTATTAAGGTGCACACTTTCTTCCCTCACCCTCACAGTCCAATGGGACGGCAATCCGATACGACCGCAGAGGGGTTACGCGCAGGAGCAACTGCTTTACGTGCTATCAGAGGCAAGAAGGTGTCATACCACAGACTTCCTACTCCGGGCTGCTAATACTGAGAATTCTCGTCAGAAAAATCCAATAAGATTTTTGCTCGGCCCGGGAATCGATCCCCTAATCCATATATAAGCTGCCAGTAAGCTAAGCTGGTCACTGGACCAACGGGCAGTCTAGGCTTACCTACATAGCATAAAATAACATCACACCTACATTCCCAAAAAGGTAAGGCAGAGAGAGTGCACCACCCACCTATTGTACAGACGCCAGCACATCAAGCTACTACAATCTGTCAAATTTCTTTAATGGATTTTCAACTTTATCGCTAAAGTCTTAAGGTTCAAGGTTGATTGAGAAAATTTGACAGTTTCGGGTAGCTTGACCTTCTGGCGTCTGTACTTAGACCCACATTCCGCCAGCTAAAGTCCCATGTCATAGGGGGCGAGCCTATTGTCATCATCCGGGCACAAACTACAGCTTCCTACTGAGAAATCCTAGATGGAAAAATCTAATAACACTTTGGCCGACCCGGGAGTCGAACCCAGGACCCTGTGCTCAGCAGTAGCGCTTGCGGCCACTAGCACCTACTTAGCTGCTCCGTTAGTCTCGTGGTTGCAAGCATGACTGCTGAGCGTGGAGTCTTGGGTTCGAGTCCCAGGTCAGGCAAAGTGTTATTGGGATTTTTTTGAAAGACTTGCGGGACGCCATTTATAAAAAAAATATAAGGCCATAATATACCATGTGCTCGGGCCAATACTTAAGAATTTTATGCAGATATACAAGTTATGTCAGTTATTTTCATTTGATTAATTAATCCTACTAATATTATAAACGCAAATTTTTTGTGGATGGATGGATGGATGTTTGTTACTCTTTCACGCAAAAACTACTAAACGGATTTGGATGAAATTTGGCACACAGATAGTTTATAACCACGATTAACACATATGATACTTTTTATCACGATATTCCCACGGGATCGAAACTTATGCGGTTAAAACCGCGGGGCGCAGCTAGTTCATTCATACATTATGGAATAGCAAATCTTTATTTTGCATAAAATATCCCAATGAGCTGTGGGCCAAAATAACCACCACGTGGAGCTCTGACATAGGTACAAGGCGTCGCGGCAGACCCCGTAGAAGGTGGCGAGACGAGCTGGACAAAACTAACGACCGGTGTTCCACAGTAGCACTGGATCGAAAGAGCTGGAAGTCCTGGGGAGAGCCTTTTGCCCAGCAGTGGGATGATGCAGAGTAACAGTCAGTTATCTGCCTATCCTTTTCCCAACTATGTTGGGGTCAGCTTCCAGTCTAACCGGATGCAGCTGAATACCAGTATTTTACATGGAGCAACTGCCTATCTGACCTCCACAACCCAGTTTATACTGGGCAGGATAACAGTACAGCATAAAATATGGTATATAAGAGAACATAAAAGCTTCACAATTTTGCTACATAATCAGCATGCAAAAATACCTTAAAATAAAAGTATAAACAAAGACACTTCAATTTTAAGTTACAACAGAGCTCATTTGCTAGCAAAAACATCATTCAGAAATTAAATTAGGTACTTATATTGCTAGATATCTGTATTATTATTAATTATGTGTATTAGTATTAATTTAAATATCTTAGGTATGATAACTTTGCTTTATAAGTTATTTGCATTGCACCATATGTCCCTGCCCAAATTCCAATTTATTTACAGTCCATACCATAAATATCTTTAGCAGTTTTCCATAAATGTCTTTAACAATTTTTAAATCTTATTATTTGTCATCAAAATAGTTCTAATACCTTTCTACCTGCTTTCATTTTCAAATCTGTTTAAAAATCTTTGTCTATGACTCTATGGAGGGAATTCCCCTGAGTTTTCGTTTTGGTTTGACGTCAGCGATCAGGCGTTCATATCGGATACCCACTACAAAACGCTGACCGTAGTACTTATTCCAATGTAGCTTTTGTCTGATTTGTGTTCTATTTGGAAATCAGAAAGATTTATTTAATATCAGTGTTCATAATTATCATTAGGATTGATAAAGAAAGTTTGTGACTGTGGTAAAATATAAGTTTATATTTTGATACTTAGTGAAAATATTGATGATTTCTTAAAAATATTCTTAAAGAATGTTCTGCCGACTTCTGTTACTGATCGGGTCTTAAACGCTAAGTGATATCGTGACGCGCAAAATATGAATTTAAGACTTTTTCATGTACTTTTTAATGTTATTTTGACTAATTTCTGTAGCGTATAAATTCCATTTCCACCAAATTTGATGGCACGTTTAGTTTATTTAGTTATAATACAGAATTAAAAGCACTTTTATAATGAATAAGGAGTATTTTCATCAAGAAAACAGACATTCTATCAAAAAGTTTCGTATTCATTTCATTTATAAATTAAACTGTGAAAACTCCCATTTTTCTAAATTATTTGTCGTGTTGTTGATAGAAGAACATATTAATACTACGTCACTATCTAATTTCCTTAAATATTCATTCAAAAAACGTAATTATACAAACAAAGAATTGTGACAAGTTAAAATCGTAAATTGTTTTGTTTCTAGGTTACGTAAGCTCAAAAACTAAGATTTTATAATTTTTTTCAAAATAAAATACTAGATTCAAACTAGATTTAGAAAACAAAGAAATTGAAATTCGCAAGAAGCATCTACCTAAATAAAAGACTTTATGAAGCCGTCAGTAAAAATAAATACAGCAATTTATTACAGGCAGATGTAGCTGCAAATATTATGTTATTTTTTTACGTATTTCACTCATTCATAAGTAATTTATGCTGATTAGGTATTCTGAACGCTCACGCTGTGTTGCCAGCCCTACCAAACTAAAAAGCAGCAAATTAGTCTAAAAAGTCAGTAAGTAGAAAACGGCTAAAATGTGAACATACACCATAACATTTTGTATACAAGGTCAAATTTGATTAGTATTTCACTAATCGAACTTGACCTTGTGGTATCGATATCTAATCTAAATACATGATAAAGTATAGGAATTAAAAATAAAAATAGTTTAAGTATGTACAGACGCCAGCAGGTCAAGCTACCCGAAACTGTCAGATTTTCCCAATCAACCTTGAACCTTATTGCTTTAGAGATAAAGTTGAAAATCTATTAAAGAAATTTGACAGATTGTAGTAGCTTGATGTGCTGGCGTCTGTACGTCCACATCCATTGTTACGTACTTGAAGTACGAGTTTCACAGATGTGATGGGTGTTGATATCTAAACACGATAAAACAAATATAAAAGATTGTTTAAGGCGAAATGGTATCGTGGTCACGTAGGTTTCGAGGGGGTGAAGCAGACGCGGACAGGTAAGAGGCGCGCGGGGCCCCGCGCTCTGCCGCTCTGGGCCGGCAAGCTACAGTCCGACCGCCGTATACGCGACCCTCTGCAGAAGTATTTTTGTTCACGAGAGAGGGTCGCGCTTACAGCGGTCGGACTAGAGATGTGCCGTTGCCGGCAATATTGCCCGAAGTGGGAATATTGGTGGCAATATTGCCAGCAATATTGCCGGGAGTGGAAATATTTGGGAATATTGCTTAATTATAAGTCAAATTAAGTACGGAAACTATGTACAACACTTAAAATTAGCATTTAAATACCATAATCTACATTATATACAATACAATATTGTTTTGGGTAAAATTGCCAATAATGCCAGCATTTTTGGCAATATTCCCGGTATTTTACCGGTAATATTGCCCATGTTGCCGCACACGATAGTGAATTTAAGAAATAACACATAAATATTAAGATAAGAATTGACGATCGTTGTGTATTGCATAAAAGGCATGAATTCGAATCATTTCTTTTAATGTTGTACTTGTTTTTCATGTAAAATCACATATCAAAAACAACGAGTATAGGTATATAATATGGAAATAACAAAGTGTAAATCTTTACAAATCTCTATCAAAACTACAAATAATCCACAAAAATAACATTATTTTAATATTTCAATACACTTATTTCGGTAATCCTTACATAATCAACGTTTAGAGTGTAACAACTTAGGTAGTAGTTTTTATAATCATTTTAAAATCACATCTCTTGTTAATACTTAAGTATTTCTAAATCTTAATAATAATCAGTCATTGATAATCACAGCGTTTTGTTTATAATTTATACATGATGTAAAATTAACTAATTAAATTCTTAATTAATCCACAGACAATGGGTCTTCGTCTAATTCTGGTCTGAAATCGTTCAGTGGTTCATCACATATTTGCTTCACGTACAGGCTTCAAACTGTTTAATTTTTTTTTTTGTGTAAATTTAGTTCAATATTTTCACATTGCTCCCCTAACATAGTATTATATATCTTTATTATTTTCGGTACTGGTAATAAAAGGTGACATAATCTTGCTCCGCGGTCTCATTTTGTCGGTTAGGAACGGACGTTAAAGTGACGTGCGCATTCTCTGAGAGACGCCCAGATACTGTTCTCTTCTCTACCCGGTATCTTAAAGTACTTTTTGCTGTTCTCCCAATCCCGTGCCGTGCATATGCAGCGCGAAAGAGATGGAACATTATATTGATGTTTATTCATATTAAATTGTGTGCTATCTTTTTGCACGACACGCGTGTGCGTATTTCAAATATTTTATGATAGATATACTACACAAATATAACTAAACGATGATTACACCTGCAGTAATAATAAAATATACTGGTATTATTTCACAGGCAACATTGGCAATATTGCCAATGCTGCTGGCAATATTGGTATTTTACCGGCAGTGGCAACATTGGGAATATTGCCGGCAGTGGCAATATTGCCAGCAGGCACATCACTAGGTCGGACTATAGCTTGCCGGCCCAGAGCGGCAGAGCGCGGGGCCCCGCGCGCCTCTTACCTGTCCGCGTCTGCTTCACCCCCTCGAAACCTACGTGACCACGATACCATTTCGCCTTAAACAATCTTTTATATTTGTTTTATCGTGTTTAGATATCAACACCCATCACATCTGTGAAATTAATACAAAAAAATCTTTTTAACTGATATTTCAAGTAATCGCACTACGTGCGGTCGTTTGACCCCAAAAAAACGTGAACGTTTTGTTTTATCATGTTTAGATAACGACAGCCATCAAGTCACAGTCAAATGTTACAAGTTAAATTAACTAGGGAAACTCCACAGACGTGAAGGGATGGCTATCAATATCTAAACATATAAACGAATAAAATGAGATTTATGGTTTTTTTTTTGTAAACGACCGCGAGCAGTGTAGTTACTTGAAGTATACGTTTAGAAAATAATTTTCAAGAAAAAATCCCAAATATCATTCATTTTATTCATTGATTCAATATAAATTGCGTTATTTACGTTATCTAGCAGACGTATTTTTCAAACAAGATAAAGCCATTGATTATGAAATTTCTTTAAAATCCGTGAGCTGTTTGAAAAACACTAATAAAAATCGGTAAACAAATATAGGCTAAATGGCTAAAACAGTTTTTTCGATGACAACCCTGATATTGAAAAACGCTTTGTACACAGCAGTGCTGGCAACATTGCACTCGCGGCACGAGGCCCCTAGGGGAATGCCTCATGGAAAGTTCTAAAAGCATTTTACATTAGACGACATTCTATCAAATTCAAGTAAAAAAAACATTTTTACAAAACAACCATCCGATTTTGGTTGTCACTGATTCCAGAAAAAACACATGGAAAATAAAAAAAATGCGCGATCAGCACCGTCCACGTGGATGTAAGGGAAACTTCTTAAAAAATAGAATAAGAGAGATTTAGTGTAAGAGACACAGAGAGTTATATGTTTCTTCTCTCTCATGTATCGAAATGTGCCTAAACGTACCGCGTTCTCGATATCTTTAAATTCTTTTCCAATTATTGAATCGCCGCCTAAGAAATTTTACTTAAAATATGTAAATTGATTTTCTCGAACGCGAGTTGATCTTAAAATTATACTATACTAGCTGCGTCCCGCGCTTTCACCCGCATAAGTTTTATCCCGAGAGAATATCGGGATAAAAAGTATCCTATATGTTAATCCTGGTTATAAACTCTCTGTGTGCCAAATTTCATCCTAATCCGTTCAGTAGTTTTTGCGTGAAAGAGTAACAAACTTCCATCCATCAATCCATACAAACAAACTCGCATTTACCTATAATAACATAATAATTATAATATTAGTACGATAGTAGGAAGTAGGATATTATATTAAAAGTAGGATTTAGAATAAAATAATGAAAATGAACAATGTTGAGTACTCCCGAGCTTCTGAATACAGGAACAGAGTGTATCAAATACAACCGTGATATGAATATCAATACTAGAACCTGTTGCCAGCCTATTGGGTACCCCTGTTGACAGTCTGCGGACGAATTTTTTTGATACCTTATGATTCATTTGCTTCTTTTTTTCATATACATGTACATAATTATTATTATTTCAAATGTTAGCTTATATTATTATATTATCTTTAATAATAAAAATAAAGTTCTTTAATGTTAAAAAAAAAACTGAGTAAAATACAACGCCGCCGCGGTGCTTAAAACTTCATCGTACTAACATCGTAATAAACGGGCTTTACCGGTTTACTTAGATTTACTTAGTTCGTCAGGCTCACTCTGACTAACCTATAGTTCGTTTTTCTAACTGACTAATCTGACATTTAAGTCTTTTGTGTTTGCGTTTTTTAGTAAGTATGACATCACACTTGTCAGATTAGTCTCTGGGATTAAAAAACGAACTATAAAGCTTTGGTTTGGTATGAAAGACGTATGAAAGCGCTTCTGTAATTTTATAAGGGCCATCATGGAAATCTGTCAGTTTTTGACACTAATGTATCAAAAAACACTATTTGGACAACGGTTACTGATAGCTGTGTGAGCGAACACTGATTTCTTAGAAAAGCTTCAGCCGTGAAAGATATTTACTGTTGCAGTGCTCATGATTTCGCAGCAAAATATAGGGACTATTATTTTTGAAGTGAAAATTTCTTTAGCGGCGTTGTGCACTTTTGTTGTGATGGGTAAAAAAATGTTAAACTCGCGTCAGAACACTTGACCTGATCGAAAATTCGTAAGATGGAGCTCGCGTCAGGACACGTGACAGTATCGAAAATTTGTAAGACGGAGGCAGAGTAGACCGCATTCCAAAATATCAAAAATGCACTACGTTAATATTCAAGTTTTCACTTCTGCCGGCACTCCCGGAGTGCAACCCGTTTTTTATTCTAAAGTTTTATATAGGCATTACAAACAAAATTTTACAATAAGCGGACGATTACAAAAGTACAGATAAACATGTAACTTCAAGCTAATTGTGTACGTATTATTTTTAAATATCGCATGTTACTTTACAGAAGCACGAATCGGATCGGATCGCATGTCGATCGTAATCGTACAGTGTAAAAGCAAACAAGTCATACAAGTAAGACATTCCGTAATGTCAGTGCAACGGGGGTTACCCCAATGAAGTCTCGTGTTATTTATTGAAAAATCATGAATTTAGCTCGCGTTGTTGGCTATTATGCACTTACAATCTGCTGACAGGGTCAACAATACATAGTGACGACATAAAATTTAGTGCCTAATTGTTCAAACAGTGTTCAAAATGTCTACAGAAGAAGTGAAGCCAATCACAGTGAAAAAGCTCCCACTAATATTGAATAGAAATATAATAATTAAGAAGCCTATGAGCAGGAATATAAAAGTAGTGAAATCGTTACAAAATTCTGTGCAAGAGGATATTATTTACACATCGAAATTGGGTGACTTCACCGCGGGGGAAGTCCGTAATATGACAATAGTTAATCGGTTAAATGTTGTGACGAAGTCGAGTAAAACTGTCGCGAATTGCCAGAGTCACTCCGGCCATATCTTCGAGAAGACCTCGGACGAAATTACGAAACTTATAGGCCAGGATAATTACGATATTCTGTTCAGTTCTCTGTGTTCAATCATAAGTCAGGAGTTAAAAATTCGTAGCATAAATGCCCTTTTGACAGTTCCGAAAAAAGTGCGGAGTGTTGCTTGCCAGACTGACAACAACCCAATGAGTTTTAATGTGTTAAAGAATGTGGTAGACTCTTCTTGCCAGACCAATGAAACATTGGCTGTGGATCGTTTAAAAAGCTTACAGGAACTTAAAAAGCATACCAAGCCTCGGAGACGAAATAAAAGACAACAGCTAGCACCGTACGTAGTGAAGGATGCACCAGAAGTGAAGCTGCCGAGGAGAATTGTAATATCACCAGCGAAATTTGACTCGTTCACCGTAAAAGAAGAAATGGTTCAAAAAGAATCTCTGACCGAGTCTTCATTACCGGAACTCGGATCCTTGTTCGACGAGGACTCCAACAACAGTGTGAACAGTGGTCGGTTTTCGTCCATATCTGTGATGACAACGCGAGCTCTTCTAGTTGATCCTATGAGCATTCTAACCAACGTTGATAAACATACCGGTGATATAAGTAGGGATGTGAACCAACGAGAAATTAATGCGAGCGAACGGTTTCATAATTTGGATACTCCGGGTGATTTGAGTCCTTTGAATGAGACTTTACCGTTTGGTATGCAAGAGGACTTGCGTAGGACGCCGCCGGAGCAGAGGATTAAGTTGCTTCTAAGACAGGGGTTCACGGCTTTAAAGGATTGCTTAACCAGGGATAGTGATGGCCATCTGTGAGTATTTCACCCATTTTTTTTTTATTATTTGCATTTGATTTTGTTACCTTGTTCGTCTAGTGGTTGCAACCACCACTGCTGAGCACGAGGTCCTGGGTTCGATTCCCAGGTTGCACAGTGTTATTCGGTTTTCCAACAGGAATTTCTCAGTAGCAGCTTGGAGTCTTGATTTGTGTCCAGTTGATGGCAATAGGCTCGCCCCCAGTTACATGGGACTTAAACATAACTGACGAAATGTGGATGTGCTATAGGTCCACCTCTGCGTAACCCTTCACTGGCATGATGTTATGTTTTGTGTGTTTTAATTTAAATTATTATACAACTTTATTTATGACTGTCCTTTTTAGCCAGTTTATAGTAATTTATTTTTAAATTGTGTTAATCTGAGACCATAAAATTCTTATTAATAGACTGGAGGCCAATTCCCGTTATTAAAAAAAAAAAAACATTCAAAATCAAGCCGCAATTTCTTTCAGCGACAATCAATGTCAAAAACTTATAAAAAATGTAGGGTAATTAGAGGTATTTTTGACAGATTGAGACTGACATCAGACTGTTAACATTCTTGAAATTAGGAGAATTAATAATAAAGTAATAATAATATTTTTCAATTTATTTTATTATTTATGTACACACAGTAAAATACATAGGGATATGACATAGTTATAATATTTAGTACAAAGGAACTGCTTGGAATAATGAAAAAGTAAAAACACTGACAGATTTGGTGAGCCATATACTAAGGGCGCATTCACATATACGTACGTTTTTACAGGATCCTTTTTAACGGATCCGTCGCTACTGGAGATAGTATTCACACAGGATTTATAGGATCCTTTTTAACGGATCTGTCGCTACTGGAGATATTATTCACACAGGACTGATTTTAAGAGATTGGATCAGTATATTGGATCCGATACTGTATTATATGTGAACTGGCTCATACAACTACATACGCTAATAACACATTTATGTTTAAACGGACCTGTAAAACGGATTGCTGCTTATTTTGTCGGATCGGTATTTTCTACTGGATCCGGAATACTGCATTATGTGTGAACTCGCTCATACAACTACATACGCTAATAACATACACGTTTTAACGGACCTGTAAAACGGACGTTAAATGTGAATGCGCCCTAAGTATCTACAAGCAATATTTAGTTTGTGGCTCTAAAGTCCCTCTGAAGGAAGTCTGGATTTATGCCCCTGTTGTCAATAGACTCGCCCACTATTAAATAATACCAGCCTATTATTGTCCCACTGCTGGGCAAAAACCTCTTCACATACAGAGAAGGCACGAGCATTGATCATCAAGAGATTTCAGACTTAGCATAATCAGCTTGGGTCTCAGCAGTGGGACTGCTGGGACACAGGTCTCACGGTGAAAGGGATGAGGGAGTGGACTGTAATACACCACGCGGAGCCATACCCAGTGCCATTTTAGACATATATTCCTGCCTTACATGGGACTTACACATTAATTTGCAAAATGTGAGTGTATTCCACTCTATTCATTTCTGCCTATCCCTTTGTGTAGGGTTGCCAGGTCGCCAAACCTAATAGCCGGACAGACCAGCCAGTTTGGCCGGACATTTGGGTAGAAAGGCCGGACACCCTACATTATTGAGGATTTTGTGTCTCAGTATTAACAGGTATGACAAAAAAAAATTATGTAAAATCAAACTTTTTTGATTATTGTCATGATCAGTCATCGGCGCTCGCTCGTTTGCGAAATGTAAAAAGCCTAACAAAAGCCGGACAAGCCAGACACCGTTTATTTTGGCCGGACACGCAATCAAAAAGCCTGGACGCCTGGCAACGCTAGAAATACAGGTGTGATGTTATGTAGTAATTAAAATCACCAGTGTCAGTCTAAACACTAGCTAATGATTATTGCATTATTATTAGTAGCATCATTTAATTTCTAAAAGGGGGGAATGCATTAAAATTGAGTTGAACAGGAAAGTTGAGCTATTTAATGACATCACTTATAGTTGAGCTATTAATGTTCAGCTATTTATAGTTGAGCTGTTAATGAGCTATTTGAAGTTCTAAAGTTTGAATCATTTTTTTTTTTTGTTTATCCTATACTGTCCCACTGCTGGGCAAGTCTTTCCATTGACTCCTTTCCGTTGAGTAATATCAAATAAAGATACAGGCTCAGATATAAGTAATTTTGTCGGTAGCCAGCCATATTACATTATGCCCAACAGCCCGTTGTGGCCTATTGTCCCACTGTTGGGTAAAGGGCTGTTTTCATACGGAGAAGGCATGAGCATTGATCACCACACTTGCTCAAAGCGGATTGATAATTGTCCATGTTAGATCTATTTTGTCTAAAATTCAGACTTTATTGCAAAATGTATAGAATAACCCATTTCAGTTGGGAAATAAATTGACTTGGTCACCGCTATTGATAAGATTAATCACAATAATAGATTAATTAATGAATGACATCTGTTTATCTTAGTATTAAAGATAATAAACGGCAAAATAGGAAATTAATGAAGTGTAGAACATGTTATAAATTAATTACTTTATAATTAATTGAATACTATCTGGCGTCTGCGGTTTCTCTCTCATCCTAGGGTAACTACCAACATGTAGCATAATCAGCCTATAATAATCCCACTGCTGGGACACAAGCCTCCTCTCTTCAAGAGGAAGTGGGCTATAATCCACCACGCGGGCCTAGTGCGGGTTGGTAGATGTCACATGTCTTCGAATGAATGGTTCTAGGACATGCCGGTTTTCTCGCGATGTTTTCCCTCTCTGGTATTCAGCTGCATCCGGTTAGACTGGAAGCCGACCCCAACATAGTTGGGAAAAGGCAGGCAGATGATGATACCCACCTAGAGCACTGCCCTGACTTTCGAGTTTATAGGTCTTAGGTTCGAACCCAAACAAGCGATTTACTTTGTGTAAATAATTCTCAAAACGGTGGAAGAAAACATCGTGAGGAAACCGGCATGTCCTAGATCCACAAATTCAAAGATATCTGTCATCTACAAACCCGCACTGGGCCCGCGTCTTTGATAACGCCCCACTCCCTCTCACAGAGAGGAGGCCTGTGTCCCAGCAGTGGGAACATTATAGAATGATAAATTATGCTATGCCGTACTATAGATATTCCGTAAAAAGTACCGATAGATAATCACCAGCTCTACATATAAACACTTAAAACAACTGAGGGGGGTCTTTGATAGGGGGGAATCCCACAGGGCGTTGACAAATTCATCCACACCATAGTATAAAGAAGGGAAGTAGGCTATCTCCGGCCCAATCCGCGATATAATTGCCTACTGTCTCAGGGTTGTCACTTTTAGCTAAATTTTAATTCAGTGCCTATAAATTGGCAAGGGTCGGGAAGTTGTATTTTTTACTTGTATTGTCTGGGTACAGGGTTTGTGAGGTCGGTTTCACCTAAACGATGATGAAAACTTTCACGATAAAAGAAAGCGACGGGCCTTAGACGGGCGGCGCGGGGCGGTGATGAGCACGAGTAAACGGTAGGTTACTGATAGTACTGTCACCAATTCATTAGTTTAAAGCCCGGCCCTTGCCAAAGATAACACATCTCTGTATAACTAATTCAGTGATCATTAGTCAATAAAGTTCAATAATGGTTTTCCTAACAAATACAGAAATGTATTCAAGATTCAGAGCAGTATTATTTATAAAAAAAAGGGATAAAATAAACCGGTACATTTTTCATTAATTTAGCGGTGCCGAAAAGCCGTGACGCGCGAACCTCGTGCGGTGTTAGCCCCGACTGGCGCACTGAGAAACGGGTCGAGGTTTTGTTTAAGTGTGCGTGCGGCGACGCATAGATACTTACAAGCCGCGCGCGGTGCGTTTGTATGAAGATAACTTACTTCCCTCTTTATACTATGTCCACACTGTTTCCTTATCACAGCTTATGCTTACTTTTAAAAACGTCTGTCCATCTTTTCATTATTGCGATTACTTACACGATTAAAGGGATTTTTTGTCCCAAGAATAGCCTTTCAGAGAAGCTAAACTATTCTTCGGACCAGCACCCTAATTGCGTAATACACGATCAATCGGAATCGGTTTCATTTTGACAGTTTAACAACATTCATTGCGTTATTTACGTGTTGAGCAGACAAAGTTTTCGAACTTATGAAGCAATGGATTAGCAATTTTCTATGATTGAGATTCCGATTGATCGTGTGTTACGCAATTAGGGTGCAGCATACTAATTGCGTAACACACTATCAACCTCAATCTGAATCATTTTGAAGGATATTGCTAATCCATTGCTTCATATTTTCAAAAAATGTGTCTGCTCAACTACGTAAATAACGCAATGAATGTTGTTGAACTGTCAAAATGAAATCCATTGCTACTGATAGTGTTTTACGCAATTATCCCGCTGGCCTACTCTCTATGTCCGTCAACGAAGATATGGGCCCGTCTGAAAGTAGGTCGGAACTTCGAAGTGTTCTACACCCGAATAACTAACTTTTTCAGACAACCCACGGGCAAACACACGTCGGGAGTAGGGACAACTGTCAAATTGAGGTTTCATTCATTGTTAGATCGGGCCCCTAAGTAACCTTATGTCCGTCGGTGATACGGAGTAGGACTCGCCAGTATCCACGGCCGAAACGACTGATTTAGTGCTTAGGGACTAGACCTGAAGGCCAATTCTCATAATTTAAAACGTTCAAAATCTAGTCGCAGTCTCATCTCGGCGACAAACAAATGTCAAAAACTTGTCAAAATGTTGGGAAATTAGAAGTATTTTTTGACAGATTGAGATTGAGATCAGAGGGGCAATTCTCGTAATTATAAGAACGTTCACAGTTTGATCTCAGTCGCAATCTGTCAAAAAATACTTATAATTTCCCTACATTTTGACAAGTTTTTGACATTTGTTTGTCGCCGAGATGAGACTGCGACTAGATTTTGATCGTTTTAAATTACGAGAATTGGCCTTCAGACTGTGAACATTCTTAAAATTACGAGAATTGCCCTTCTGGTGTATTCAAGGGCTACACAGTGTATTTCCGGACGGGAAATTAATTCCACCAAACCCTTTCCACCATCGTGAGCAAAACCTAAAATGTGCTAGAAGCATGGCAAATTTCGAAGACATGTGACATCATTCAACCCGCACTGTGCGCGTGGTGGATTACAGCCCGCTCCCTCTCACAGAGAAGCCTGTGCCAGTGCGAACATGATTGCCTTGCTTCCTATTGTTGGGATCCTGATGATGCTATGGTTCTTGCATCATCGGTAAAACACGTCAATATGCTCAGAGCTAAGTAGGGAACTCCTGCCTGATTAATGATTATATTAATGTTAAGTTTTTCACTTACACGTCGATCATACTTTAAAACCTGGATGAGCTCGGCGTTTCCTATCTGACTACTCTGAGGAGAAAGGTCGAAACAAACTCAGAGGTCACAGTCTCTTTTCTTCAAGTGCAGACATAATTAAGGTCAGATCATGTGAGGACCATGTAGATTGGTGTCTGAAATGGTCCTTTTGAGGACGGAACCACACAGATTTGAGTGGACCTATTCAGTCAGTGCACGCATTTGTCAGTAATCGTGCAGCTCAAGACTATTGGTGACCTATTGGTATCGGCCCCAACTTACGAGTTGAAGGTCGTGACTTCGAACCCAAGCAGGCTACACTTTACTTTGTGTATTTAATTTCATCACCACTGGGTAAAGGAAAACATTGTGAGGAAACCGGCATTCCTAGAATCAAAGATTCGAAGACATGTGACATCCACCAACCCGCACTGGGCCCGCGTGGTGCATTATTGCCCACTCTCTCACAGTGAGGAGGCATGTGTCCCAGCTTTGGGAACAGTATAGGCGGATTATGCTGTGCAGCTCGACTCAGAACTGCTGGACATAGGCATCTCTAATCGCACTTCGTCCAACTTGATCCTCGGCTACTCTCATCCACCTACTATACCTCATCATCATCTGCCTGCCTTTTCCCAACTATGTTGGGGTCGGCTTCCAGTCTAACCGGGCGACGCTGAATATCTGTCACAACTCACACGTGTTAAAATTTTTCATTGTTGGAAAACGCGTAGTTTATCATCAGTCTATAAGCCTTTTGTGTAGATAAACTCCATTGTTTAAGAGCTGATAAATATTTTTTATCAAGAACATTATTAACATATTTACTACGTACTTTCACGTGTCTTTTCGCGTGAAGAAGTAAGTAATTTACAAAATAAAAATCAAAAGTCATTTATTCAAACTAGGCTGAGAATCAGCACTTTTTGAAACGTCAAAATAACATAAGACAGTCCCCTAAAACGTCCGTCCCTCACCACTTCTTAGTCCTTTAGCTGGGAAGAAGAAATGGCCCAAAAACCTCCTCAGCAGGAAATTGTTCTTCGATCCTTGTAGGCTTGTCATTTTATCACCTGCCTGGCCTTTTCCCGACTATACTGAGTCGGCTTCCAGTCTAACTGGATGCAATTGGACTTCCCATACTGTTCTCAAAACTTCCCGTATGACATTATCCTCGTAGAGTTTCGTTACCTATATCCATACCACGAGAATTTAACTCCTGGTTATTCCCCTAGACTTTTACTTAAGTTATACAAGCCTACTGGAGGGCTCGTGGCTAATATAGATAAGCCGGGTCGATGGCAGGTTAGACTAAAGCTCGATTTGAAATTTATGTCGGCTCGGAACATGAGGCGAGTCGCTGCGCAGTAACAAATTCACGTGTCAGCGGGGGTGAGGGGTGAGGTACTGCGCAGCGAGTAGCGCACGTCACAGCCGCCATAAAGTCTGAATCGGGCTTTACGCTTGCCGCGTTCGGTTCGTGGATGGGTGATTCATCATCATTCATCCATTACATATCGAGACCCCTCCGTGCCTCGGAAAGCATGTTAAGCCGTTGGTCCTGGCTGACATTCGTAGATCTTTGACAGTCCTTAACTCCTTACGGGTAATCAGAAGCCCAAAAGCCTGACAACCAGCCTTACCGAGCGGTATCGTGTTGCCCAGTAACTTCATTGTGAAGGTCAGATAGGCAATCGGTCCATGTAAAATACCTGTATTCAGCCAGATCCAGATAGACTGGAAGCCGACCCCAGCATAGTTGGGAAAACGCAGCCAGATTATTGCGTAGCGAGTGACTTCCCCACAGCTAGATGGACCGACGACTTTAAAAAGGTGACTGGGGCAGACTGGATGCGGGAGGCGGAGGACAGAGTATTGTGGCGCACCCTGGGAGAGGCCTATGTCCAGGAGTGGACTGCGATTGGCTGAGTTGATGTAGAAGAAAGTATTCTAACTCAAGGTTATTCCCCTACATTTAACTACGTTATACTCATACAAACCTACTGAAACTTTCCCATAGCAGAACGACGACCTTTTTAACCCACTTTAAAAAAAGAGGAGGCTCTCAATTCGGATGTTTATATATGTATATGTATATATTTTTATGTATGTTCTGGTATAACTCCGTCACTATAGACGGATTGGCAAAATTCCCGTCCCATTTAAATTTCCTAGAGATCTGATGATGAGCTTCGGAGACAGACAACGGAACTCTTCAATAAATGCCGGCAAATGTACCGCGATTGCTGCTATCGCTTATGTATGCATTGTTTACGCAATCAAACAACATAACGTCACTCCTGTACCCTCTAAAGATGTAGGCAGATGTGTTCATCAGTATACCTCGGTACACCCTAATTTCTGTCAGTTGTTATTGGGGTACCTCTAATCTTGTAAGTAGGTATATATGAATTTGTAGGTACAACTAAAAAGTGAAAAACCGGATTCCAAAAAAAAAAAAACAAAGTGAAAAATAACTTTAATTTCGGAAGTCGGTGTCAAAAAACGAAAATGCGGTAACAGCGACACCGACTTCCGAAATTAAAGTTATTTTTCACTTTGTAGTGTTTTGTTTTAGGAATTCAGTTGTTTTTTTATTATCTCGACACAATACTTTCGTGTGGCAGTGACGATGTATTGATATTTGTCAGTCAATGACATGTAAATAGATAACATATTTGAATGAAAAGCACACCAGCCGGTCGATTCTGTAAAAATCTCACCGTGTAAACTCATGTGAAGTGAGCTTGATGTGAGTTGTCAGTAGTGTCAATCCCTAGCATTATTTGGAATGACAGCTCACTCCACGCTGGCTTCACATAAGTTTTCACGGTGAGATGGTTACAGAATCGCACTGCTGATATTGTGTTCATTCACAATATCTTACATCAGCCTATAATGTTCCCACTGCTGGGACACAGCCTACACAGGCCTTCTCTCTGTGAGTGGGAGTGGGCTGTAATTTAACACGCGGCGCGGGCCCAGTGCGGGAAATTTTTGGTTCTGGGACATGCTGGTTTCCTCACGATGTTTTCCTTCACCATTAAAATAACGAAAAACCATACATAGTTTATTATTTGGTTCCCACGGAGATATATTAGAGAAAGGGCAATGACCTCTTTTGCCATGCCAAAACGCGACGACTATAGTCTAGGTAAGAGTCGACCTCGTAATTAATTTACCACTTTCGACAACAATTCCCAGTGAATTGAAACTTCAATAAGGTTGAAACTAACTAACTGTTACATAGAAAAATAGACCTTTTCGTTTTATGACGTGCATTCAACCTTATTCAAAGGGATATCGTATTACCCAGTAAATGGGTTGATTTTTGACAGTCGTTACGGGTAGCCCGAAAGTCTGACAACCAGTTGTACCTAGGGGTATCGCGTTACCCAGTAACTGGGTTGTGGAGGTCAGACAGGCAGCCGACCCCAACATAGTTGGGAAAAGGGTAGGTAAATGATGAAGTGACATTCAACCTTATGGTGGTAAAGGAATTGCGAGGTCGATTATACCAATATTTTTATTAAAATGGTGTCCATGGAGTTTCTTGCCCGTTCTTCTCCATAGGAACCTACTACGCTTTGGCATGGGCAACTAGCTTCATCTTTCTGACTGACCGAACTCTTAACAATTCAAAAGTGGCTGTAATTGGTTAAATTGAAATAAATGCTTCGAGTTGAGTTGAGTTGAGTATATTGAGCGAAACCGCTTGCATAAAGCATGAAGCAGAAGAGTTTGTTTGTTTGTTTGAACGCGCTAATCTCTAGAACTACCGGTCAGATTTGAAAAAATCTTTTTGCATTCGATAGCCCAGTTCTTAAGGAAGGCTATAAGCTATTTAACATCACGATAAGGAACTAAGGAGCTGAACAAAAAGAAAAAAAGTCAGAAAGCAAGGCATTAAGTCCGCCCTTGTACCTTTTTGTGCGAAAAGTTTAAATAAATAAATAATAAAGAACGCTAAGCGCAAATGAACTAATATCGCGAACAGGCGATGCAATGCGACGGGGTGGATCGGGCGAACTAGAAATTTCAAGCGTACTCGCAGGAAGAAGCTAATGCTCCTATAAATAGATATTTTTATTTTGACATTGGCTTGACTCAACTGGTTTTTTTTATCACCTGTTATCAACAAGCGTTGTTATCAAACACACAAGTAATTCGATCTTATCATGTACAGTCAACCACGTCAGTGGTAACACTTGTAGCTACGTAAACCGCCTTTATTGCTAGGGCGTAAAGGGGCTGTCAATATCAAATTTTTATCTTGTACAGGCGGTTGGCTATACTTTTTTGTTCTGTACGACAACAAAAAAAGTACTGACCTATCGTTTGCCGGGAATCACATTGTTTAATCAAACATTATGAAATAGTATTATGATTGTAGGTATTCCCTGAAAGGTTCGGCAGAGGTGTCATGGTGTCATAGCACACTCACATTTCGCCCGGGGCCGTTTTCTCTATGACACAATGGTAGGCCACGTTAACTTGTGCCTGGATGGGAGACACTTGAGTCTTTCGGCTGAAAGGATGCTGATGATTCAAGAAAAAAAGAGCTCATTTTTTTTTTTTTTTTGCCAGACCAATCCATGTTGCGGTTCTAACTAACGATGTGGACCTGTTAAGACGCCAGTGCCTCGTCCTGAAGATGAGAGGTGCCTCCGTCGATGTTCCAGCGGATGGACTTGTAAGTACAATCATATTTACTTACATAAACTCATGCCGTTTCCCCATGGGGGTTGGTAGAAACTGCAGAATGCCTGTTACGATCCTTAATACTCCTTGTGCTTCGTTAACGGTCGTACATTTGAGGGGTAATTCTCGTAATTTGAAAGAAAGGAAGAAAGAAAACGTATTTATTGCGACTCGTAAAGGAATATCACAAACTAAACTAAACACAGTCAAAAATAAAAAATAAAAACAAATTATATTTAAAAAGAAGTAACAAAAAGAAAAATGAAACAAAGTCCTATACGAGGCCAAAAGGCTGTTAGCTCCTACCTCAGCATGATGCTGCGACATATAAATAATAAAACAGTCGCCGTCTCATCTCGGAGACAAACAAATGTCAAAAACTTGCCAAAAATGTAGGGAAATTAGAGGTATTTTTGACAGATTGTGACTGAGATCAGACTGTGAACGATCAGAAAGTGAAAAATAACTTTAATTTCGGAAGTCGGTGGCAAACATCGAAAATGCGAACCCAACGACACAGACTTCCGAAATTAAAGTTATTTTTCACTTTGTGGTGTCGTTTTTGGAAGTCGGTTGTTTTTTTTTTTTTGCTAAAGTTTTAATTTTTCACTTTTTAGTTGTAATTTTGGTTTAAAAACCGAACTACTAAACCGTTTTTGATGAAAGTTGTATGGGACCGTTTGGGAAGTATACCCTTTCCAACAAAAAAAGAATTTTTCAAATCGGTTGGCAAGCGACGGAGTTATGCGCGAACAAACATAAAAAAAAATGCAAACATCCGAATTGAGAACCTCCTCCTTTTTTAGAAGTCGGTTAAAAATTACGAGAATTGCTCCTGTGGTAATACACGCACGTCGTAGCGCGGGGGCCAGCTAAGCTGGGAGAATCATCTGTACATCTATGCAAATAAATAAAATTGAAGTGTCTGTTGGTAATGTCAAATAACAGCTTTTTACTAAATGCGTATAAAACTATATATGACACTTATAACAAAAAAACATTTTTTTTTTGTCTGTCTGTCTGTTTGTTACGGCTAATCTCCGAAACTGCTGGACGGATTTTGACTGACGGGACTTTCACTAGCAGTTAGCTGATGTTATGGACTTATGGAGTATCAGCTATATTTATTTTAGAAAAAAATAGGGTTCCGCGCAAAAAAATTAAAACCCATATAATTCGAATTTGTTTTCCGACATGCACGCGAACAAAATCGCGGACACAATAAAATAAAGATATCATGAATTGGAAAGAGACACAAACTGTTTATCTATAAGGTCATGAACTCATGACTTGAAAACAAGAGTTTTACTCTACTCCAGACTGCAGTTCGAACCCAGACAGGCATGGGAATAAAAAAACTGATGTTTAAAAAATATTTTTTTCATTTGAATTTTTATGAGAGGTTTGATGTTGGATTCAGTCTCATCATTCTTCCGCACTTAATCCCAATATTTATTCGTTTTCGGCTCAACATGTCTTTTTCTTCCATACTTCTCTATTATAGTTTGACTAAAACCGCTGGACCGCGCCTTCGGTATGTGCGCGGCGAGACGGGGGGCAGTGCAGGCCGCTCATTCGTCATCGCTCACGGCGTCCCGCCCCCCGCCTCGCCGTGCATTCCTCCCGCCTCGCCGCGCATTCCTAAGGCGTGGTACAGCAGTTTCGGTCAAACTATAGTCGTCATCTCGGTAGTCACTCCCTTTCTAACCATATCATCATTGACACAGTCCATCCATCGTTTCTTTGGTCTTCCCCTACTCTTATAGCCATCATTATCATTCTCCTGCCCGTATCCAATTTTTTTATGGTGATTTATTTATTTATTCCCAAATGTAAATAACACCGCCAAAAAAAAGGCGTCATAATTACAATTAAAAATACATTCCTAATTACATTAAAAATTTAATGATGTCACCATGAATCAAATCTAATTTAACCTTATCATGTCAGTCAGTCAGTCATCATCATTATCCGAGCTGAAAGACGTCCACTGCTGGATATATGCCTCCCCCAAGTATCGCCACTTCGACCGGTTCTGTGCTTCTAGCATCCAACTCCATCTGTGGTTATCTGACTACTCTGAAAAGAAAGGCTAAAACAAACTCCGAGTTCACAGTCTCTTTTAAAGTCCAGACATAATCTTGGTCAGATCATGTGAAGACCATGTAGATTGTTGTCTGAAATGGTCTTTTGAGGAAAGAACCACACATATTGAGTGGACCTGTCCAGTCAGTGCAAGCAATTGTCAAAAATCGTGCAGCTCAACTTAGAACTTGAGGAGCTCAACGATTCGACGAACAATACCAGAGAAAGGACATATTATATCACATATATAATTATATGTGAAGACGATGCACCTAGAATAAAATTACTGTACTATAATAGGGGTACGAGTTACGAGTTGTAGGTCGTAGGTTCGAACCCAGTCGGCTTTACTTTGTGTAAATTATTCCATCACCACTGCTCTCAAAACTGTGAAGGAAAACATCGTGAGGAAACCGTCATGTCGTAGCACCAAAAATTCGAAGACGTGACATCTACCAATCCGTACTGGGCCGCGTGGTGGATTACGGCCCAGACCCTCTCACTGAGAGGAGGCCTGTGTCCCAGCAGTGGGAACAGTGTAGGCTGATTATGTACTATAATAGGTTAAAATAAATTTTACTTGACGCAGGGAGCAATGGTTAAATTAAACGTATAACTGGCGTTCATATCGCTAAAAGCGATATCTAATTTTGTATTTGTTAAACTAGTTATTGCGCTACTTATATACTTTACATAATATTGTTTCGTATGTGATAAACTGTTACTTCATTTTGGGATCCCTTTTTTTCGCATAATATTCTTTTTCCTAATATACTTTGGCATAACGATTTTGGCATATTTTTTTGCCATAATAATACTTTGCCATATTTTTTTTGGCATACAGTTTATGTTGGCATAATGATCTTGAAGGCTAATTTGTTTTGGCATAAATTTAATTCGCATAACGTTACTAGGCCTAATGATTATTAGCATAATAATATTTAGGCATACAATTAATAGAAATAACGGAAACAAATTTGAGTTATTTTTTACGTATTGTTTTTCACTCGATTCTGAATCACTTTTTCCAAGAGTCGGGGTGCCCCAAGGTCTAACACATTTCGATTTAGTAAAAAGGCAATGAGAAATTAGGATGCAAGAGCGAGCGAAGCGAGCTCGGGAATTGGGGCACCCCGAATCGGACAGGTTAGGTTAGCGTCATCCCCTTCGTGTTAGGTTCCTTTAAACCCCGCAGACAGAAATAGGGGCCCCGCGAAGCGGGGACCCGTCGACTACGCCTTATATTATTGTTATGCTTAATAAAGTTATGCTTAAAAAATGTATGCTTTAGAATTTTATGCTTAATCATTATTATGATTAGAGAAATTATGCGTAAAAAAAATATGCGTAAGCTGTTATGCGTAAATAATTTATGCGAAAATATAATTAGGACAAACAAAAGTATGCCAATTTATATTAGGTCTTAAAATTTTATGCAAATGGATAGGGAACCCTTCATTTTACGTCTTGCATTTTCTGCATGAAGAAGGGACAGGGTGTTGTGGCGCAGTCTGGGAGAGGCCTATGTCCAGCAGTGGACTGCGATAGGCTGAGTTGATTGTGATATTCTGCATGAAGAACAATGGTGGCCCAGTGGTAACGGGCGCGACTTACGAGTTGTAGCTCATAGGTTCGAACCCAGACGGGCGCTTTACTTTGTGTAAATTATTTCATCACCGCTGCTCTCAAAACGGTGAAGGAATATATCGTGAGGAAACCGGCATGTCCTAACACCAAAAATTCGAAGACGTGATATCTACCAACCCGCACTGGACCCGCGTGGTGGATTACAGCCGAGTATTGCAACGTTTGATGCAATACTTGACTGAAACGTATGATGATGACGTAGGTGGCCAGGTTTGGGTGTAGGTACCTCATGTACATCCCTGCCTGACCTTTCGGGGAATTCAGGCATAATAATTTGCAATTGTTACAATATCCGCTGGGAGTGATGAGATGACGTCAACCGGTTTTGCCAATAGGATTATGTTAAACCCCTATTTTTGATTCTGCCCAGAAATTAAAAAATCAATACCGATATTAAAAAGGTTTTTTTTTAAAACGCTGCCTCTAAAAATTAGCACGCTTTTTTCATAAATGAACTTCTTTACTTCCTGCCTTTTTTTTTCATTTCTGCCGCGGCACATGAATGTAGAAATTGTTCTATTTCAATTTCTAATAAAAAAAAAAAAAATATCTGCTGTTTCACGCGTTAAGTAATAAATAGTTTTTTTTTATATAGCTGGTAATGATTAAAAAAAAAAGCATTTCCGTTGCATTTAGTTACCTATAAAAGTTACTGATAAGCGAAATATGTAGCATGCACAAAGTATGTATCGAATCCCAACTTAGTCATCGCATGGGGACTTTCCCTGCATTTGTAGTTCTGAATACCTATAATAATAATATTTACCTTTTGTTATGAACATGGGAATAAGGACAAATGTTCAGGTAGGTATAATACTATACATCCCAGCGTATAATTGACCCACTGTACAGTCACGAGCACCAATATGTCAACACTTGGCAACTTTCAATTGCGATTTTTTCGAGAAATAACGAATGCAACGTTGAAATACGACACATTACATAAACCTATGGGTTCGTAAATGCTATGTTAGTAACAACATCAAATTTCATTAAAAAATAAAGGACGCTTTTGAATAAAGCCGAGTGTATACATACTTTTGCTCGTGACTGTACAGTCCTGCAAACCGAATTCGGCCACGGCAGCCAATCTCAGCGGAGACAATCCAACTAAGTACGCGTGAAATAATGTATAATATTGTTTGCTGCACCGGACGACTGAAAACCGGCGCTGGGGCTCGGTCGCAGCATAATGCTGAGCGATAGCCGTTTTGCGTGGATGTGACGCATGTTTGACATGTTTCCCCCAACCTTTTCTTATTTATTTTTTTGTGTTTTATGTTCTTTTTTGCGTCATGTTTACCGCAAATAAACGTACTTTCTTTCTTTTCTAAATATTATACAAGGTCACATTAAATTAGCTAGCTATACTCTGCAGACGTGATGGTTATTTATCTAAACACTATAAAACTAGGATACTTTTATCCCGATATGCCCACGGGATCGAAACTGATGCGGGTGAAAGCGCGGGGCGCAGCTAGTTAATCTCATAAAAGCTTCCATTATTTCGCGAACACGTGACACGCCACGCCATAAGGCTTACCTGGAAGCCACAATAAGGCTGCGGCTATATTATGCAGCGATTTGTAATGCCTCTGGGAAAGAGAAAAAAATAAAATGATCTAAGTACCAAAAAAAAAACGGGTTGCATTCCGGGAGTGCCGGCAGAAGTGAAAACTTGAATGCGATCTACTCTTCCTCCGTCTTACGAATTTTCGATCAGGTCACGTGTCCTGACGCGAGCTCCGTCTTACGAATTTTCGATCTGGTCACGTGTCCTGACGCAAGTTTAACATTTTTTACCCATCACAAAAAAGTGCACAACGCCGCTAAAGAAGTTTTCACTTCAAAAAAACTAGTAAATTCGCTGATAGGAATATAGGATGTAACCAAAGACCACACAATGTCTTGTAATGGTCAGCACACTCAGCACTCTCATTGCGTAACACACAATCAATCGTAATCTGAATCATTTTGAAGCAAATTGCTAATCCATTACTTCATAAGTTCGAAAAATTTGTCTGCTCAACACGTAAATAACGCAATGAAGCTTGTTGAACTGACAAAATGAAACCGATTCAGTTTGATTGTGTGTTACCCAATTAGGGTGCTGAATCATTTTGAATGATATTGCTAATCCATTGCTTCATATGTTCGAAAAATTTGTCTGCTCAACAATGTAAATAACGCAATGAATATTGTTGAACTGTCAAAGTGAAATCCATTGATAAAGATTTTATTTCAGTATATACGTTTGTACAAATACTTTTACACGTCAATCATTTTTGTAACTAGATGAGGTCGGCGTTTCCTTATCTGACTATTCTGAGAAGAAAGGCCAAAACAAACTCAGAGGTCACAGTCTCTTTTAAAGTTCAGACAATCTTGGTCAGATCATGTGAAGACTATGTAGATTGGTGTCTGAAATGCGTCTTTTGAGGAAATAACTACACAATTGAGTGGACCTGTGGAGTCAGTGTCAGTGCACGCATTTGTCAGTAATCGTGCAGCTCAATTCAGAACTTGAGGAGCTCAACGATCAACATTGCTACTGTTTTACCCTGTGGCGTGGTCCTGACAGCATGTAGGAGTTAGATTTTGAGAACATACAGTGTAGCCATACGTGAATATTATTACAATTCAAAGTCAAATCATTTATTTCAAATGGGCATAGAAAATGAACGTCAAAAATTACAATAAAATATTCTAATCAATTCGATTAGAATATTTTATTGTAATTTTTGAATTATTTATTAAATTGCATATTTTATTGTAATTCTAGTCGCCCCTTCCTAAAGGTAGTTTTCGTATTGGAGGAGAATGGGCAAGACACTCAATGGCTTATATATGGGTCACATCGCAGCCTTATACAGGATAATTTTCTATTCAGTGCGTAAATTTTTACAGGGTGTTCTACCCATGAATATGAACAACATTCACTATGGGACCATCTCTGAAATCACGAAAAAAAAATCAGCAGATTCATACATTTTGGTCGAGTAGGTATTGAACTTTTATAAGAAACAGCTGATTTTTTTTTTGTGATTTCAGAGATGGTCCCATAGTGAAAGTTGTTCATATTCATGGGTAGAACACCCTGTGAAAATTTACGCACTGAATAAAAAAATATCCTGTATAGACCTCGACCTTGGCTTAGTATCTGTTCTACGAAAACATCGTCAGAGTCCATTTTATAAGAACTTTGATGACGCGACATTACATATAAAATAGTATGACTCAAATTGCGCAAAAATTATTTACCGGATTTGTGGTGACGTCATTTTCGCCATATTGAATACCTATGGCTTAATGTTATGGTCGCCAAAGATATTTTTAGATTCGTTTTAAGGTTCCGTACCCAAAGGGTAAAAACGGGACCCTATTACTAAGACTCCACTGTCCGTCTGTCTGTCATCCTCATCAGCCTGTATCTCATAAACTGTGATAGCCAGACAGTTGAAATTTTCACAGATTATGTATTTCTGTTGCCGCTATAACAACAAATACTAAAAACAGAATAAAATACATATTTAATTGCGGCTCCCAAACAACAAACGTGATTTTTTTGCCGTTTTTTGCTCGATATTAATAACGGAAACAGTTAGACGCTTGAAATACTCACATAATATTTAGTTGTATATGCACTTTAAAAAAATAAGAATTAAATTAAAATAAAATATTTTTTTAAGGGGGGCTCTCATACAACAGACCTGATTTTTATAGATAATTGTACGGAACCCTTCCATACTATTGTATAGTATCACGTTCATCAAACTTAACAGACAGCTGTGCTCCTGGATAGTTTCTTGCGCCAAAGAAAAAAAAACTTATTTGCGGTAAACACGACGCAGAAAAAGAACACAAACACAAAAAAGAACAAGTTGGGGGAAAATATGCGTCACATCCCCGCATAATACTAGGAAGTGGTGAAAATGCGGGCGTTTTGAGGGATTGTCTCCTGTAATTAAGACATTAAAAAAGTGCTGATTCTCAGCTTAATTTGAATACTACTGACCTCCGCAACCCAGTTACTGAGTGATATGATACCCCTTGGTAAGACTGGTTGTCAGATTTTCGGGCTTCTGACTACCCGTAACGAATGTCAAAGATCCACGAATGACAGCCGGGACCAACGGCTTACCGTGCTTTCCGAGGCACGGAGGGGTCTTGGTATGTAAAGATGGTCATCCATCCCCGGACCAACCGCGGTAAGCGTGGCTTAACCTGATCGATCGACGCATGCGGCTGTTATTTCATAGCCACAAGCCCCTCTGCTGATTCTCAGCCTAATTTGAAGAAATAACTTGATTTTACACATCATCTGCCTAACGTGGATAGTCTTTGGCTAAGACCTTTTCCCCAACTCTGTGGGGCTCGACTTCCAGTCTAACCAGATGCAGCTGCTGAATACCAATATTTTACATGGAGCGACTGCCTGTCTGACCTCCAAAATCCAGTTACTGGATAACACGATACCCCTAATGGTTATTTTTTTTTACACGACTGCGCAACCCCGTGTCGTGTGTTTATGGTTCATTGTTTGCGAGTGTGTGGAGATCTGATGTCATGATGTGAACATGTGAAGCGGAGAAATGTTTAATATGTCGTGCGGAGTTTTGAATATGAATATGTATGTGGATGGTATAAGTGTGGGGTCAAATTAAATTAGACTAAAGCCGATAGTGAGGTTAAAATGAATTTGGATGGTTTTCGAGAGTGCTGAGGCCAATACATTTGCTATTTATTTATTTATTACTTTAATTAAAACGGTTTAAAACCAATTACAGTAATTAAAGATACAATGTGTATATACACAAACACAAGATAAAAATCCAACCAATATTAAAATCTAAGATGGCGGCTGCGAAAACTTGCAATTTTTTCGTCATGGATGTCGTTTTCATAGTGTCTGAGGTGCTAAAGCCAAATCCAAGATGGCGATTAGAGTCAAAGAATTTGATTGAAATAAGCACATAAAAGGCACTTTTGGACGTCAAAATTTACAACAAAAAATAGAATTGATTCTAGTCGCCCCTTACAAAAGGTAGTTTCGTATTGAAAAGAATGCACAAGAAACTACACCGTTACTCTTTTAAAATGTTTTACAATATTTTGTATACATGCATTTATATGTGAAGATTTAGAATAAAATTACTACACCACAAAAGGTCAAAATAATTCAAAATAAAGCAATGACAGGTAAATTAATGTGATAGATACATGGTGCTCACGTATTTCACAAATATTGTAAAATTAGATGATTTTCCTAGAATTTTAAGAAGTGTGTAGTCACAGTTACTTTATGCGAGCTTCTAAAAACTTATATTAGATGACAGAAGTTTCACTAGCTAATTACTTCGCAGACGTGTAAGTAATGAGAATGACGACAAAACAAAAAAAAAAAACTTCGTAATTCTTTATTTCAAGTTACTATACTTCCAGTGACCGCTGTCCCCGTAATCAGCTGTAATTATGATATAATACTGCTGATTATTAAAAACGTGGGCGCTCGGGGGACCCCCGTCAGATACAAAGTTCACTGCGCGATGTTCGCACGTACCAAAGAGATTTAAGATAGGTACAATAGAGAGGCTATGCAAAGAAATGTCATAGAAAAACTGTGATCCCATGTCTCAGTGACGCCATCTAGTATAATATAGCAAAATTAGAGCGGCAAAAATTGCAAACATGAATTAAATTTAGTAAAATATATGCAGCTATTGCTCGGTAGGTGGCCAGTGTGGTCAGTGTTGCCAGATCCGATTTTCAATCCGTGGGTTAAGCCTGAAAAACCTAATATACTTAATTCAAATGGTAAATAGATATAAAAAACTAAACAAATTAAGCAAAACTTGTTCTAAACAGTAAAAACTATTTTAGAATTTTTATTCGCTACTATCCATTGTCCGTATTACCGTGTATGACTAGGTATCAGTTTCCGTGTGTGTTTATGTACATTTTAAAATAAAATCATTTTAAATGTGCCTGCTTGGCCGTTGGATTATTATAGCACTCAGTTTATTACACTTTTTGTGTAAAGTAGACCTATTATGTCACAAAGCGCATATTTTCTTTGCAATTGTCGGTTGCGTTTCGGTTTTAGCAAAATAATTTTTTTTCACTTTGTTTGCAAATATTTGTAAATCTTGTATCCGTATGTATACGTATATCCGAGGCGAGGTCCAAAATCCGTAGATCTATAAAAAAATCCGTAGGTCTGGCAATAAATGGGGTGACACTAAGTAGACAGTATAAAACCTGTGGTAGGGATTTTACCATTTCGATATAAATGTATCGATAATATTGAAAAAAGTGACTAAGACTATTTTTTTTTCGCGTTTGAATAGATTGAACCAAGTGCCAAAATATTATGAAAACAATAAAATGATTAGCAGTTTAAAAGTTATTTATTTATAAAATTATTTTTACATACAAATGACTAATAATTATCGTTATTATGATCTAGTAATCCAAGTGTGAGACCAGATGGAAGCCAATTTTCTTCTCTAACTGAACAAACCGTATCCACTTTTCACGTTCTACATTATTTACATTCGGAAACCTAAAATAACAGAAACCTACATGAATGAATAGTACTTGTTCATTTATTGATATTTAAATAAAATAACATGATTATCTTCAAACAGTATTATATTTTGTGTTATTTATTTTTTAACTTAATAAATATTATCGATAACCAAATCGATAAACAAAATTTTATCTCTACAACGCAGTAGTAAACTGTAGTAGCTACTCAGCAATAGAGGGCGTTTATTACAAAATTAGCAAATTTTCTAGATCTATTTATGAAAATTATTTAATTTTAATTACTGAGTAAATATAAATAATTCATACGAAAATAAACTGAAGTTAGGTCCAGCCGTTTTACCGTAACGAGATTTACAATATCTCAATGCGCAACTCGGCATATTTCCTTAGAAAATATTTGTTTTTGGTGGACACAAATACGACTAGACACGCAGGCGTACCACACTCGACTGAGTGACTTTTGACCACTAGGACAAAAGTATTGGATTACGATTTTGTTCGTGATGTCCTGTCTATTGTCAAGTAAATAATTTAATGTCTTTGGCACGTACACACACTCGTATTTAATAGAAAGAGACACAGAGAGATAGTGTGAATTTAATACGCGATTTTAATACAGAGTTATCTAGCATAAGCTTTAAAAAGGTCACATCGCCATCTTGAATTTTCATTTTGACCTCGCTATCGGCTTTAGCGCCCTCAAAAACCATGAAACCACTACACCCATGACGAAAAATTTTAAAATTTTCGCAGCCGCCATCTTGGATTTTCATTTTGAACGAATATTGGCTTCAGCACCCTCGAAAACCATAAAAACTATCTCGGAAAGTCACTCTGAAAGTTTAAAGTAATTAACATCTATGCAACAAGTTCTAAAAAGCATGCCACGTGATCAACTTTGAACGTTAGTATTCCTGAAACGGGACGCTTTACGGGGTTTGGTCCTATTATATTTTCCGTTTGCATTAATGTCAGCTATCGATTTATAGAGAGCACTGGTGGCCCAGTGGTAACGGCCGCGATTTACAAGTTGTCGGTCGTAGGTTCGAACCCTGTCAGACGATTTACTTTGTGTAAATTATTTCATCACCACTGCTCTCAAAACGGTGAAGGAAAACATCGTGAGGAAACCGGCATGTCCTAGAATCAAAAATTCGAAGACATGTGAAATCTATCAACCCGCAATGGGCCCGCGTGGTGAATTACGGCCCACTTCCTCTCATCGAGAGAATGCCTGTGTCTCAGCAGTGGGAACATACTGATTATGATCGATTTATATGGGTCTCATGAGTGGCCGCCATTTTGAAAAAAAAACAAAATGGCGCGACAGCCATATGCTACTAAAAATCTTCAATCCCCTTTAGTATTTATTTATTATTTGTTTTTTTCCAGACACCCCTTAGAATGTCACTCTTCCAAGAGAACACCCAAATTACGGCAACCCTGCTGAACTTTGGAGCCGACCCTCTGGACTCTGACGACGACGATAGGACCACCTTCCATATTGCTTCAGAAATGGCGACAGAACACCTTCAGATATTACTTAACCACTGCCAACAGAATGCTAGGTGAGTGTGTATATTAATTTTCATAGGAACATGAACCCTTTGTAGACTGCACCGGTTTGACGTGATCACGTCAACGCCGGCTGTCGCTGAAAACCAGGGTTGGGGCCCTGTCTCGCATAGGGTCGTCGTAGCATTATGCTGTGCGATGGCCGTTTTGCGCTGATCCAAATTGCTGGCATAATGCTGAGCGCATTATGCCAGCAATTTGGATCAGCGCTCCACGATCACGATCATTGAGCAACAATCGTTGATCGGAAGTTCTTTCGTATAATCTGTTTTAGGAACACCGCGATCCTGCCGCGCTAATACGTGTTTTGACTAGATTACGACTTTGCGCATTATCCATATTGCCCGATCGTGCGCCTTTTTAATAACCAACGCAAAATTTCAACGCAGGGGTATCCAGAATCACGATCTGCCGATCTATTCTGTAAAAATGTCACCGTGAAAACTTAGGTGAAGTGAGCTGTCAATAGTGGAATGGCAACTCACTTCACCTAAGTTTTCACGGTGAGGTTTTTACAGAATAGATCGGCTGAATTGGGGTAACAGGTTGTACGAGTCATGTATCACGCGCGCATTGCATAGATCAGCACTTTTCCGTCGCCTTGCACAAATTATAGTGTACCGCGACAGTACACGATCAGCGTTCATAGTCAGCTGTACTCATTCACACAACATTCTGCCGGTCGATTCTGTAAAAATCTCACAGTGAAAACTCAAGTGAAGTGAGCTTAATGTGAGTTGTCAGTAGTGTCAATCCCTAGCATTATTTGGAATGACAGCTCACTCCACGAAGTTTTCACGGTGAGATGGTTACAGCCGGTCGATTCTGTAAAAATCTCACCGTGAAAACTCAAGTGAAGTGAGCTTGATGTGAATTGTCAGTAGTGTCAATCCCTAGCATTATTTGGAATGACAGCTCACTCCACGCTCACTTCACCTAAGTTTTCATGGTGCGATGGTGACGGTGCATTAGTTACGTCGTAGTTAAATATATTCAATAAACCATCATCTTTGGCTATCTGTGACTTATCATTCAGGCTAACATCCAAGGTGTGTGCGACCCATGCAGCAGCGCATACACTGGTTGTGCCGTGCGTCGATGTCCCTGCCACCCTGTATAATATATCATCATCATCATCATCACCATCATCATCATTTATCATAGAAGGCCTAACATTCTGAAACACGAAATCGTACTTAATTTTTTTAATGAATGAATGAATTATTTCTTCAAAAAAAATTTTACCCTACACCGAAATTGATTCCTAAACCAATTCCCATGTATGTCAGTCTCTTTTATATATATATTTTTTTTTCAGAAAAATACTACAGGAAAATGAACATTTGTGGAGTTCAGCCTATGAATATAAGCCTGATGAAGAGTTGGCGCCGATTCTATTAACCCACATCAACAAGTTATATGACAATCAAGGTAGGTCTTACTACATACTTATTCATACCTTTCAGAATGTATACAAATAAATAACATTTAGGCGTCTCTTTGTAATGTCAAAATAACAGTTTTTACTAACGCACATGAAAGTACATACGGAACATAAAAATAAAAATAAATTATCTGTTTGTTCCGGCTGATAATTATCTGAAACGGTTGGACCGATTATGATGAAATTTGGTATGGGGATACTCTGAACCCTGGGGAAGGACATACGCTACGCTTTTTTATCGACAAACCACGCGGGCGGAAGCTAGTCTAACTGTAAGTCCAGGTTACCTCACGATGTCACGTTGTCCTTCACCGATGTCGGTAATGTCCAAGATAAACTTTTAAATCCTACTAATGTATATGGATGGACGTATGTTACTCTTTCACGCCAAAACTACTGAACGGATTTGGATGAAATTTGGCACACAGATAGCTTATAACCAAAATTAACACATAGGATACTTTTTATCCCTATATTCCCACGGGATCGAAACTTATGCGGGTGAAACCGCGAGGCGCAGCTAGTGACTAAATAAATAAACTTCATAACCCCTTTTAATTCCAGGTTACACCCCACTAATGCTAGCCAGTAAAGTGGGGAAGTACAACAACGTGATGGCATTGGTTGAGAGTTGTCGAGCGACCGTGAACCTGACCATGCCCAACAGTGGGAATACAGCGCTGTATCTGGCTGTGGGCGCCGCTTGTATGGATGCTGCTGGTAAATTATCTTGAACTATTTTGGTCGTGATGAGAGGATGGATGAAAGGCAGATGTGAGTGGAAACGTTGGGATATAGGAGGATACAGTGACCTTATTGGTGATGTTCTTCCGAAAGGTCAGGTGCGTAGTGCTCGGAACCGACGTGCGTTTATCACCAGCACCCGAATTGCGTAACACACTATCAACCTTAATCTGAATAATTTTGAAAGCTATTGCTAATCCATTGCGTCATATGTTCGAAAAAATTGTCTGCTCACCAACATAAATAACGCAATGAATATATAATAATATAATAAGTGTTTATTTCTCACCACAAGTCAAAAAAACAATACAAACAATATTTTACACAAGTGAAAGCTGATGATTTTTTGGTTGTGGATCGCTGGTGCCTGTGGTAGGTAGTAACACCTGTAATACAGGTCACCAGGTCCCCACCTGTTTATGGTTACATATTTGATAGCTTACATCTGAATAACACAGCAAGTAACAAAAGTTTCAAACAGTTAATGAGCTTATTATTATAGTGAAAATAAATACAAAAACGATTAAAAAGTAAAAGTATGTTGGGAGGTTTTTATGAATATAAGTTTGTGTGAGGGTGTGTGTGTGGGGGTGTGTGTGGGGGTGTGTGCGTGTGTGTTAGAGAGAGTATTAGTGGATGAGTCTGATTAGACTAATACGTCAAAGAGAGCTTCTGTGGCAGTATATGTTTGGCTTTGCAGCCAGGCTTGTAGGGCGATTTTAAAATTATGTTTGTTCAAAGAGTGCAGGGAAAGAATTCGGTTTAGTTTATTGTAAAGATAGGGAATGTTGTTGAAATGTTAAAAGTTGAAAGCCATTGCCACCTAGTGTGTTACGTAATTATCCCACAGATGTATGAACGTATACGCAGCAATAGGAGTATGCAAGGATTGCAGCTGGTGGGGTTCTGTAGTTTTTGCCTACATTTGCCTGCCTATTTATTTTGAATAAGTTGACGAACCTTCAGTTGAAACTTCAAACTCTGATTGATGCTGACCACATTTTACAAATTTAAAAATATTAACTCCCTATTGTTCTTACTGTATAAGAGAATTTCTAAATGACAATACATTACGAGTATATACAACGTGTTTTTTTTTTGATATCCCATAACTCTAGAGGATCATTGTACTCATCATTATGAACAACTTTTACTATGGGACCAAACCTGAAAGCGCGAAAAAAAATCAGCTGTTCCCTACATTTATGTTCGTATAACTCGTCAAAATGTAGGGAACACCAGATTTTTGTTTCGCGATTTCGGGTTTGGTCCCATAGTAAAAGTTGTTCATAATGATGAGTACAATGACCCCCTAGAGTTATGGGATATAAAAAAACACGTTGTATATATTATGTCTTTATTAAAGGTGAGTTTACAAAAATTTTGCTTATAAACTATGCCCCATAAAACCGTTTTCACGGTTTGTCTGTAGTAACGGAACAAACTACAAAAAAAAAACCAGATTTACAATTGAATTATACTATTTTGTAACATGACTAATTTGTAATTTGATATAATTATTATACTAATTTAATCTTAATGTATTGAAAGACAATTTGATGTATTGTATTTTAACTATGTACCGAACATATACATAATATGAATTTTGTATGCCTCAATGGCGGGACATAGCAGACTTAATACCTGTAATTAACGCAACATCTTATGAACCAATGATCCACAATAAATTATTTGAATTTGTTTTCGGCATCCACGCTTGATAGGTCAATCAATTGACAAGACAAATAATATATTTTTCATTTACACTTTCAGAGCGAGGCAACAAAGCGAAAATAGTTGATCATTTCAGTAAAACAGTCGAAATACTAGTAGAAAATGGCGCAGACCCCGGAATCGACAACTTCGCAGGTTCCAGTGTTAATGACCTATTAACAGAATTTAACATCGCAGAACTATCAATGTTAATAGCTAACAAACTAACGTCGATTCGATATTTTGACGGACAATTACCAAACGGTATAAAAGGCAGTGATTTTATGCTTTTCAAAGACGACCAAGGGAAAGTCGACTTAAGAGATATGAAAGAGGAGAAAGGGAGAAAATATGTTCCAAAAGATACTTCAGTTAAAACTCCCCCGGTTAAGACTAATGTTACTAAACCCACCGTTACAAAGACTAAAACTTCCCCTATTATTATTGAAAATGTTGAATATAAACCGGCCAAAGTTAATACACCTTCCGTCTCTAAACCTTTACTAAAACACACGGTCAAAGTTGCTCCGGGTAATGTGGACATTGGTCAGGCAAAGCAAGATCTGGTAAAAATTACGCAAATTAGTACTCCAATGGTAAAGAATTTCAGATTGAATAAACCGCTTGTAATTACTACCGAAATAACGAATAATAAAAGAAAATTGGACATTGTTGTTGATTCGGGTAAAAATAAGAAAGCCAATAAAAATGACTAACAATCGTTGGGAATTTCAAAAATGACAGCTGTTATTTGACACTTGGACGTGAATTACAACAGAACAAGAGGAAATAATGATTTCTTGGGTTTATAAAAGATGAAAGAAGTCACTTGAACATCTTGATATGAGGAGTTTGAACATCAAATCATCATCTGCCTGTCCTTTTTCCAACTATGTTGGGGTCGGCGCCAGTCTAACCGGATGCAGCTGAATACCAGTATGTTACATGGAGCGACTGTCTATCTGACCTCCACAACCCAGTTACTGGGTAACACAATACTGCTTGGTAAGACTGGTTGTCAGAGCATAAAATCAAATAAAGCTCACAAAAATATTATATTAAGAATTACCAACAATGACAACTTTAAACGAAATAAAACTAGTTTGCAAATTCGAAGAGCAAAAATTGAACTATTCGACTGAAAATAATTTGCAAATGCATAAAATCGATATCGATAAAAATCAAAAAACCTGCCCTAGGGTCTCGATAAAAGCATTTCCCTTCACTAAATCTGACTATAATGCCTTATATAAAGTGGATTTAAGAAAACAATATACGTCTGTCTCGCTTCCAAATTTTGATAACATGAATGTAAAAACTCGCTCAAACGATGGTTTCCTATAACAGTGGTGGCCGGTAAATTGTGGATACTATATGGCGTCGAACACTCTCCAAGTAAACCGTAGCTTTACACGCGTGATTCAATACAAAATTTGTATGCGAACTCGTAAGTTACTTATGTAACAAATACTGCTAAGAACGGATTGATATTAGGAAATATTAATAAAAAAATATACACTTTATAATTATACAACGTAAAACGGACTGTTGAGCTCCATCAAGTTTGAGTTGAGCTGTAGAGCTACACGATAACTCTTGACCTCTCAGAGCACGGAATCGTCACGGCAGCGTTTAGAGACAACAATATTAGTATAAAATTTGTGAAACCGAAATTGCGTTGAGTCTTCTGTCACAGACGACACTCAAAGCCGTCAAATACATTAAGTGTCGTAGTGCGAGTAAACTTGACAATGCCGCTTCTAGCAGAGGTCGACGCGTGTGTGTGCTCCGTGGTTGAGCTTCACGATGACTCATAACGCAAAAAAAATATAACCCGTCTTTGCAGTCAGGTAAAAGATGGTTATGCTTTTTTAAACTGAGTAATAAATTCCATGAATTTATAGATTTTCAAATAGTTCCTGTATACAACGTTTTTTTTTACCTTGTTGAAGTTTACAATTATTTTAATGAAATATTCTCAGGTTGTGAAATAAATCTTAGATACATTTATGTACCTAATGTTTTAGATACGGTGTAAATTGTAAACGTCAAAATAATCCACATATACACAATTTATAAAAATAGCCGAATATGTATTTTTATTTGTATTGAAATGAAATGCAATGTTTTATTCTGTTAAAATACGATATCAGAATTACTTTTACGAGTCACAAAAAAGAGCTCGGTGGAGTAGCTTTTCTATGTGACTTCTTCTGAAAAGAAATGGCGACACAAACTCGGGGGTCAAAAAAACAACAGTAGTCAAAAATAAAAACGACTTCCCTTCTTATAAATCATTCTAGGATACATTACATTTTTGAATTAGTTCGATCTAAGACACACCGTCTATACCAAGCTTATAATTATCGTACAGACGCCAGCACATCAAGCTACTACAATCTGTCAAATTTCTTTAATAGATTTTCAACTTTATCGCTAAAACATTAAGGTTCAAGGTTGATTGGGAAAATTTGACAGTTTCGGGTAGCTTGACCTGCTGGCGTCTGTACCATAATATTATCCCACTGCTGGGCAAAGAACTCTTCTCATAAACAGAAGGAACGAGCACTGATCACCACGACTCAAGACGGGTTGGCAATGTCAGACTTAAATTATCTATAAGCTTAAAAATAATACAGGGTTAAATTAAATTAGTTAGCGAAACTCCGCAGACGTCATGGGTATCGATATCTAAACATGATAAAACAATAAAATTATATTAATCAGTTTTTAGGGTCAGAAGGAAAAACGGGACCCTTTTTTCTCAGGAACGCGTAGTGTTGAAATTAATAACAAATACTCAGGGCTGCAATCCCTTGAAGCAGTGAAAAAAATCAAAGTTCAAGTAAACGCAATCAAAAGATACGAGCGTTTATGTTACGTTTATGTCGCATATTTTGACACTAGCAAGGGAATCAAAACCTATAGGGTACTTCCCGATGACCAACAATCATGAAATTTGGCAAGAAGCAATGTGATGTAGCACAAGTAAAGGAAAAATCCGAAAACCGTAAATTTGTAGTTACATACCTATGTACAATGTTGTACAGAATCCTCAGTGCGCGAGTCCAACTCGCACTTGACCGGTTTTTTTTTAAACTTCACAGACGTGTTTGGTATCACTATTTCAACACGAAAAAACATATTTTCTCAACTCACAACACCCCCAGCGGTTGTTGAAAAAAATCAAATATTTTTATTTTATCGTGTTTACATATCGATACCCATCACATCTGCAGAGTTTGGCTAGCTAATTAAAATTGACCCCAGTATATTAAAAAAAAAACAAAATAAGATCAATTATACGAATTGATCACTAAACAATGCAAATTGCGCGAAATGGCTGGAGAAAAAACAAAACGGGTATTACGAGAAAATTAGGATAATTTTGTGTTGTAAGATTAGTGTAAAAGGCTAAGATTTAAATTGTTCGATTCGCCCTACCGCGTCAAAAGATAGTCGCGTGTCTGTTCCGTTTTAACACCTCAGGGAGTCTACTACTTTATCACGAAGGCCGTAGTTTCGGGCTTCTCCTATCTGTATCACTTACGGATATAAGATTAGATCGGTTTCCGAACTAAGAATGAATGACAACACTATTAGACAGTTGTCCCTAAGCTCAACGTGTTTTTGCCCGTCCGAAAAAAAAAATATGACACGTGATTTGACGATTCAACTACTTTTCGACGGGCCCGTAAATATCAAAAGTCACTTCGAGAGCTCACTCCTCTCAGTATGGACACATTTTCGCGCGACTAAGTACGGTGAGGGCAAATCTAGCGATATGAATCTTTGGTAAACTATTTTTTTTTTTTTTTTGTATTGGCTTAGGGACATTTTTATTTTAAAATTTCTGAATAAAATGACTAGTGATACAAGCACTTTTAATTATATAAAAAAATAACTTAGCTGGAATATTAGGATTAAAAAAAAAATCTGTGACTGACGAGTTTCGTAGTAAAGTTTAAGTTTTATTATTATGTTTTTTACATATAGCAATTCATTTATATTGTACGCACGGCTACACTTCAAGCTTTACATAACCAGTATATTAAGCTGACTTCTGATTGTACGAAAAACCTATAAAATGTTAGGTCAGCTAAAACTGGAAATGTATATATTTTTGAAAATATTTCTGTTAACTAACTATATACCACCGGGCATTTCGCATTTTGTCCACGGAATATATGAAATATCAGGGTTATTGTGAGTACAGACGCCAGCACATCAAGCTACTACAATCTGTCAAATTTCTTTAATAGATTTTCAACTTTATTGCTAAAGTATTAGGTTCAAGGTTGATTGGGAAAATTTGACAGTTTCGGGTAGCTTGATGTGCTGGCGTCTGTACTTTATTTTTAAGAAAATCCGCTGTTTCCTACAAAAGTACAAAAATCCTGCGCGGTCAAAATGTATGGAGATGCAATTTTTTTTTATAACCGACGAACAATTTCGACATAGGGTTCAGAATCATGTACTGAATCCATGTTAACAGGCTGTGCATCGATGTCCCTGCCACCCTGCATTGTCTTTTTTTATTATGTTTAGACATGGGAGTGATGATATATTTTTTTAAACACTTAACTGCATTGCTTGGACAATTTTAGGTTTATGAAATTAATATGTAAATCTTGGAATTAAGTCAAAATTATAATAATATTTATACTTACGTCAATGTAGTTAGTTAATTACAATATTATATAGTTAATATTTATTTTAAGAATTTGGGAATAATGGCGCCGATTCCCTTGTTCACAAACTAAACTAAATGTAAGTTCAGTGCATCTTTTTCTTTCTATTTCATTAAGAAAAGGACAGAAGATAAATATTAGTTTAGTCCTGTCAAATTATGATACTCCATAGACAGTTTAGACGGGATTAGAAACATGGCTACTAAAATACGTCAATTTACGTCAGGTACTGACTAATTTGACAGGACTAAACTAATATTTATCTTCTGTCCTTTTCTTAATGAAATAGCAAGAAAAAGATGCACTGAACTTAAATTTAGTTTAGTTTGAGAACAATGGAATCTGCGCAAATGTCCATTTTTTGTTTAACATCGCTTTTTAGTTTTACTCTTAAAGCTCTAGCTACGCTGAGGCGAATCCCGGATGCGGGACGAAATTTGCTCGCACCGATTGTATTGTGTCAAATAATTTGTATGAAAGTGTTCACACTGACGCGAAAAGGGAATTTAAGATTTTTATATAGAGCCTGGCATACCCACCTGTCCGCCATTTTGTTTTTTTTTTTTTTTGAAAATGGCAGCCTCGCTTGAAACCTATATAAATTGATAGCTAACAGACAACATAATAAGATCAAACCCCGTAAAGTGTCACGTTTCAGAGTTCAAAGTTGATCACGTGACAATCATGGTCTTATTATGTTTTTTGTTTGCATTGATGTCAGCTATCGATTTATATAGGTATGAGACCTGGTAGGTGCTGCCACCATTTTGAAAAAAATTAAATGGCGGACAGTTAGGTATGCCACGAACATTCAGTCCTTTCGCGTGACTTTCTAAGCATTAAGACAATCGAAGCGCGCAGTAGTGTCTTGCGTCCCGTGCGGGATTCGGTTCTGTTTGAACCCTCCTTCGGAGGCCTTTACTCTTAAATCTGCAATACAACGTGTATCAGAAAGGTGTGGTCAAATATAAGGGTGTGGTACAAACCATCTAACTGAACAACTTTCTCCATGGGACCAACGTCGTAATCGCGAAAAAATAATCAACTGTCCCATACAAAACAACAATACCTACTCGACCCAAATGTATGGTGGTGGAGGTGGTGATTATTTTTTCGCGATTACGATGTTGGTCCCATAGAGAAAGTTGTTCAGTTTGATGGTCTGTACCACACCCTTAAATTTGACCACACATTTCTGATACGTGCTGTATAACCGGGTAATCACGAAATGGGTAATACCCAGTTTACCAATGCTAGGGTAATGTTGATAATAACCGGTTGTAGCTTACGCTGTTTTTTTTATGTTAATTTTTATTATTCTTTAAGCCCAGGTCAACGGGCGATTTTTTATAGCACACTTAATTTTCAGCTCTCGGTATAGAGCCGAGCTTTGAAAATGAGCCCGTCAAAAAAAAAACATACTGTTGGATTTTCAACTCTCGGCACTAAGCAGACCGTTGAAAATCCAGTGTGCTAAATAAAAGTCGCCGCGCGAACCGGGGCTGAGTTATACAGGGTTATTTTGTGGTACAAACCATCAAACTGAACAACTTTCTCCATGGGACAAATAGCGTAATCGCGAAAATTTTATCAACTGTCCCATATGGGACGGCTGAATTTTTATTCGCGATAACGATGTTGGTCCCATGGAGAAAGTTGTTCAGTTTGATGGTCTGTACCACATCCTTAAATTTGGCTGGTCTTTGAAAAATAACCCTGTATATTTTTTTTGTATACCTTTGACATAATTATTATACCTAATTATTAAGGATTTTTTATTTTATTTTAAGTAAATAATTGCAAGTAGATTTTGAGCATTATTGTAATATTATGTTATCTCACGCAGCTAAGCTATATTATAATAATATACTTTAATACTTAATTTTATTTTAACTCCGAGTACTATATAACAATGACTAAGCTAAAAAAAAATAACTGTCGAATCTTGGCTAAAATATCGCTTATTTTTAAACTATTACGTAGTTTAGCCAATTAATGTTAGAAATACCATATTTTACACGTGTTTTTTGTTAATTAAAGCTAGAAATTAACGTAAAAATATTGTTTAATAGTTTTTCTTTCGAAAAATTATCTAGGTTTCGTGTGCTGTGGCTATGGACGTGTAGTGTGATAATTTCTGTCTGGTAATGCATTATTATTCTTGTCTTACTAGTTTAATTTAAATAATCAATTTAAAAACATATTTTCTGTATTTTTATTGTTACCTTGGATCCCACTTCTTAGCGTGTCGATCGCAAAAATAACACGAAAAGGTATACTTATAGCTTTTTAAATTCGTTTGGCCCAAAATTCAGCAAAGCGCATACCGTTTGCTGACGAAACCGTTAGGTCCTCACGTGTGCAAGTGACAGGACATGCGGTGCAAGATGAAAGGTGGGCTGTGGTCCGCGGGGAGACGCCGCATATACGAGTAGGTACATTGAGGATAGGAACCATCTGAGGAACCTCACCTGTGCAAATTGTCTTTGCTGCGACCTGGGTGCGAAGTCTAAAGTTTTCCAAGTCGGCCACAACTACGCGTCCAGGTGAAAGGCTCTCCCATGACTTGATGAATGAATCAGGCTTTCGCAAATCGCAGCGCAACCGCTGAAGTGGCAGTGAGCAGGCAGTTTTTGTCCGGATGTCCGATCAATGTCACTCCATACATTTCACCCATAGTATAAAGAAAGGAAGTAGGCTATCTCCGGCACAATCCGCGACATAATTGCCTACTGTCTTAGGGTTGTCACTTTTAATTCAGTGCCAATAAATGGGCAAGGGTCGGGATGTTGTATTTTTTACTTGTATTGTCTGGGTACCTAAACGATGATGAAACCTTTCACGATGAAAGAAAGAGCGACGGGCCAGCAGACGGGCGGCGCGGGGCTGTGATGAGCACGAGTAAACGGTAGGTTACTGATAGTACTGTCACCAATTCATTAGTTTAAAGCCCGGCCCTTGCCAAAGATAACACATATCTCTGTATAACTAATTCAGTGATCATTAGTCAATAAAGTTCAACAATGGTTTTCCTAACAAACACAGAAATTTATTCAAGATTCATAGCAGTATCATTTATAAAAAAAAAACATCGTAAAACAACATAAAAAAACTAACGCCTGTCTCTTACACTATAATCAAATTTTTATTCTGCTGTTATGATTCGAACTTTGCTCTATTTATCTGATTCACAATTAGTCAATGGCGCCGATTCCCTTGTTCACAAACCAAACTAAATGTAAGTTCAGTGCATCTTTTTCTTTCTATTTCATTTAGAAAAGGACAAAAGATAAATTTTAGTTTAGTCCTGTCAAATTAAGACGCTCCATAGACAGTTTAGACGTGATTAAAAACATGGCTACTAAAAATACGTCAATTTACGTCTGTCGCTGACTAATTTGACAGGACTAAACAAATATTTTATCTTCTGTCCTTTTCTAAATGAAATAGAAAGAAAAAGATGCACTGAACTTAAATTTAGTTTAGTTTGTGAACAAGGGAATCGGCGCCATTTACTTATTTTTTAAGTACGATTTTATAACTGTAAGTAGGTACTTAGTTACTATACCTACAATAGGTACTGAGAAATCGGCATGACTAAACATAAACAAAGCAATAGCGGCAAATCAATTGACAGATCAAATTATAGTACATTCTACTGGGAAATTAGGCCTACCTACTTCCTCTGTCTGATAGAAAACTAATACAACAAAAAATAAGTAAGTAGGTAGGTATCTCATCATCAAGTAAAAATGATATGCTAGAAAAAGTGACTTTCTTACCTTTCCTGTTCAATAGGTAATTTGAACAGAGACAATTATTCTGGAATCGATAAATTATTAAGACACCCAAACACACAGCAATCGTTCTCCTGCGATTATCACACATTTTTCATTCATTTAGCGGTGCCGAAAAGCCGTGACGCGCGAACCTCGTATGTTAGCCCCGTCTGGTGCGCTGCGAAACCCGCCGAGATTTGTGTAAGTGTGCGTGCGGCGACGCATAGATACTTTGGCGCACACATACAAGCCGCGCGCGGTGCGTTTGTATGAAGATACCGTACTTCCTCTCTTTATACTATGTTTCACCTGTCAATCCGGGACTTTGCGACCGAATTCGGTCGTAAAGCGATCGCTATGAATGTCGAGACTGCTGGGGCTGGACAGAGAGGTGCAAAGAGAGTAGTGAGGGTCAGCTGTGGGACATGAATGGTTAGGTAATAATAATAAACTGCAACAGAATGATAAGTTATATTTATTTCTGTAAATTGGTTAAAAAAAAAACACCTTTACACGTTAAAATTATATAATATTTTAAAACTAGCTGAGTTTGGTGTTTTCTAAGTGACTCCTCTAAAAAGAAAGACCGAAACAAACTCGGACGTCACAGTTTCTTTTAAGGTCCAGACATAATCTTGGTCAGGCCACGTGTGGACCTTATAGAGATGGTTTTTTGAGCAAAGAACCACACAGATTTGAGTGGACTAGTCCAGTTAGTGCAAGGATTTGTCAGTAATCAGTAACAACTCAGAACTTGAGGAGCTCAACGACTCGACGAACAATACCAAAGAAAACATAATATTTGAGTAGGCCAATTTGATAGTTCCAAATTACTCTCATTCAATAGTATTCCTGGTGTTTTTATTTATTGTCGTATTGTTGTCTCCACGTTGTCTATTATACAAATTATTTATAAAGTAAATATCATGAATTCATGACATTTCGTATATTATAATATTCAGCAGATTCAGAGCGACCTTTCGCTTGTCACAGCAAAGCCACGAGTGCCTCTGACACTTAAGGTGGATGCTATAAGGTAGCCCGAGAAATTCAAATTTTCTTACGTGTTTTGCAATTTGCTGGTCAGTAGTAAGTTGTACGTTGATTAAAATACGATTCGCGGCCGTAACAAATATGTATTTACAGAATTATAATCATTAAAGTCATCAACACAACTCCCTAAGATCAAGTAATCCTTCTGAATGACTATTTCATGAAATCTTGACATTTTAGGATTATGCCAACTTAACAAGTTGTATTACTTATTCTAATGATTATAATTATGTAAATACATGTTGGTTACGGCCGTGAATCATATTTCAATCAACGTATAACTTAGTACTGACCAGCAAATTGCAAAAAACGTAAGAAAATTTGAATTTCGCGGGCTTCCTTGGATCATCCACCTTAAGGCATAAACAAGTAATGAGGTTACGTCTGGCGCGGATTAAAAATGAATATTTTATTTTATTTGCTAATATTTTACATATATCTATTTTATTACGTATTTATTTTAGTAATTGCCGTGACAACAGCGGGCCTATCAGAATGCCAGCGCTGGGACTTATTTCTTAAATGTCTGAGGGCCTCTTAAAGAACTTTCTGTTTCATTTTTCTTTTTGTTACTTTTTTTTTAAAATATTATTTGGTTTTTTTGACTGTGTTTAGTTTAATTTGTAATCTTCCTGTACGAGTCGCAATAAATACTTCTTCTTTAATTCTTAATTCTGAATGTCAATGCGAATTTAGTATTGATTTGCATTTCTCTTCACTTTTATCACAAGTCTTAGCAGAGCGAGCAGCTCAACCCCAAGTATGTATGTATGGTGGTAGTACTTCCCCGGACGAGCTCTTTCACAAAGAGCTCTACTACTACTGCTAACTTTCATCCTCAGAATCTGGAAATTCTTTTTTGATAGTAACTTCTACGTAAATCTCAGAGAAGACTTCTTTCGCCTCCTTCTTGATCAGAACACGCTGGGGCCCAGCTTCTTCACAAAGGGCTGTACTGCTTCTGAGACTTACATCCTCAGTTTCCAGAACCTCTTCAGGGAGATCCTTTTCCACCTCCTCCTGGATTGGAACAAGCAAGGAGCCTTTGCTAGTCTGTGAGCCGTCCGTAGAGCGCGGAGGGTCTATTAATTTCGTCTTTGTTCTGAAACAATCAAGAAGGTTAAAAAGTCGAGAGGTGTCGTGGGATACCTGGTTGGAACGGAGTACCTCTCGCTGTACGTTATGTCTTAAATAACAGGCACTATTAAATAAATTAACAACATTTGAGTGTCACTAAATTAAATGAAAGAATTAATGGTAATAAAATTGAATTTCTTTTTTAAATATATAAATAAACATTTTATTACTAATTATAACAAAAATATTATTGGTTTTGGGCTCGAGTGCGCGTCTCCTTTTAAGGAATTTTCTGACTGGTCGACACTTGACGTGATTAGAGGGATGGCTCGTTCTTTGGCCAAAGAATTAGCATTGCCATTCAACGTGGCAATCCCCAAACTCTCGGACATTGAAATTTATGTGGGTTATTTAAAAAAAAAATCAACGGGTTGCACTCCGGGAGTGCCGGCAGAAGTGAAGAAAACTTGAATATTAACGTTGTGCATTTTTGATATTTTAGAATGCGGTCTACTCTCCCTCCGTGTTACGAATTTTCGATCAGGTCACGTGTCCTGATGCGAGCTCCGTCTTACGAATTTTCGATCAGGTCACGTGTCCTGACGCGAGTTTAACATTTTTTACCCATCACAACAAAAGTGCACAACGCCGCTAAAGAAGTTTTCACTTCAAAAAAAATTGTTGTATATTGCCATACCTACATTTTAACTGCGTATGTAATACACTTTTCTATGAAACATCAGATTATTTTATAAGCAAGAAGAGAAGTCGGTGTCATTGGGTTCGCATTTTCGTTGTTTGCCACCGACTTCCGAAATTAAAGTTATTTTTCACTTTGTAGTGTCGTTTTTGGAAGTCGGTTGTTTTTTTTTGCAAAAAAGTTTTTCACTTTTAAGTTGTAATTTTTACCAGTAATTTTGGTATAAAAACCAAACTACTGAACCGTTTTTGATGAAATTTCTATGGGACCATTTGGGAAGTATACCCTTTCCAACAAAAAAAGAATTTTTCAAATCGGTTGGCAAGCGACAGAGTTATGCCCGAACAAACATAAAAAAAAAAAAATACAAACATCCGAATTGAGAACCTCCTCTTTTCTTAGAAGTCGGTTAAAAATAATACGACACTGTGTGCTAGCAACCGTTTTCGGGGGGCCATTATTGAGTGTACAAGTCAACCCCTGCCATTTTATCTGTGAATATTATATTATCACTAGCTGCGCTCCGCGGTTTCACCCGCATAAGTTTCAATCCCGTGGGAATATCGGGGTAAAAAGTATCCTATATGTTAATCCTGGTTATAAACCATCTGTGTGCCAAATTTCATCCAAATCCGTTCAGTAGTTTTGCCGTGAAAGAGTAACAAACATCCACCCATCCATCCATCCATACATAGTAGGATAGGCTTGGTCACAGATAAAATGGCATACATAGGCCTTCCATAGTTCAAGGTAACCGATTCAGTTAGCCATCCAAATCCATAGCCCAGTGTATTTTGTTTCCATGTTCTGCATCTAAAATACAGTTGTGCCAGCAACACGAAGAAGAGGAATAGTTCTGTACCAACCGGGGGTTGTCCTTGGGTGCACTTGCATGGTGCTTACAGGGATAATCGTTGGTTGGTGCCTCCTCATCATTTAAAATTATCTAAGGGCCTCTGGGAGTTGGCTTAGGCCCCTGGTATGGCTTTTGCCAGGATCCTGAGATATGTCAAAGTCAAATCGTAATAAATAATAATGGAAGACAAAGATTTAGCTTAGTAATATACCGTACCTTCGCTTATGATTTTGTTTTGATGCCTGAAACTCACTTTGAGAATCTGACTTCTTAGGTTCTCTTTTATTTTTTTTTCGCTGCTGCACATCAACTGTTTTCTTTTTTTTTCTAAAATAAAAATAGTGAATGTAATTAATAAAATATAGTTAATAATAAAAAAAATATACTGAGTAAATTAATAAGGCTTTAGACAATCTTTGCAATCATAAATATATATCCACTCTGACGTCCGTGGATAGTACGGTATACATATAAAATAAAATACGCGCATTGACGTGGAGTTGCGGACACCAGCCCGTATCCTATTACCTAAGCATACAAGTGAAATAAAAACAAAATTCATGTACTGATTTGTAAATTCTGTAATATGCTTTTTTGTTTTTAACCTTTAAACATTTTATTTACTTAATTTGGACAAAAAAATAATAAATACCTGCCGCAGTCAGACTAAACAAAAATGTCACAAATATTTTTTGATGCCCTATGTTAGGGGGTGTGGTTTCCGCACTTAGTCCTTCTAGTGGACCATGTGTGTGGGCCGTAACTGCCGTCGGTGGTTATTCCGACCAGCCCACCTCTTTCCAGAAGTTAATTACATCTCCTAGTCTGTTAAGAACATCTGTGTTTCCTGTACTAGAAAGATAAATAAATTACTTACACATCTGAATGATCTTCTGGTGGCAAGTCATTTAATTTAATAGTTAATTTTTTTAATTTCACTTTCCGTCGGTATTCTTTCATATATTCAGCACGAGTCAGTTTTGGTTTTCTAGAAAGAAAATGATCATAATGAATTTTATAGTTAGCACAATCAGCCCACAATGTCCCCACTACTGGAACACAGGCCTCCCCCCTGTAAGAGGGAGTGGGCCATAATTGGCGGATATCACATGTCTTTGAATTTTTGGTTCCAGGACATGCTAGTTTCTTAACGATGTTTTTCTTCGCCGTTTTGAGAGCAGTGGTGATGAAATAATTTACACAAAGTAAAGTGCCTGCTTGGGTACGAATCCATGACCTGCAACTTGTAAGTCGCGGTTCATATTGAGTTATAAAATCATCTGCCAAGCCTTTTCCCAACTATTTTCGGGGTCAGCTTCCAGTCTAACCCGATGCGGCTGAATACCAATATTTTACACGGAGTGACTGGCTATCTGACGACTACAACCCTGTTACTGGATAACACAATACCCCTTGATAAGACTGGTTGGCAGACTTTCAGGCTTCTGACGACCCGTCGTAAGGATTCTCAAAGAACCAGGAATGACAGCCACAGCCGGGACGAGGCACTGAGAGGGCTTGGTATGTAAAGATGTCACCCATCCACGGGTCGACCGCGGCAAGCGTAGCTTAACCTAATCAATCGATCCGTACGTCTGTTATTACTTAGCCACGAACCCGAGTGAGTAATAAAATAACAACTGTAAAATGTAAATAATTTAAATATGTCTATCTTACTTTTGAAGATTGTTCTGTTTTAATTCATTAAGTTTCTTTATTTTCTGTCTCTCACGATATAGTTTAGATCTCTCTCCATCGGTTTTAGGTTTTTTATTGCTTGTTGTACACTTTTTTTTTTTTACTTTTACGTCCTCTAATTTTTTTCTCTCTCGATATTCTTTACATTTCTGTGCATTCGTTTTTTTCTTTGATCTTTTAACTTTTATCTCACAATTCATTCTTTACTAATAACAATAACAAGATGTGTTTATCGTTGTTTACTTTATAAATAATAAAATGACAACAATACTCAGACGGTCTGTACTATTAATAAGACGAGCACCAGTCCTGTGAAACTCCGAACAAATTATTTTTGTAGGGAATTTGTAACCTTCTTTAGCCAACATTCAGAAACACACGACAGAGTACTCAGGATAACCAACATTATGTTATGAAAGTCAACAAAAGTCAACTAACTAAACAAACATGTCTGCCGTCGCATCATGTTCGTTTTGTGATTTTTCTGTTTGTTTTTTCATTTTTCTGTAGGATTTCGGAATATAACATAGCAGAATAATTTCTGTGATTGTATATACAACGTTGAGACGAGTACCTGTTCCTCTGTATCATCCTCACATAGTTTTAACGAGATATACACTTTTAGTGATAGAGTGACTCTTGCGAGATAATTGACTCTTATTGTTATTTTACTATTTATCTAGACAGTGACTATTAAGTTTGTGAATCAACATGGGTAAGGGTCACAGAAGATGTAAAATTTGCGGTATCAAGGAGGCCTGGTATACTGAAAATAAGTTGCTTTTTTCCAAGTTCCCTCTGGATCCAACCTGGTGAGTACCGATACCGATCTTATGCCCAAATAGCACTACCTAATTGTAAATTAATAGCATCATTCAAATTCTGTAATATGATCCTCGAGCCATCAATCAAGATGAGCTGAAACTCTAATGAAGAAATGGTTTAAAATTTTTGTGCTTACAGTAATACTTATTGTACAAGTTGTATTGCTGAGCATGAGGGGAGGGCAAACTATTATAGAGTTTTTCCAACAGAAATTTCTTAGTAGCAGCCCGGAGTATGGATTTGTGCCCCGTTGATAGCAATAGAATCACCCTCTATTATATGGGACTTTAATAGTATAATTATCTGGCGAAATGTGGGTGTACTACAGGTACACCTCTGCCCAACCCTTCGGGGAAACAAGGCGTGATGTTTTGTTATGTAATACTTGTCTTACATTGTAATCTAATTTAGTCTAAGTGGTTATCATTCCACTTAAAATTGCAACTCAAAAATTGAAATTCGCAAAAATTAATGCAACTGATATGCTATATAACTTAGTTTTTAAGTTGGACTAATACCTACATAAATGAAGTAGTTTCATTATAATCTATTAAGCTTTTCGCATGTGATGATGTTACAAAGAAATAGACACACAGATAGAAAGAAATTCTTAAATTGATTTTTTTTATTTGATAGAAAGAAATTCTCAAATTGTTTGAGTTAATTTGTTCTCTATTGCTCTTTTCAAATAGAAAATATCCCTGCATTTTATATGCGGGGAAATGCTTACAAGTCTCATCAAATAATTTGCTTATATTTAATTATCTTTACAGATTTAACACCAAGAGAACAGCAGTTGATGGAGCAATTAAAAAGAACTAAATGCAGCCTCAAGACATCCCTGCATCTTACCAACTTATTCTGGTTAATGCGCTGGCATTGCCTTCTGACCAACAGAAGAGCCAGCCGGTCGAACATTGCATTTTTTAGTTTATTTTTGTGCTCTTCACATAATTATTATAAAAGAAGTATCACAGTTGGCGATAAATATTGTGGTTGTTAATTGGCAAATATTTGAAGAATGCAGACACGGCAACATTTCATTTTCAAATATTTTAGAGGCTGCCTCAACAAACATACACAGGTTTTTTGTGGGATATGTTAGAGATAGTTTCTCTGGCCACCATTCTCATAATTTTATGTAATTAAACATAGGGTCATCGCCGGGATCCTCAACCTTCAAGCATTTTTCACAAATAGCACATTTATAAGTTTTTTAAATGATTGAAGCTATGGGGTTGCTGCTCCATTTCTGTTAAATTTGTTTCCATAGCCTCAAACTGACATATGAACATACTGTAATATTATTATCAATGATAAATAAAGTGCATCATCCTCCTACCCTTACCCCAATATAAAATAGATGATAAATAAAGATAGGATTCTATAGGAGATTGAATATAAAAAAAACCAGCAAAAGTTTTTTTTTTCTTAAGTTTCTTATTTATCATCTATTTTCCTCACTGATACCGAAGTAAATGGACACATTACCAATGTTGCTTGATCATTTATATAAATTAATAAATGCTGAAAACATATAAACCTGTTTTATTTCAAAATAAATTAGTTTTGGAGCCTGATCATTATCTGCATTAGAATGCATTTTGTCGATATCGATATATAATTCGTTTTATCGATATCGATAAGTTTATTGGTACGTTGCGCATCCCTATTTATAACAGTTCTACCCTTCAAGGTCATGATTGTCACTGTCAAAGTTGTCAATGCTACCTATAGTTTTCATGTTGGTAGCTATGTTTTTTTGTATAAGGTTGGCTAAAGAAGGTTAACAATTCTCTCAAACTGAATGTTCTAAGTTCCGTCTCTTAAAAGGTTACATGCTCTGTGACGAGCACCAGAACAATATACAGACGCAGTGTTACCAGATTCAAATTATCAAGTACCGTAAGTCAAGTACAGTAAGTAAGATTAAAAATACCTTGTTTTAGGCTAAAATTACCGTGCATAATTTAAAAAAAATACTGTGTAATTACCGTGTAAAATGCAAGAAAAACCGTTATGAACTATTGATATATTATTTGAATATAACAATTCTATAACAGATTTACTGACTTAGTCTAAAATTAACACTTCTTACTCATATATACTTGCAGTCATTTTCATTATCATGTCTTTATTTAGTCATATTACATAATCGTACTAAGTTCGGGGACGGGGAGTCCCCAATGGGGATTCTTCCCCTGCAATGACAAGAACAAATAGTGTTGGTTGCGACAGAATCCTGTAATTACGTTTCATTTCACGTATTATTTTAAAAAATTGAGCTAGTTTTTTTTATAATTATTTATTAGAGGAGATGGCTAAATAGAAGTATGGACGACTTTTCAGCAATGAATAAACATGGTACCTAGCAATATGTAATTCTGAATAGCTGGATATTAGTATTTCATATAAAAAAGGTTTCAGGAACTTTTAATATCTTTATAATCCTGAAAATGAAATCGTGTAACTCCTACGTCAATAGGTATACAAAAACTGCAAATAAAAGACATTGCTATAAACTTTTACCTAGGCGTTTAGATGTATCTGCGATAATATTGATAATTGTATTTTTGCCTAACGACCCACCCCGATTTCGCACGGTGGTACTTGAGTAAATATCTACAAAAGGGTAATTGCACCAAAAACCGTGATACAACGAGCATTCTAGAATCCACGCAAAAATCACTCCCCGCCCGCGTGTATTTAAGTATTAAACTCTTATAAATCCTAAATTACTTATTCAAATGAGTTGAAATAAAGACAGTTTTCACAGACAATATAAGTAGTGGTTGAAATTATGAAAGTATTTGAAAATAAGGATTAATATTAACTGAAAATAAATGGACTCGAGAGGCGGATTCTGGGCGCTGATTGGGGCAACGCGCGCAAGAATAACACTCAGGCGGCAGTATTTTTCTGACTTGAATTACATTGGTCAATACAACCTACACGAATGTGTAACTAAACCTTCCGGAAGAACCAATCTACCTACTAGTGACAACCCCATCAAAATCTGTTTGTCAATACATCTACAGACAGACTGACAAACAAATGCACTTGGGGGACTTAGTTTAATTAGTATGTGGTGATTGTTAAATCCTGGGAGGACATAAAATATATTGAAATAAAACAACAAAAATACGATTTATTTATTTATTCTGTGAATCTTATAAGAACATTATCTAAAAAAGTTAGTTTAGGTTATCTGTCCGTTTGATCAAATCATTCTGATTGGATGCTAGCCCATTAACACAACCAGAGAGAGAGAGGTCAGGGACAGTAGTTCTGACGATTTATAGGCCGAGAAACTGAATATCTGAAAAGGAAGATGATCCATGCTACCGGATGGGCATGTAAATATAAAAGAACACACCGTGTTTAAAAAACAATTTATTTACTTGATGGAAAGCTGGATGTGACGTTGGTAAATTCTGTAACATTGAATCGTTTCTTTCCACTGCATTGTATACTTCTCACAGAACGACGACAAGTTATGCGCACCATTGTATGGCCAAATAAACGTACATCACTAGTTGCTTCTGAATTCAGCAGTTCATAACAAGGATAGCAAATGTTGGCATTCCTTGGAACCTAGAACAAACTTAATTACCTTAGTACCCACATGAATTATTTATAATAAATAAAGCAACCAGTCTGCAAGCAACCACTTCTTAGTTTCAGAAAATAAATCGTTATGATACCTACATAAAACATAAAAAATATTTATTGACATAAAACAATCAAAAATCGATATAAGTATAGTTTTGATTTGACACTCTAGAAAAGCGACATGACCCGTCCCTAGTTTGTAGTAGTGTATTATTATTCTCCTTGAACTTGTCATGTCAATCAAGAAAAGCAACTAAGATACTTTTTTATGTCTAACAGTTCACGAAAGTTCTAAGAAATTATTAAACGCTTCATAATTCATGAACGAATATTTAAATATTACGAGTTAATGTGAGGTTACTATTCATGCTTGGGGCAGTCATTTAGCCATGTCCTTTACACGGTAATTTAAAATTAAAAATACCGTAGAAAATAACACGGTAGTGAAAAATACCGTGCTTCTACGGTAATTACCGTGTATCTGGTAACACTGCACAGACGTAATAGGATAAAGGACAGCTGTCTGTCTGTGCAGTGTTGCAAAAGTGAGATTTAAAAAGGCATGAGACTTGCCAGCAATGCCAGCTAAACACGTTTACACGAAAACCTTACCTTTTGTGCAAAAATGATTAAAAAAAGTAAAAAAAAAAAATAGCATAATCAGCCTATACTGTTCCCACTGCTGGTACACAGGCCTTCTCTTTGTGAGAAGAAGTGGGCCGTAATCTATTACGCGGGCCCAGTGCGGTGTTGGTAGATGCCACATTTCTTAAATTTTTTGGTTCTGTGATATACCTGTTTCCTCACGATGTTTCTTCTTCCAGCTCTTTCGATCCAGGACTAAAGTAGATCACTGGTAGATTGTTTTGTCCATCTCGTCTCACCATCTTCTACGGAGTCTACCGCGACACGTGCTAGCTGTGACTAAACTAAACTAATATTAATTATCTTCTGTCCTTTTCTTAATGAATGATAAATAGAAAGATAAACATGCACTGAACTTAAATTTAGTTAAGTTTGTGAACAAGGGAATCAGCGACAGTTTTAGCAACCCAACAGCAAACTTATTATCACCAGGTTAGAGGTCATTGTGATATTGACAGTGATGCAAAATCAGAGATAAATTAACTGCGAATGAAACAATTAAATCCATTCTCTATCTATATTATATAAAAATCAATTGCTGTTCGTTTGTCTCGCTAAAACTCGAGAACGGCTGGGCTGATTTGGATGAAATTTTGTGTGTATATTTCAACGGTCTCCTGGATGGTTTCTGTGTAGGAGTAGGTTAGGAGTAGGGTAGAAGTAGGGTAGGAGTAGTGTAGGAGTAGGGTAGGAGTAGTGTAGTAGGGTAGGAGTAGTGTAGGACTAGGGTAGGAGTAGGGTAGGAGTAGTGTAGGAGTAGGGTAGGAGTAGGGTAGGGGGTAGGACACCACGCGAACTAAGTACCGCCGGGCAGCTAGAAATAATTTATATGGCAAAACAACGTTTGTCGGGTCAGCTAGTTACGGAATAAAATTTTGACACTCGTGCAGTATTGTCAGCCAGAGAAGCTAAGCAAGGCTAACTGTAATTCGGAAAGTAAAGTCAAAGTGCGGTCTATGAATCTCGGCCATAATGATAATTTTGGAAAAAAATATAATAAAACACATTCATATTATATCTTACACCTTCATTTATTTACAAATTACGAACAATTTTAATATTAAAAAATATAGTTAAGTGATGTTCTTAATTACTGAATTTGAGCAACAATCGTTTAGTTCTGGTGACTTGGCCCGTGACAAAACTTGGCCAAGTTTGAGTAACTTGGCCAAGTCTCATAGTCAAGTTTACAATGCCAAGAATATAATGATGGATACGTTGTATAATTTAAGTAACAAAAAATATAAACTTAAAAAAAGATAAAAACCGACTACAAAAATAGATAGCTATTGCGTGAAACAATTTATTCTAAGTGTACATACACACGAGCGACATGCGTCGAGGATAGAGGTAACTGCCATAGATTATACACTAGCAACTGCAGCCGTCGACGCGCGTCTGTGACAGCTGTCAACACGTGTCTCTCGTGTGTACACTAATCTCTACTCATGTTCGTACAAAAATATTTTATTTTTTAATTTAATCAATGAAGTATGAAAACATTTTTGTCATTTAAATTAACAATGAATTGCATTTCAATAAAAATTCATAATTATACTATTGGAAGAACATTGATCGTGAATAGAGTCGGCCTTCAGTCAAACTGACAATATTTTTTCTATCAAAAATATAAGTTGCTGTAGTTTTTTTACAGGATACAATGACATTTTACTTTTTTCTATGAAGTAAGCAAAAGTTTGGAAAGCACGAATAGTATTTTCAGTTACTTTTAATTAACAGGATTTTTTGTTATTTTGTATCTGTATAGGCACCGAATATTATTACAACAGAATGGTGGTATATCCTTGACTTCTGCTTACACCGTAGGAACAAAAAGTATTTTCAACATGTTTTATTTTTATTGTAAAATCCGAGTCAACGCAATCTCTCTTTCGCGCCTTTATAGCACCGAGTTTGATGCAACAAATCATAGCATGGAATGCATCAATATTTTTGATAGACAAAGCTTAGGTATTAACCACCTCACATACTATGCGATATGCGAAAGCTCGACACGACAAGACGCTGACCTCTCACATGCGACCGTCATCGGGTGTACGCGTGCACCGTGCGTCTAGAAGCTGCGACAAGTAGCGAGAGCGTGTGAGAGCCTGTTGCAGAGCTTTGAACGAAATATATGAAAATTGTCGGCCGTAGCCTGTCATTGCTTATTGCAGTTGCATGTCGCATAGTGTGTGTCATGTTTTAGTGCGTGCACGTCTGCCAAATTCAGAAATAATGCCACGCATTAGCAGTGGCATCTAATGATTTCAATTCATGTTCCCGGCCGTTAACACGACACATCGGAGTTTAGAAAGAGACTGTCACATAGGTGACTGACACAGACAACGGTCTACAAAGCCGAACTTTTTCTAAGACTCGATGTGCCATATTTACGGCCGCGCATTGTTAAAGTTTTGACTTTAATAATAAAGTCAAATCATTTTTAGTGCCAGTTTTAAATAGTGACCATAATAAAAGCACCTTTTTCACTAAAGTTAGTCACCTTTAGTATGGTTGCAACACTAATAGTATTGTCATTTTCATATTCCTAAGTACGTATTCAGAAATAGTTTTTGATATTTTCTAATTGATTAACTATTCGTAAAAGTCTGGACGTGCAAATGTTAACTTGGCCAAAATTTGGCCGATACTGTCATAACCATTAAATGAAATATACTAGAATAATAATTTGTTCTTGTACCTAAATGTGTTGCCAAGTTATTTCAATATAACATTACACTTCGCAAAGAGTGTCTTTAATTTTTTTTTTTTCTACTAGGTCAAGTTTTTACAAAAAGGATTGTTTCAACATTTGCACGCACAGAAAAAACTTAAAACATACGTAGTAACCGCTCCTTTATAAAACTACGAAACTTTGATAATTGGTAAAAATATATTAAGCTAAGAAATCTAATGGACGGACCCACAAGTAATAGACTAGCAACTATCGGTAAATTAGTTTTTTTTAATAAAAAAAAAAAATATTTTTCTAACCGCTACAATTTTATCGATACATCGACTAAATCTTTTAGTCGAGTTTTAGAATAGTCAAGAGTCAAGATTTGAAAAAGTAAAACGTTTTTTTTTTTTTAGTAAAAGATAAGACTAAATAATTTAGTCGATAAAATAGGTATCGATACTCTCGCAGTCCCAACAATAAAACCTTTCTTATTTTTATAACCGATACAATAAGATTTTAATGGCAACCCGAAGCCCAGAGAATTAAAAATAAAGTATAATGTTGCCCCACTGCTGGCTATGGTTACGGCTATAAATGTTTTATAGCCAAAATAAACTATTAAGAGATACTACTACCATTTTTTTGTTCATATTGTAAAAACTACATTAAGGATTATTTTAGCTTGTATTTTATTGAGCACAGACGTAAAAAGTCTATAAACGATGTATAGCCTTAATCATAGCCGCAGCGAGCCCCACTAATGAATATTTACAGATTAAAAAATACAGTCAAAGTGATATGTCAACGTTGTGTATAAAAAAATAAAATTTCCTCATCTAAAAAAGTCAAATCGTATTAACGTTTTACAATATTTTGTTCAATATAATTCTACTCATTTAATACAAAACATGGAAAATTTCTTATCACATTCGAAGACACCTAGATACAAAAAGGTTTAAGAGCTTTTTGAACTGAAGGCGGTATTTTAGTATTTGAATTGAAACGGATTATTGAAATTAAACGAACCACGAACCCATTTTTTTGCTTCTAATGGTGTTCGTTCCGGCCATCGTAATGCTTTGGAAGCGGTTCCTTCCTATCATAAAGGTGTCAAAAAACTCTCGGTACCATTTGAATAGCCATTATTGTGTGACCGTTGTCCGCTAGGAAGCCAAAGCCTACGCGAGCGATCTTGAGGCCGTAACAGCCACTCACGGTACGGATTTTTGTCAGTTTAGATGGATCTGAAGGAAGATCTGACCATGCATGGATGTCTTGAGGAGTTACCGACTTCAGTTCATAAGCTCTAACTCAAAAGTAAGGTGGTACAAAAGTAATCGCAAATGCTTAATACGTTCATAAAATGTCAAACTATGAAATTGTCTCTTTGATTGCTGATTACACACTTGCGATTTAAAAACGCGATTAGTCGAAAGAAGGCTCTTGGAAAGAGGTTAAAATATTATGTTATGTGTGTCTAGTTCTTCATTGAACCATAGTAGAATATAAAAGTACAAATAAATAAAAAAGTTTAATGAAATGTCAGCAATAATAAAAAATATATTTACATCAAATTAAACAATCCTTCTTAAAAAATAAATAAGTCACAAAATCGCGCGACTAAATCGCAAATGCACAACAGCCTTAACTGTGTTACAAGCTGGAAATACCGTTACATAGTAATTAAATTACACAATGATCATTTTCTATTCGATGTCTTAAAGATCCCACCCATTACTGATATTTTCTTTATGATATTGAGTACAATTTTCTTTGATATTGCAATGAATAGTATCTATGTTCAAAAGTGCCTTTTATGTGCCTATTTGAATTAAATGATTTGACTTTGACTTTGACTATGATAGCCTTTGTAGGCAGTAAATTAGAGCCTTTTCACAACTAAAAAGGCTATAATAGTCAAGCATATCTTGATACATCGATTATTCACAATATCTATGTCAAATTAAAATATCAAATAATAGTAATTGTAAAAAACAACTGCCTTAAGACTTTAGTCGCCATATTGGAAATATTTTTGGCCTGGCAACACAACTGTAACATAGATTAAAAATACTTTGTGACTACAGATTATAATTCTAAAAATAAAACTAGGTAAGAAGGTATTTCAGCTATATTTTTTATAATCGTTTAAAAAAATCACTTTAATAATAAGATCTTTAAAACCGCCTCAAACTGAGGTCTGAGATTCGACTCCTAGGCAAGTGATTTCTCTAAATACGACTATAAAAATAATCGTAATCTTAAGACAGTTTTCTTTTAGAACGAATTTCTGAAAAGCTGATATTTGGGATACAGAGTTGAAAGATCTAATGTCACAACATTTTACAGTGTCTCATCTCACGTCACACAAATGTCACATCTCAAAACACATTTGTATGTGTGTATGTTTGATACTCAATCACGCTTTAACATCTTATTCGATTTGGCTAAAATTTGGCACACAGGTAGATTATGATCTGGATTACTTTTTATCCGAGTTATTTCGGAGGGCTTTTCCAAAACCACTGAATCTGAGTCATTTGAATTTAGGTGCTGAATACGGTTTAAAAAAGTTTCTGTAACAGTCATAGTTATCTAAAACAAACCGCATAAACATTTAACAACTAACAAACAGTATCTTTCAACTTTAACTGACAATTTACATAATCACCTGTCAACGTCAACTAAGTTTACAAAACGTCCTTTGACCAGCTGACCAGAAATTCGCGATGAACATTACAGTACGATTGATTGGAGTATACTTAGATTATCTTCGGCTGTTGAGCTCGTAGCCGTTCGTGTCTTTGCTCGGGGTTTTGGCTGGTGGAGGCTTCGCGACCACATGGCCTTCTAGTCTTAACGTGCTTTGACGGTGGGATGACCTGGAAAGAGAGTATTGAAATGAAAATACTGCCTGCTACTGTACTGCCTTGTTGAAAAGTAATAAGGTTTTTTTTTACATTTTAACCTTATAGTAGTATAGAATAACATTTTGTCCGACCGAATCGAACCTAGAAAATTTTAATGGCGCCGATTCCCTTGTCCACAAACTAAACTCAATTTAAGGCCAGTGCATATTTTTCTTTCTATTTCATTAAGAAAAGGACAGAAGATAAATATTAGTTTAGTCCTGTCAAATTTAGATACTCCATAGCAAGTTTAGACGTGATTATAAACATGGCCACTAAAAATACGTCAATTTACGTCAGGCACTGACTAATTTGACAGAACTAAACTAATATTTATCTTCAGTCCTTTTCCTTATAAAATAGAAAGAAAAAAAAGCACTGAACTTAAAATTAGTTTAGTTTGTGAACAAGGGAATCGGCGCCAATATATACTAATAATAAAGCTAAAGAGTTTGATTGTCTGAACGCGCTAATCTCTGGAACTACCAACTTTTTTTGCGTTTGATAGCAAAATTCTTGAGGAAGGCTGTAGGCTATTTAACATCACGCTGCGTCTCTTCGGAGCCGAGCAAAAAGATAAAAGGGTCAGAAAGAACGCTAAGCGAAAAAGTAATAATAGCGCGGGCAGGCGATGCGATGCGACGGGGTGGGTCGGGGGAACACGCGTACAAAGTCGCGGACATAAGCTAGTTTTGTAGTAAAATGACTTACCTAATGAGACAAGTAACAGCTAACAGTATGAGCAGGATGCCGAGCGCGGACAGCCCCCAGCCGAGCGCCGAGTGCGCGATGGGCGGCACGCGCGTGGCGAGGCGCAGCAGTGACGTCACCTGCTCGGGGAGCTCGTCGATACCCTGAGGGGACGTATGCGTTAGTGTGATGGTTCTAAACTTGTTTTAGTTGTAGTTTCATACAAACGAATACCTGTTTTGCGAATTTGATCTTTATCAACTAGGTACTAGAACTGTCAATGTCAAAACGGGCCTTTTATTTTTTGACAACTTTACAATGAATGGAAAAGCAAACTGTCAAATTAGTTCCGCGTAGATGGCGCTAAGTGATTGTCAAATTCGTCTTGAACAAAAAGTGACCAATCGGCAGCATGACACACTACACTTAGCGCCATCTCGCGGAGAAGTTTTTTCATGGGAACTTTCCCGCGAGATGGCGCTAACTGTATTGTCTTCATTTGTCTTGACATTGATAAGTCTTGTGACAAAGGCTTAGGCTTAGCGCTCTCTCGCGGCAGAGCTTCCAGCAAACCATCCTATTGTTAAAATGTCGTGTTTTTTATATTAAAAAATTAACGTTTATTATCTTTTTTTTTTAACTACGTCTTTTTTGGAACGAACTTCATTATCGCGCGTTGCGAAAGACGGAAAAAATTAAGACCAAAAGTTGGAACGACACTTTTTGCTATAGTTGTAAGCCGTGCGGCGTGCGCGTGTTTCTCTGTCTGTCTCTCTCTCTCTCTTTGAACTTCGTTCCATCCGGGTGTCCCTTGACACCTCTCAAGTTATTAACCTATTCTGTCTCACAGCTAGACAAAGGCTTAAAAAAAATGAAAATGAATTCCATAAATCCAAAATCATCATCTGCCTAGCCTTTTCCTAACTATGTTGGGGTCGGCTTCCAGTCTAACCGGATGCAGCTGAATACCAGTATTTTACTTGGAGCGACATGCCTATCTGACCTCCACAACCCAGTGACTGGGTAATACGATACCCGTAAATCCAAAATAATTTATGTAATTCAGTGGCGAGACCTTTTTTATATAGGTTAAAAACATGGCGCATCGAATTTCAGAAAAATAACGGCTTGCTAAAGGATTGTCTCCGTCACGCATTCATACTTGTCAACCAGCGCCATAATTGACATACTATCAAAATTTGAATCAATTTGAAGGATATTGCTCATTGCTTCTTATGTTCAAAAAATTTGTCTGATCAACAACGTAAATGACACAATGAATATTGTTGAACTGTCAAAATGAAAGCCATTGCTACTGTTAGTGTGTTACGCAATTGCCTTGCTGTTTGGCAGTCTCTGAAGAAAGCTCGATGTGACATGATTTTCACCCACACCCGAATTGCGTTACACACTATCAAACTTAGAATAGAATACTATTTATTGTACACCATACAAATTACAGAACATAATATATAAGATTTTACAGAGGGTGACACAATGGGCGGTCTTATCGCTAAGAGCGATCTTTTAAAGACAACCTTTGGATGGATTAAAAATTAAGGACAGACAAATATAGTAGGTAGTCTGTGGTGTACCATTTACACTATACTATTAATATAACACAAAGATTTTTTTTTTTCTTTTTTCTCTCACCTAAATAAATATATACATATAATAATAAACATGAAACAAGAGCAAAGAAAAATAATAATAATATAATAAAGGCAGGAACTTAATCTGAATCATTTTGAAAGATATTGCTAATCCATTGCAATTTATATTGTTGAGCAGACACATTTTTCGAACTTATGGAGTTCGAAAAATGTGTCTGCTCAACAATATAAATTTAATAACGCAATGAATGTTGTTGAACTGTCAAAATGAAACCCATTGCTGTTCTGTGGCTATACGCAATTACCCTGCTGGACAGCTGGATACCGTAATTGAAATTTCTTTTTGGTACCTAAATTGATTTAAAATGGTACTTCTAAGTGATTTTTTTAAAACTGGATAATTTCAATGTATTTCTGCTTACCTCCTCAAACCAGAGAATAGGGAAAACGATATCGGGGAAGTTGGCGACCTGTTTGATGTCCACAACTTGCGACACAGCCAAGTTGATCTGGATACGAGCACGAGCGTGCATCGCTATACCCATCTCCTGGAAACCAAATATAAACGTCAGGGTTAGAAAGAATGTAAACTAAACGGGAAATTGTGTTGTTGAAATGAAAAAAGCAAGCGGTAAATTGTATTGTTAGTATTTCAGACGCCAGCACATCAAGCTACTACAATCTGTCAAATGTCTTTACTAGATTTTCAACTTTATCGCTAAAGCGTTAAGGTTCAAGGTTGATTGGAAAAATTTGATAGTTTTGGGTAGCTTGATCTGCTGGCGTCTGTACGTAAAAAATATCCGGACATGTTGTTGATTTGTCAATTGATATAGAATTCGGGAAGTTAATAAAATTAATACTTTGTAGAAACACAGGGAACTTTAATAATAATAATAATATCCCTGGACATTTCACACAGCGCCATCTAGTCCCAAGCTAAGCAACCTAATGCTTGTGTTATGGTAACAAGATGGCTGATAAACTACTTATATACATTTTTTTTTGTAAATACATACATATTATAGATAGAAAAACACCCAGACTCGGAACAAATACATGTAGGTCATACAAATATTTGTTCCGTGCGGGAATCGAACCCGCGACTTTATTTAGTTTAAATGTAAAAAAACCGGGTATTTTATGGTAGAATTGTTAACAGCCGGCAATTTTTTTTTTTTCAAACGGCTCCGGTACTGTTTCTTAATTCGATTTTTTGTTTGTAATATTTTTTATGTACCATTTGGTCAAATACAATAAGATGTAACTAGAGACTAATGTACGGACTACAAGTGGTCCTCATAGGCCATAGCGGTACTATCATGGACACTTCCGCCTGATCACCACTAAGTTCATTTTTGCTTGCACTCAAAAAATAGAAGCGCTCTCTAGCCCCGCCCCGTTGACCTTGAATAGACGAATGAAAGATAAGACGGGCCGACTGCACTGTCGCTCGACGCGGTGACGCACGCGCCGTTCGAGATTTATTTTTATTTTCAAACTACTGCTATTACCTATTTATTATATTATGGACTAACTTCTGCCCGCGACTTCGTCCGCGTAGATTTCGGATTTGTGACAGGATTGCGTATCTCAAAAGGAAATCAAAATAACCCATAAAGATACAATTTTTTTTTTTTAATATATTGAAGTAACAAGATGAATTTTTTAAACTTTGCGAAAAAGGAAATCAAAATAACCCATAAAGATACATAATATTTTTTTTTTAAATAAATAGAAGTAAGAAGATGATTTTTTTAAACTTTGCGAAAATTATGAAAACTTTATAACACTACAGATCATGGATGTGATGTAAATAGTTATATTATGACTTGATTTTTGATTTTGTAAACTTATTCCTGCACGTGCACGGCCTTGGTGACGCCCACTTCGCAACGGGCCGTGCAGCAGAAATCGTAATATTTTAATTTCGCCATAACTTCAAAACCAAACGTCCAATTTTAATCATTCAAAGACCAAATATTATCTACATAAACGGTACTTACTGATGAAATAATTTATTTTGATAAGGATTAATAGCATGAGTAAAATAAATGCGTTTAAATGTAGTCCAAAAAAAATTCAAGATTTTTAAATTAAAAAATGGTTGTTGTGCCTCACTCGACATAGATAGGTATAGTGTGTCGCGGACTTTTTTGTAGATATTTATAAGATCTACAATTAATTTGAACATTTTATGGTTCTATCTTTTATAGTTTAGGCAGCGTACGCAAAATAAGTAACTTTTCTGGTTGATTTTTTACACCTTGTGTCCGAAAAACCCAAATATCTTACGGAACCCTATTTTTTTCCAAAATAAAATTTAGCCTATGTTACTCGTGGATAATGTAGCTTTCGAATGGTGAAAGAATTTTTTAAATCGGTTTAGTAGCTTTTGAGCCTATTCATTACAAACAAACAAACAAAGTTTTCCTCTTTATAATATTAGTATAGATAGATCTGGGAAAATTCGTTGAGATAAATAATACATTTTGTCTTTATTTTTCTAATTAGAAATTTGATTTGATAAATCCTATTGTCGGTTAGGCATTAATTAAAAAGTAAAATAAAATTTTGAAGTTTTATCAGTTTTATTTATTTATTAACTGAACTGAACAAAGATATTCATAAAATATTGGACATAGTAAGTAGGTAAAACACACAATTTACAATATTCAAATTTTCTTAGGCTTTTTGCAATTTTCAGTTCAGTATAAGGTTGTATGGTAATAAAAAAATTCAAGAGATGCCCTTCAGAACATATCATTGAACGCGTTAGAACGCGGGTTTTTTAAATTTAGAACCTGGAAGTTGGTGTGGCCTAGCCTTCATTTTATAAGCCGTTGGCGATTAAGTCGCCAAAAACTTAACGAGAAAAACAATGTCCTATGTAAAAATTAATTCCGGGAGCTCTGCTCTCGGATAAACTGTGAGCACAGTAGGCACCATTACGTTTTGTAATAGTTCGCGGTAACTTTCGCCATTTACTCGCCCCGGGAAATGGACAAGCTCTCCGGGACCATCAGCACTCATCCAGCCCCACATATTAGCGCATATCCTTCTAGAATCATGATTAGGAACCACGTTTCTAGGTAGACATGTGTAAGTAATGCGAGTGATGCATCACGCGTAATATCACCCGAGCGCGTACTGTAACATCAAATCACACATTACTCTACAAAAATAAGCATCACACCATCACACTAAAGATTACGCGCGCGGTAGCAGCGCAGTGGCTCGCGACATGACTCGCAGACTCGCTCGAACCGAGCCCTCCCGAACGCATCGCATCGGCAATGTTCGGTTTATATCGGAAGTCCGGAACTAGGCGCGTGCGATTTCGTATTTCGCCCGGTCAGGTGACTTATTATGTTATTTTAAACTCTATTTTTATAAAAAAGGGTTTATATTTCCTTGACACTATGTCCTATTACACTAGAACATTGCATTACATTAACGCGCGATGGTGTGCTATCGCATGGCGCAACATCCTATCATCACGCGTGATGTTTGAAGTGATGGTGTAATGTAATATTACGAAATGTAATAATAACATATCACATCACTTCGTGGTGCACTGTTTTGCACTTGTCTATTTCTAGGTTCGTAGCGTGTATTCATCACGCGCCACAAGTGTCGACGACCATGTTGGCTCGACGTAAAACATTTCTCATCTGAGAATATAGCGCTTGTGAAATAGTGTCTACCATACGTTGGAGGTTATCAGATATGGACGTGGTGCCCGCGGCCTATCCTCTAAGACACCCTCTTCTTCATGGCGTCTGATCCACAGCTGGACAGTGTTTCTCTACAAGGAATAGTCTAATAACAAGTGGCACCATTAAAAAAAAAACTGACTTGTTTCAAAAAACCCGACCGCAACAAACGACGAAATAGTTCTAAACAAATCAGTTTTCAGGTTTCATCCATACTGAACCCTAGTCCCAACTTTCTCGGTCCGTATATATCTACCTCCATGTATAGCTAGAAGGCGTAAAAGTACTGATGGTAAGAAAAGTGCTTGTATGGTTTGCATTTATTTTTATTCAGTCATCAATTCATCATTCAGTTGTAAATCTGCACCATTTTTATAAATAAACGTTATTATTATTATTATATCACAAATCACAGTCTGTATATAAATTAATTTAAACTCTCGTCTGACATGTTGCTGACACACATGTTACTGATACATAAAATGACTTGTTATCAGTTGCACTGGGGCATCATTGTAATGTCAAACAAAGAGATGCTTCTTATCTTATCTCGCTTCTTATCTTATAAATGATGAGAGAAAGACCTCTATGTAATTACCGAAACCCGCTAGGTATATCAAAAGTATCAAAGGATGCCACCGACTTTTGCCCACTGCGGTTATTGAATTTTATGACTCTTTTGTTCGGCTTAGGCTTATTGTAAAATTTCTAGAAATGAATTATTTAATAATTAGTCACTACCTACTTATTTGCACGGAATTTAATGTAGGTTATTATTAACCAACAACAACAATGGCAAGCATTTTTTTACTTAAAACCAACTATTTTTGTTTATTTATTCATATAAAAATTCGCATTGTGTTTGAATTATGCACATTCATTAATTTATAACGGCTAAAAATATAAATTATGAATTTCAAATAGTAAATTTCACTGCAAATAAATATAATCAATAACATTGAAACAAATAGTGCGTGTGTGAGCGAGAAAGTATTCCGAATTCGCCCGTCACAACAAAGCAGTATAATAAATACCACTCTCATAAAGGTATAAGTAATTGCTTTACCAAGTATATAGTGATAAGTATAACCAAGATGTAAAATCTAAATATTTGCACGGCAGAAATGCCGAATATAGTGAAACCTATAGATCTTAAGAACTTATGTTAGCTACCTATATTCTTGCAAATAAATCTGTCATTCATTCAAGTTTAAAAACTCTGAATATTTTTTCTGCATGTTTCTCGTTTAATTATTATACTAAAACACAAAAAAATGCAAAAAAAAATTAAAAAAAATAAATTAAAAAAACAAAAATTAAAAAAAAAACAACAAAAAAAATATATTACTATTATTATTTTTTTATTTGTTTATTTTTTTTTTGTTTGTTATATTTAAGCAAAACTGTACTAATTTTTATGCCTTATAATTTTTGGAATAAATATATTATATTATTATTTATTTATCAAATACTTTTATTGATGTAAAACAAACTAGAAAGTATTCAATTACACACAAGATAACATTTGCATGATAAACTTTGCACTGTGCATCGTTAATAAAGTTTTATTTATAAATTAAGGTATTTTAAAACCACACAATTTACCATGACAATAATTAAAATAATTTAATCAAGTAAACAGCTCAATGGTCAATATTCAAAAGGTCCGGTAAGCGCGCCCATGTCAAATAGTTCGTCCGTAAAATTAAAAAAAGGAGTACACGTGATACGTCACTAAGCTGCGCAGTGCAGGTTGCAACTAATTGCGTTATCGCTTTCCTAATAGGCCAAAACTTTTAGGGGGCGTGGTTTGGCGCCGCCGCAGGATTTAGGCGAAAAAATTTTTAAGTGAGCAGGCGGAAAAGACCGCGATAGTACCTAGGTATTCGGGATTTTTAGGTACCGGTATTTAACCGGTAATAAAAATGTTATCTGGTATTCCCGATATTTCGATAATTTCCGTTTTTTTTTTTTAATGACATCTCGCAGTTCAACCTATGAAGTTGTCGTCTGCTTAACCGGGCTTGCCTGTGGATGCCTCAATAAATTAAGGCCTCCAGCCAGGGCGATAATTTTCGGTATTTTTATTTGAAAATAAATAGTTTCATTAGACAGTAGCTAGCTCCCTTACCGGCTGAACATCGATGAAGAGTCTGTGCTTCTCTGGTTCAGGCTCCGAGATACCTTCCACTTGCTCTCTCAGGCTAGGGTCAGCCAAGTAGAAGTGAGGGAATGATAGCATTATCGGAGAGTCTGGAAAAGCAAGAAAATAATATCAATTAATCACGAATGTATTCCTCAAAGAGGTTGTCAGGGGTTTATAATACCTGCTCATGTTTCACTATTTATTTTATAAAATCCCATGCACCTACCTATAAGAGGGCGAGCCGGGTCATCATCTGTCTGGCTTTTTCCCAACTATGTTGGGGTCGGCTTTCAGTCTAACCGGATGCAGCTGAATACCAGTATTTTACATGGAGCAACTGCCTATCTGACCTCCACAGCCCAGTTACTGGGTAATACGATCTTTGGTAAGACTGGTTGTTAGAGTTTCGGGCTTCTGACTACCCGTAACGACTGTCAGAGATCCACGAATGACAGTCGGGACCAACGGTTTAACGTGCTTTCCGAGGCACGGAGGGGTCTTGGTATCTGAAGATGAAGATGGTCACCCATCCGCAGACCAACCGCGGCAAACGTAGCTTAACCTGATCGATCGACCCGTGCGGCTGTTATTACTTAGCCACAAGAGCTCACGAGGGCGAGCCGGGTAATATTGTGAATTCTGTTATGGACTTTTATGGTAAATTTTAGAAATCCACATTCAGCAGTCACGCTTGCGGCTGTAAAGTGTCGTGTACTGTGGGAGGCCCCCCAGCTAGATGGAACGAGTACCTTAAGAAGGTGGCTGGGACGGACTGGATGCGGAAGGCGGAGGATAGGGTGTTGTGGCGCAGCCTGGTAGAGGACTATGTCTACGTGTAGCGCTACGACATTTATTTTTTAAATGTCGAAGCATCATGTTAATATGCCTTTTGGCCTCATATAGGACTTTCTGTTTCATTTTTCTTTTGTTACTTTTTTTTTTATAATTTGTTTTTTTTTTAATTTTTGACTGTGTTTAGTTTATGATCTTCCTGTCGCCGTATGTCGTCTACGAGTCGCAATAAATACTTTTTCTTTTTAACTTTTCTAAACAGTGGACTGCAATAGTCTGAGTTGATTGATCGCATTGACAACTTACCATATTGGCACAGGGACACATTGAAGAGTCCGTTGGGTGCGCACGGTGGGCCGGCAGGGCAGAAGCACCGGTTATGTTCGTCGTTAGCGAACACATCCTCTGGAGGAGTGAAACGGTAACCTTGAATGCCGCCTAATTCTACTTCTTTTAAGAACCTGGAAATAAAGAAAAAATACATTTAATATATAAGCATGGTAAGCAAGGTATGGGCATGTGTTACGGAGAAATGAGGGAAATGTCGTGAGGAGAGTTTTGAGTATGAATGTCGATGGCTATAAGAATAGGGGAAGACCAAAGAAACGATGGATGGACTGTGTGAATGATGATATGGTTAGAAAGGGAGTGACTACTGAGATGACGACTAATAGAGAAATATGGAAGAAAAGGACGTAAAGACCACGAATATTTTATTAATTTAATTTTTTTAGTAAAACGTTGCCCCGCACTAGGAATTTCTCCTGTATCGTGGGTGCGTTTACAAACATTTAAACTCACATACACAAACAGCCAGACCCGGAACTACCTGTAGGTCGTACAAGTATTTGTTCCGTGCGGGAATCGAACCCGCGACACGCAGCGCAGCAGTCAATCGCCTAACCACTGCGCCAACCGTGCCGTCAATTCTATATTGGTAATTGGGATAAGGGCACCCCCTTTCTAGCCATATCATCTTATATGAAAGGGGGTGACTACTGACATGACGGCTGATAGAGATGTACGGAAGAAGAAGACACGCTGCGCTGACTACAAATTAATTTGAACAAAGGTTAGAGAATGATGGTCAAGCCTGTATTTCTTGAAGGGGTAGGATGAGGTCTGTAGTCATTATCAATTGATCTGACTTGGTTTCCGTACGTACTTTTCGGGTAACCAATGAAAATCAATGCTGTGGGTCCTATAGCACAGCATCATGCTGAGTGGAAGCCTTCTTGTCACAGTCATGACGTGCAGCCGTCGACTATTTCTGGTTTGTGCTTTTTTTTCTTTTTTTTATTGTAGGCAAAACAAATATTTGTTCCGTGCGGGAATCGAACCCGCGACACGCAGCGCAGCAGTCGATCGCTCAGCCACTGCGCCAACCGTGTCGTCAATTATATATATTTTGTTTTTTTTTTTCTTATTATTAGAATTAATTATTTTTTTGTATGCACGTGTTTCTGTAACAAATATAAGTACCTATTTTTCTTTCTTTCTCTAGTACACCCATATTTCGTCAGTTATGTGTAAATCTTATATCTAAGTGTTGACTGCTGGAAAATGCGTTAGGCATTAAGGGGTCTATTTATAAACGATGGTTATATTTAAGTGACGATTAAACGTCAAAAATGTACAGCTAAACAGTCGCTAATCAAAAAAAAATTGAATAACCACCGGTGACCCACGCACAGTCGTCCACCTGAAGGACTAAGTGCGAAAACCAAACCCGTAACATAGAACAGTCGCTAATAAACAACGTTTAAGAATAAAGGGGTAGTCAGCCTTTGTACCGCAGTTTTTTACTTACGCATAAAGTGTAACAAATTCAGACTCCGGACTAAAAATCTCCTGACGGAAAACCTAACCACACTTGACCCATGAGTAATGGACCCAAGAACGAATTGCTCACTCCAATGTTTCGCTGTTGGTGGCGTGTGTTGAATCATTAAATTCCCTTCAAAATGGTTGAGCTGAATGGTGCTGATCCATACGTCATGTTCGTAAACGAGTACCGTCAGTAGGGACGGGTCATCTCTTAGCTGCTACGGCTTATTTTAGTTTTTTAATCTTATTACGGATGCTTTTAACGTGCATGTCTTTTTACATCGTTCTCACATGTACAAAATAACGTGTATGTGTGGTGCATAATATAAGTTTGTTATTAATAAATAAATAAATAAAATAACAATTTCAAAATGAATGATGTAACCAATATTTTTTTAAGTTTAAAGAGAGTCCATGGAGTTCCTTGCCCATCCTTCTCCATAGGAACCTACTACGCTTTGGAATGGGCTAGTAGCTTCATCTTTCTGACCGACAGACCCATTGACAATTCAAAAGCGCCTGTAATTGGTTTAATTGAATTAAATACTTTGAGTTTGAGTAAGCAGTCGCGCTTATAACCACAAGAAACTGCGACACTGAAATGGAATTTAGCTCAATTAACGTAAACTAACAAATTTCTGTTAAATGCGATGAGTCATACTCATTACATTACAAATAATTATGTGCGCAATATTATGACAATATCTTCCGCTGTTGATACAGCATTAGGAACGCGAGTCTAAACAGTCAGTGTAAACAAAACTTTATATCGTAAACAACGACTATATCACTACACATGTGGTTATTAGAAAATATACTTACATTTTGAAATAAATTTTTTCAAGATTTTATCGACAATCGCCTACTTAGGTAGTAGGCGATTGTCGATGAAAGATGATGAAAGATGTCGTCTTACTTTAGTTTTTGGTTACGAAATGAATGATGTCCTTTCATTTCAACTTACTTGAGTGGCAACAGCCTGCACAGATCCTTATCATACACAGCCAGTGTATCGTTAGGGCTGATGTGCGGGGGGAAGATGGAGCCATCAGAGCCGGCGATGCTGTTGCACTGGTCCGTGGTCCAGTGCTGCAGCTTGTCCCTCATGTTGTAGCGGTTGATGATGCCGTATTTGGACATGTCTGTGGCTCCAGTGAACATTGTGACCACGTCAGGACTTGTTCCGTTTTTCTGAGGATGAGAATTTGCAAATTATTTATCTGGTAGGTTTAATTTGTAGTTCTACTGGAGTTTAATGTCATTCTACATGGTTTTCACATTTTTGTTGTCTTATTATATTATTAAAAAAAATCGGTCAAGTGCGAGTCCGACTCGCGCACCAAGGGTTCCGTACAAATTTGTATCTACAAAACGGTTTTCGGATTTTTTCCTTTACTTGTGCTACATGACATTGCTTCTTGCCAAATTTCATGATTCTAGGTCAACGGGAAGTATCCTATAGATTTGATTCCCTTGCGAGTGTCAAAATATGCGGCATAAACGGAACATAAACTCCCGTATCTTTTGATTGCGTTGACTTAGAAGTTTCATTTTTTTAATAAAAACAACAAAAACAATTCAAGGGATTGTAGCCCTGAGTATTTCTAAGAATACCCAAGTCCAAACAACTTCGACTAAAACCCCTTTTTCCCTAAAACTCACCCCATAGAACAGCCCAAACTCCTCATACGGCAGCTTCTGCTCCTTAGGCACCACATCCTTAGCTAACTTGAGTAGAGGATCTTCGTATCCCCAAAGGAGTTGTCCCACTGATACTTCAACGAACGGCTTGATCTTCAGGATGTCCATGATGGATGCCATGGCTAGTCGAAGAAAACGTGCTGCGTGCTTCGATTGGGACGTCGCACTCTGGAAGAGAAGAGAATTGGGGTGTTAGAATGGAATAACATTTGATATGATTTGCGGTATAATTGCGTAATACACTAACAGTAGCAATAGCGTACATTTTGATAGTTCAACAACATACATTGCGTTATTTACGTTATTGAGCAGCATTTTTCGAACATATGAAGCAATGGATTAGCAAGATCCTTCAAAATGGTTCAGATTGTGACTAAAAGTGTGTTACGCAATTAAGGTGCTGGAGCCTAATTCCACTACGTTATTTAAAAACTTTGCAATGGTCTCTCCATTGTAATTTTGACAGGTTTTGTACGGAAAATCGGTCAAAAACTCATAATTCTGTGAGACACAGACAAGGCCTTCTGAAGCTATGATCGCCTCGTCAACTCGACGCAAAAAAAAAAAATGCAACGGTTGTTGTAGAATTGTTATTAAGAAAAGTATTGTCATTCTGAGTGTTTTAAGTACGAGTAATTATGCAAGGTTCGATTACAGGGGAGCGGTGAATGCTTATGCGAATCCCACACCCCCGGCCATTGGCAGAGGTGGAACACCGCGGTGGTTTTAGCCGGTAAGAGTCCGGTACCCCCACGATGGAGGAAGTCCATGAGGATTTCCACCGCGCAACAAAAAAAAAAGAAAAGGGTTCGATCACAGGTGATTTTAGAATTATTGGCAAAAAAGTCATAGATATGTACATAGATAGGTACATTATGTGATCACAGCGGTGTCTGCACCAAGCTCAAGACTTGTATCACAGAAAGCATCGATGGTAACAAAAAATAAAAATTAGCATAAAAATAATCAAAATATATCTATAAGTCCATTTACAATAGCATTAGAAAGAAGTTAAAAAAGGTTATTTTTAATGCACACTTTGTAACAAAAATACAATAAACATTGTTACATTATGATAGACGCCGAATTTATTATGATCTATTTTTACAGCAGCTGTCACACTTAATTTGTGGCTTTCATTTATTTATATTATATAACTCCAATTTAAAATTACAGTGTCAATGCTAAAACCCTAAAAGAAGCAGGGATGAACAATACTTGGAACGTTATTTGTTTCACTATAATTCTACCGAATTTTATTTTAATTAAGGTGGATGCGCTGCAGTAGCCCGCGAAATCAGACGAATTCGGAGCAATTCTAATTTATAGGGATGTATTGATGATTTTTAAGGTTATAATTGTATTATTGCCTACATATTTCTTATTGTTGCGCATCATATTATTTTTATTAAGATACAACGTTACACTGACCTGCAAATTGCAAAAAACGCAAGAAAATTAGAATTTAAGCATCTCCCTTAAAATTGTTTTATCATAACTTTGAAATAAAATGTTTTGCATTCCTGCTTCTACGAGCCTCTTTTTTCTAATGCTATTATAAATGGAGTATAGGTAGTAAAAAAGCGGCCAAGTGCGAGTCGGACTCCCGCACGAAGGGTTCCGTACCATTATCTAAAAAAATCACGTCTGTTGTATGGGAACCCCCTTAAATATTTATTTTATTTTGTTTTTAGTACTTGTTGTTATAGCGGCAACAGAAATACATAATTTGTGAAAATTTCAACTGTCTAGCTATCGCGGTTCTTGAGATACAGCCTGGTGACAGATAGACGGACGGACAGACAGCGAAGTCTTAGTAATAGGGCCCCGTTTTTACCCTTTGGGTACGGAGCCCTAAAAAAGAATACACAAAAAGAACAAATGTAAAGCTAAACACATAACAAGTTATTGTTTGGGCACAGTTATTGGGTTTTCCTATTAGGATGCGCAAGGGTAATCTGTGAAATTCAAATTTTATTGAATTTTATCCAATTTGCGGGTCAGTATTTAGTTGCACAGAAACGGTCAAAGTGGAGGTGCTCTAGGGAAGCCTATGTCCAGCAGTGGACTGCTATAGGCTGATGATGATGATTGGTAATAGGTTTTATGTCGATCAACATATGATTCGCGATCGTAACAAATATCTTTAGTTATAAATCATAAATGTGTACTATTTGCTGACGATACTACAATTATAATCAAAGGACATGATAAAAGTTCCTACGAACAAGAAATCAATATTGCTCTTCAAAGAACTATAGAGTGGCTAGATGCTAATAATTTAAAAGTTAATATTAATAAAACAAAGTTTATGCAATTTCATACCTATCGATCAAAACCGTTGCCCCTAAATATATCTTATAAAGGGGTCGCCCTGGCAGAAACTGACTCTGTTAAGTTTCTTGGGATAAATCTAGATAAATTTTGTTCATGGAAAAATCATATAAATGACATTTGTGCTAAAATAAATAATTTTGTATACCCTTTGAGGCGTATAAGCTGCGAGGTATCTAGAAATGCCGCAATAACGGCTTTCCATGGCTATATAACCTCCACTCTAAGGTATGGTATTATCCTGTGGGGTCGTTGTGTGGAGATTGATCAAGCATTCGTAATGCAAAAAAAGTGTCTAAGAGCTATATTTGGGTTGAAGCAAATAGAATCATGTCGGCCATTCTTTAGGAAATATAAAATATTAACTCTACCATGTATTTATATATTAGAATCCTGTATATTTGTTTGCAAACATAAGAGACTTTTTCAGCAAGCTACGAGCTACTATGCCCCACGATCTATGTATACTAATAAGCTATTTCAACCGAGGACGAATCTCACATTTACAGGCAACAACAGCTATATTATGTGCATAAAGTTGTATAACAAAATACCAAATTCTATAAAAACTCTACCATTTCCTAGATTTAAAAATAATTTGACGAGATTTTTAATTGGAAAATGCTTTTATAGTGTACAGACGCCAGCAGGTCAAGTTAACCGAAACTGTCAAATTTTCCCAATCAACCTTGAACCTTAATGCTTTCGCGATAAAGTTGAAAATCTATTACAGAAATTTGACAGATTGTAGTAGCTTGATGTGCTGGCGTCTGTACATGAATTTTTGGATTATAAATTGTAAGTTTTGTAAATTGCACGGTCATTTTAATTTATTATTGTTATTATTATTGTTTACCGAATCTCTCCCAGTATTGACATGATTATTATTGACATTTATGATTATTATTATTATTTTTTCATTTTTATAGTGACATTTATGATTATTATTTTTTCAATTTATAGCGACATTTATTTAATTTAATGACACAATTTTATGGGATTATCTGTATACTGACTGCATGAATATTATCAATAGTTAATTATAATAAAATATGTACATACATATTTGCACGCCGAAATTAAAGGCAGAATAAGAGAACAATTCTGTACATTTTGTCAACCTTCTGTACCTTATTTAAGCAAATAAATGATTTTTGATTTTTTTTTTGATCGATTTACAAAATAATAATCATTGGAATCATCAATGTGAGTTTTGGCCTCAATGTCACGATTTCATGAAACAGTCATTCAATAGGGTCACGTTAGAACTTTGAGATTGTCTCGAAATCTTTTCTTACCAATTAACCAATATTAACCTTTGGCCCTCACGGAATAAGATACATTATAAGACAACATTAAGTATCACAGACTTGTAATTACAAAAATACTGGATTGATCAACTTTTTACGAAGGTCATTTGGAACACGAAAAACGTGTAAAAAGTCCGTGTGCAAAACCTTGCCGAGCTAAATCTTTAAAGTAAATTAATTATTTAGCAATTTTATGCAAACTTGTTTGACAACAAATTATTAAATTCTTAATCACTTTGGCTACATATAGATGCAAACTTCTTTTTTTTTTTGCAAATACCTTCGTCTTTTTAATTCTCAAACGTAGCAGGACATGTCCAACTTATTATAAAACTAGTTACGCCCGTGACTTCGTCCGCGTGAAATGTTACAGTTTTAATTTACCATAAAATATATCCCATGACTCGGCAATACTGTAGCTTCTCATTAGTGAAATTATTTTCGGAATCGGATCAGAAGTTCCGAAGATCACCCCCTACATATAAACTCACGAATTTTATAATATTATTTAAAAATAATATATTTATTACGGGTAGTCAGAAGCCCGAAAGTCTGACAACCAGTCTTACCAAGGGGTATCGTATTACCCAGTAACTGGGTTGTGGAGGTCAGATAGGCAGTCGCTCCATGTAAAATACTGGTATTCAGCTGCATCCGGTTAGACTGGAAGCCGACCCCAACATAGTTGGGAAAAGGCTAGGCAGATGATTTAAAAATAATATATTTATTTTATCTCTTTATTATACTTATAGATTACTAGCTTTTGCCCGCGGGTTCGCTCGCGAACACACTAGTCTCACAAAATGTATAACTTAAATTGAAAAAAAAATCTAAACAATATAATTCAATCACACGTTTCGAAAGATGTAGCGTCCTAAAGCAATTGTGTCCATCGAAAGTCATTGTTCTTTTTCTCGGGAACAGTACTATTTCTGGATGAAAGGTACCCTATGTCCCTTTCTGTGCCCTTAACAATGTATATTAAGCAAAATTTCATGATGATCGGTTCAGTGGATTAGGTGTGAAAAGGTAACAAACAAACAAACAAAAAAAACTTATTTTCGAATTTATAATATTAGTTAGGATAGTTAATCTAAAACTCAACGACACAGACTTCCTTTTTTTTGTAAAAAAGTTTTTATTTTTCACTTTTAAGTTGTAAGTACATACATACAATCCACACCAAAATCCCCTTATGCATCCCATAACAATTTCACTTAGCCACCAGTGAAAAGTCATAGAAAAGCAAACGACGCCATCTACACTCGAGAGCAATGAATCCGGGTCACTTAAAGAATGTTAAAAATCTCGGAAACTAAAAATGATAGGTTAATGCAATAAATTGTATTTAATAGACAATGTAATACTCCTTAAATGAAAGTTAAAAAAATATGAGTCACCATACATTTTATTAACACAAAATTACATAAAGAAAAAAACTGCTGATCTCTCCTTAAAACAAAAATAGGAAACATGAAATTTTTGAACTTTATTACGATTTTCTTGAATTTTAATACTTCGTATTGCCTCCTCGTGCTTCCATTACTGCGTTTACGCGGTTTGGCATGCTATACACCAAGTTCCTTATACGATTTTGGGGAATATTCTCCCATTCCTCTGTGAGAGCAATTTTGAGCTCACGAAGCGTGATTGGGGGAGGGTTTCGTTGTTTTACGCATCTGCCTAGCTCGTCCCAAGCATGCTCGATCGGGTTGATATCCGGGCTGCGCGCTGGCCACTCCATACGAGTAATGTTCATCTCTTGAAGGTAGTCATTCACAATTCTACCTGTATGAGGTCGGGCATTGTCATGCATAAATATAGCATCCTCACCTAAATTGACCATAAATGGACCAACGTGATCATTGAGGATTTCTTCCACATATCTTACGCTAGTTAAAGAGCCGTTTTCTATGATCACCAGCTCTGTGCGACTTTCAGAAGAAATTCCGGCCCACACAAGTACAGACCCACCACCGTAGGCTACTTTTTCTTCGATGCATGCTTGCTTGAATCTTTCCCCTGGTCTTCGATACACTCTGTGTATTCCATCGTGCTTGTAGAGCATAAATTTTGATTCGTCGGAGAACATAACTTTTGACCAATCTTCAATACTCCAATTTACGTGGCTCTGGGCATATCTTAGTCTTGAAATACGATGCCCACGCTCCAGTTTAGGGCCGTTTGCAGGTCTAAGGGGTTTTAAGTTAGATTCAGCAAGCCGACGTCTTACTGTCCATGCACTTGGGTTACTTCCTCCGAGGCGTCGAAACTGATTTGTGAGTTCAGTTCCTGTGAGAAAGCGATTTCGAAGCATGGTGTTCACCAAGTATCGGTCGTTCTGCCCGTTCCTGGTCTGCGTAGGTTAGAACCAGTTTCTTCGTAACGTCGGAGAACTCTTTGTACTGTTGACAGCGACACACCGACAGTCCTGGCTGTATCGCGCTGACTCCGGCCGGTTTCCAGCATTGTAAGTATTCTGGTGCATTCTTCAGGCGTAAGCGACATAATTTGAGCTTGAATAATGAATATAGAGCACTATCAACATGGTTTATGTACCCACATAAATGACAGATTACAAACAAAAGCAAAACCAAATGCTGTAATTTCGTAGTTCCATCTTCGAAAGTGGCCCTTTTTCAAATTTGATTTTTTTATGATATAACTTTACAATAACTAAGAAGTTTTAATACCTTCATTTAAGGAGTATTACATTGTCTATTAAATACAATTTATTGCATTAACCTAGCATTTTTAGTTTCCGAGATTTTTAGGATTCTTCAAGTGACCCGGATTCATTGCTCTCGAGTGTAGTTTACTTGAATCTTTCCCTCCTGATCAGAAGGTCTAAGTAGCTAAATGTCCAACAGCGCGAAACGTCTAATGAGCAGTAAGTCTAGTTAGCAAAATGTCCATGTAGCAAAACGTCCAACTATCAGATGGCCTGAATAGCAGAACATCTATTTGCCCATCGTCAGATTCTCAAAATGTTTTTTTTTTTTAACCAAATTACTGAACCGTTTATGATGAAATTTCGCAAATCGACTTATGAACAACGGAGCTCTGAGGTCAGAAATATAAAAAAAAAACAACCGAATTGATAACCTCCTCCTTTTTTTGAAGTCGGTAAAAAATACCGGTACGGGAAATTATCGGGAGGATTACTTAAACCAACTTTGAACTTAAATATTAAAATAATTATTTAATATTTAACCTCACTCTTTGAACTCAATTAAAAACACTAAGAAATAAACTTGAACTGCCTGCGTAAGGTCAGGTTTAAGTGCGAAAACTGAAATTAAAATTGAGGAAGTAACTACATGTACTTTATATATTTAATTGGTCATGGCCATGACGTTTTTAAAATACAGAGGAAGTCACAGCATCTCAGAAGGTCATCACCATCTGCCTAGCCTTTTCCCAACTATGTTGGGGTCGGCTTCCAGTCTAACCGGATGCAGCTGAATACCAGTATTTTACATGGAGCGACTCCCTATCTGACCTCCAAAACCCAGTAACCCCATCCGCCCGGAGTATCGTATTACCCATAATACGATACTCCTTGGTAAGACTGGTTGTCAGACTTTCGGGCTCCTGACTACCCGTAACGAATGTCAAAGAGTACTCGTAGTAGAGTTTTTTTTAAACAATGCGTAACGTTGTCTTGTGGTTAAAACGACAGGCAGCAGACATAATTATATTAATATTATTGTAATAATACCATGATTAATAATAACACAGAAAAACGAGGATTTAATAGCATTAACATTAAAATATTAAATGGCTGTCGGGTCGGTAAAAAATATCTTGAAATGAATCATAAGATTACCTACGTTTTCAAAGTTATTACGGCAATATGTTATTACATGTACCTACACATAAAAAAAGTATAGACAAGCAAAAGTGTAGGCATATTTATATCAATACATATAATAAAATAGTAACGAATATTGTTTGTCTGTATTTATGTTCCGGATTGGCAATTGACAAAAAAGGATCTTTACATACCCAAGACCCCTCTGTGCCTTGGAAAGCACGTTAAGCCGTTGGTCCCGGCTGTCATTCGTGGATCTTTAACAGTCGTTACGGGTCGTCAGAAGCCCGAAAGTGTGACATTCAGTCTTACCAAGGGGTATCGTATTACCCAGTAACTTGGTTTGTGGAGGTCAGATAGGCAGTCGCTCCATGTGAAATACTGGTATTCAGCTGCATCCGGTTAGACTGGAAGCCGACCCCAACATAGTTGGAAAAAGGGTAGGCAGATGATGATATCTTGGCACAAAAAAGGCTGAACGGATTTGGATGCACACAGATTTACTAATAATAAAGCTGAAGCGTTTGTTTGTTTGAACGTGCTAATCTCTCGAATTACAAGTCGGATTCGAAAAACTCTTTGTGCCCTTGATAGCCTAATTCTTAAGGAAGGCTACAGGCTATTTAACATCACGCTACGACCTTTAGGAGCCGCGCAAAAAAAAAGTCTTAAAGAACGCTATGCGAAAATGAAGTAACTGCGCGGTCGATGCGACGCGGCGGGTCGCGACAACAAGACATTTCACGCGGGCTGAAGCTGTTTTTTTATACTTATGTAATAGCCAACCAACATTAAATAAATAAAAATAAAATTTGCCAATAGGCAGGCCATTAAAAACTCGAAAATAAGGTTGCATCAACACAAAATCGTTTTATTATTCCACTCTTTCACGGAACCCTAAATCTGTTGCACAAAGAGGTCGACGGGTTTACAGATCTTCCTGTATTCTGAACTTTGTGCAATGTGTGCCGACTGCCGAGTTCACTATAGACTGAAGGTCACTCTTATGTAACTGACGACGGCACGGTTGGCGCAGTGGTTAAGCGATTGACTGCTGCGCTGCGTGTCGCGGGTTTGATTCCTGCACGGAACAAATATTTGTATGGCCTACAAGTAGTTGTTCCGGGTCTGGCTGTTTGTGTATGTGAGTTTAAATGTTTGTAAACGCACCCACGACACAGGAGAAATTCCTAGTGTGGGGCAACGTTTTTATAAAAAAATAAATAAATCTATCAGCGAGGTAATTCTCGTAATTTTAAGAACGTTCACAGTCTGATCTCAGTCTCAATCTGTCAAAAATACGTCTAATTTCCCTACATTTTGACAAGTTTTTGACATTTGTTTGTCGCCGAGATGAGACTGCGACTAGATTTTGAACGTTTTAAATTACGGGAATACGGGCCCAGATTAAAATACCACTAACTACAGTTAACGAATTAAAACGTTTAGCAACTTGAGGTTGAAAACTTACACCTAATTATTTTTCCTTTTAACGAAAGTTCGACTGCTTCGGGTTAATCTACCCTAAGTTAGTAAAAATCCACCCTAGGGTGGATACGCGGAAACACATGCCCGAGAATTCACCCCAGGCCTACTTGGATAAACGGAATTTATAGGCTTAGAGTGGATTCTCGGACATGCGTTTCCGCGTATCCGGCGTATCCACCCTAGGGTGGATTTTTACTAACTTAGGGTAGATTTTGGGGTGAATAAACGGAATAATCGTCTGCCTCTAGGATGAGATCCTGTGTTCGATTCCCGGGTCGGGAAAATTGTTATTAAGTTTTTCACTTTACCCAAATCGAACCCAGGACACACTATCGCGCTTGCGACTCCTACACCAACAAGGCATTGTAAGTTTGTAAGTCTGTTAGGCAATTACCCCGCACTCCCGCAGGTTGCCTTCATTTGAGTACCTCACTCGTAGTTCAGGCTAAATTAACGTGATCATATTTACTCTTACATAACTGCACAAAGTTAGTACCAATCTAAGTATTTACTCCGCTGACGTCATTTCATTACGTCCGTGTCAATTTTAAACGTGTTGTACATTTGAAGTAGCTTAGCATGGCAAGTACGGATAGACACGTAGTGAAATGTTATGGCATACCTACTTCTCCTTAGATGTCATTCGCGGATCTTCGACGGTCGTTACGGGTCGTCAGAAGCCTGAAAGTCTGACAACCAGTCTTACCAAGGGGTATCGTGTTACCCAGTAACTGGGTTGTGTCAGATAGGCAGTCGCTCCATGTAAAACACTAGTATTCAACTGCATCCGGTTAGACTGGAAGCCGACCTCAACATAGTTGGGAAAAGGCTAGGCAGATGATGGGGATGATATTTTTTTCGCGATTATTACGGCAGCGACTTACTAGTTCGTAGATCGTAGGTTCGAACACAGACAGGCACTTTATTTTTGTGTTATTTCATCACCACTTCATTCAAAACGGTTAAGGAAAACATCGTGTGGAAATCGACATGTCCTAGACCCAAAAATTCTTAGACGTGTCATCTACTAACCCGCACTGGGCCCGCGTGGTAGATTACAGCCAACTCCCTCTCACAGAGAGGAGGCCTGTGTCCCAGCAGTGGGAACATTGGCTGATTATGATAAAGGAGATATCTCATATTGGGCCAGCACCATGTACGGTATATAGATAAATAGGAAAAAGATTGAGGATTTTTATAAAAAATAAAAATTTGAATAAAAGGACAGGCGTACCGAAATGAAGAAGCCGACCCAAACGTAGTTGGGGAAAGGTTAGGGAGTTGATGATGACTTCTTCTTGGTCGTGTCGCGCTGGTACGACTGTGCTAGATTAAAGCCACCGGCACATTACTGTGTTGTGTTGTGTCGTGACGCGGAATACACCAATCAAACGTATCTGTTCAGGGCTACGTCAAATCACAACGAGTTTTGAACTTTTGATTGGTTAAAACTGCGCCAGAAGGCGACATAACACATTAATGTAAATGCGGCTTAAGCCTACCTCTACGTAATGTCAATCATCATAATTCTCCTGTCCTTTATTCGTGGTCAGCGCAACATTTCTTTTCTCCCATACTTCTCTATTAGTCGTCATCTCGGTAGTCATTCCCTTTCTAACCGGTACTTGCCCGTGGTCCCCGAGTCTAGTTCCCCTTGGGGTACCACGAATAACAATCTTCTTATTAAATATATTTTTATTGCCCGTGATACCCCATTCCAAACATTTTAATTTGACAAAAAACAGCTGTTCCCTTCATTTTGACGAGTTATGCGAACATAAATGTAGGGAACAGCTGATTTTTTTTTCGAGATTTCAGGATTGTTCCCATAGTAAAAGTTGTTCATAATGATGAGTACAACCACCTCTTAAAAGGATGCCCATGAATGTAATTTCACCCTGTATATGTATAAATAAGTAAATACTCTTATAGCCATCCACATTCATACTCAAAGCATCATTACATCAACCAGTAAACTAACCGGTTTTGAACAATCTAGCGAGGAACTAATGACACCTGAAATGAACTGATCAGGTATCATAATATCGTCATATAGGTACACAAAATAGAACAGCATTGTATTAATCGATTTTAAACTATTAGTAGGTACAGATTGAGTGGGAAAAATACATTTGTTTGATTGGTTAATCGTTCTAATATGGAAATAATCATCAGTATTGGCAGACGGATTAGTTTTTAATGTTGTTAGATATCAAAATGGGGCCTGTTAGTCTGTTACGCAAATACTCCGCTGACCATACACACACGCCGGTTGCGAGTAAAACGCATCTGACCTTTCTGATGAACATTACCAATAAGGTCACTATAAGTCCTTCTAGGGCGCTCCCCACACACATTTGCCTTGTAAATACCTTTTGTAAGTCGCCTTTCATCCTCTTAACATGACAAATTAAAGCAAGTCTAAATCTATGCCTGATCTGTGACGTGTAGGTTCATTACTCAACGGTAAAATATGCAAATTTTTACCGCTACGCGAATTCATGTGGGAGTCACTATTGACCAATGGGTTAATGACCATACCTTCCTTGTTAGGAATATATCGGTTTCTGACTAATATGACCTATCAGCTGTTCTATACATATAGCAACGGGGTCTTTGCGTAACACACTAACAGTAATGGACATTTTGACAGTTCATCAAAATTCATTGCGTTATTTACGTGTGGAGCAGGCAAATTTTTCGAACTTATGAAGCAATGGATTAGGAATTTGCTTCAAAATGATTCAGATTCCGATTGATCGTGTGTTACGCAATTCGGGTGCCGGTTAATTAATGTCAGACGAAAAGTGAAGTGTCATGCGATCAAAATCAAAAGTAATTTATTCAAACTAGGCTCAGAGTCAGCACTTTTTAAACATCAAAATTACAAAAGACAGTCCCCCAAAACGCCCGCCCTTCACCACTTCCTAGTGCTTTCGCTGGGAAGAAGTGGCGCAACAAACCCCCCAGCAGCACAGCTGTCTGTTCAGTTAGAAGATCTTGCTTCTAAACAATAGTAGGTATGCAAAGTAATTCATATTACGAGAACGTTTGTGAATGTTTATCGATAGCATTTACATTTAAATTTCAAATAATTTACGTTAATAATATAAAAATAAATAATATAAAAATAAGTTACGGCTAATATGGCCGGCCAATTGCCACTTCCGCATGCTTATTCTGTGAGCTATGTCGACAACTGGCTCGATATTTCGGTCGAAAATTGGCGAAAACCACGATGATCATTGTAAAGGCTCAGCAGGCCTAAGAAAAAGTGATACATATTCTTAGAAAGGTGAAACTCGACGATGCGTGTGCGCGGTTGACCGGCTATAACAAATTGACACTTTTCTATTTAATACTACGGCGGATACGCTTTTAGCACATGTGGGGTATATAGAGGCGTAAGTTTCATCCATTAACAAACATAACATCACGCTTGTATACACAGAGGAGGTAGGCAGTGGTGTTCAGTGCACCAAAAAAGTGGCTGTGACATACGGACGGACCCGGTCCATATGGGTTCCGTTTTTTGCCATTTGTCTACAGAACCCTAAAAACCAATATCATTTTGCCCGACCCGGGAATCGAACCCAGGACCAAATGCTCGGCATTAGTGCTTGCGGCCACTACACCAACGAGAAGTCCCGTGTTATAGGGAGATGAGACTATTTAGCTTGAAACGGGTAGAAATCGAGACCCCGAGGTAGACACTGGAAAGGAGATGTTTCAGCAATGTATGGATCCTGGGCCAGCACTATGTACAGACGCCAGCATATCAAGCTACTACAATCTGTCAAATTTCTTTAATAGATTTTCAACTTTATCGCTAAAGCATTAAGTTCAAAATTGATTGGGAAAATTTGTCAGTTTCGGGTAGCTTGACGTGCTGGCGTCTGTACACTAAATGTAAATATTGCTATACAATACAGTAACCGTTTTTTAATGTTAATTTTCTATAATTTGAGTTCCTTTTTATGTAATTTCAAATTAACTTGTTCAAGAAAAGCCACACAAAATAAACATGGCGGATCAGCAATATGCGAAATGTCATTAGGACAATGACATTTGATTGTTATCACAGGAAAGAAAACAGACAAAGACCAAGTTAAACTGTCAAAGTCGTCAAACGTCATGTCAATCAACTGTCATGGCGACCATAAAGTAGGGTTGTCTTATTAAAAAAAACATCACAAATAATCACCTGTACGCCTGTCCTTTTATTCAAATTTATTTATTTTCATTTTTAACCGACTTCTAAAAAAGGAGGAGGTTCTCAATTCGGATGTTTGTATTTTTTTTTTTTTATGTTTGTTCGCGCATAACTCCGTCGCTTGCCAACCGATTTGAAAAATTCTGTTTTTGTTGGTAAGGGTATACTTCCCAAATGGTCCCATAGAAATTTCATCAAAAACGGTTCAGTAGTTTGGTTTTTAAACCAAAATTACTGGTAAAAATTACAACTAAAAAGTGAAAAATAAAAACTTTTTTGCAAAAAAATACAACCGACTTCCAAAAACGACACTACAAAGTGAAAAATAACTTTAATTTCGGAAGTCGGTGGCAAACAACGAAAACGCGAACCCAACGACACCGACTTCCGAAATTAAAGTTATTTTTCACTTTGTAGTGTCGTTTTTGGAAGTCGGTTGTATTTTTTTGCAAAAAAGTTTTTTTATGAAAATACTCAATTTTTTTCCTATTTATCTATATACCGTACATGGTGCTGGCCCAATATGAGACATCTCCTTTATCATAATCAGCCAATGTTCCCACTGCTGGGACACAGGCCTCCTCTCTGTGAGAGGGAGTTGGCTGTAATCTACCACGCGGGCCCAGTGCGGGTTGGTAGATGACACGTCTTCGAATTTTTGGGTCTAGGACATGTCGATTTCCACACGATGTTTTCCTTAACCGTTTTGAGAGCAGTGGTGATGAAATAACACAAAAATAAAGTGCCTGTCTGTGTTCGAACCTACGATCTACGAACTAGTAAGTCGCTGCCGTAATAATCGCGAAAAAAATATATTATCATCTCCATCATCTGCAAAGCCTTTTCCCAACTATGTTGGGGTCGGCTTCCAGTCTAACCGGATGCAGCTGAATACCAGTATTTTACATGGAGCGACTGCCTATCTGACCTCCACAACCCAGTTATTGGGTAATACGATACCCCTTGGTAAGATTGGTTATTAGATTTTCGGGCTTCTGACGACCCGTAACGACTGTCAAAAATCCACGAATGACAACCGGGACCAACAGCTTAACGTACTTTTCAAGGCACGGAGGGGTCTTGGTATATTATAAAGATGGTCACCCTTCCACTGAGAAAATATTATCTGTCCCATACATTGCGTAGAGTAGTTAATGAAGTTTTGTATGGGTCAGTTGAATTTTTTTTCGCGAACACGATGTTGGTCCCATGGAGAAAGTTGTTTAGTTTGGTGGCCTGTGTGTGGCCCTTAAATATCCACACCTCTCTGATATACGCTGTATTTAACCATGCGTTAATGCTAGGTAACAGTAAGTTAACCGTTTGGTTCCAACAGAATGCTTTCTTTTCATGCGACTGCACAATGCATATTGCTGATAATGCTTCACGGCTTTTTAAGTTTATGTAGTAAGCAGTAAGCACACTAATTTTTACAAATAATTAATTAACATTATCGATTGTTAAGTAATTATCACGTAAATAACGAACACCCGTAACTACTCTGCGGGGTAATTGCGTGACACACTAACAATAGTAATCGCTTTCATTTTGACAGTTCAACAACATTCATTGCGTTATTACGTTGTTGAGTAGACAAATTTTTCGAACATATGAAGCAATGGATTAGCAATATCCTTCAAAATGATTCAAATTGATAGTGTGTTATGCAATTAGGGTGATGGACTAATTACAAGATGTTAAATTGTTTATATGTATATTTGTAAAAGTTAATCTCCTAACTAATACTGGATTTAGGAAAGAAGGCTGCCAGGCTCAATTAGGATTGGGCGGGTCATATTAGCCGCATGCACGATGACCGCTGGGTAAGTTTCCACACAATGGGTGCCTGAAGATGGACGGCACCGCCGAGACAGGCCCAGAAAAGATGGCGAGTTAACCTTGACGAGAACCGCGAGGTGAAAAGAGTTCCTGGAAGAATTTAGGGAAGGCCTTTGCCCAGCAGAGGGACAGTCTAGGCTAACAAATGAAAAAAAAAAACTCGAAATACTAATCCGATTACAAAAAATATTTCACTGATGCTACGTTATTGATTGCCAAGTGTCAAAGGGACAATAGGAAGGAAGTAGTCTATAGATGGTTTAAAAATTAAAATATTCATGAACGACAGGGTACTTGAAAATACCGTCTTTTACAATAACTTCAAATAAATTATAAACAATAGAATAGGTGTGTTTTGTCTCCATAAACAATAGACTTCTCATTTTGACAGCTGTCATATGATATAAAAAATTATGGGTTGAAAAATTCACTAAATTATTTCGTTGCAAAATATACGAGAATCAAGTTACAAAAATAAGTTTTAAGCAATAATATATAAAGAAGAGGTACCACGATATGTATTTCGATAACATTATTTACGAAATATTATAGTTGGTACTTTTATTTGTTATTGATATAAGTATCTATTTTAGATTCTACACTCAGTGTACGAATTTAGGTTGTAGGTAGTACATATTTCAATTAAAACCTTTATGCCGCATTCAGGGAAGTCACGTAAAAATGATCAAACAGTAACTTCTAGTTTTCAATCTGTCATAACGGCTATGAGTACCGCAGCCTAATTGCGTAACACACGATCAATCGTAATCTGAATCATTTTGAAGCAAATTGCTAATCCATTGCTTCATAAGTTTTCAACAACATTCATTGCGTTATTTACGTTGTTGAGCAGACAAATTTGTCTGTAAATAGTTACTCTTTTAAAATATTTTATCTATTATATACAACTTTATTGTATACCAGAAAATACATAACAAAAATATACATTTGACACTACAAAACATACAATGGACGGCCTTATCGCTTTCTGCGATCTCTTCTTTTTATATACAGGGTGTATTGTAATTAATGGATAACCTCTTAAGGGGTCATTGTACTCATCATTATGAACAACTGTTACTATGGAATCAAACCTGAAATCGCGAAAAAAGAATCAGCTGTTTCCTACATTTTGACGAGTTATGCGAACATAAATGTAGGGAACAGCTGATTTTTTTTTGCGATTTCATATTAATTTGTTCCCGTAGTAATGATAAGTACAATGACCCCTTAAGAGGTTATCCATTAATTAGCGGACACCCTGTATATTCTGTAATTCTTTTAAATACCTTGCCTCCTTGCCTTGCCTTACCTTTGTAAAATTCTATATATTTATGTTCTATAATTTGTATGGTGTACAATAAAGAGTATTCTATTCTATTCTTCCATGATTATTTCCCTGCCTCTAAAACTCCAAAGCTACCATACAAACAATCATCGTCACCGTGGTGCAGGCGCACAGGCAGTAAGTGAAAGTGGGCCACACAACGACTCCATTCGTTGGCTCATGGCCTGCCTGTACTTTGTGATTATAAGTACAGCTGGTGTTAAGAAACTACTGGGTATATATTTTAATTGAAATATGTATATGACTTTTTGTTATGGTCCCTTAGCGGTTAGTAGATAACTCTACTACTAACATCGGACACCGTCAGAGCCGCCGGCACAATCTGTTTGCGCTACTCCCAGCGAAAACTGTAGCCAGAGCTGAATCCCCAATCTGTCGTACTCTAAAGGTGCTAAATGCCCTTCTGACTGCCAACCCTGAATGTGATGTGTTTGCGGATGAATGGATTCAAATGATGCGTATATGTCTGGTGTTCTGTGAGAGAATGTATGCAAGGGAGTCTACTATTCCATGTTAGTTTTAAGTTATATTATTGTCAACTTAACTATTGTCCTCTATGTTAATTAATGTAATTGGTGTTGTACCGTTTTAATTAACTATAAATAAATAAATAAACTCCAGTAACTAAGGGCTGATTATTCCGTCGCTAGATAACTTGGAATAAAATTGACGTTTGACAGTTTTTGTATGAAATAACTGTCAACATTTCAAAATTATTTTTCGAATAAAGTTATGATGATTGAAAAATCAGCCCTTCGTCTTTAATAGAAAAGCTTTTTATTCTATCTAACATCCCTATTTTTCTAAACTAATATTATAAAGACCAATAAGCTAGGCATCCCGCCAGCTAGGTTCCCACTGCTGGGACACAGGCCTCCTCTCTGTGAGAGGGAATGGACTGTAATCACCACGCGGACCCAGTGCGGGTTGGTATATGTCTAGTAAGTATAATCTGTCAAATTAGAGCCAAATAAATTTGGTTAAGAAAGAAGAAAGAAAGAAAAAGCATTTATTTGCGGCAAACATGACGCATAAAAAAAGGACATAAACACACAAAAAATAACAAGTTGGGGGTAAACATGCGTCACATTCACGCAAAACAGCCATCGCTCAGCATAATGCTAAGACCCTATACGAGACAGAGCCCCAGCGCTGGTTTTCAGCGGCAGCCGGCGCTGACGTGATGGCGTTAACCAGTGCAGCATGCAATTATACATAAATAAATAAAAACAACAATCAAAGCATGAAATAAAATGAAATATACATAGTCCATTATAAAAAAGAAAAAAGAGATGGTGAAAACATGAAACGTTAAGTTAGTTAGTAATGTTAAGGTTTTTATTGATCTCCCTGAAGCGCTAACTCATCGACATGTGTATCCTGTCCGTTCTAACCGACGGTGCTCAGACCTGAAACGTTCAAAATCTAGTCGCAATTTCATCTCAGCGGCCATCGTTGTCAAAGTATTGTCAAAATAAATGTAGGAAAATTAGAGGTATTTTTGACAGATTGAGACTGGCATTAGACTGTTGGCGTTGTTAAAATTACGAGAATTGCCCCTCTGGTTGCTCACCGAGTCGGAAAATTTCCGCCTTGGGGTCTGCCGAGAGCGAGGGATCGCAGCATTCTGGAGGTAAAAAAACAGAACAGAATTCGTCTCCTAGGGTCATCAACTCGCGCGGGCCTGCGGGCGGTGATAATGGGTAACTCACCGTCCGATCAGGACCAGGCCTGTGCCGGACGGCGTGTATGTGTTCCACACGCGCCTCAAGGAGATGTCAGCATGAGTGACGGGGCCCAATAGGGCCGAAGCCTGCCAGGGTAGCGGGATCGTCCGAAAGGGTTACCGCTGCCCTGGAACATAAAGGGCTAAGGAAGGAACACGGGTGGGTTTTAGTCAGTAAGAGTCTGACACTCCCTCCTGCTCCACCCAGAGCGGGAGGAGTCATTTGATGATTTTCCATCCTCAAAAAAAAAAGGGTCATCAACTCAGCAGTCACCCCCTTTGCACTTTGCACGCCCACCCTTGCCCCCCCCCCCCCCCCTCCCCCCTTTGCAAACGGCTTTGCAGTTTGGCGGAGGTAATATGTCTACTTAGGTTAAAATTATATTATAGTTATGTGAATAAACACTTTTTTTTTTCTAGCCATATATCATTCCTTCCTCTTTCATCCATCGTTTCTTTGGTCATCTCCTATTCATAAAGTCCTTCCCCACACTATTTCATACTTAGTTTCAACTTGACTTCCTACTCTGCCCATCCTCCATTAAAATAACAGTCGTAAACATACTCACTAGCACAATATGAGCGCTTAATCAATTAGCCAAGAACATTACACCTTAGTATACATAACAAACCTGAATTCAACTCTATTCCTTCACATTTGAAGTAGAATTTCTCTTAAACATATACTCCCGATAGAACCTCGCTTCTATTTTTAGAAAAATCAACTTTGGAGCTAAGAAGTAAGGTGTATTTTACCTTGTCATGGGGTTTCTGTCGAGTTGAACGCCCGGTCATGGTATATATGTATGTTTGAATATTTCATTATGGGTTTATATTAGATCGTGATCGGGGAATGAAGCCGTGGGTTGTCATTTTAAGTGAGTTGCATAACATTAGACTCAGCAGTTTCGAAGGATGAGTAAGGCTAATCAAGTATTTTTGACGCAACGATTACTGACAAATGCGTGCACTGACTGGACAGGTCCACTCAAATCTGTGTGGTTCTTCCATAAAAAAACCATTTCAGACATTAATCTACATGATCTTCACATGATCTGACCAACATTATGTCTGGACTTTATAGCGACTTCTTGAGTTTGTTTCGGCCTTTCTTCTCAGACTACTCAGATAGGAAATACGGAACTTTTTGACGTGTAAAAGTGTTTGTGTTTTGTTTTTTTTTTTTAAAAAAAAACGTTGCCCCACACTAGGAATGTCTCCTGTGTCATGGGTGCGTTTACAAACATTTAGACTCACATACACAAACAGCCAGACCCGGAACAACTACTTGTAGGTCATACAAATATTTTTGTTCCGTACGGGAATGCGGGAATCGAACCCACGACACGCAGCGCAGCAGTCAATCGCTTAACCACTGCGCCAACCGTGCAGTCAAGTTGTACAAACCTACTCACAGAAATAAAATTATTTATCACTAGCTGCGCCCCGCGGTTTCACCCGCATAAGTTTCGATCCCGTGGGAATATATGTGCTAATCCTGCAGTGCGATTCTGTAACCATATCACCGTGAAAACGTAGGTGAATTGAGCGTGGAGTGAGCTGTCATTCCAAATAATGCTAGGGATTGACACTATTCACGGCTCACTCTAAGCTCACTTCACCAAACTTTTCACGGTGAGTTTTTTACAGAATCGATCGGCTGGTTATAAACCATCTGTCTGCCAAATTTCATCCAAACCGTTCAGCAGTTTTTGCGTGAAAGAGTAACAAACATCCATCCATCCATCCATACAAACTTTCGCGTTTATAATATTAGTAGGATAGGATTTACCAGCTATAAAACCACTACTACTTTAACAGGTTATCAAAAACCAAGAGTTTGGCTATGATGAAATCTTATATAAACTTCATCAGTCGCAGTCAGCAATTTGTTTACGCCGCATCAAGATGCTTGCTGTGTTCATGTACTGATGTGCTCTCTTTGAAACGCTCACTGCAGCTTAAAGAGATATGTAACTGGCGCCAAGCAGCGTGGCAAGATCCCAGTTTGAAGGGAACTGCCGGTGTAGTTACAGGCACATGGTACATTTCAGCTTTGTGCCTGTGATAGCAACGCATGTGCGATGTCTCTGGTATTGCAGATTTTCTTTTTGAGTTTCTTGCCCGTTCTTCTCCATAGAGATCTACGTTTGGAATGGGCAACTAGATTCAACTTTCTGACTAACTGTCCGACTATTTAATTTTGAAAATTCAAAAGTGCATGTAAATGGTTTAATTTAAATAAATGATTTGAGTTTGAGTTTGATGAAGGCGGCAGTGACAATTAGGTACCTAAGCAGTCAGAGACGACGCTATGGGGTCTAAACTCATGTGCTGAATGTACCCTGTATGTATTCATACATGTTATGTAGTCATACAGCATTATGTATCTATACTAATAATAAAGGTGAAGAGTTTGTTTGTACGTTTGTTTGAACGCGCAATTGTTGAGGAATAGGCTATTTAACATCACGCTAGCACCCTTAGGAGCCGAGCAAAAAGAAAAAACTAAGGAACGAAGTAATAGCGCGGACAGGCGATGCGATGCGACGCGATGTGAACAAAAGATTTCACGCGGACAAAGTCGCGGGTCGAAGCTAGTTCTCGATAAAAACCGAAAATGTACTTGAAACAAATGACTGAAATCGCTCATTGAGCCGTCGCGCTCCGTCTCACCATCACGCTCTGTTAATAGTCAGAGAGAATAGAATTTAGCCGTACATCATGTCTTAGTGCATTTTTGTGTTAACGCGTCAATTACTACGGCATTATACGTGTCTATGGTATTTGCTTTCAGTTATTATTAAGGCTTCCTTTAAACGGTGACGTCTGTAAATGTCAGGGGAACAGTGGTGGCCTAGTGGTAACTGCCGCGACTTACGAGGGGGTTAGGGTTTCGACCCTACGACCTAATTTATACAAACTAAAGCTGTTGTTAGTAAAGTTAGTTGTATAAATTATTCATCACCACAGTTCTTAAAATGGTGAAGGAAAACATCGTGAGGAAACCGGCACGTCCTAGAACCAATAATTCGAAGACATTGTGACATCCACCAACCCGCACTGGGCTCGCGTAGTGGAATACGGCCCACCCCTCTCACCGAGAAGATTCATTTGTCCCAGGCAACATTATATGCTGATTATGGTGTAATCGCCATAGTGTTTTTTGCTTGCAGAGTAACCAAACCGAAGTGGCTGTGGGCTGGCGATGTTTGTCAAGTCAAGAAACTTCGTCAAGTCTTCTCGTCACCTATTCCGAAATCATTGGAGACGAATGTCTTCAACTAGTGCGTCCTGTCCGTCATAACATACGGTACCGGAACGTGGACACTGACAGTCGGGCTGGTCCACAAATTTAAGGTCGGTCAGCGCGCTACGGAGCGGGCTATGCTCGGAGTTTCTTTGATAGATAAAATCAGAAATGAAAGCAGAAAAGAAACGGAGTTACTGACATAACTTGCAGAGTAAGCAAACTGAAGTGGCAGTGGGCTGGCCATGTTTGTCGAAGGACCTGTGGCCGGTGGAGCAGACGAGTCTTACAGTGGAGAACGCGTATCGGCAAGCGTAGTGGGACGCCCCCCAGCTAGATGGACAGAAGACCTCTTGAAGGTGTTTTCGAAAGATTGGATGCGGAAGGCGGAGGACAGGGTGTTGTGGCGCAGCCTGGGAGAGGCCTATGTCCAGCAGCGAACTGCTATAGACTGAGTTGATATTGGATGGTAAACAAGTTGAAGACCTGTCTAACAGCCCGAACACATGGACTACAGCCACACCACATAGCAGTGACGAAATGTGGGCAAGCAGCGGTTACTTGTAAATAGTGTCACTGCAGCTTCTTGCAGTTGCGTTGTGGTAACTACAAAATTTTGTTCTGACAATTTCAGTTCACAGTGCTAATTTGGATGGCTATAAGAGTAGGGGAAGACCAAAGCAACGATGGATGGACTGTGTGCAAGATGATATGGTTAGAAAGGGGGTGACTACCGAGATGACGACTGATGGAGAAGTATCTCATCAACATCTCCCTAACCTTTTCCCAACTATGTTGGTCGGCTTCCAGTCTAACCGGATGCAGCCGAATACCAGGGGCCAGGGTGTCTAATCCGAAGTAGTATCGGCCGAATGTTCGGCCGTTTCCTGTTACGAAGTTACTATTTGGTTCGGTCGGTTCCGATCCTACACTCCTACACTATTTCGAATATTGACTATGGTCCCGACCCAACTGAGCCGATCCGAACTTTTTTCGCATTTTTCAATAATATTCGGTTCGGCCATGTGTCGGTCCGATCCGAACATTCGCACTTTGCACTTCGGAGTAGGCCCCCAGTATTTTACACGAAGCGACTGCCCATCTGACTACCACAACCCAGTTACTAGATAATACGATACCCCTTGGTAAGACTGAATAGAGAAGTACTTATGGAAGAAAAAGACACGTTGTGCCGACCCCAAATAAATTGGGGTAACGACAGGACAATGATGCTAAGTAAATTTGCTAACCAATCCGTTGTGCTGGCTGCTCATGTATTTAAATGAGAACTCAATACAATAACCGCGCGTTAATATGACATGATAATGATGTAACTAACATTACTTTAATCATATAATTTAAAAGAGTGTCCATTGATCCGAGTTTCTTGCTCGTTCTTCTCCATATAGGTACCTACTGCGCTTTGGAATGGACAACTAGCTTCATATTTTTCTGACCGACCGTCTCCCTGACCACTTTGGGTTTCAGTTTGACACATCGTCTTTGCCTCTGTCAGTCTCTTTCTAAAGCCCGATGTGTTATATTAACGACCACGTACGTAGGTAGGTTAATTTGCACCTTTCTATCACACCATACCCTGCCTACCTCCTCAGTAATAACAAGTGTGATGTTACATTAATTCTGCAGAATCAGAGCGCAACGATTTCTCTGTTCGCGCCTATAAGTAACGCGATTACGTAGTTATTCAGGTTTTGTTCAGTTTTTACTTATATTATCTTAGAAACAAGAAAATGGAGGCTAGATTTGAAATACAGACATCAAGCTACAATCTGTCAAGTTTTCTTTAATAGATTTTCAACTTTATCGCTAAAGTATTAGGTTCAAGATTGATTGGGAAAATTTGACAGTTTCGGGTAGCTTGATGGCGTCTGTACATTATCATCATCTTCCTGCCTTTATTTAGTTTATTAAAAAAAAAAAAACATTGCCCGACACTAGAAATTACTCCTGCCGATCAATTCTGTAAAAATCTCACCGTGAAAAGTTAGGTGATGCATGCAGGTGCATTCGTTGAAATGACAGCTCACTCCACGCTCACTTCACCTAAGGTTTCACGGTTAGATGGTTACAGAATTGACCGGCTGTATCGTGGGTGCGTTTACAAACATTTCAACTCACATACACAAACAGCCAGACCCGGGACAACTACCTGTAGGCAACTGTACCTGTAGGTTTATCCCAATGTATTAGTGGTCACGGTCAGCGCAAGTCTTGTTCTTCCATACTTCTCTATCAGTCGTCATCTCAGTAGTCACCTCCTTCCTAGCCATATCATTCTTATATCACACATTCCATCAATCTTTACTTCAAAATCAACAGTCATTTATTCTAAATTAGGCTGAGAATCAGCATTTTTCGAACGTCAAAATTACATAAGATAGTCCCCCCAAAACGCCCGCCCTTCACCACTTCCTATTGCTTTCGCTGGGAAGAAGTGGCGCAACAAACTCCCTAACAGCATAGCTGCTCGTTTAGTCTGTCTCATGTCTGTCTGTATGTCTGTTCAGTTAAAGAATCTTGCTTCTAGGTATGCGAAGTAATAAACATTACAAAACACAGAACATAAAATTAAATTATTGCCATATGTCAGTTAGCTACGCCTGTACAGGGTGGCAGGGACATCGACGCGTAACCTGTAACCATGGATTCAGCACATGATACTAGACCCCATAGAGTCGAAATTTTTCGTCGGTTACCAAAGAAAAATCTTCTGTTTCATAGAAAAGTGTACCCTACGCGCTCAAAATGTATGGAACAGAATTATTTTTGTAAAAAAAAAGATGTAGCTGAATTGAATACCAGTATGTTACATGGAGCGACTGCCTATCTGACCTCCACAACACAGTAACTGGGTAACACAATACCCCTTGGTACTTATTACTTACTTTATCTGTAAGTTGGTAAGTCCTACAATCACACGAAAGTTTGTGAGAGAGTGTGTGTGTTTGTACGTTTGTTATTTCTTCACGCTCAAACGGCTGGACCAATTTTGATGAAATTTGGTATGGACATAGCTGACACCCTGGATTATCATATAGAATTTTTTATCCCGATATTACCACGGGATCGAAACTTATGCGGATGAAACCGCGGAGCGCAGCTAGTAATAATATTATAAACGTGAAAGTTTGTATGGATGGATGGATGGATGTTTGTTACTCTTTCACGCAAAAACTACTGAACCGATTTGGATGAAATTTGGCACACAGATGGTTTATAAGCAGGATTAACATATAGGATACTTCTTATTCCAATATTTCCACAGGATCGAAACCTATGCGGGTGAAACCGCGTGCGCAGCTAGTAACAAAATAAGTTGCTAAGTACTAAAACAGTTGGTCTTAGTCACTTACTCAGATATGTCTCGTATTCTTTCAAGGCCCACTTTGCATACTTTGCGTAATCTTGCCAGTAGCTACTGATTAGGTCATCAAAGTTAAGCAACGCGCGTCGCGGCCGCGAATTAGAAGGTGACCGCGAGGTAATTACTTTGGCAAGCTGTTAGTACTTGAATGAATGTTTTAACGTACATATTTTAAGGAGTGTGTAGAGAGGTGTACCTACAATGAAGTCATTTTACGCTAGCGACAATTGCGTAACACACGAATAGTAGCTTTCATTTTGACAGTTCAACAACATTCATTGCGTTATTTACGTTGTTGGAGCAGACAAATTTTTCGAACATATGAAGTAATGGATTTACCCTTTAAAACTTTTTTTATTTTTATAAAAAACATTGCCCCACACTAGGAATTTCTCCTGTATCGTGGGTTTACAAACATTTAAATTCACATATACAAACAGCCAGACCCGGAACAACTACTTATTGTAGATCATACAAATATTTGTTCCGTGCGGAAATCGAACCCGCGACACGCAGCGCAGCAGTCAATCGCTTAACCACTGCGCCAATAGTACCGTCAAAAATGATTCAGACTGAGATTGAAAGTGTATTAGGGCAATTAGGGTGCTTAAGTTAAGTAGTAATTAAGTTTACGTGGGTGTTAGTTTAATATCTCAGAAATGTGACGTTTTACGGGGTTCAGTCCCATTAAAATTATATTATTAATTATTATTCATTCCCATATATATATATATTTTTATATATAATTTTTTTTTTTTTTTTGTAGTGTTTCATGTATTTTTATGCTATGTATTTTTGTGGTGTACAATAAAGTATATATAAATAAATAATAATATTTTCTGTTAGCATTAATGTCAGCTATCGATTTATAAATATAACATGAGTTGCCGCCATTTTGACAAAAATCAAAATGGCGCGGCAGCAGGTATGGCCGGCTCCATAAAAAATCTTCAATCCCAATTTACGGGCTACCTAGCGCATCCCTCTTAACCACTAGGTCATCACGATAGTAAATACTATAAACCAGTTGCTAAAATTGCCTCATGTTCTTGCATGCAAATAATTCTAGTTAATATAACTAAAGACGTTTAATTACGAAGCATTAGCTATAATATCTGTCGTTTAAATTCACTGACTTTGCAAAACTTGGTTAATGGTGGCCATTTTAAATATTTCTTAATTATTATTATTGTCCTGTTATTTTGTAAAATCATACTTGGAATACTACGCTATGAAATTAGTAATTACTCTATACTAGCTGCGTCCCGCGGTTTCACCCGCATAAGTCTCGATCCCGTAAAAATATCGGGACAAAAAGTATCCTAAGACCTAATCCTGGTCATGGTCTACGTATGTGCCAAATTTCATCCAAATCCGCTCAGTCGTTTTAGCGTGAAAACGTAACAAACAAACATACTAAAAATCTAATCTTTTCTCTTTATAACTAGCTGCGCCCCGCGGTTTTCATAAGTGTCGATCCCGTGGGAATATCGGGATAAAAAGTATTCTGTATGTTAATCCTGGTTATGAACCATCTGTGTACCTAATTTCATCCAAATCCGTTCAGTAGTTTTTGCGTCAAAGAGTAACAAACATCCATCCATCCATCTATACAAACTTTCACGTTTATAATATTAGTAGGATAGGATAGTTTAGATATATAAAGTCAGAAAGAGCGGTAAGCGATAACGAAATGATAGCGGCAGGCGATGCGATGCGACGCGGTCGGGGGAACAAGAAAGGACAATGTCCAAATTGGCCCTGTGCAATAAAGAGTATCAGATTAAACGATAATTAATCGCCTATTTTATTATTTAAGTTGCAAATACTTCTGTATCACGGACTAGCTGTATTCCAAAATGTACTTTTAATAGAATTTAACGTGACTAATAACATAAGATCGCCATCTTCGCCTAATGTCATGTCGTGTCAGAAGTGAAATAGGGATGTCCAATCAATTATAATCGATTGATTGAATTATTATTCGATCGATTGTGTTTTATTTTCTAAAGTGTATTTTAAAAACCTAATAAGAATACTTTATGTATGCAGTCATACTCCAATTTAAATAGGTAGTAAGAATAATATTATACAGTAATCAAAACTTTTTATTTTGATTATCTAATTCATTTTTACGACAATTATTACAAAAATAACATTTCTCTTTCGGCGTAAAATAAACCATTGTCATACATAGGTACTTGTAATGTTTATATGACAAAGGTGATGTAACAGACAGTTTGAAATAATTTAAGAACACAGTAAATCTTAATCGAAAAAATCGATTATTGGTGTGGTGTCGTACTACATCCCTAGTTTTGCTGTGAACGTCACGTCGCGTCGTTAGTTTAAATGCATTTTAATTTTGCACTTGCATCCACTTTTTAGAAAAACAACTGCATAGGTACCTAATTATCTAGGTAGGTATTATGATATTACCTACTTTTCAGTTTCTTAAAAATCACTCAGAGCTATGAAAAATCGTAGGTACCTACATTTAATATTCGTTGTTATGGTTAGATTATAACCTCAAAATCTGATACTTTTTTTGAAATATACCTTTTTTGCAGCTAGTCCGCTACAAATACAAGATCTTTTAAGAATCTACTAATGATAGAGAATACAATACATAATTATCCGATGCTCTTGGCTCCAGGGCCAACAATGTAAGGACGCAGAGCAATGTCCTTTCGGCGACGTCGTCGAATCTAAATCATTTTGAAGGATATTGCTAATTCATTGATTCATATGTTCGAAAAATTTGTCTGCTCAACAACGTAAATAACGCAATGAATGTTGTTGAACTGTCAAAATCAAAGCCATTGTTACTGACAGTGTGCTAAGCAATTACCCCGCTGCTGTACCGTGTAAATTTTTCCTGACATCGGTTTTCTTCAGTTCCTAAGCTACAACGTAAACTGAAGATGTTTTTACCTTAACTTAAAGTTAATTATCTAACAAATTGACACCTGTCATGAAGGTACTTAACAAAAGTGACGTGTTTTTGTCGAGTTAGTTTTTAAAACATAAAATAGTGTTCCAATGTTTGGACTGCGTTAAACTTATTTTTGTATCGAGATTCGTGTACTTTACATACATACATAATCAGCCTAAAGCTACCACTGCTGGGACACAGGCCTCCTCTCTGTGAGAGGGAGTGGGCCGTTATCCACCACGCGGGCTCAGTGTGGGTTGGTAGAAGTCACATGTCTTCGAATTTCTGGTTCTAGGACATGCCGGTTTCCTCACGATGTTTTCCTTCACCGTTATGAGAGCAATGGTGATGAAATAATTTACACAAAGTAAAGCGCCTGTCTGGCCTACTACTTGAACCTACGCCCCACAACTCGTAAGTCGCGGCCGTTACCGTGTACTTTGCAACTAAATAATTAAGTGAATTTTCAAACGCAATTCTTTTTTATAATGCATATTATGTGACAGCTGTCAAAATGACAAGTCTATTGTTTATGGAGAGAAAATTCACCTATTCTTTTGTTTATTTTTTACTTGAAGTTATTGCAAAAGAGATACAAAAAAGGAGGAGGTTCTCAATTTGGATGGTTATATTTTTAACCCCCGACGCAAAAACGACGGGGTGTTATAAGTTTGACGTGTCTGTGTGTGTGTGTGTGTGTGTGTGTGTGTGTATGTCTGTCTGTGGCATCGTAGCTCCCGAACGGATGAACCGATTTTAATTTTGTTTTTTTTGTTTGAAAGGTGAATTTGTCGGGAGTGTTCTTAGCTATGTTTGATGAAAATCGGTCCAAGATGGCCGCCGCTACAAAATGGCGGATTATATATTTTTTCACAACTCCCTCAATATGGGTATCAAATGAAAGGGCTTGACTAGTAGAATACTATACACTATGATAAATTTCAAATCTAAGATGGCCGCCACCACAAAATGGCAAATTACATTTTTTTTTTTCACAACTCCCTCAATATGGGTATCAAATGAAAGGGCTTGACTAGTAGAATACTATACACTATCACAAATTTCAAATCCAAGATGGCCACCACCACAAAATGGCGAATTACAAAAACCTGATTAAATACCAAATTAGCTGAATCTTAAAACGCAAGAAAATAAAAGAAAAGAAATAATAAGGTGTCCCTACAAAAAGCATGAAATAAAAAATTAAATTAAAAATTTAAAAAACCCCCGACTACGTGAAACCCTATAAAAAGAAAAAAATAACCTTGAAATTATGACCCTACGTAAGTACGTATGAAATTTTTTGATTAAATATTGTCCTGTCGGGGGACCGCTACTATTTTAAACTTTAACAGAACGTTAGGCTAATAATTAGAGCGGTCCCCCGACGGGACAACATTTAATCAAAAAATTTCATACGTACTTACGTAGGGTCATAATTTCAAGGTTATTTTTTTCTTTTTATAGGGTTTCACGTAGTCGGGGGTTTTTTTTTTTAATGTATGTTCAGGCATAACTCCGTCATTTATGTATAGACGGATTTGCAAAATTTTTTTCAGGTATGCGTCAGGGGTGGCCCCATACACATAATTATATTGCTTGGGTGGTTTTTGAGTTAGCTTCGATAATACGATTTTTTCCACGTGGTTTATATTGATGATGTTTTAATAACTTCCTGTCACTGATTTTTACATAAGAAAAAAAATATATTTAATATTAATGTTGTTGTTGTTGTTATTAATGTTGTTGTATGTTGTGTGTTTTTTTTTTTTTATTTACATAGCAAGTAGTGTTAGTGTGCGGTAGTACAACTGAAAAAATTAAAAGTAAAAACTGTCTTTACAAAAAAAAAAAACACAAAAATAACTTTAATTTCGGAAGTCGGTGTCGTTGGTTCCGCATTTTCGTTTTTTGACACCGATTTCCGAGGTTAAAGTTATTTTTTTCACTTTGTAGCGTTTATTTTTGGAAGTCGGTTGTTTTTTTTTTTTTTTTGTAAGAAAGTTTTTATATAAGTAGGCACTGTCAATAACATGAATACGTAAGGAAGATAATACAGCACATTAATTAGTCTTAAAACTGCCATAAAATTAAAATAATGATTTTCCTTTCAATGTTGAATTGTCAAAGTTACTTCCTCGATCCAAGTTGACGACCTTAGTTACAACATTTCGGAAAATACCGATGTTTTAACGATTTATTTACGGTTTTTGTTTAAAACTTATATGGTGGTGAAGAAGGCAGGTTGTTTAAAATGTCTTTCTTGAAAGTTTAAGGGCTTTTTGTTGTATTTTAAATTAAAAAACAATTCGTCGTAAAGATCATGGCGGGTGATACGTCGACCTTCTCATGTTTTGAAGTGATTGATTAATGAAAGTGGCTTTTTTATCTGAACAGGCAGCTGTGCTGCTGGGGAGTTTGTTGCGCCACTTCTTCTTCCCAGCGATAGCACTAGGAAGTGGTGAAGGGTAGGAGGTTTGGGGGACTGTGCTACGTAATTTTGACGTTCGAAAAGTGCTGATTCTCAGCCTAATTTAAATAAATAAAAATTAAATTAACTTTCGACTTTGAATTAAATACGATGCCGGTTCCCCAAGGGTAGGCACAAGCTACAGAAGGTCATATAAAATGATCTTTTGGATACTCTTTTTGTTTCTATTGCGTCTCAAACTCGGAATCCACTTCAGTTCCTGTCATTTTGAAAGTTAAACCAAATATTTTTCTAATTGTTTTTTTTTTTATGTGGGAAATCATCAAATAACTTCTGCTCTGGGCGGACCGGGATGTCAGACTATTTTTGACTAAAACCCACCCGTGTTCCTTCAGTTGCCTGTGCCAGGGGCCACGGTATCTCTTTCGAACAACCCGGCCCTGGCAGGTATCGGCCCTAGCGGACCCCGTCAGTTAAAATAAAACTGATTTCATTTTGACAGTTCATGAATACCAATGTTATTCTCACTGAATACCAAATCAAACGAAATATGTACTTCGCATACCTAAACTTTTATAACGAGAGTGACTAGTACAGTCATCTGCACTGCACGTCACTTGAATCAGGTATATTTAAGAATGTTCGCGTTCTCTATCTCATTCTGTTAAAAAAAACGTCTAACTTAAACCATATGGATGTTATTTCAAGTTGAAACAAACATTATTTTAATGGTAATTTAGTTGATTTCAGAGTGACTAGCACTATTGAAGAAGTAATAAAAACAGTATTTGAAGTTGTAGCGTAAACTGAACTATTAAAGTTATTTTTCCATAAACTCATATTTGTTTACAGTTTTGGCAACTAAATCGCGAACGCAGTATTAAGTATATACATTTTTGAAATCGTCGAGTCTTTGAGAAAATATGTCACACACCTAAGGGTTCATGTTTAGGTGTGTGACGTATTTTTGATCTAAAATATTATATAAGTAGTACACAGTACTCACCAACATAGGTATATTCGGCACCACGACGGCGTCATCGTCGAACCCGTTGCTCAAATCCGGCTGGAACGTGTACGTCCTCTTGTAGTGGAATGATAGCGTGCCGTTCTCGTTGTCTGTGATGTTCACCTTCTCCCATTCTTCGCTGTGGAGGAGAAGCAGAGAGTAAAACGGCTTGAAAATTGAAAAAAATTTTTTTATTATTTTTTTTATTTTGTTAAAAATGAGCTCTTTTCTTTAGTTTGCCGTATGTCATTACTTCCCAGAATTCGATCCTTATTAGCGACACCATCGAATGGTGTAATAATACAGTATGTGTTTTTTTTTTCAAAATCAGCGGGTTCGATTCCTGGCTAGAAATATTGATTTTTCAAAAATCCAATGATGCAGTTTTAGTTTTCATCAAAATCGAGCAGAAGACTCCTTTGAGTACTTTGCGATTCCTCATAGTTTCGGATTTGGCCATCTACGCCCACTTGAAAAATTCACCCTGTATACTTATAATATACAGGTATATATAGGTACTATATATGTATAGCCAATTCAAGGGAGAGAGGTGTTGAGATGACTACGCTATTTGTTTCGAAAATAACTTTGTAATTTCCGCTTAAATGCTAACCGACTGAATAATTTTCAAGAATAATTTGCCAATTTTGCTGAAGGTAAGTTTTGAACACTTATTTTAATTAGAATTATCTCACAACCAACCAGTTTGGAAGGAAGTGTAACTTGCATTTATATCAAGTCATTTATTTTATATTGCATAATGTAATGAGCGCTTTCGGTTAAAAGGAGCAACGAGGTCATTTTTCGATTTTAATTTTATTTATCTTAAGCTTATTGCCAAGTGTTTTACACGCCATCATCGTCAAGACAGAAATCTGCCTCTTAGCTCTACAGAGGAAGTTCCAACTCCATCCTGAGGACCATAGCGAGGAGGTGCGAGTCTCCTTTAGCAGGTGATGTTGTTCGAAGATGTATTTCGAACAACAGCCTTGTCTCCAAATAGATAATAAGTTTATTGGTATAAATAATATTTTTGTTTACTAACCCATATGGATGTTGGTTATCCGAAATAAAGATTATTTTATTTTATTGGTTTATTTTATTCATTTATAGATTAGGTTCGTTTTTATAACTAAATTAAGTCTTGAATCAAGTTTCTTATTATAAAATCTGCTGCCAAATATAATAATGAGACTGTAAAGTAGGTAACTGTGATTAGTATTACGCTTAAGGGACTACTCACACTTATTCAGCTCCATTCGCGTTTCGCTGAACGATTTTGATCACACTTATACAGTTCTGCTTCTATCAACCGCGTACAGCGTCGTAAGCATGAGAAAAGCCACCATAGCGTGTTATCTCAGCTGAAACGCTTCTCTCTTCCCAAGCATTATTTTTTCTCTGTTGATCGCTATAATGCGACGAACTAACATCGTACAAGCAAGAATATTTAAGTTTCTCTTCGTCCATCATTTTATTTCGTAAAAATAAAATAATTATAATTACTTTACTTTTAAAGTCTGACGTCCGAACTCTCTCAATCCTAAGTGGATAATGATAACGTAATAATAAATCAAATCTATGTAGAAACTATGCAGATCGCAACTTGTCGATAAGGAGTCGAGAACCATCCGTGTACAGCGGTGTTCCGCCGCGTTCGACGTTGAATGCGGCGGAACAGCCCTGAACGCGGCAGAACAGCGCTGAACGCGGCAGAACAGCGCTGAACTCTATCTATAGCACTCGCATAATAATAACACATTTATCCTCATTTTGTACTTGTTTGCCGCGAAAGCTGAATAGACGCGGAAAGCTGAACGGATGCGTACGCGTCTCCATACAAAATCGTTGTTTTCTATGGGCATAAGCTGAATAGAGCTGAATAAGTGTGAGTGGCCCCTTACTCAGTCACGAGCAATATGTTAACACTTGGCAACTTTCAAATGCGATTTTTTCATGAAATAACGAATGCAACGTTGAAAATTGAAACACGACACATTACGTAAACCTATGGGTTCGAAAATGCAATTTATTTGGATAAATTCTAAAGAAAAGGAAATACTGTAATATTTATTTACCTTAATATAATATACATATGTACGTAAGCTGTTAGCACCATGAATTCGGTACTCGATCGGCGTTGGAATTAGCTGTTCCATACATTTGACCGTGTAGGTTACAGCTTTGTATGGAACAGCTGTTCTTTCTTTTTAATAATCAGTAAAATAATTCTACGCTGGGGGCCCAGAATCTTTGAATTCACGGAAACAGTTTACGTTATTTTCATTGTAAAAAGATTAAGAATACCATCATTATCTGCCTAGACTGCATTGACGGCTTCCAGTCTAACCGGATGCAGCTGAGTACCAGTACTTTACATGGAGCGACTGCCTATCTGATCTCCACAACCCAGTCACTGGGTAATACGATACCCCTTTCTGAGACTGGTTGCCAGACTTTCGGGCTTCTGACGAACTGTGACGACTGTCAAAAATATACGAATGACAGCCGGGACAAACGGCTTAACGTACAGACGCCAGCAGGTCAAGCTACCCGAAACTGTCAAATTATCCCAATCAACCTTGAACCTTAATGCTTTACCGATAAAGTTGAAAATCTATGAAAGAAATTTGACAGGTTGTAGTAGCTTGATGTGCTGGCGTCTGTACTTTCCGAGACACAAGAAGGCCATTCTCGTAATTTAGAGCGTTCAAAATCTAACCGCAGTCTCATCTCAGCGAAAAACAAATGTCAAAAATTTGTAAAAATGTAGGGAAATTAGAGGTATTTTTGACAGATTGAGACTGAGATCAGACTGTGAACGTTCTTAAAATTACGAGAATTGCCCCTCTGATTGGCAAAAGATTAAGAAAAGATACTCACGAATAAACATAAGGTCCCAGTTCATTCAACACAGGCTTGGAGCCATTGTTGAGGAACTCATCAGCGTTGGTGACATTGTACACGTAGACTGACACCGTGGGTCGCACCGGGGGGCGCGCCCACCACTCGAACGTCATCGAGCCTTGTCTGAGGACCAGCTCCTGAGGGTGAGAGGAATATTGAAAGAATATTAAAGAAAAATGCGTTAATTAGCAAAAAATACACCTTAAAACTATAAAGAGATAGAAATCAAAGATTATAATGCCAGAAGGGCTTCAGCTCTGCATAATGGCAGATGACAACAAAAGGCGTGACACCTGACGCTGATTTTCAGCTGTGCCATACGCTAGAATAACAAACACATAGTACACAGTTATAGATCATGAGTTCGAACCCAGGCAAGCATTTTGTGTATTTAATTTCATCACCACTACTCTCAAAACGGTGAAAGAAAACATCGTGAGGAAACCGGCATGTCCTAGAACCAAAAATGCGAAAGCATGTGATATCTACCAACCCGTACTGGGCCCGCGTGGTGGATTACAGATGGACTGTAATCCACCACGCGGGCCCAGTAATATTTATTTACCTTAATAAAATATATACATATGTACGTAAGCTGTTAGCACCATGAATTCGGTACTCGATCGGCGTTGGAATTAGCTGTTCCATACATTTGACCGTGTAGGTTACAGCTTTGTATGGAGCAGCTGTTCTTTCTTTTTAATAATCAGTGTAATAATTCTACGCTGGGGGCCCAGAATCTTTGAATTCACGGAAACAGTTTACCCTGTACGTTATTTGAGGAAACCGGCATGTCCTAGAGCCAAAAATGCGAAAGCATGTGATATCTACCAACCCGCACTGGGCCCGCGTAGTGGATTACGGTCCACCCCTCTCACCGAGAAGAGGCCTGAGTCCCAGCAGTGGGAATTTTATGGGCTAATTATGATTGTAGATTTTTGCGAAACACAGACAGGCAGGAGGAGTTCGTCCAAATCGTCACGATTCCCATGTAAGAGTTGTTTTTACGTAAAGACGGTAAGACTGCCTAATCTTCAAAGCCACGAAAAAATACGTACAAAGTTCAATTGCAAAAACTGGTGAAGACGTATAACTTCACAATAATACTGTAATTCATATTTTACGACACTTCTATTATCTAAAAACATGAGTGGTTGGCATTGATCGACTGTTGCGATGGGCTGCCATGGATTGCCTTCACTTAGGGTCGACACAGACTGTGACACGCGCGGCTTAGAAATTCTTGGTGTTTTTAACATTTTTTATGCTGATCAAGAATTGGTAAATATTCTATGTAGCTGACGTTTCGTTTAGCGTTGACTGAATCAAAATTGAAGAAAGGTTACCACCACCATTGTTCCAAAAATTTCCGAACTTTGAGGTGACGGGGAGACTAGTGGGACACATTGCTTATGGATAGTATGGCCGAATACAATCCTTGGAGCAGCAGTGGAAGTGGGCTAAACTGCATATTTTGTTTTAAAAACAGGCGGTAAGAAAGTTCATCGCAGCCTTCTTTATGGGGAAAAAGTAATATGTAAACCTCTTTAAATTAGGTTTATTCGGGGAAGTAATACTAGATACATATTTTCATTTAGCCTGTGCTAAGTAAATGTATTTTCTTTCTTTCTTCATCTCTATGTCGCTCATCTACCAGCAATGCTGTTTCTAAAGAAATAAGCTTGTGCCACTGAAGTTAAAGACTCATCAGCACACGAGACATTCAATTTAAGGTTGGCAATGCTTCTTTGTGATCTGTTAAAGTTGTTATTTGTTATTTGCAACCGGCATTCTCATCAATCGGGCTGTCGATTGCCCAAAATTAACTACGTTATGATTGCAATTACTCAACAATTTAGTTACCTGTAACGTTATGCGTGTTTATTTCAATAAATACAATTAAAACTACCGTTTGACATGCAAAAAACGCGCATAACAAAATCGCGTGTCGCGTCCGTTAACAGTCGTTACGAGTCATCAGAAGCCCGAAAGTCTGACAACCGGTTTTACCAAGTGATGGTATCGTGATATCCAATAACTGGATTGTGGAGGTCATATAGGCTGTCCCTCCATGTAAAATACTGGTATACAGCTGCATCCGGTTAGACTGGAAGCCGACCCTAACATAGTTGGGAAAAGGCTGGCAAATGATGATCTGAGAGCCTTCCACCTGGACACGCGTTACCGTGCCGGACTTGAAAACTCTAGACTTCGAACCCAAGTCGGCCGGAGCAAAGACTATCTCCACAGATGGGGGTTCACAGGCGGCTCAGATCTCAAGTGCGTATGCGGCACCTCCCCACAGACAATGACCCACCTTCCACCCTGCGCCGCATGCGCTATTACCTGTGCACTTGAAGATCTTATGACTCTTTCAGTGAGGGAACATACTTGGCAAAAGCTAGGCAGATGGTGATGAAAAAAATCGCGTGTCTAACCATCAGAGCGGAGCCTTAAGCTTACTGTATTCATACCGTACATAACACGCCTAATTATAATAATATTCGCGTGGGAACGTGTGTGCATGTATGATTAATTTACATCATACGATTTGCATGAAATTAATCGTCTTGAGCAACAAAAGAATAGCTGAAGTCTTTAGCCGTGATTGTTTTAGAAGGTAAGTCAAGGGGATGAGCGGATGATGGGGTCTTTACTGATTAAACATTACTGCAGTACCCCTCCGTGTTGTACACCTACTGGCTCTTGACCAGATTTTTCACTGATGAAAGGAATTAATGCCTGTTTGAGGAAGGGGACATTTTGCGAAAGGGACATTCTGAGAAAGGGACATTCTGCGAAAGGGACATTTTGCGAAAGGGACATTTTGCTGCCAGTAGTCATTTTGAGAAGTGGTCATTTTGCGACAGAGCCGTCCTTCTTAAACGACTGGCCCGCAATCGCAGTAGACCGGGAACAGTGGAAAGGGGGAAGGGAGGCCTTTGCAGTAGAACGACAAAGGCTTATAAATAATAAACAATAAGGGGATGGGTACAAAAAAGAAAGAAAATATATTATGCAGCTTAATACCAGTATTTTACATCGAGCGACTGCCTATCTGACCTCCACAACACCTAATACGAAACTCCTTGTTAAGACTGGTTGTTAGACTTTCGGGCTTCGGACGACCCGTAATGACTGTCAAAGATCCACGAATGACAGCCGGGTCCAACGGCTTAACGTGCTTTCCGAGGCACGGAGGGGTCTTGGTATGTAAAGATGGTCACCCATTCACGGACCAACTGCGACAAGCGTAATTCAAAATCTAGTCGCAATCTCATCTCAGCGACAATCAATGTCAAAAATGTTGGAAATTAGAGGTATTTTTGACAGATTAAGACTGAGATCAGACTGTGAACGTTCTTAAAATTACGAGAATTGCCTCTCTGATCAATCGCCCTGTGCGGCTGTTATTATTACTTAGCCACAAGCCCCATTGTTTACATATTGTATGTAATGTGTAAATATCGTGTGTGTGTCATATGCTATGACGTAAGTTCCTTAGTTCGAGTGTTTGTAAAAGTACGAGTTTCTGCTAGTTTCCGTGATGTTGTAAGTAACGCTTGAAACATAGTAGACGTGTTAAATTATTACTAGCAACGTCGTTTTATTAACTACACTCTAACCCCACTGAGATGGGCGGACGACATTGTTACCATCGCGGGTAGAACCTAGATGAGGCTGGCTCAGGATTGGCACATGAAGAGAGAGGCCCATGCTCACCAGTGAACTCCACCGTCCCTTGAAAATCCCTGCATAACATAATAGCCTATAATGTTCCCACTGCTGGGACACAGACCTCCTCTTTGTGTGAAGGAGTGGGCGATAATCCGGTCCAGTCGCCTATAAGCCTCTGCGTTCCACCGAGTCAACAGCGGATCAAGGCCTGTCGGGGGAGCGGTGAATGCTTATGCGAATTCCGCACCCCCGGCCATAGGAAGAGATGGAACACCGCGGTGTTCTTAGCCGGTAAGAGTCCGTCATCCCCACGATGGAGGAAGTCCATGAGGATTTACACCACGAAACCAAAAAAAAAAAAACAACGTGTTGCACTCCGGGAGTGCCGGCAGAAGTGAAAACTTGAATTGACGTTGTGCATTTGTGATATTTTGGAATGCGGTCTACTCTCCCTCCGTCTTACGAATTTTCGATCAGGTCACGTGTCCTGACGCGAGTTTTACATTTTTTACCCATCACAACAAAAGTGCACAACGCCGCTAAAGAAGTTTTCACTTTAAAAAAATGGTTCTTCGTCCGTTTTGGTTTGTTTTGACTGTACAGCGGAAGGGTAACTGTAGTTTTCGTACTTTTTTCGGGTAAAATAATTACCTCATAATCAGCCTATATTGTTCCCACTGCTGGGACACAGGCCTCATCTACCACGCGGGCCCAGTGCGGGTTGGTAGTTGTCACATGTCTTTTGGTTCTAGGATATGCCGGTTTCTCACGATGTTATCGCTCACCGTTTTGAGAGCAGCGGTGATGAAATAATTTACACAAAGTAAAGCGTCCTGGCTGGGTTCGAACCCACGACCTACAACTCGTAAGACGCGGCCGTTACTGCCACTAGTGCCCTCTAAAAAATTAACTAAGTACTTGAATAAAAAATGACAGAAATCGATTCAGTAAACGATTCTGAACAAACTACTTTCATAATATGCATTAATTCAGTTACACATTTTACATTCACTGCCTGTAGTATATTCCTCTTACATTACTCTTTCATCTAAAACCCGCGTCCCTAGGTTACCTAATGACCAACACACAATGCTAGCATTTCGGTCAAGGCGCTGATCGAGTCACACGCTGGTGTCGACACCACATCTGTGAAAGACAATGCTGAGTACACGAGAACCGTCAATATTTGTGGCGCACTGGTAGAAATATTTATGGGCTTTTAAAACTGTTATAAATTATAATAACAGTAGTTTTGTGAGTAATTTTTCTTCTGGCCTAGTAGTCGCAGTTCGATTCTTAGGTCAGGCAATCATCCTAGCCTTTCCCAACTATTTTGGGGTCGGCTTCCAGTCTAATCGGATGCAGCTGAGTTCTAGTATTTTACATGGAACCACTGCCTATCTAACCTCCACAACCCAGTTACTGGGTAATATGAAACCCCTTGGTAAGCTGAGTTCTAGTATTTTACATGGAACTATGCTCCACCTCCTATCCTGCCCTCTGTGTCCCAAAACATGCAGTCAAAGTGACATCTGCGCTGCCACTGACGACGCCGTGGAAATGGCAATGTTTTGGGCCCACCAGTTATAAAAGTCAGTCGTGTCAGCGACACGAGAAAGAAGATCGATTGAAGATTAGAAACAATCTCTTCATCGTCATGCTTAAGACGGTAGAATCGTTCTACAGTCTGTCATTTTGTTAACCGATTTCTAAAAAAGGAGGAGGTTCTCAATTCGGATGTTTGTATTTTTTTTTTTTTATGTTTGTTTGCGCATAACTCCGTCGCTTGCCAACTGATTTGAAAAATTATTTTTTGTTGGAAAGAGAAATTTCATCAAAAACGGTTCAGTAGTTTGGTTTTTAAACCAAAATTACTGGTAAAAATTACAACTTAAAAGTGAAAAATAAAAACTTTTTTGCAAAAAAAAAAAATCAACCGACTTCCAAAAACGACACTACAAACAAAAAAATTACTTTAATTTCGGAAGTCGGTGGCAATCAACGAAAATGTGAACCCAACGACACCAAGTTCCGAAATTAAAGTTATTTTTTTCTTTGTAGTGTCGTTTTTGGAAGTCGGTTGATTTTTTTTTTTTCAAAAAAGTTTTTTTTATTCTTCCATCGACATAACCCGTTTCTATAGTGGTCATGGTACACGTGCTGGAGCCGTTTAGTGTCCCGCAAACTGTAAATTTGACCTATGCAAAGAATAATATAAGTTATACCAGAAGTAGTCAAGTAAAATAGTTAAGCGGAAAACGTAGACATTTTATAAAGGTTAGATTCTGTTAACTCATCTTCAACAAATTGTTTCCAATCACGGCATGACATTGTTTCTGCGAAATCATGAAACCGGATGAGAATAGAAATAATTTACTTAATACTTATAACGCACGCTTACATAAAACTGCATTGCAGCATACATAACATGATCAGCGTATAATGTTCCCAGTGCTGGGACACAGGCCTCCTCTCTGTGCGAGAGAAAGGGCTATAATCCCCCACGTTTTTTCTTAGCCATTATGAAAAATTATTTCTGACAAATGCGTGCACTGACTGGACAGGTCCTCTCAATCTGTGTGGTTCTTTCCTCAAAAGACCATCTCAGACATCGACCTACATGGTCTTCATATGATCTGACCAAGATTATGTCTGGACTTTAAAAGAGACTGTGACGTCTGAGTTTGTTTCGGCCTTTCTTCTCAGACTAGTCAGATAGGAAACGCCGACCTCATCTAGTTTTAAAATATGATTGACGTGTAAAAGTGTTTGTACAAACCTCCTTACAAAATAAAATCATTTATCATTTATTCCTTCACGACTGGGCAAAGGCCTCCCATACACTTCTTCCACCTTCCTCTGTCCAGCTTCCAAGGACCAATATTTATTAAAGGAGCTCCAGCTCATCTCGCCATCTCCGCCTGGGCCTGCCGCGACACCACTGGGTCGTAAGTTTGGCCCATTGATCGTCTGACATGCGGCATATGTGTCCAATTAAGCGTGGCAGCTTTCCGAGTGCCATCGGAATGCCAGTTCTCGTAATTAAAAACGTTCTAAATCTAGTCGCAATCTCATCTCAGCGACAATGAATGTGTCGGTAGGGAAGTTAGATATATTTTTGACATATTGAGACCGAGATCAGAGGGGCAATTCTTGTAATTGTTGTTGTTTTTTGTTTGTGTCGAATCATATGTTGCAATGGTTTATTTTATTTCTTGTTTTGATTGTTGTTTTATTTATTTATGTATAATTGCATGCTGCACTGGTTAACGTCATCACGTCAGCGCCGGCTGCCGCTGAAAACCAGCGCTGGGGCTCTGTCTCGTATAGGGTCTTAGCATTATGCTGAGCGATGGCCGTTTTGCGTGAATGTGACGCATGTTTACCCCCAACTTGTTATTTTTTGTGTGTTTATGTCCTTTTTTTTTTATGCGTCATGTTTGCCGCAAATAAATGCTTTTTCTTTCTTTCTAATTTTAAGAACGTTCACAGTCTGATCTCAGTCTCAATCTGTCAAAAATACATCTAATTTCGCTACATTTTGACAAGTTTATGACATTGATGATTATTATTACTATAACCCTTTACCGAGTCACTATATTAGAATGATAAACGAGTTTGTTTACATTTCGATCAACTTGCTTTGAAACACGGTTTACTGGCTACTGTGTCGGTGGTGGAAAGCGATGCGCATGCGTGCGCTTGAGCGCAACCCAATCCTTGGACACCGACACACATATGTGCATATAAGCATAGTTGTAGTGATGCCTGTATCACTATCTTCCGTCCGTAATGAACTGAAAACGTCCTTATAATTGCATAAAATTACCATAATCAAGTAACGACCCTCTGCAATATGTGTCAGCGAACTTTTTCGGTATAATAATAACAGCATATGGGCTTGTGGCTAAGTAATAACAGCCTCACGGGTCGATCGATCAGGTTAAGCTACGCTTGCCGCAGTTGGATGGGTGACCTTCTAATACCAAAACCCCTCCGTAACTCGGAAAGCACGTCCAGCTTTTGGTCCCGGCTGTCATTCGTGGATCTTTGACAGTCGTTACGGGTCGTCAGAAGCTGGAAAGTCTGACGAACAGTCTTACCAATGGGTATCGTATTACCCAGTAACTGGGTTGTGGAGGTCAGATAGGTAATCGCTCCATGTAAAATAATTCAGCTGCATCCGGTTAGACTGGAAGCTGACCCCAACATGGTTGGGAAATGGCCAAGCAGGTGATGATGACCAGCATCTATTTGTCTCACTGCAGGGTTGGCTTCTTCTCAGAGAAGGCTTGGGCATTGATCACCATTTCTTACGGATTACAGCCCACTCCCTCTCACAGAGAGGAGGCCTGTGTCCCAACAGTGGGAACATTCATCATTCTCCTGCTCTTATCCATTTATTTGGGGTCCGCGCAACATGTTCGATGTTTGACGACACGTTTGGCGCAGTGGCTGAGCAATCGACTGCTGCGCTGCGTGTCGCGGGTTCGATTCCCGCACGGAACAAATATTTGTATGGCCTACAGGTAGTTGTTCCGGGTCTGGCTGTTAGTGTATGTGAGTTTAAATGTTTGTAAACGCACCCACGATACAGGAGAAATTCCTAGTGTTGGGCAAATGTCTTTTTCTTCCATACTTCTCTGTTCGTCCTCATCTCGGTAGTCCAGGAGTAGGAACACTATAGGCTTCTTCATCTTTTCCTGTCGATGGTACAGTCAACAAAAGAGATAAGTACGCAGGGTCGTCGGATATAGTTGAAGTTTGGTAAGAAACGGATTGATGTTTTCGAATGAAATTTGATAATTGAACTGTTTGTTTTCTATTAATTAAATAAAATTTTATCCGAAAATATCAATACGTTTCTTACCAAATTACAACTATATCCGAAGACCCTGCATACTTATCTCTTTTATTGACTGTACTCTTCTTCGATATTTTATATTGTTTGAGCCCAGTAGGTAGCCATGTTGATTGCGGCATCAGTGGCATTCATAAGTCATCCAAGGTGTAGATGATCGGGCACTTATACCCTGTTCATAAGGTAAACCGTTTTTTGGCAGATCGAACTAGTGATTGCAGCAACACACAATACATTGATTGTACTCATTGATTGTACTATAATTTCTGTAAGACTAAGAAGCCATAAATAAGATAATTCAATAAGATAAGCCAGTTTATATATTTCAAAATCAAAATCAAAAGTCATTTATTCAAATTAGGCTGAGAATCAGCACTTTTCAAACTTCAAAATTACAAAAGACAGTCCCCCAAAAACGGCCGCCCTTCACCACTTCCTAGTGCCATCGCTGGGAAGAAGAAAACTCCCTTTTTATTTATTTTATTACGCATTTTATAAAGTTAACTTTTAAGTAATCTGGAATATGTACGTTCTAAGACAGCTGTCAAAAAACAGTTTACCTACTGGCCAGGGTATGGGTACTTCAGCAAGGTTGGGGCTTATATTATGGGCTAATTATGTTATGCTAATTACATGTTATTTTTTGTATTATTTACTAAGTTACCTATACCAGCCAGATATATAAACTTTCAATAATGACTTGGCTACATTTTGGTTTTTACGGGTCTTATCTTGTTAATCTGTAGACGAGCTGGGTTTTTGTAGTACGACATAATCAGTACCCATGTTTACAGATGAATGAAAAAAAAACCTACATATTGCTTGTCTATCTCAAAATACGCTACAGTGGCTAATTCTTTTATAACTGACAAAAACCCACATAGGTAAGTTTTTTTTTTGTGTAAAGAATATTACTCTGTTCGATGATTTTGATTTGAAAGATTTTGTAAAATATGCTTACAAAATCTTATTTTGATTTAAAAGAGTGTCCGTGGAGTTTCTTGCCCGTTCGTGTCCATAGGAACCTACTACGCTTTGCAATGGGCAACTAGCTTCATAAAAAAATGTGTGAAAAAATTGTAAAATTCGAGAAAAACTGAAAATTGAGTTTTCTATATGTTTTTTTAAGAATTTTTGAGATTTGTTGACGTCTGTCGGGTTAGATAGTTCACAAAAAAACCGAAAAAATAGTATAGATTGTCTTTCCCGTCAGTTATCTTAGAACAGTCTTGTCATTCAAGGCTTGACTCTGGTTTGCGCACAGCCTTATAAAACAATATACTCACGTGGTCTATGAACATCCGCACCCATGACCCGAAGAAGATGGCACAGATGATGCCCGCGAGCAGTAACACTACCGCTGAAGCCAGCACAAACCCTGGAGAAGAAGAAGAATAACACGTTAGAAAACAGTTGACATTTTGTGACGTTGTCATTTTGCGACGTTGTCAATTTGTGACGTTGTGATTTTGTGATGATATCAGCAGTCGCAATACGGCAACGTCACAAAATTGTGACGTTGCAATATAGCGATTCATTGTCATTCTATGGTAATTGTCATTTTGCGACGTTGTCATTTTGGAAAGTTGACATTTGCGGAGTTGTAATGCTGCGATGTGATATGTTTGCGTGGTTGACGTTTTGCGTTGTGTTTGGATTTCTTAGACGTGGAGTTTCTTCGTCAGATTCGGCATTAGGGCAGGTCATGGAGAGTGTTATTTTACGAAGTTTTTCTAACAGAACAGATAGCTGGGGAGTTTGTTGCGCCACTTCTTCTTCCCAGATAAAGCACTAGGAAGTGAAGAGCCGGCGTTTTGGGGGACTGTCTTTTGTAATTATGGCGATCAAAAACTGCCGATTCTCAGCCTAATTTGAATAAATGACTTTTGATTTTGAAGGAGTTTTTAATCACTGGTTCTGGTCATTTTTATAAACTTATAAAATCGTTAAGTAAAGTTAAAATTACTGAAGTGCCTAATACCTATGTTATTCTTTACCTCCTAGTTTTTATGACCGAACCAAAGTCTATGGATATTCAAACAAGACGTCAGTTAAATAAAAAGACTTCGAAGAAAAATACATATTTCAATGATATGTGAATTTAATTTATCATGATTAGTGTGTTCTTATAGTTTCAGGGTCGAAAGTTAATGTTATTCTAGGTATTGCTATAGACCCTATGCTACGTAGAAAGCGGAAAGCGGTTTGTTTATTCTGTTTCAGAATAAATGCCCTGTCCATCGCTGTTATTTCGGCACGACCGACTTGAGAGTGCTCAAGCAAGTCGTGGTAATAATTGTCAGTAAGCAAGGTTGTTTTGGTAGTGCATATTTCCGGGTTCCCGTCGAAGGCGATCGATTACAGTAGTCTCTCTTGCAGTTTGTTGTTATTTGGATAATTTTGCCCGTTCCTTAAGCTAAACCGGAACCTACTATGCTTTGGAATGGGCAACTAGCTTCATCTTTCTGACTAAACGACTCCTTGACAATTCAAAAGTGCCTGTAAATGATATAAATGCTTTGAGTTTGACAGGAGGACTCTGCTGACCATCCACTGGACGTAATCTCTAATAGTCTTTTACGGACAATAAGACAAAATATTCTTAAGCGGAATTGCCCCGCTAACCGCTTTCTCAGTTACAAAAGCCTTAAAGAAAACTAGTTGCTAACCGAATTGTAGGTACTTAAAGTTATATTAAGTAATATTTAAGTGACATAACACATTGACCTTCATAGTTAAGTTATTGCCTAGCCAATGCCATAGAAATTGATGTTATATAGGTAATTTATAAACGCGAAAATGTGTCTGTTACTTTGCAACGTTTTTATGGTAAACTACTCAATAGATTTTGATGGAGTTTCGCAGAGAGCTCGATTATTTAAAAATATTTGAGGTTAACTAAGTAATCCTAAGAGCAGTGGTGGCTTAGTGGTGACAGCTGCGACTTACAAGTTGTAGGTCGTAGGTTTGAAATTAGCTAGGCGCTTTAATTTGTGTAACTTATTTTATCATCATTGCTCTCAAAACGGTAAAGGAAAACATCGTGAGGAAACGTAGGATGTCCTATAACCAACAATTCGACATGTGACATCTACCAACCCGCACTGGGCTCGCGTGGTAGATTACAGCCCACTCCATCTCACAGAGAGGAGGCCTGTGTCCCAGCAGTGGGAACATTATAGGATTATAGATTATGCTTAAATGCTTTATATGGCTGGATGGCTCGAGTTATCGACATAACTTAGGTTTAGTAACTATAATGTTTACGGGAAAATTCTGGTTCGAAAAAAACCCATTTTCTTTAAAACGGGTTATTTGCGAACCAGAAGTGTACCTTTGTACACACGGATAAATTTGACTTTTTAATTCTGGGCAGTAACAAATTAGTCAAATATGATACTTGGTCAGAATTACTTACTTACTTTAGACCTGATTTTTCAATCGACAGATATTTTTTTATTCGTGGAATAAAATTGACGTCTGACAGATTTGGTATGGAAGAACTGTCAAAAATTCAAATTATTCCTCAGATAAAAAAATTTGGTGTTGAATAGTAATAGGTATGTTGAGGTAAGTTCGGCGTTGGGAAAATACCGCACGAATTAAATTCTACGAATTCAGAATAAAATGATTCTGCTCCGAATGGTCGGGGCAAAATTGATAACACAGAATAATGTTGTCAGTATATCTTCAGTAAGATCTCGAACTTACCCCAACATATGGAGCATTAATGGGTCCCTGTCCATTAGGTAAACCGTTTTTTGACAGATGAAACTAGTGATTGCAGCAACACACAATACATTGATTGATACACGTACGGTATTATAATGTATGTAAGAAGCCATAAATAAGATAATTCAATAAGATAAGGCAGTTTATATATTTATTTTATTATGCATTTTAAATGTAACTTTTACGTAATCTGGAATATGTACGTTCTAAGACAGCTGTCAAAAAACCGGCCAAGTGCGAGTCGGACTCGCTCATGAAGGGTTCCGTTACGTTACGATTTATGACGTATTAAAAAAAAACTACTCACTAGATCTCGTTCAAACCAATTTTCGGTGGAAGTTTATATGGTAATGTACATCATATATTTTTTTTAGTTTTATCATTCTCTTATTTTAGAAGTTACAGGGGGGGGGACACACATTTTACCACTTTGGAAGTGTCTCTCGCGCAAACTATTCAGTTTAGAAAAAAATGATATTAGAAACCTCAATATCATTTTTGAAGACCTATCCATAGATACCCCACACGTATGGGTTTGATGAAAAAAAAAATTTTGAGTTTCAGTTCTAAGTATGGGGACCCCCAAAATTTATTGTTTTTTTTCTATTTTTGTGTGAAAATCTTAATGCGGTTCACAGAATACATCTACTTACCAAGTATCAACAGTATAGCTCTTATAGTTTCGGAAAAAAGCGGCTGTGACATACGGACGGACAGACAGACAGACAGACAGACATGACGAATCCATAAGGGTTCCGTTGCCATTTGGCTACGGAACCCTAAAAACGGTTAACCTAACATTAAAAACAGGTATTTAATATTGCCAACACCACTGCAGCTTTTAAAAATTAAACTAAGTATACTTATACTTTACCGAGCAATAATTTGCAACGTAAAATTGCCTGGACAGTATAATACTCATCTTTATAAAATCAACTATGAAACACACGCTAGTAAATAGTTTTGACATCTTATACAATATGACATTTAAAGCTAGCGTTATGAAATGTTGTAAGCGGGTCACTTTCGAATGGCGGCTAGCAGTTTTCGAGATTAGCCGTGATAGACACGCTGACAGATTACGATTCCATGCGTAGAGGCATTAGAATACATTATTTGCGTGTTTTTTTCCTAGTAACCACAAAAATATCTATAATATTATCACGCGTGTATTTCCCGGAGAGGTTAACACAACTCAAGATCAAGGCATTTATTTCAAACCAGTTGCAGACACTTTTAAATACTGACAAGGAGTAGGTCAGTCGCCGGCATGTCCTAGAACCAAACATTTCAAGACATATGTCATCTACCAACCCGCACCGGGCCCGCGTGGTGGATTATGGTGGCCCACTCCCTCTCACAGAGAGAAGGCCTGTGTCCCAGCAGTGGAAATTATAGGCTGATTATTATGCTACGTAGCTGAATTCAGAACTTGAGGAACTGCTGTAGGGAAGAAGAAGTGGCGCAGCAAACTCTCCAGCAAGATAACGACATTGACACCAATATCATCATCAGCCTACAGCAGTCCACTGGTGGACACAGGCCTCTCCTACTGCACGCCATTCAACTCGGTTCTACGGCTAATATGGCCGGCCCATTGCCACTTCAGCTTGCTTATTCTTTGAGCTATGTCGACTATTTTGGTTCTCTGCCGGATCACCTCGTTGGAAATTCGATCCCTCAGAGAGAATCCAAGCATAGCCCGTCCCATAGCTCGCTGAGCGACCTTGGATTTATGAACCAGCCGTATCGTGATCCACGTTTCGGCTCCACACATTGACAACAACACGCCATTACATAGAAACTGAAGGAAATGCAGTTGGAATATGAGACTATTATGAAAACATCCGCCATCTTGTATGAACTGAAGAACTGACTGTTATGAGTTTGTGTTCATGTTACACTGTTATTGGAGACTGCTCGTGTTGACGGAGAAGCGAAACAAACAGCTAACTCGGTTAGCTTAAGCGTCATCAGCCTAATAACGTTCTCACTGATGGGACACAGGCCCCTTTAGGCCTCAGGAGGCCTGATAATTACTTTGCATACTATTGTATAGAAGCATATTTTTCTAACTGAACAGACAGCTGTGCTGCTGGGGAGTTTGTTGCGCCACTTCTTCTTCCCAGCGAAAGCACTAGGAACTGGTGAAGGGCGGGCGTTTTGGGGGTCTGTCTTATGTAATTTTGACGTTCGAAAAGTGCTGATTCTCAGCCTAATTTGAATAAATGACTTTTGATTTTGATTTCTTCTCTGTGAGAGGGAGTGGGCCGTAATCCACGCGGGCCCCGTGCGGGTTGGTAGGTGTCACATGTCTTTGAATATTTGGTTTTGGGACATTCCGGTTTTCTTACGATGTTTTCCTTCACTGTTTTGAGAGCTATGTTGAAGCCGGCTGTCCTTTGTAAATCATTGACAAGTCATTACGGGTACTCAGAAGCCAGTAATTCTGACAACCTTTCAAACCAAGGGGTATCGTATTACCCAGTAACTGGGTTGTAGAGATCAGATAGGCATTCACTACATGTAAAATACTGGCATTCAGCTGCAACCAGTTAAACTAGAAAAAGGCTAGTTAGATAATACTATCACTAGCAATGGCTTTCATTTTAACAGTTCAACAACATTCATTGCGTTATTTACGTTGTTGAGCAGACAAATTTTTCGAACATATGACGCAATGGATTAGCAATATCCTTCAAAATGATTCAGATTGAGATTGATAGTGTCTTACACCATTAAGGTGTTCCATTACAAAGAGCTGTTAAATCGTGAGAAACACAGACAATGTTTGTCTTGCACTTAACTAGAGTACAATCAAGTCTGCTGACCGACTGAGTGATAACTAGCGTGAAGGTAAGCGAGCGTTTACGCAAACTCCATAAAAGGTATGTAGCTTACAGCTAGGGCTGTCCGTCGTAGGCAAAATAAAAAAAAAAACATAAGTATGAAAGAAAAATATACAGGGTCAAATAAACTTAGTTAGCGAAACTCCGCAGACATCGATATCTGAATACGATAAAACAAAAACATATATTTGATTATATGTTTTTGGGGTCTACGGCCGCTTGTACGAGTAATACATTACATAAAGTACTTATGAATTGAGAAAATATTTCTTTTTAAAGATTAATCCCATAAAAAATGAATCCGATTTTTACTTATAGTGTGTTTGTGCTATTACCAAGCCGGTCAGTGATAACTATATTTTTATTTAAAAGAAAGAAAACAACGAAAATAAATTTATTTTCCCATCCCCCATTCCATTCCACCATCCATCCATCCATCCATTTTTTTCCCATTTATTTTTCCATTTTTTTTAATCCCCTAATTAAAAATGTTCAAAATCTAGTCGCAATCTCACCTCAGCGACAATCAATGTCAAAAATGTTGGGAAATTAGAGGTATTTTTACAGATTGAGACTGAGATTAGACTGTGAACGTTCTTAAAATTACGAGAATTACCCCTCTCATAGCAACGTACTCTAAACCAAGGCACCTGCCATCTAATCTCTTCACCACCCTTGATTGACTGGTAGAGCATGCCTAAGGCATTAAGTCCGCCTTTGTACAGACGCCAGCAGGTCAAGCTACCCGAACCTGTCAAATTTTCCCAATCAACCTTGAATCTTAAAGCTTTAGCGGTAAAGTTGAACATCTATTATTTTATTATTTCTTTTATCTTTTTTATTAGATTGTAGTAGCTTGATGTGGTGGCAAATAAACACAAAAATCAAAAAGAAACTGTTAAGTCCAAAGAAGAAAGTGAGATATGACTGTGTGTTAAGATTAAGCAGAGTAAGCATCACCTCTGTACCTATTTTTTCTGTTCTGTTTTCCAATGTCTGTTTATATATGTGTGTACATAAATGGTTAAATAAAATAAATAAATAAATAAGATTGTTTGTTGATTACTCATAAAAACATCAACAGTCTAACATTTCTCTAAGTTTTGTTTAAGGAAAACGTAATATTTCCATGTACAAATATTTTACCTCATCCGTAGCATGATCAGACTATAATGTTCCCACTGCTGGGACACAGGCCTCCTCTCTGTGAGAGGGAGTGGGCTGTAATCACCACGCGGGCCCAGTGCGGGTTGTGTCTCCGATTTTTTGATTCTAGGACATGCCGGTTTCCTCACTATGTTTGTCACCTTCACCTCAACCGTAACTCAGAGAAAATTGTTCATGATTTCAATGATCCAATCAAACTGCCTAGCCTTTTCCTAACTATGGGTCTGCTTCCAGCCTAACAGGATGCAGCTGAATACCAGTATTTTACATGGAAAGACTGCTTATCAAACCTCCACAACTCAGTAACTGGGTAACACCAAACCCCTTGGTAAGACTGGTTGTCAGACTTTTGGACTTCTGGAGTAGTCCAGAAGTCCAAAAGTCTGACAATTCGTAGACCTCTGACAGTCGTTACGGGTAGCCGTAACGACTGTCAGAGGTCTACGAATGACAGCCGGGACCAACGGCTTAACGTGCTTTCCGAGGCACGGAGGGGTTTCGATATGTAATGGATCACCCATCCACGTACCGACCGCGTCAAGCTTAGCTTAACTTTCAATCAACACGTTAGCCACGAGCCCCGTAAAAGGATAAGAAAAGCGCGTGCGCGACACCCCTGCCCCCACTCTTAGAGAATGGAACCTAATGAATGCCCTAGATTTCCAAGTAACTAAGTTAGAACCTAGTTCGTACTAAGTCTAGACCGGTTTACATTAGCATATATTCACGGTATTACCGAAGGAGACTAGGTTGTTATATTATTCCACGAATAATGTCATACATCATTAGGAAAGTCCACACAAGCGGAACAGCGGTAATGTTGCAATGACGAAAAAAAGAGAAATGACATAATTTATTTATAATAATGGCAACATTATCATTTGGGTCTACTTTTGTTATGTCACAGTCATCCAAATGGTCAAGTGCGAGTTGTAATGGTTATTTTTAGAAAGCTTTCTTTATTCTATATTAAATGTCTCAAAAACTGGGTCGGTTACATTATCTCTAATAGCATGGTACTTGCAAAGCCATTAAGTATTTGCAGATGGATAAACGTAGCTACAAAAATACGTAGACATGAGACATCTACCTACTCGCGCTGGGCCCGCGTGGTGGATTACAGCCCACGACCTCTCACAGAGATGAGGCCTGTGTTTAGCAGTGGGAACATGCTAGGCTGATTATGTAAAACTAGCTACCAGATTTTTTCTTTAACGCCGTTAGCAAGAACTTCATACTGTTCATACCACCATAGGAACGGGTTTTGTCGACGAAAAAATAGATAAAATGACAGACTGTAGATAAATTTCTACCGTCTTAAAAGAAACGTTTCCATTCTTCAGTCGATTAGAGTCTACTATGTCAAGAATGAAGTTTTTCTCTAATTTTGACACTTGTAGAAACATTTCTCACCAAGTGTCAAATAGTCAACATCACATTGGACTTAGACAAGATTTTTTTTTTTTTCAGGATGGGAAATCATCAAATGACTCCTCCCGCTCTGGGTGGAGCAGAAGGGAGTGTCAGACTCTTACTGACTAAAACCCACCCGTGTTCCTTCCTTAGCCCTTTATGTTCCAGGGCAGCGGTAACCCTTTCGGACGATCCCGCTACCCGTCTGACCTTTCTGTGGTCTTCCCCTAGTCTTATAGCCGTCCACATTCATACACAAAGCTAACCAGACCAGAGGTAATATGAAGGTCAGATTGTTGTTAATTTGAAATAAAAAAAAACAATAGGTTTTTATCAACCGATCTAATTATATCATGGACCGTCAATTTCGTGTCACTGGGTTTAAAAACATTGACATTGTTTTCATGTAACCTTGATGAGTACGTTTACTTTTCATTCAATAAATCTATACTAATATAACAAAGATGGAAGAGTTTGTTTGTTTGAACGCTAATCTCTGGAACCAGTCGGATTTGAAAAAATATTTTTGCATGTGATAGCCCAATTCCTGAGAAAGGTTATAGGCTATTTGACATCACACTACGATACTAAGAAGCCGAGCAAAAAGAAAAATAGGCAGAAAGAACGCTAGCGAAAACGGAGTCATTTTAGTATATTGTGTATCTTCCTCGAAGACTTCCTCCAACGAAGTCGAGAGTGGAAGATAGTGATAACATTCAACAATCAGCCTGTAATATTCCCACTGCTGGGACACAGGCTTCCTCTCTGTGTAAAGGAACGGGCTGTTATCCACCACGCAGGCACAATGCGGGTTGGTGCATGGAGGGCTGGAGGGATTAGAGGGGTCTGCTTCCAGTCTAACCGGATGCAGCTGAATACCAGCACTTACATGTAGCAACTACCTATCTAACCTTCACAAGCCAATTACTGGGTAATACGATACCCCAGGAACCCTTTGAATGCGAGAAGCACAGAGCCGGTCGAAGTGATGACGGTGAGTAGTGTGAGTGGTGACGGTGTTGATGTTTACCCCCAACTTGTTATTTTTTTTGTGTGGTTATGTTCTTTTTTATGCGTCATGTTTGCCGCAAATAAATGCATTTTCTTTCTTTCTAAGTGGGGGTGCTTAATAGGGGAGGCCTATGTCCAGCAGTGGACGTCTTTCGGCAGAAATGATGACGACACCCCTTCGTAAGACTGGTTGTCCGGTTGTTTCGGGTTTGTGACGACCTGTAATGACTGTCAAATATCCACGAATGACAGCTGGGACCAACGGCTTAACGTGCTTTCCTAAGGGTCTCGGTACGTAAAGATGGTCACCTATCCGCGGCAAGCGTAGCTTAACCTGATCGGTCAGCCTTTGCGGCTGTTATTACTTGGCCACGAGTTTCTTTTAATATGTTTTTAGTTCAACTTCTAATGTCGTTGGAAAGTCGTACGTGAGATTCGAGTCTAATTCATACTTTGTGTGCAATCTTGATATTTTCACTTGCACTTACGCAATGAATAACGACGTTCTTAGCTTAATTTGGCTAATTTATGGAACAATTACGCTAATTGTTTAATTGTGTAACTAATTAAGAAGGTGTAGTAACTTTTTACTTTAATTTTACTACTGTGGGTTTTGCAATCCTATGTGTTATTTCCAATTTACGGGATTATTTTTCATTCGTGTTATAAAATTACAAACTACTAAAAAGAAAATAATAAAAGAACTTAATAATAATAATAAACTAATAACATACCTAACGACTTCTGAACCTAAAATTATTTTTGATTTATTCCATATTCGCCCCACAGGAACATTCCTTGTTCGCCCCAATTTTTTTTTGCCTAGTATTTGTTGTCGTTGCTTATTCGATTAGGTGGTTTTTTTGAAGTCGGTCATATTTTTGTAATATTTTTTTGAGTTTAAACAGAAATTTTAAAGAAAAAATTTAAAGAAAGAAAAATGCGTTTGTTGGCATTACAGCAAAATAAATACACCTTAAAACTATAAAAACTGAAAACAAAGATTATAATGCCAAAATGGCCTCAAGCTTAGCATAATGTCAGATGACAACACAAGGTGTACCACCTCACGCTGATTTTCAGCTGCAACCCACGAAATTTTTCAGAAATGAAATTAGTGTGAATGCAAAATATTATACCTACAAAATAGATTTAAGATGTCCATTCCTGCTTCAGTACTCAAAGTTCACCACAGTAGAAACATGTTTAACAAACTCATCACGTGTTTACATAAAACGTAGTCAACATGTCATGTGCGGTCGATATTCTTAGAAAATTACATTTTTCCGTTTATATTTGTACTCAATGTTGACATAACTTATTGATGTCTCACGAATCGATTGGATTGCTTTTAATATTCTTATGCCATTTTCTTTGCAGGTGGACAGAGGTCTTATGGTTTTTATACTTAAGTAATCATTTATTTATTTTTTACCTACACTTTATTAAACAGCATTATAATAATCTTACTTAGGACAGATTTTATTTGAACGGATGACCGTTGGTGTAGACGTGTTCTTGAGTGGAAACCGCGAATCGGTAAACGTAAGGCGGGACCCCCCAGGCTAGGTGGAGCGACGATCTTCGCAGGATGGCTGGTAGCAGCTGGATGAGAGGCCTATGTCCAGCAGTGGACTGCTATAGGCTGATGATGTTGATGATGAGGACAGATTTTATTCGACAGGCAGCTTGCGACCACATTTCGCCAATTTGTGTTTGTTTTCAGTATTAAGACGTGTAAACAATAATTAAAAAGTTGTAATGATTATCTCATTTTTACCATGCACAATGAATGTGTTTATTAATCTGATCACTGCACAAGATATACAATTACGTTCACAGATTAGGAATCTTATCTTAGACTAGTGGTAGGTCGTTGTAGAATTTTTGACGGACGAAACGCAACCGTTCTCCCGACGACGAAAACGGTTGCAGAAAACGGTCGTTGTTGCAACTGGTTTGAAGATGGCTTAAAGGACGAAACTTATCCAACGAACGGCAGTATTGACAACTGGTAATACATTATCGACTGCATTTAATTGACAAAAATTTCACTTTTTATTGTAAGAACTGTTTTGTAAACGAAAACGAACGCGGAACGAGAGACGACACAATGACGCGATGGACAACTGTGATAGAGTTGAACCATTGCATTCTCGACTGTATTTTCATAGGCGTAAAATAAAAAATCGCACCAAGTAATTCGAAGACTGGTTTTGCTTCGTTGCAGAATGCAAAACGGTCTTTGTAAGCGGTTCGTCGTCGCAACGCTCACCCCTAATATGGATCTAATCATATTAAGATCCCCGTATGTATTTATTATTGATGACTTAAGACGCATCCACAAGTGTTAATGATCTTGATCTATATAAATAACAACGAAATGCTATTCGTTGGTAAGAACATCCCTTGAGAACGCCTGACCCAATTTAGCAATTTTTTTTAAAGTCCTCATTGGATTTTATGTTAAGAAAAACTGGAAAAGTTCCCCGGAAGGTATTCAAATTCGGGAAAAAACTAAACGACCTTTTTTCTATGAGTATTTGTACGAATTATTGAAAATTGTACAAGACAACTTCTGTCGGGTCAGCTAGTTATAAATAATTACGTACTTAAGGGGAAAAACCAAATGGCTTGCATGGCTTGAAAATCAAATTTTATTACGTTGTATGCAAATTGAAGCTGTGTGTTTATTTAGGTGTAATAATCATTTTTGGGCAGATGATGTGGAGTGCAGAGCAGGTCAAGGCGACAGTTAACATTCTACAACATCGTGCGACACTTCACTTTTCGTCTTATATTGATCTGCTATAAGAGTCTATGGTAAACTCCAATAACGAATTCTTGCTTTGTATGCCACAGTCCAGCAAGATCAGCACGGCTGTCTTACAAAAAACACTGACATTAACCAACTGTATATTTTTATCTACACATAACTACACTGTATTATTACTATGATTGCAAATACTCGTAGCAATCTCAGACAAATATTTCAGTAATAATTTCTTTAGATGTTTTGTCAGTCTTAAGTTGTGGATTCACGGTTGGTTGCCGTTCAGAGTCTAGTGTGCCTTTTACTTTCCCGTGCGAGTTTGAGCGGAAATTATCAAGAACTGGGTCATTGATAGTCTGTGGTCATGCAACTAAATGCTGGGCGTGAAATATTTATGAAAAATATTACGTATCTTTGTTGGTTTTTGAGGTGTTCTTGTATGAAATTCGTATAGTTGTTTATTTAAAAGTTATGGGATTAGACAATAATAATGCCTGGGTTCGATTTCCGGGCCGGGTAAAGTGTTATTAGGTGTTTCCATCTGGAATTTCTCAGTAGCAATCCGGGGTCTGAATTAATGCCTGGCTGATGACAATAGACTCGCCCTCTGTTACATGGGACTTACACATAACTGGCGAATTGTGAGTATACTAGTACACCTCTGCCATAGCCTTTGAAGAATACAGTAGTGATGATAAGATGAAATAATAATTATTATTTCATAGAGAATAAACCCCTTTTTCTCGCTATCCTAAACAGGTACCATACTAAGACAACATTAACCGTAAGAAGTAGTCTGCGCTCGATTCGAACCCGTTTTCTTAAAATAAACTGGCAGATAATCAAAAAGTTTGCTATAAAAGAGTTTTAAGAAACTTAAATTCGCAATTTTATACCGTTATACACACTAATCTGGATTCTTCTTATAAAACTAAGACGGTGTATAATTCCATACATATGATGAGGTAAAAGTAAATTATATTCAAAAAGAAATCACTCCTAAACTACTGGTTAGATTATGACAATATTTTCACAGTTGGAAAGCTAACTAAATTCCTCTAATACGGGTTAAACGCTTCACCCAAAAACGCCGTGATAGTTACAGAAAACTTCAACGAAAACTGGGTCAAAACCCAGTAAAAAACCTCGCAGTTAAGCAAAGCAATGACACTTAATTGCAAATCAAATCGGTAAGCGAAGAAAAAACCAATGATTTCTTAATCCGCACGATTACTTCTGAAGGTTGAACATAAATCGTATATTTTCACTCCAAAACTCGCGTTAGAACGTGAACCACACATTAAAACTATTACCAAAGGTCACAAGTTGCTCAACAACGAACAATACACGCAACACAGGAAAATTAAACAAAGAAAAAATTCGCACATTAAAAAAAATAACACTCACTTATTTTTCTATTAGCTTTCACATAATCGATCATACGTCCTAAAGAGCGGATAGCCATTGTGGAAATGAGCGAAAATGTTGCAAACTTTTCAAATTTGGAATTATCCGCGATTGGTTTAGCGCGGCATCACGCGGCCCGAATGCGCGAGAGTGACTGGCCGCTGCCAGTCGAAACGTTACATTTTACGTTATTCTGTTGTATTTTTTTTTAGAGTTCCGTTTAGTACGGTTTAACGCGGAAACTTGTGTTTTGTGTTTACGTTTCGTACGCGTTAAAATGTGGATATACATATTTTGCTGATCAAGTAAGGTGTCGTATTAATTAAAAGGTCAGGACTCATACGCAGGTACATTGTACGTCATACATAGATCATGAACGGCTTAAATGCAGTTATAAATACAATATTAAGTACAATAATTAATTCGGATTGCACTATAGACTATGCAATTACACGGTTAATTTATGTGTAGAAATAAACACCATTCATTAAATCTTGAAGTGTGCAATTAACTTCGAAGCGAGAAAAATGATTAAAGTAGGTATGCGGATGCAGTAAAGTTCGGGAAAATTATTGCTTAGCGAATCACCGAGTTACTTACTGTGTATATTAAAGTTGATAAATGAAATAAAGAAAGAAAATTCGTTTAGTGGCATAACTTAAGTATGAAAAAAAAGACATCTTAAAACTGAAATTACTTACACGCCAAATTGACGTATGTCAATCTGCTAAATAATTAATTTCCCTGACTGATAGAGGGCAATACATACGTATTGCCTTCTATTTTATAGTATGTCTTTCTACGAGTCTAGGACGACGGGAAAGAAAGAACTATAACATTATGCATATTATTCCTAGAATCTCAGAATCTTTTGTAAGTGGGAATCGCACCAACAAAATAGGTCACAAAACATCACGGATGCAAAGTTCTTCACAATGCGACACTAGACCAGCGAGGTAGTCTATGTAAAGAAAGAATACATACATACAAACATACAGAAACTCATACCTTCTTCCTATGCGGTTACGCAGAAAATACAGAACCGCTACGATCCTTACATACTACTTTTGCTTCGTTTAAGTTCATACATCTGGTTATACACGCCTGTCGGTTGCAAGTACTACGCACCTAACTTTTCTGAAGAACATTATCTATATGTCCTTTTAGAGCGTTCCCTCGCGGCGTTTCCACTCACATCTGCCTTGTTAATGTTAAACCTTTTGTTAGTCGTCTTTCATTCATCCTCTCAACGGCTTAACCATCTAAGCGTACTCTTAACAATTTTTGTCACTACATCATCTTTTAAACCGCAACGTTGCCTTATCACAGCATTCCAATTTTATTTTATGTTTACACAAAAAAGGAAACACAAGTAGAATTTGCAGTAACAATATTTCTGTACCCAGCTCACATTTCCGTTGGCGCTACAGTCACATCATTTCTTAGAACCGCTGCAACGTTTTGAAAACAATACCTATATGAATAAAGTATTGTCTTCATTCTCGCCTGTTGTGATTTCAAGAATTAATACAACAAAAGGGAGTTTTATCAGACTTACGTGGCTTCCTAAAGATGGTTATAAGAATAGAGGAAGACCTAAGAAACGATCGATGGATTGAGTAAAGGATGATATGGCTCGAAAGGGGGTGACTGACTACTGAGATGACGGCTGATAGAGAGATGTATGGAAGAAGAGGCTGTGCGCCGAACGCTAATTGGGATAAGGGCGGGAAGATGATGGTAATGATGGTATTGTTTGATTCGAAAGTCAGAATAAAAATCCTAAATTCCCTGCTAGATGCCAACGCACAGCCTATACTGGTGATTCTAGAAGCATACAATTTTGCACAAGAGTTCCTTTTATAGCGAAGGTGAGCACTAAAGAAGGATGTTTTAAATTTCATCCACTACAAGGGTTAAATAGGGGATGGAAGTTCGTCATGTTTACCGATGGTAAATCCCATCGGGCGGACGCTTGTGGGAGAAGAAGTTCGCTATTTACTATCTAAGCATAATGTTAATTCACGAATCAATCAATCTGCGTAGCTTCTTCCCAACTGTTGGAAACATGTCTATGAATGACAGCCGGGACCAATGGCTTTAGCTTGCTTTCCATAGCACCAAGAGATCTTGATATGTAATGGATGGTGACCCATCCACACCTTCGATCCGTGCGGCTGTTATTATTTTACCACGAGCCTCTCACGATGTTCATTCATCAATATTTTGATTGATCAGCTTGACAGATCACCACAACCTTCACCACATTTTTTACCAGTAATGTCGTTTCTTTGACATTGTCTTAAATAATTTTTTTTTGCAAAGTTGGCAAAGTTCTACAAATTGGATTGACCTAACATTTTTTGTAGTAAAACAAATATTCAAATGATGTCGAAACTTTACTGTGTACACCTCGGAATGACCATAGCGTGAAGATTAGTAATTGAGCAACGAGCTAATTGAATTTTGAGCGAAATTATTCAAATCTTTTCGTTGCACAAGAGTTCAGTGGCGTCTAACCCACGACCTTTAGATAGCAGTACATATTTTAACCGCTACGGCATAAAGCTAGGCTTGAGTTACCGAACATACTAGGTCAGCTGGCAGGAAAAAACATAGCAGTGCCCTATATTTTTTAAGGTATGAGAAAATTAATGGGCCAAAAAAATTATTTTATTGTTTCGCGAATTCCATTTTCGTCCCGGTTGGTCCCATAGTAAAAGTTGTTCATAAAGATAAGAATAATGACCCCTTAAGAGATTTTAGTTGTTTCACATCATAATCATCATTATTTCAGCCCGGAATCAGTCACTGCTGGTTATATGCTTCCCCTTACTTCCGCCATACTTCCCGGTTCCGTGCAACTCTCATTCAAATATTTCCCGCGACTTTGACGATATCGTCAATCAAACACGCTTTTGGACAGCCCTGGGGGTCTACTCCGAAGTAGTATCGGCCGAATGTTCGGCCGTATCCTGCTACGAAGTTACTATTTGGTTCGGTCGGTTCCGATCCTACACTCTTTCGAATATTGACTATGGTCCCGACCCAACTGAGCCGAACCGAACTCTTTTCGTATTTTTCAATGAAATATTATTGAAAAATGCGAAAAAAGTTCGGTTCGGCCATGTGTCGGTCCGATCTGAACATTCGCACTTTGCACTTCGAAGTAGGACCCCTGGTTTCTTTGGTGTAACCTTGGCCACCATTCGGTCACAGTTTTACTCCATCGGCCATCTCCGTGTCTAACTAAGTTATTTCACATACTCCTTGTGTACTTGAGCCTACAAACTCCATCTGTCGCATTCAGCGTACTGTCGTACGCCGCGTCAAAATGCCTGCTATGTGAATGTACTGATGTGCTTGAAATACCAAATATACCATGTGACGTTAACGCTGACATAGTCCATCGTTGTGCAGCCAATCAAGCAGCTGAAGTAGATCCGTAATGAATTAATATTACTACTAATATGGTCGTATTATCCCACGTTAAGCGGTTGGTCCCGGCTCTTTGACAGTCGCTACGGGTAGTCAGAAGCCCGAAAGCCTGACAACCAGTCTTACCAAAGAATATGGGTTGTGGAGGTTAGATAAGCAGTCGCTCCATGTATAATACTAGTATTCAACTGCATCCGGTTAGACTGGAAGCCGACCCCAACATGGTTGAAAAACGACTAGGCAGATGATGTTTACGCTGACGTCAGTCATCACCGGATATCTATCGTCGTCACCGGATATCTATGGTCGTCACCGGATATCTATGGTCGTCACCGGACATCTGTGGTCGTCACCGGATATCTATGATCGTCACCGATTGCGTTATAGAGACCTAAGCTTAACATTTAAGTTTTTCCTGTATGACATAACGAATTTACTTACTGATACCGTTCAATTCAACAGGAGACCCCAGCCTTGACTGTATAGTTTTTCCTTGACACATAGCTCATATTATTATAAGAAATAAACTATATAATTATAAATAGCTTAACCTTGACTAAAATAGATTCGTATTGTCATCCAAATTTGTCTATGGGCGAATGAGTGGGTGTCTAGATATGTAGGAGCGTAAATGAGGCAAAAGAAGTATGTAAGGATCGAGGTGGCGCAATGTAGTTTCTGTCTACCCCATAGATATCCGGTCTACCCCGATGGGTAGAAGACGTAAGTTTATGTATGTATGTAGGTATGAGGAACAGGCTGTAAAGTTCACTCATCCTCCATAGAAAAGGGATACGACGCGATGGGCCTAAATTACACGCGGGCGAAGTCGCGGGCAGAAACTAGTACTTGTATATATTTCTTAAAATTATCATGGGTTCCGAATTAACATCCTACATATACATATTATTTTTTTTTTTAACGTTGGATTTACAACACTAGGATTTATTCCTGTATCGTGGGTTACAAACATTTAAACTCACATACACAAACAGCCAGACCCGGAACAACTACCTGTAGGCAATACAAATATTTGTACCGTGCGGGAATCGAACCCGCGACACGCAGCGCAGCAGTCGATCGCTCAGCCACTGCGCCAACCGTGTCGTCGTACATATGTATATGTAGGTATGGCACTGCAACACACTAGTACAAGGTTGCCAATCGATTGTCACTCAACCAGTTTTACAAACCACAATAATCGGTCATCCTAAACCTGAGCCATTACACCAAGGCATTGATGAAACGTCAATCGTAATGTGTAGCATAAATCAGCCTCTAATGGCCTATAAACATTAACCAAATCTGTAAAGAAAAAAGCGGACTCAATATAGCGCCTTGTGGAGCCATTTATACGTTTAAGCAGAATATGAACTTAGAGAAATATGTGTAAGTAGGTAAGTAAGTACCTGTCTCAACGTCTCTTTGTGAGGAATTGGGCCGTAATGCCAGTAGGCAGTGCGGGTTGGTAAACAAAGAAAGAAAGAAAGAAAAATAGTTTATTCTGCACAAACAAAACGCACAGTTACAAATAAAAAATAATAATAGTAAAAAAAATAAAACATAAGATACACATAGTTAAAAGACTCGTAGTCAAGCATAAAAAAAAAAAATAATGTTGACACTTTTGTCTATTGCTTGATATCAAGGTCAGGGACCAAGGACAACTCACATTAATTGAAAGATGATGATTGGTAGATGTCACAAGTCTTCGAATTTTTGGTTCTGGGACATGTCGGTTCCGTCACGATGTTTTCCTTCGTGCGAACCCACGATCTACAACTCATAAGTTGGGGCCTCTTACTACCACTCAGTTACGACTACGTATATGTAGGTACTAGAACTAAGTATTTAACTAAAGATGGACGCCCCAAAGATGTCCCGTAAAGTTCTACACATCTTAATTCTACAAAATACACGTTTTCTATTCTTTAAGGGCTGATTTTTCAATCTGATAACTTTATTCGAGGAATAATTTTGAAATATTGACAGTTATTTCATACAAAAACTGTCAAACATCAATTTTATTCCTCGAATAAAAGTTATCTGGCGATGGAGAAATCAGTCCTTAGTAACATACCTGGTCCGCATTAGCCCTGGATCACAAGCACAGGAAGCCAAGCGGGGAGGGCTTCGCCCAGCAGTGGGATAACACAGGCTAACTAACTAAATAAAATTAATTTTAATTTCCTAACGATTGCCTACTCGAAATTTCTTTGAAGTAAAATGGATTAAAATAATTATCCTTTAACAAGCACAACCGTGAATGTAACGCATGAATTGTTTGAACAACTGTTCAACAATCAACACAGGAGTTATTATGTTTAAGTAAATCAATAGAAACTATGTTTAAAGTAAATGTTTTGTTGTAATTCGACACGTCATTGTATGTACTTCCATAAATTTAGATTTAAATGGAAAACTTGTAATCGCATATTCATCATAATCAGCCTTTAATGTTCCCACTGCTGGGACACAGGCCTCCTCTCTTCGAGAGGGAGTGGGCTTTAATCCACCACGCGGGCCTAGTGCGGGTTGATAGATGTCACATGTCTTCGAATTTTTGGTTCTAGGATGTGCCGGTTTCCTCACGATGTTTTCCTTTACCATTTTGAGAGCAGTGGTGATGAAATAATTTACACAAAGTAAAGCGCCTGTCTGGGTTCGAACCTACGACCTGCAACTCGTAAGTTGAGCCACTGGGCCACCATATCTCATATTAGCCTGAATCTAATCTTGAGAATATCGAAAGGAGTATGTAAGGATCGAGTTGAATGGCGTGCAATAGAAGAGGTCTATGTCCAGCACTGGACTGGCTGTGGCTGATGATGATGAGGTAAGGATCGTTGCAGGTGGCGTTCTGTATTTTCTGACTACCCTCATGGGAAGAAGCGGCGAGTTTATGTATGTATCAAACGTCATCTCAAACTGTACAGGATATTTGTTTGTCTGCCTACCTTTTCCGAGAAAAAGCGTCATGTTATGTGTAAAGATACTTAATGTTATCTAACTAAATATCTAGTATTTTGACAACAAAGTTCATAGAGGTATCCGGCGGAAATGGTCTCAAATTCGGCCTTCAAATGTCACTTTAAAAGATTATATATTTTGAAATGTTCAACAGTTAAGATATGGTCGAAGGTTTCATGCACCATATAATCTTCATTAATGGCTTTTGTGAAGAGCAGGGGTGACCCAGTGGTAACAACCCCGACTTAGGAGTTGTAACAGGTCGTGGGTTCGAACCCAGGCAGGCGCTTTACTTTATGTAAAATAATCTCATCACCACTGCTCTCAAAACGGTGAAGGAAAACATCATGAGGAAACCGGCATGTCCTAGAACAAAAATATCGAAGACATGTGACATCTATCTGAAGAGAGGAGGCCTGTGTCCCAGCAGTGGGAACATTATAGACTGATTATGTTAAGTTAAGAGACGTTTAAACGTTAAAAATGTATGGTTAAACAGTCGCTAACCACTCCTTAACTTTCAGCATCGTTTGTAAATAAAGGGGCTAATGATTAGTGGCAGAAGCCAGCCGTATAAGCAGAAATAGAATAGAAAAAACTTTTTTGCAAAAAAATACAACCGACTTCCAAAAACGACACTACAAAGTGAAAAATAACTTTAATTTCGGAAGTCGGTGTCGTTGGTTTCGCATTTTCGTTGTTTGCCACCGACTTCCGAAATTAAAGTTATTTTTCACTTTGTAGTGTCGTTTTTGGAAGTCACTTTTTAGTTGTAATTTTTACCAGTAATTTTGGTTTAAAAACCAAACTACTGAACTGTTTTTGATGAAATTTCTATGGGACCATTTGAAGTATACCCTTTCCAACAAAAAAAGAATTTTTCAAATCGGTTGGCAAGCGACGGAGTTATGCAACTCCGTCGCTTGAAAAATTCTTTTTTTGTTGGAAAGGGTATAAGGGCGAACAAACAAAAAAAAAATACAAACATCCGAATTGAGAACCTCCTCCTTTTTTAGAAGTCGGTTAAAAAGAAAAGTTTTATTTCAGACAGGAGTCCATAGGGTTCGTAACAATTTTACTTAACTACTAGTGTTAATAGGTTACAGACACAAACATACAATTAAAATTCAGCGTGGAGCTGCATCCATCTCCGCAACATCGGGGAATCCCACCGATCTGCGAACACTCTGAGAATACTGTTGGTGCCGGCGCGAACACGCGTCATCAGGGATGCGCATCTACTTCTAATAATGGCGGCAAAACCATTAATATTATTATCCGCAAACATCCCTGACGCACTACAACGCCACGGCAGCCGCAACAGTACTCTCAGTGCATCATTATATTGAACGCGTAGGTCGCTGTAATAGGACCTAGCTCAAAAATAGCTTGCTCAAATATAGTCAGTACAAGAAAAAGAAAGATCATGGTGTCAAACAGTCGACCTCGTTTCTCTATAACAGTCACTTTTGCCACTCAAGCTTGTAATGTTTTGTTAACCGACTGCGGGTAGAGAGGTGCTGCTTTCATCACCTGCCATTACTACACAAGGTCGTTGTAATTTGAGTAACTCTCATTAACACAAAGTATTTGCTTGTTAAATATTACGAGTAAAATACGAGTATGTAGTTGTGCATAGACACTTGTGATTACAGTTTTAGAGGTCAGGAGAGGGCTCGTGGCTAAGTAATAACAGCCGCAGGGGTCGGTCGAAGGTTGAGCTACACTTGCCGAGGTCAGCCTGTGGATGGGGAACCATTCATTATATACTGATTCCATGCTTTGAAAGCACGTTAAGCCTTTGGTCCCGGCTGTCATTTGTAGGTGTTTGACAGTCGTTACGGTTAGTCCGAAAGTCTGTCGAAAGTCGTATCGAATCGGGTTACTCACTAACAGGATTGTGGAGGTCAGATAGGCAGTCGCTCATGTAAAATACTGGTATACAGCTGCATCTGGTTAGACTGGAAGCCAAGCCCAAAATAGTTGGTAAAAGGCTATGTAGATGGAATAATCTGTTTCAGTTAAACATGTTTATAATGCTGCCTTATATGTACATCTTAGTCGACACGTGTAAGGGCTGCAGTTTTTTTTTTTTAAAAAAACGTTGCCCACACTTGGAATTTCTTCTGTATCGTGGTTGCGTTTAAAAACATTTAAACTCACATACACAAACAGCCAGACCCGGAACAACTACTTGTAGGCCATACAAATATTTGTTACGTGTGGGAATCAAACCCGCGACACGCAGCGCAGCAGTCAATCGCGTCAAAGTTGCCGTTGACGCGTACCACTCGCGTATATGAGCACTTGGTGATCACAAGCAGTACTGCTAAATGCTGAACATGAGGTCCCGCAGACAAAGGCCAGTCAGTAGTAGCCCAGAGTTTGGATTTGTTCCGTTTGACGACAGTAGGCACAGACTTATATTGGCTAGACGACGCAAGTGTATGTACTTCGCGTGTAAAAAGGGAGTAAAATTTACTTCCTTCAGCGTCATTTCTAATCAGTCCGCGCTCGAACGTTCTTGATGCCAGACGTCAAACAAAAACTAAAAAATGCCAAATTGTGCTGTATTGAGCTGTAAAAACTACACAAAAAAAGTGGGACGAGATAATGGAAACATTTCCTTTCATCGGTAAGTCATTTTGTTATTAAATTATGTGTTATTTATTGCAAAATCAATTATTTTGTGTTCATTGTGGTCTTACAATGAACACTATGCAACTGAGTGTGTATCGAATAATTCATGATACATTGCCGTTTTTAGTTACATGGCAGCATGTAGGACTTGTCTGTTAAAACACGCAATGAAAATTAAAATGATCGATATTTTCACTTGTCGCTCAGCTTCGTGGTACAGTCGCTATTCTCATTTTTCTGTCAAATAAAGCAAATAGTGTTGTACACACAGTTTGTACAGTTGTTCTCGATTCTAATCGATTTTGGAAACAGAGGAATGATAATGTTTGCGTTGGGTATTTTGTGACATGTAATTTTTTTTTTTACTGCAATGTTTCAATTTAGTGATTTTGTTTAGAATATTATTAATTATATTTACAGATTTCCAAGTGATCCCAAGTTAAATTATCACTGTTATCTTGCAAAAATCGATAAGTAGGTACTCGTTTCATTCTAAATGTAACGGGTCGGAAAAAGTGGACGTCTTGACGCTGATATTAGGATTATTTAATAGTTAATTCGTGTTACAGGACATTCACCAGCCGTCTACGTCAAATGAGGATACATCGTGTAACTTGAAGAGCGGCGAACTTAAAACAATAACATGCAAGCGGACGGGATGCGCGCACGCGACCTCTCGATCCAAAGAGTACTGGCGGACGAGCGAGGCGAAACTCGGATCGTTTTGAATCGTTTACTCGCGGATAGGGAGTTCCCATCACTAAATCGCTCATGTGACGTCACAGTAGGTAGAAAAATAATGGCACGCTTGGTTTCTATACAGAAGATGAGACTTGCGTTATCTAGCCAATATAAGTCTGTGACAGTAGGCTTGTGGCGTCATCTACAACGCCACATGCGAACTATGCATCACACTGACGTCACGCAAAAATCCTGCATCGCCCAAGCAGAGTTTACACCGCAACTAGCATGTATACAACATCCCAACATCTATCGTCCGGCAGTAGCCCACTAGACAGGACCCCCGTCTCGTCGGAGGATCCTCCCTTTTTCTATGGAGGATGAGTGAACTTTACACACTAAGTAAGTCTCGCCGTGCACGACACTACTCAAAAGTAACGTGATGTTATTTTTATCATGTAGATACCTACCAAAAAGTTTCTTAATTCCTTTCTTTCGATACAGATTACTCCTTTGCAGGTTTTGATCCGTATCATCGACACTATCTCTGGTTACAGGGGGGTTTCTTTTATCATCGTTCAGTATCATTTTCCTCGTGATCCGCAGCCGCTTAGCTAGCCACCGGAGCAACGAGGCAGTCAAACAAATTTGCACCTTAGTGCTCCTGTGGGACAAAGGGGTGGAACCTTATTGGAGTAGTAGTTTATTTAAAGAAAAAAGTTGTGGTGTACGATATAGAAAATTTTCTTCCCAGCCAAAGCACTAGGTAGTGGTGAAGGGCGGGCGTTTTGTAGGACTGTCTTATGTAATTTTGACGTTCGAAAAGTGCTGATTCTCAGCATAGTTTGAATAATAAATGACTTAGCTGTGTTGGCTCAGTAGTCAGGGCCGCAACTTACGAGTTGTAGGTATACTGACAGGCACTTTGTATAAATTATTTCATCACCACCGCTCTTAAAAATAGTAAAGGAAAACATCATGTGAAAACAAGCATGTACTAGGACCAAAAATTCAAAGAAATGTGCCATCTACCAACCCGCACTGGCCCGTGTGGTGGATTACAGCCAACTCCCTCTCACAGGCAGGAGGCCTTATGTTCTAGCAGTGCGAACAAGGCTGATTATGCACGATGTAACTAGTTTAAATGGGTAAAGGATATCTACTTAACCGCACGAAAAATGTAACCTAAATTATAAAAATTAATTTCCATTAAAAAAAAGAACTGGGGCGAATAAGGAATAGAAAATGGGGCGAAACAGAACTAAAATAATAAATTAATTATTTTCGGGGCCAAAAAGGAATTAAATGCGGGACGAATATGGAATGTGAGGAAGTATTATTGCATTCTAAGAGGTGACCTCTTTTTGATAATGCAGCATCCTATTGGTTAGCGTCGCTTGTCAGTATGTTTCACATACACATAACAGAAATAATCAGCCTATAATGTTCACACAGGCCTCCTCTCTTCGAGAGGCAGTGGGCTATAATCTACCACGCGGGCCCAGTGTGGGTTGGTAGATGTCACATGTCTTTGAATATTTGTTTCTAGGACATGCCAGTTTCCTCGCGTTGTTTTCCTTCACCATTTTGAGAACGAGTCATGAAATTATTTACACAAATTAGAGCGCCTGCCTGGATTCGAGCCCATGACCTATAACTCGTAGGTCGCGGCTGATACCACTGGCCCACCACTGCTGTCAGTATGTTTCTGTAGGATAATTTCCAAACTCCAGGCAGGTGAAACCGCGGGCAAAAGTAATAATAGGATAGCCAAGAGACAATTATTTACAAAATATATTATGCTGTGCGTAGGTACGAACTGGTGACGATGATACAATCACTTTGAATGCCAAATATAACAGTATGATGGACAAACCATGTTAATTTGTAAACATTAAGATCCTTGTTGATTTGAAGACGATTATTATCATCAGTTGTAGTTGAGCCAAAGAAAGAAAAAGTGTTTATTGCGCCTCGTACAGGAATACCACAAACTAAACTAAACATAATCATAAATAAAAACAAAATTATATAAAAATAAAGTAAAAAAGAAGATATACTGCAGGTACGAGGCCGTAATCTCTGACTCCCAACATGACTGTCCGTGGTCCATGCGCTGCAACATTAAAAAAAAAAAGTGTCGCAGCGCTGATTTGATTTTGATAGGACCCGCTGTGAAGTTACGGACAGTTACCGAAATAAATAAATAATAAAATACTAAAATAGATGTCTATCTAAGTAAAATAGTTATATTATTAATACATTATACACTTTTACACGTAAAATTTTGGTCAATATTTAAAAACTAGATGGCGCCGGCATTTCCTAGCTGACTGATCCTTGAAAACAAATGGCGAAACAAACTTAAAGGACAATAATTTCATATTCACACACTACTCAAGTAAGTAGGTAATATCAAAACGCCTACACAAAAAATGTTAGCATCAAAATTCATAAATAAAATAAATTGCTCTTATATTAACGACAAAAATGGCAGCGCTCGCCGCGCGTGACTGATGTTAAAACAAAAAATAATAATAAACGATGACTAAGGAATGCTTGCGTGGAGATTATTGTTTCTATTTGTCTTATCAGGACAACTTATGGTCTATATAACGATATATCACGCTAGTATTTCCCTGATACGGTAAATAGAGGTGTATAGTATATTAGTATAGTATTAGTATTTTATCTTTCTATCTATCGTCGACCCACATTTCGACAGTTATGTTTAATTTCCATGTAATAGAGGGTGAGTCTTGCCAGTAACCGGGCACATACCCTTCAGAGGAGCAATTCTCGTAATGTTAAGCACGTTCACACAGTCTGATCTCAGTCTGTCAAAAATACCTCTAATTTTCCTACTTTTTTGACAGGTTTTTCACATTGATTATCGCTGAGATGAGATTGCGACTAGATTTTGAACGTTTTTAATTACGGGAATTAGCCTTCAGGTTGTAACTGAGAAATAGGTACGAAATGGAAAAATTCAATAACACCATTAATGTAGGTATGGATCGAACCCAGAAGTTGTGATGGGAATTTTTCACGACAAACGTAGGATGCTGACCAAAACCGCAACCATTCTAATTTGTGTCTGTGCTACCCCTTTGGAAATACAGTCGTATTGTTATGATTTTTACGCGACTTTTTCAGAAAGAAGGTTATGCTTTTTATCTACCATCCATCATAATCATCTACATGCCTTTTCCCAACTATGTTAGGGTCGGCTTCCAGTCTAACCGGTTGCAGTTGAGTACTAGTATTTTCCATAAAGCGACCTGCCTATCTGACCTCCATAACCCAGTGACTGGGTAATACGATACGCCTTGGTAAGACTGGTGGTCAGACTTTCGGGATTCTGACTACCCGTAACTACTGTCAAAGATCTATGAATGACAGCCGAGACCAACAGCTTAACGTGCTTTCCGAGACACGGAAAGCACGTCATTAAGCCACTGCTTTTTATCGACCACTAGGGTAAGCTAAGGTCCTAGTGTGATGTTAAATAGCCTATATAGCCTTCCTCAAGAATTGGGCTATCAAATGCAAAAACAACTCCGAACTTTTCAAACCCGACTTTTAGTTCCAGAGATCAGCGCGTTCAAACAAACAAAAAACTCTTCAGCTTTATAATCAGTATAGATAATAGTTTGGAAGACTTGGGGGAGACCTTTGCCCAGCATTGGGACAGTATAGGCAACAGAAAACAAAAATAGGTTAAAACCCAGAGTTTTAAATGAACAACTCACAATATTTGCCTTCTACACATTGCGCAAACGAACTTTGAACCTACAAAACTTCCTAACAACAACTACTCTGACAAACCAGTTCCACAAGTTATTTAAACAAGAAACTTTGAAATTATAGTGTTTTTACATACTTTATTAATCTTTGAAAGAACCATATATAGGATTCTATGGAAAGAACAGATCACAGATAAAAGAATAATAAAATTATTATAATTTTTATCTGTGGTCTGCTCTTTATTATTCTTTTAATATAATTTTATGCTACACGTGTACAGTCACGAGTAAAAGTATGTACCTATACACTCGGCTTTATTCAAAAGCAGTTTACTCCTTTATTTTTGAATGAAATTTTATGTTGTTACGAACATAGCATTTTCGAACCCATAGGTTTATGTAATGTGTCGCATTTCAACTTTGCATTCGTTATTTCACGAAAAAATCGCAATTGCAAATTGTTAAGTGTTGACATATTGGTGCTCGTGACTGTACGTAGGTACTAACTCTAGAAAGGAAATATACAGAAAAAGTTTTTGGACGACCCAGTGGGTCCCACTTAACGGCAAACGACATCGCGGCAGGCTCAGACGGAGATGGCGGGGTGAGCTGGACTCCTTTAATAAATATTGGTCTCCAGAGAGACAAACCTCCTTACAATGCGAGCCGTGTCCAGAAGTACTATTCTGGATCAAGTCCTGCCCAACGAGAGCCTCCTTAGAATAAGCAATAAATACTCTTTCATTCTTTCTTTCTTAGGTGTTGGTCTAGGCTGTTGGCTATTAAGCCGTTAGCTATCACGACAATCGGCACAATGATCGCTGAATCCACATCCCACAGGTCGAAAACCTCGCGAACCAAGTCATACTTGATTTTAAGAACATTATCATTACTTATTAGCAGTGATAGGAATAGGTAGTGCCTATTTGCCTAAACTTCGAAGAACAAGAAACGGAGACTTCCTTAGGACTAAATTTTTTCCGGGACACCTGTCCCGAAAAAAACACATAGAATATTGTTGTAACTTACAGCAATATTCTATGTGTTTAATTTTTCCTTTAGAGCACATAGAGGACAAGTTATTATTATGGAGTTATAAATTATAAATGTTATGTCTAGTCGCGAACTTTAGGTAAATATAGACGAATTACTTATTCCAAATAACATATTTTTTTAATGTATTTAAAAGTGTTGTCCCGAACTTCGGGACAGATGTCCGGGAAAAAATTTAGTCCTAAGGAAGTCTCCGTTTCTTGTCTCTGTTCTTCGAAGTTTAGGCAAATAGGCACTACCTATTCCTATCACTACTTATTAGGCCGGTGGCCCAGTGGTAACGGCTGCAAACTTACGAGTTGTAGGTCGTAGGTTCGAACTCAGCCAGCAGTGCGATTCTGTTTCCATCTCACCGTGAAAACTTAGGTGAAGTGAGCGTGGAGTGAGCTGTCATTCCAACTAATGCTAAGGATTGAGACTATTGACAGCTCACTCTAAGCTCACTTCACCTAAGTTTTCACGTTGACTTTGTGTAAATTATTTCATCACCACTACTCTCAAAATGGTGAAGGAAAACATCGTGAGGAAACCAAAAAATCGAAGACATCTGACGTCCGCCAACTTGCACTGGGCCCGCGTGGTGGATTACGGCCCAGTCCCTGTCACCGAGAGGAGATCTGTGTCCCAGCAGTGGGAACCTATGATGGTGATAATTATGATCATTATTAAGTATATTGTTTTATTACGATGTTTTCCTTAATCGTTTTGTGGTTTCTCTGCCTTCCAAGAAAATTTACTAGACATGCATTTTATTTAAAATTACTCATCACCCAGTCCCAATCTGCCTGCATTTTCCCAACTTAGTTGGGGTTGGCTTCCAGTCTAACCGGTTGCAGCTGAATACCATTAATTTAACACGGAGCGACTTCGTATCTCCAGGCCAATTTTCGTAATTTTTTTTTATCTAAAACGATCAAAATCTAGTCGCAGTCTCATCTCGGCGACAAACAAATGTCAAAAACTCGTCAAAATGTAGGGAAATTAGAAGTATTTTTTGACAGAGACTGAGATCAGACTGTGAACGTTCTTAAAATTACGAGAATTGCCCCTCTGATCTCCACAACCAGGTAAAACGATACCATTTGGTAAGACTGGTTGTCAGACTTTTGGACTTCGTCCATAACAACTATCAAAGATCTATGAAAGACAGCCGGGATCAACGGCATAACGTGCTTTCCGAGGCACGCCCTTCCGTACCTCGGAAAGCTTTCGATACACAGGGTGACAGGGAAACTATACTTATTCTTTGAAAAGCATTATACTAGAGGTCATTAGCAACAAATTTAGTCCAGTTAACTAGGGTTCAAAACTGAATGGTTACCGACCTGTCGGTTCTTCCATTTTTTTGAAATTTTCCGATTTGTTACCAAAAACCATTAATTATGAGAAAAACTACTCCACTCTAAACATTTAATTGACACTTTTCTGAAAGTTGAAAAATGAGTGATCATTAAAAAAACAATGCTTGCAGAACTTACATAATCTCAGAAATAAAAGTTTTTTATTAGCAAATTTTTTATTTTTTATCCATTCAGTTTTGATCCCTAGTTGACTGGACTTTGTTGCTAATGACCTCTAGTATAACCCCTTTCAAGGAATAACTCGAGTTTCCCTGTCACTCTGTATAATGGATGGTCACCCATCCATAAAGCTACCACGGCAAGCGTAGCTACCGTAGCGATCAACCCATGCTGCTGGTACGATTACCATACCAGCTAGAAATGCGTTTTAATTAAAATGACGCATGACACTCTTGTTTTATTATTTTTTAACGAGTTAATAGTTCTAATTCGTATGTGCCCAATTCTAAAGCAATTAGTTAATCGAACGATTAACATTTTACAGTTTTAAGGTGAATCGTTTAATTACTTTAAAAGCTGGTTTTAAAATGTTCAGTCGTTTTTTGGGGTATTTGGTTGTTTATCTGTAACCTTGGAGACGTGCTACCTATGAGTTTGTTGATGTTTTGAAACGTTTTGTTACCTACTGCTTTAATAAACAGATATAACATCACGCTTTTAATCCCCGAAGGTTTGACAGAGGTGTACCCTATTGTACAACCATTGGTCATTTTTAACCGACTTCTAAAAAAGGAGGAGGTTCTCAATTCGGATGTTTGTATTTTTTTTTTTATGTTTGTTCGCGCATAACTCTGTCGCTTGCTAACCGATTTGAAAAAATCTGTTTTTGTTGGAAAGGGTATACTTCCGAAATGGTCCCATAGAAATTTCATCAAAAACGGTTCAGTAGTTTGGTTTTTAAACCAAAATTACTAGTAAAAATTACAACTTAAAAGTGAAAAATAAAAACTTTTTTGCAAATAAAAAATCAACCGTCTTCCAAAAACGACACTACAAAGTGAAAAATAACTTTAATTTCGGAAGTCGGTGGCAAACAACGAAAATGCGACCCCAACGACACCGACTTCCGAAATTAAAGTTATTTTTCACTTTGTAGTGTCGTTTTTGGAAGTCGGTTGTTTTTTTTTGCAAAAAAGTTTTATGGATGGTTCTAGCCTGTAACTAATCCATGGATTGGTTAAATATGGGTGAATGTACTACTTAACACTTAAGTCTGGCTCTTGGTTAAATAATAACAGTCGCAGGGGTCGATCGAAGTTCAGCTACGCTTGCCGCGGTTGTTTCGTGGATGGGTAATCATCCATTACATATCAAGACCCCTCCGTGCCTCGTAAAGCACGTTAAGCAGTTCCCGGCTGTCATTCGTAGATCTTTAACAGTCGTTACGGGTTGTTAGAAGCCAAAAAGTCTGACAAACAGTCTTACCAAGGCGTATCGTGTTACCCAATAACTGGGTTGTGGAGGTCAGATAGGCAGTTACTCCATGTAAATTACTGGTATTCAGCTGCATCCGGTTAGACTGGAAGCTGACCCCAACATAGATGAGAAAAGGCACGCAGAGCAGTGGTAGTCCAGTGGTATCGGCCGCGACTAGGACGTAGGTTCGAACCCAGACAAGCGCTTTACTTTGTGTAAATTATTCCATCACCGCTGCTCAAAACGGTGAAGGAAGAGGAGCCCTCTGAGGATAGCCTCTGAAGGATCGAATCCGCAACGAGGTGATCCAGCAGAGAACCAAAGTTGTGACATAGCTCACAGAATAAGCAAGCGGAAGTGGCAATGGGCCGGCCATATTAGCCGTAGAACCGATGACCGTTGGGGTAGACGTGTTCTTGAGTGGAGACCGCGAATCGGTAAACGTAAGGACGCCCTCAGGCTAGGTGGAGCGTTGATCTTCGCAGGATGGCTGGTAGCAGCTGGATGAGAGTTGCCGAAAATCGAGTTGAATGGCGTGGAATAGGAGAGGCCTATGTCCAGCAGTGGACTGCTGTAGGCTGATGATGATGATGCTAGGCAGATTGATTGTAGGTACTCCTTGACACCTCTGCCCAAACTCTTTGGAGGCGTGATGTTAACACTTTCACTGTCCACAAAGTAGACACAATAGTTAAATAATCAACCTAAACCATTATTATTTGGTTAGACACACTAGCAACTAATTAGCTGATGTGTGTGTATCAAATAGCTTGGAGATATTTAATCTATCCAGTCGATTCTTGAAGAAGTTCAGTGTGGGGGCCGTCACCATAATATGTGGATCATGGGACAGGGAATGGGTTGAGGTTGAGTCACGATAATCTAATCGTAAGATAAAACTGCCATATTTGTACTGTGCGGCGTACGCTTGCAACATACATATGAAACTTTTTATACTCTCTATTGTACAAAATCAATGATGAGAAGAAACTGTGGAATGCAGTATTACATCTGAGCATGAGGAAGTTACGAAATGGAGAAAAAATAACTGTAATATGATAGTAAAAGTGTGAACGGAAGTCGATAAAAAACTTCAGAGACAGACATTTCATCGATTTCTGTTAGTTTGGTCATGTCCCAGACGATTCATTTATCATTGGGGTCGGCTTCCAGGCTAATCTCATGCAGCTAACATTTCGACACTGGGCTTAACTGAGTTGAGTTATTTGCATTGGCAAATTGGCATTAATTATTTATGTTAATAGTATTTTGTTATGTTGAATTTAATTTTATAATATAGTTAAAATAGAAGTGTGTGCAATATAATAATTGAAGTAATATACAGGGTGGCAGGGACATCGACGCGCAAACTGTAACCATAGATTCAGCACATGAGTTTAGACCCCATAGCGTCGAAATTTTTCGCCGGTTATCAAAAAAAAATATTGCTGTTCCATACGTTTTGCCCGCGTAGGTATTACACTTTCCTATGAAACAAAAGATTTTTGTTTGATAACCGACGAAAAATTTCTACGCTATGGGGTCTAAACTCATGTGCTGAATCCATGGTTACAGTTTGCGCGTCGATGTCCCTGCCACCCTGTACAATTATTTATGATATAATAATTATTTATTAATGTAATGTAACTAACGGGAACTGAAAGTAATGTAAGTAATGTAATGTGAATGTAATGTGCGTGACAATTTATACAGGATAATTTTTAACCAGTGCGCAAACTGTAACCGTGAATTCAGTACATGATTCTGAATACCCCATTGAAATTTTTGGTTGGTTATTTAAAAAAAAAATTTGCTCCTGCCATACATTTTGACCGCGTAGGTATTGCACTTTTCTATGAAACAGGGGATTTTTTTTTGATAATCGACGTAAAGTTTCTACGCTAGGCTATCTACAATCAAGTGCTAAATCCATAGAACTTACAGTTTGCGCACTGCTTAAAAATTTATCCTGTATATTATGGATGAAAAATCAAAGTATACATTACCTATATTATTATTGTAATGTGATTAAATCTAATTCAAAGTCAAAGTCAAAACGTTTATTGCAAACTAAGTGTACAATGTTGGTGTTATTTGTGTTAGTAGATACTTATGACTTAGCAGCCTTTTGCAAGCATTGCAATTTTATCATTCGCCTGCCCTTAACATCATAAATTAGCATGCATTAACATTATTATCTTTTATATTAGTACAATTAAATTGAGAAATTAATTAAGTAATAATAATTAATTTGTAATGTTGTAAAATTGTAAATTACATGTAATTATAAATTGCTTTTGCATACCGTCAAAACGGTGAGGCACGTAGCATACCATGTTTCTGGCAAATAAATAAATAAATTGGTTTGTCATTGTGAAGGATCGATGGCCGGTGGAGCAGACGAGTCTTGGATTGGGGACCGTGTATGGACTAGCGTAGTTTGGGACGCCATTAGTGACGATGGACGGACGACCTAAAGAAGGTGGCTGGGACAAACTGGATGCGGAAGGCGGAGGACAGGGTGCTGTGGCTCAGTTTGGAGAAGTCTATGTCCTGCAGTAAACTGCGATAGGCTGAGTTGATTGATTGGCATTAGAATGGGAATCTGTTTAACTATGTAAGCTGTCAACGATTTAGAATCAAGATAGAACAGGAGATACAGGCTTTTAAAATTATTGTCATGCAGGAAAATTGAAACATACACGCGAGCGTTGCCTCGAGCATAACCATTTTAAAATGGAACAGAGATTCACAATAACGAATAATAAATCAACGATAAATATCTCAGGTTAATAAAAATAGAAATTATACTAAAAAACAAAACAGACAAGCATTCGATTGTTTGCTACAAAAAAAAAAAAATCGCAAAAACGCGCTTGACTTGTGAGCAGAGACAAAAAATGAGCAATGTTAAGATGGGTATCGAAAACAAAGTAGCATCCTTCTGAGAAAACTAACATACTATATTAGGTACTTAGTAGTTTTTTTTCCCCCTGCCCGCCCCGTCTCATCGCATCCGCCTGCCTGCACAAGTACTTCGTTTAAGATTAGGGGCTTACCACCAGCTTTTATAACAGGGTAGAAGTTTGTTGTGTGTTTTTGTTCTAAGACAAAAAGCAGTGCAGTTCATCTTCTGCCCTACTATAAAAGCTGGTGGTAAGCCCCCTGACTTTGTTCATTTTGCTCGGCGCCTAGCGTGATGTTAAATACCTTTTAGTAGTACGGTTAACACAACTACCAAGAATTGATCAGAGGCTAAATAATTACAGCAGCACGGATGAGAGCAGTGGTGGTCCAATGATGCGACTTACGAGTTGCAGGCGTAGGTTCGAACCCAGACATTACTTTGTGTACCTACATTATTTCGTCACCACTGCTATCAGAAGGAAAACATCGTGAGGAAACCGGCATGTCCTAGAACCAAAAATTCGAAGACATGGCCAAGACATGGACAAGGCCCGCGTGGTGGATTACGGCCCACTCCCTCTCACCGAGAGGAGGCCCAAAGAGGCT